>CM065747.1:19083194-19175694 GCA_033310375.1 Conus canariensis | reverse complement strand
AAGTTTTGTGAATGCTGTGTCGCCGAGAGCGACTGTTAAAGCTCGCGCAAGAAGAGGTCGTCGAACTCTCTAACATACTTACATACCACTCAACACTTGCTAGGGATCAGATATTCAACACACTGTAATGGTCCAGAATATTTGTCAATCAAAACTCAAACGGTCAAATACTGTTAATTAGTCATTATTTCATCCAAACCAAACAAAAATGAGGGAAATTCCATCAGATAAACCAAGAAACAGAATGGACAAATGACACAACCCCTAAAAGCCACCTGAAACAGGACATGGAAGGGAAGAGTCAACCTGAACAATCCACTGCTGTCTGTGTGGAATTGAGAATGAATGGACTCTCAGTAATGTGTGTAACCACCACGGGCTGCAATCACAGCTCTACAACGCCTCCTCATGCTGCAGATGAGGTTCCTGATCTGCTGCTGGGGGATTCTGGCCCGTTCTTCCTGGAGGGCAACTCCAAGGTCATGGATGTTCTGAGGCAGCTGCTCACGTGCTTGGACAGCTCGCCCAATGATATCCCAGACATGCTCAATCGGATTGAGGTCTGGTGAGCGTGCAGGCCACTCCAAGCGTGCAATTCCCTCATTCTGAAGGTACTGGTTGACAATGCGGGCACGGTGAGGACGGGCATTGTCATCCACAAGGATGAAGTCGGGACCAATGGCACCAGCGTAGGGTCGGACAATGGGTGTAAGAACCTCGTCACGGTATCGGACTGCATTCATGGTGCCATTCTCCATCACCAGCAGATCGGTTTTGCCTTGCATTGAAATGCCTCCCCACACCATTACTGAGCCCCCACCATAGCGGTCATGCCGAGCAATGAAGTTGGGGTGGAATCGTTCATTCTGCCTTCGCCACACCCTCCTTCTCCGGTCAGTCACGTCCAAACAAGACCTGGACTCATCACTGAACAAAACTGGAGTCCAGTTTGCAGCAGTCCAGCCTTGGTGCTCCAGTGCCCACAGCAACCTTGCTTGTTTATGTTGTCTGGTCAATGGAACCCGAATTGCTGGGGCCCTTGAATGAAGACCACCGTCGTGAAGCCTTCTCCTGACTGTCTGGGTTGACACCCGGTTCCCTGATGCGTTCTGGAGGTCATGTTGCAGCTGTGTGGCATTGTGGAAAGGATTTCTTCGTGCCTGGACAAGGAGATATCGGTCCTGTCGCTGGGTTGTGACACGTGGGTGACCTCCAGAATGTCGTGGAGTGACTGTCCCTGTTGTTTGATATCGATTCCGCATACGGGAAACAACGCTCTGGGATACGCCTAAGGCTCCAGCAACCTCTCGTTGCGATGACCCTCCTAGCAACATCCCAACTCCTCTCGCCATATCTTCTGCGGAAAGGCGTCGTCTTTGTGCTTGCTGTTCCATTGTGGTGCGATAAACACTGCCCGAATCACACTGAACCACTGTTTGCCGGTCCCAAAACAGCAAATGTGACGCTGACCTCTCCCCCTGTTTACCCCCAGAATGAGGGGTCACGCAATTCACGTGCTCACCATGCTGCATGTTCCAGCGTGAAGGCGCAGGCAACAGTGTGATTGTCTTTCACATTGTTTTGTGTTGCTGGATCACGTGTTTATTGAAGTCAGTTCAAAATGATTTTTTTCATACACTGTTTTTAATTGCTGATCCCTAGCAAGTGTTGAGTGGTATAGTTGATTTGCTGTGCTCTGAAACTCTTTTCTACTTTTTTTTTGTTTTGTTTTTTGTTGTTGTTGTTGTTGTTTTGTTTTTGTTTTGTTTTGTTTTTGTTTTTGTTTGTTTGTTTTTTGCAGAAGTATTCATATCAACAAAGGCTTCAGTGTTTAAGATTACCAAGTTTGGAATACAGGCGCCTACGTGGCGACATGACTGAAACTTATAAACTTACACATGGATTTTATGACACTAAAACCCCTGGCACATTATTTCAGTTGAACACAGAATCTACAACTAGAGGGCACCTGTTCAAACTAACAAAAAAATTTGACCTAAAACTTACAAAGCAGTAAACTTTTTCACTAACAGAATTGTTTAATATTGGAAATAACATGGCAGTCAATGTTGTTGGAGCAGAAACTGTTAACACTTTACAAAAAATTGTCTTGATAAACACTGAATACACCTTATGTTTCAAACAAATATTGACTTGCATTTTTTAAACCCACGCATGATGCTTTATAAAAGTGCGAGAATAGGACCAAAAAATTTCTCGCTAAAGCCATATGACTACCCACATTGAGCAGGCTAAAGGCTGAAAACGCCTAATATGCCACCGATATGATATGATATGATATGATATGATATGATATGATATGATATGATATAATATGATATGATATGATATGATATGATATGATATGATATGATATGATATGATATGAATTATGATAGGGGATAGTAGGAGAATGAAGAGATGAAGAAGAAAACTGGTTGTAAGTGGATAGTTAAGGAATGTGAGAATTCGCAGAAGCGAGGGACAGGAGGTTCATCTTTGTTTTCGTCATTGGCCGACTTGAGTATACTGGTGTGTGTTGGTTTCGCTGCATGCTCTGTTGGTAGGGTGTCATGTTATTGCTGACCCGTAATATTGCACGCCTGTATGTGCCTTGAGGATCTGCTGCCTTGGTGACTTGTGCTTTTGCTATGTTGCTTTGGTATTCGGTGTGATATTGTGCCCTGTGGATATTGTGCCCTGTGGATATTGTGCCCTGTGGATATTGTGACCTTATGGATATTGTACATTATGGATATTGTGCATTATGGATATTGTGCCATTTGGATATTGTGCATTGTGGATATTGTGCCTTGTGGATATTGTGCATTATGGATATTGTGCATTATGGATATTGTGCATTATGGATATTGTGCCTTGTGGATATTGTGCATTATGGATATTGTGCATTGTGGATATTGTGCATTATGGATATTGTGCCTTGTGGATATTGTGCATTATGGATATTGTGCATTATGGATATTGTGCATTGTGGATATTGTGCATTGTGGATATTGTGCATTATGGATATTGTGGATATTGTGCCTTGTGGATATTGTACATTATGGGTATTGTGCATTGTGGATATTGTGCATTACATTATGGAGATTGTGCATTATGGATATTGTGGATCTTGTGCATTGTGGATATTGTACATTGTGGACATTGTGCATTGTCGATATTGTACATTATGGATATTGTGCATTGTGGATATTGTGCATTATGGATATTGTGCATTATGGATATTGTGCATTGTGGATATTGCGCCTTGTGGATATTGTGCCTTGTGGATATTGTACATTATGGATGTTGTGCCTTTTGGATATTGTGCATTGTGGATATTGTGCCTTGTGGATATTGTACATTATGGATATTGTGCCTTTTTGGCATTATTGTGCATTATAGGATATTGTGCCTTGTGGATATTGGCCTTGGTAGGATATTGTACCTTTTGGATCTTCACGCCGTCTGTGTTTGTGAGCGGCTGTGCTTGCCGTGTGGAGACCCTCTTCTTCTTCGTCTTCTTTTGGTGCGATAGACTGTAACTTAGGCTGGGTCCAGCCAAGTATGTTGACTGTGTCTGTGAGACGCCAATGACGGTGGCAGCGAGATCTATGATAACGAGTCTAATGTGACACTTTTATGAGAGCGGCGCTTAAAGCTCCATGTGTATTGATTACGTGATGAATTATAATGATATGGTATGTAATATGAAATGCTGATATCTACCGGTTGAAGGTTCCTATGTATTGATGTCTTCGTTGACGTGAATTGATCTGTATGCTATGTAGTGATATGTATTGATTTTGTACCAATTTATATTACTGTAATGTGTTGGTGGTTCAGGCAGCATATAAAGACAAAAAAATCTAAATTGTGTTGCCTGGCTATCCATGCTTGTATGGTGTGGATGTGTGTAGGGAATAATCATTACACGCATCCAAACTTTTGAGAGCGAGAGTCAAACAGCAAAACACGCACAGCACACCATCCGTAACACACACGCACACACACACACACACACACACACACACACACACACACACACACACACACACACACACACAACACACACACACACACACACACACACACACACACACACACACACACACACACACACACACACACACACACACACACACACACACACACACACACACACACAACACACACGCTTGATAATTAGAACGGATCGGGTTCGACATTCTTGTAGCTTTTTTTTCTTTTTTTTTAACTCTAGCTTTTCGCTCCTTTCTCTTCTTTCTTTCTTCCTATCTTTCTTTCTTTCTTTTTATTTTTTCTCAATCGTTCTCTTGTACATCATCTGTTTCTGGCATGATTCAACTGTTATGCCTCTCTGTCCTGTTTTATTGTGTATATTACTCCGTTGCGATATGATTCTGGTCATTAGTGGAAATTATACTTACTTAATTTTTTTCATTCATTTTTTTTCTTTCATTTTTTTTTTCAGTCTTTCTTTCGTTCGTTCTTTCGTCTATTATCTGTCTGTCTGTCTGTCTGTCTGTCTGTCTTCTTCTCTTCGTCTCTCTCTCTCTCTCTCTCTCTCTCTCTCTCTCTCTCTCTCTCTCTCTCTCTCTTACCGTTATGCCCAACACCATATCTATCACGGGATTTATCAGTGTAAACTCGCAAAAGCATCGTATACAAAACAGACCACACAAACAAATAGATCATTCACTTCGCCAGGCCCTAAGACAGAAAAAAAAATAAATAAATAAATAATACCCACTCACATTCCCTGACATCAGAAAAGAAAGAGGAAATATTGCACAGGAAGCACGTATTAAGATTTCCCCCCACACAAAGCCGCCGCTGTAATGGCTACCACCACCACCACCACCACCACCACCACCGCCACCACCCACCACCAGAGTGTGTTTTGGCACGAAGCAGGCAGCCAGACATGGAAGTTAATGCACAGCTGTCAGGATTCCATTTGTCGGCGAGCTGCGGATGAAGTCTGCGAGATGTTTTTGCTTTGCTGCTGACCAGGATAGATGGCGGCACCCCCATGTTTCGTACAGACTGCCTCGCTTGTTTTCTACCCGCCCACCCTCCGCCTCCTGTCTTTTGCTTCTTCTCCTCCTACCTCTCCTCCCTGCCCCTACCCCACTAACGGCTCTCTCTGTCTCTTTGTCTCTGTCTCTGTCTCTCTCTCTCTGTCTCTGTCTCTCTCTCTCCTCTCTCTCTCTCTCTCTCCGTCTCCCTATCTCTCTCTCTCTCTCTCTCTCTCTCTCTCTCTCTCTGTCTCTGTCTGTCTCCCTATCTCTCTCTCTCTGTCTCTGTCTCTTCTCTCTCTCTCTCTCTCTCTCTCTCTCTCTCTCTCTCTCTCTCTCTCCTCTCTCTCTCTCTCTCTCTCGGCCGGCCATCTGATCAAATTTGTCTGACGGCGGGGAATAATGAAAACGGGAACCCCAGTGACTTAACACCGTTTGACGCTCCGGTCTCCGATGACAGTGTCGCGCGTAGCGGTGTTCTGTGTGTCAGTCGTGCCGCGCGGAGCTGGCAACGCTTTGCGCGTGTAAGCATTCGATGGATTTTTCGTGTTCAATTGTACATAAACCTGTTTCCTTTTTGACTTGGAATGTAAATGGTTTGATGTCCAAATTTGGAGATCCCAGTTTTGTTTCATTTCTGTGTCAGTTTGAATTTATCTGTTTAATTGAAACATTCATTGAAGATTGCCGTGATGATCTACTTACTGGTTATAAAGTATTTAGTAAACCTGCTATCAAATTTTCAAAAAAGGGAAGAAGATCGGGAGGCGTGGTTTGTCTACTAAAGAATGAGCTTACCCCATATGTGAAATCAGTTGAAGTGAATTGTCCTAATTTGTTTGTGTTCTTGATTGATAAAATGTTGTTTGAATCAGGAAAGGATATCTTGTATGTTTGTTCGTATATTCCACCAGAAGGTTCCCCGTTTTATGTCCATTTTGACTTAGATAATGGTGTTAGTTTACTTGAAGAATGTTTGACTGACCTTTTGTTAACAAATGATGTATACGTCATTCTAAATGGTGATCTGAACAGCAGAACTTCTGATGTTTCGCAGAGCTTTGCTGGGTGTGATGTTTTTGAAGCGCAGTATGATAGCCATTCCGTCAACATTAACCGATGTTCTCAAGATAAGACTATAAATAATCATGGGAAGTTATTACTAAACATGTGCACTGCTTTGACTTGTCAATTTTAAATGGCGTATGTGAAGGCGACCAAAATGGTTGCTATACGTACGTTTCTGAATCTGGTTGCAGTGTAAACGATTATTTTATTTTGTCGAATGAACTTTTTGCTCTTTGGTATGATAGATGTGAACTGAATGTTTTGGAACGTATAGATTCTGACCATTTTCCGCTGTCTTTTCAAACTGCTGCCCCATTGGGAAACTTGGCAGAAATTGGTGAAGAGATGCAAGATTATACCTTAGAAAAAATGGTTTGGAATGATGAATGCTCCTCGTTGTTTAGTGAGACATTAGATAATGAAAATTCGAGTAGAAAACTTGATATTGCCATAAGTTTAATTGATTCTGATATTAACAATGCTCTAAATATGTTTAACGAATGTTTAATTGAAAGCGCTGAATGTATGAAAAAAACGTGTGCACGTTATGAAAGAAAGAGCGTCAAAAGACTGGTATGACCAAGAATGTCTTGTTGAGAAAAGAAAAACCAGAAGGCTGTTGAGAATTAGTCGCCGTTCGCTGGAAGACACAGACAGAGCTGCATATGTGATAGCTAGGCTGAATATAAGCATTTACTAAAGAGAAAAGAGAAAGAGTTCAATAAATCAGTAATAGATAAGCTTGTTACATCTATAAAGTCTCAGAAAGAGTTTTGGGATGTTGTCCACAGGATATCACCACAAAGAAAACAGCCTAGAAATAACATTACAATAGATGTGTGGTTTCAGCATTTTCAAGCATTGTTACAATCCAACGATGATATTCAGTTAGATCAAGAGGTGTTCGAAGATGACTCTGATGGTTATATGAATCGCTCCATTAGTGAAGAGGAAGTATTACTAGCAATTAAAAAATTAAAAAATCGCAAGGCAGCCGGACCTGATGGAATCATTGGAGAGCTATTTAAAAATTCTTCTACCCATGTTGTGCAGTTCTGTCTAAAATTATTCAACAAATTATTTAATGATGGTGTGTTCCCAGATAGCTGGACAGAATCAATAATTGTGCCAATTTTTAAAAAAGGTGATGCTAATGATCCAAACAATTACAGGGGTATTTCTCTTAGTAACATTAGTAGTAAAATGTTTGGGATGATAATTAATAACAGACTGCAAGAATGGATTGAGGATAAAAATATTACGGGTGATTATCAAGCTGGGTTTAAAAAGGGTTATTCGACTGTTGACCACATGCTCACCTTGTTGGCTTTAGTTCAAAAACAGTTCTCTTTTAATCGAAAATTATATGTAGCTTTCATCGATTTTGAAAAAGCTTTCGATTCCATTAATAGAAACCTCTTTGGCCAATTATGAGTAAAAACGGTATTAAAGGTAAATTTTACAAATGTATTAGAAGTATGTACAATGAGGTGAAAGCTAAAGTTCGATGTGGAGCTAAATTCACAGATTATATCAATTGTTCAGCCGGGGTTAAACAGGGCGATGCCTGTAGTCCAGTTTTATTTTCACTGTTCATCAACGAGCTAGCCATTGAGGTAATTAATAACGGGAGACACGGGGGTTTGTTGACTTCTGATGCTTTTGAATTGTTTATTCTGTTACTGGCTGATGACGTGATTTTGATATCAGAAACAATCATTGGTTTACAGACACAACTGAATAGCTTACACCGCTCAGCTTTATCTCTCCAGCTGAAAGTTAATTTATCTAAAAGTAACATTATTGTGTTTCGTAAGGGTGGTTATTTGAGTGCAAGAGAACGATGGCTATATAATAATGCTCCCATACCTGTTGTGAATGCCTACAGATATTTGGGTATACTTTTCTCTACTCGTCTGAGTTTTGTTAGTGCCTGCAAGGATCTTGCTAGCAAGGCCAAAAATGTTTTGTTTTGTATTATGAAAAAGTTACATGTTTTCAACAATACCTCCTTTCATGTGTTTTGCAAGCTATTTGATAGTCAAGTGCAGCCAATTGCACAGTATGGATCGGAATTATGGGGATTAGATAACGCTGCAATCCATTGTGAGTCTGTGCATCTTTTCGCTTTAAACAAATTTCTAGGTGTAGATAGGCGGACGCCTAATGATCTTGTGTATGGTGAAACGAATAGGTTTCCTATATATATTTTTTCTGCCATTAAATGCATCCGATACTGGCTTAATTTACTCCATATGGAAGAGTACAAAATACGTCGTAAAGCTTATAATATGCTTTATGATCTTGATTCTAGAGGAAAAAAATAACTGGGCTAGTAAAGTTCGTATGTGTCTTTTTGAATACGGTTTTGGTTTTGTATGGCTGAATCAGGGTGTTGGAAATGTTAAACAGTTTATAAGTTGCTTTCGTCAACGATTAGTTGACTGCCGTTGGCAAAAATGGTTACATCATGTGCATAATAGTAAAAGGTTTTATTTTTACAGACAGTTTAGTAATTCCCATGATCTGAAACCTTATATAACTTTAGAAATGGATAGGCACTTTAAATACATAATGGCAAAATTTAGACTTGGAATATCGGATTTAGCAATACATAAATTTAGATACAAAACCGATGTTGATGACAATGATATGCTTTGTCCTCTCTGTAAAGTGTCACAAGAAAATGAGATGCATTTTGTTCTTTGTTGTTCAGCCCTCATGGACATTAGAAATGAACTGATTAAGCCGAAATTCTATAGACAGCCTTCGCTATTTAGACTGACCCTATTGATGTCGTCAACGTCAACAATAGATGTTAAAAAATTTTCGTTATTTTTGTATAAGGCATTTAAAATTAGAGAAATGGCTACCTCTTAAAAGTTATAAATAATTTGTCTTAATTTGATATACTTTGTTGCATGTCGCATACATTTGTTTCCAATGTACTATTTCCATAAGGGGCCTAGGCCTATGTGAATAAATCATCCGAATCCGAATCCGAATCTCTCTCTCCCCCACCCCCCCCCCCCCCCCAAACTTCTTTGATACACCAGCCGCCGTGGCGAAGTGGGTAGCGTCGCAGACTTCCGTCTGGGAGGTCGTGGATTCCATTCCCATCAGCGCCATTTTTATAGTATGGCAGGGAATATCTCTTTGTCTGCACACAGTATGCAGGGACTGTCTCTTTGTCTGCACACAGTATGGCAGGGACTGTCTCTTTGTCTGCACACAGTATGGCAGGCACTGTCTCTTTCAGACTGGCCTCTTCAGTTACAGCCGAATCTTGTGTAGCAGCTTTGACATTTACAGTTTCTATACTTTCTCCAAGTGTTTTCCATTGTCTAATTCCAACGCTACACATCGCTCTGAAATCAGTCTCCGTAATGAAATCTCCACACAGAATGAGTCATGTATTATATCAATACCTAATCTGCGAAAGAGAGACGACTCCCAAAGGTACTAGTTCTCACTCTCATCTCAAAGGGAGAGAGGGACAGAGAGGGAGGAAGTGAGGGAGGAAGGGAAAATAAAGGGTTAGGAGGGTTATATTTAAAGGCCCCAAGTATTACAGGGACCCCCCCCCCCCCCACAAGAATTACAGGGGAACCCCCCCCCCCCCCCCCCACACACACACACACACACACGTTCTTCCCTGGCCTCCCTGGTTCCTTCAATTCCCATTTTCCTGGCCCCTTTCATTAGAACAAGGAAAATACCAGTGCACCATTCCAAGCATCTTCTAATAAAAAAAAAAAAATTAAACAAAAGGAAAAACAAAAACAAAACAAAGCAAAACAAAACTATCAGCAATGTCAAAGCGTTCTCGTCGAAAGATGAAAAGCAACGTTGGCAGCTGCTTTTATTTAAGCTAGTTTTCTGTTGTTGTTGTTGTTGTTGTTGCTGTTGTTGTTCTTTTTTTTTTTTTTCTTTTTTTTTTTTGGTTTTGGTTTTTGCCACCAACGTTGAGACGGTGTGTGTGTGTGTGTGTGTGTGTGTGTGTGTGTGTGTGTGTGTGTGTGTGTGTGTGTGTGTGTGTGAAAAGATTTCTTTTCCTGCCACACATAAGGCGTTTCTTATTTCGCCGACAACACTACGACTTGGTGTCTTCAATTCTTTGTTTATTTATTTGTTTACTTGTTTCTTTGTTTTTCTTAGGGATCTGTGACGTTTCATGTTAGCTGCCACCTCGATGATGTTTTTTTTGTTGTTTTTTTTTTTTCTTCGCCGCTGACGTTATGACGTTTCTTATTGGCCGACACGCCTGCGACTGTTCTTGGTTTTTGCCAACACCGCTGTGACTGTTCTCGTTTTTTGCCGACACCACTGTGACTGTTCTCGTTTTTTGCCGACACCACTGTGACTGTTCTCGTTTTGTCGACACAACTGTGACTGTTCTCGTTTTGCCGACACCACTGTGACTGTTCTTCTTTTGCCAACACCACTGTGACTGTTCTCGTTTTGCCGACACCACTGTGACTGTTCTCGTTTTTTGCCGACACCACTGTGACTGTTCTTTTGCCGACACCACTGTGACTGTTCTCGTTTTGTCGACACCACTGTGACTGTTCTTCTTTTGCCGACACCACTGTGACTGTTCTCGTTTTGTCGACACCACTATGACTGTTCTTCTTTTGCCGACACCACTGTGACTGTTCTCGTTTTGCCGACACCACTATGACTGTTCTTCTTTTGCCGACACCGCTGTGACTGTTCTTCTTTTGCCGACACCGCTGTGACTGTTCTCTTTTTTTTTTCTTTTTTTTTTTTGCCGACACCGTTGTGACTGTTCACGTTTTGCCGACACCGCTGTGACTGTTCACGTTTTGCCGACACCGCTGTGACTGTTCACGTTTTGCCGACACCGCTGTGACGGTCCTCGTTTTGCCGACACCAGGGTGACTTTGTTTTTTGCCGACACCACTGTAACTGTTCTCGTTTTGCCGACACCGCTGTGACTGTTCTCGTTTTGCCGACACCGCTGTGACTGTTCTCGTTTTGCCGACATCACTTTGACGTTTCATGTTTTTGCTGATAATGCTAAGACGTTTCCCGTTTCGCCGACAGCGCTATGACGTTCTTTATTAAGCTGCCAACGCTGTGACGTCTATTGTTTTGCCTACAACGCTACGACATGATTTTTGCCGATATCGCTATGTTTCTTATTTTGCTAAAGCTGTTGAGACGATTCCTGTTTTCCCAAACCACTTTGGCGTGTTTGCCTCCAGAGTTCTCCCTTTTTTTCGCTCACAACTCCAGGATAATTTTTGCTGACAAATTACGAGGTGTCTTGTTTCGCCGACAGTGGTATGATTTTTCCTGTTTGGCTGCCAGTTCTATGATGGTTAATGCCTTGTTGTCCATGGCGTGACGCTGGTTGTTCTGTGCAAATGCTGTGAATTTGCATGTCTTAATGTCGACATGGTGATGTTTCTGGCGCGCGCGCGCGCACACGCACACTCACACTTTTCCTTATCCCCAACCCCACCCCACCCCTACCCACCCACCCCACCCCTCCCACAAAACGGCGCTTAGAGAAACATCCCTCTTGACTGTCGTGCTGTCTCTTCACACTACTTTATCACTTCACTGCATGTTGACTATACTTTAACGGCATTGTGTGTATCATATACTTTTACACTGCATAGTGTGATCATAAACTTTTACACTGGCATTGTGTGTATCATATACTTTTACACTGGCATAGTGTGTATCATATAACTTTTACACTGGCATAGTGTGTATCATATACTTTTACACTGGCATAGTGTGTTCATATGCATTATCATATACTTTTACACTGGCATAGTGTGTATCATATACTTTTACACTGGCATAGTGTGTATCATATACTTTTACACTGGCATAGTGTGTATCATATACTTTTACACTGGCATAGTGTGTATCATATACTTTTACACTGGCATGTGTGTATCATATACTTTTACACTGGCATAGTGTGTATCATAAACTTTTACACTGGCATGTGTGTATCATATACTTTTACACTGGCATAGTGTGTATCATATACTTTTACACTGGCATAGTGTGTATCATATACTTTACACTGGCATGTGTGTATCATAACTTTACACTGCATAGTGTGTATCATATACTTTTACACTGGCATAGTGTGTATCATATATTTCACTGCATATGTTTCATATACTTACACTGGCATAGTGTGTATCATATACTTTTACACTGGCATAGTGTGTATCATATACTTTTACACTGGCATAGTGTGTATCATATACTTTTACACTGGCATAGTGTGTATCATATACTTTTAAACTGGCATAGTGTGTATCATATACTTTTACACTGGCATAGTGTGTATCATATACTTTTACACTGGCATAGTGTGTATCATATACTTTTTACACTGGCATAGTGTGTATCATAAACTTTTAACTGGCATAGTGTGTATCATATACTTTTACACTGGCATAGTGTGTATCATATACTTTTACCTGACATAGTGTGTATCATATACTTTTACACGGCATTGTGTGTATCATATACTTTTACACTGGCATAGTGTGTATCATATACTTTTACACTGCATAGTGTGTATCATGAACTTTTACAGGTATCAATACTTTACACTGGCATAGTGTGTATCATATACTTTTACACTGACTAGTGTGTATCATAACTTTTACACGGCATAGTGTGTATCATATACTTTTACACTGCATAGTGTGTATCATTACTTTTAAACTGGCATAGTGTGTATCATATACTTTCACACTGACATAGTGTTATCATATACTTTTACACTGGCATAGTGTGTATCATATACTTTCACACTGTACGGCTGGAACATGCTCTTTCCGCAACAGTCCGAGATACCATCATCGGCGCCGTCAGTTTTACTGCTGTAGCCCTGAGTACCCAATGACCACACGATCTAAGTCACCAGTGGCATCACCACCAGCCAGGGGTATGGAAGAAATAATGATAATACCTCGTTGATATTTTCATCGCGTCGCTATTCCCAGTGCTAAGCACCCGACAAACTGGATCGCACGCTTTGGTCTCTGTGGCATACTGGCTCTGGCAGAAGCAGTATCGTGTAGCAGCAGTGGAGACGAGGGGCAGTATTTTACCGCGGGTGTGCATATGAACGCTGAGAACCAAGATGATCATTCTCCAGATTTGCTGTAAGGCAAGGGCAGTACCATTTTATAAGATTCTTCCATCCAATTCATCGGTCTCGCCGTCTTGGCTTAAAGCTGTGTCAGACCAACTGACATAGGCTACATCAAAATGTGTTATGCTCTGCATAGTTATGCGGGAATTGTCTTCAGTCGTGACAAACTTCTAGCATAACTTTATCAGTCTCCAAAATCCCTCGAAGTCGGAGTGTGGCTGCCCACGTGGCGGGGTAATCAAAAATGGTCACACACGTAATGTTCTCATCCCTAGCTGATGAATTTGTAACAGTGCTCAAGTACTTCGGCTGTTCGGATGATCCCTGGAGTCTTTCAGCCAGGATACGACAACAACAACAACAACAACAACAACAACAACAACAACAATATTGACCTCGCACTGGAAACAAGAAAGATCATGCTGTTGTTTGTGTGTTTGTTTGTTTGTTTTCAAAGAAACAATCTGTATTCAAGAAAGTTCATACAGTACAACGTAATGGAAAATAAAGAAAGAACAAATAGTAGAAATGAAAATAAACAGACATATCAAACATAATCATGACATCAGTGTATATTTTGATCATGCACTTTGTCAGTTTGTCAGAGAGTGTGCAAACATCATTGTCATCATCAGCTGACGATGATCATGTTGATGAATGATGATGATGATGATGATGATGATGATGATGATGGTGGTGGTGGTGGTGGTGGTAGTGATGATGATGATGGTGATAATGATGATGGTGATGATGATGATGCTGATGGTGGTGGTGGTGGTGGTGGTGGTGGTGTAGTTGTGGTGGCAGTGGTGGTGATGGTAATGATGGTGGCTTTCGTGTCTTCGTTTCAGTTTCAGTTTCATCAAGGAGGTGTCACTCTGTGCGGACTAGCCCACAGACGCCACACCACATCTGCAACGTTTCCAGACCACACTGCACAGAATTTAAAGCTGGTGGATAACTGAACTAACGACTATCACGTCATAGCGTAAAAAGTACTAAACTCTGTGTATGTATACTAAGGACTTCAGATGATAGATCTTTGAAGACACCGAAAGTACAATGAAACAACATTCTTTTTTTTTTCTGAACAACTATGGGCACATAGAAGTTCTAAACAAAATGCATGTTTCCGGGATTGCCGGAGAATGCAGGACGTGTACCACCCCCTTGAGCCGTTCACATCAAGAGAGAGAGAGGAGAGAGAGAGAAGAGAGAGAGAGAGAGAGAGTGTATGAGTGTGTGTGTGTATGTGTGTGTGTGTGTGTGTGTGTGTGTGTGTGTGTGTGTGTGTGTGTCGTGTGTGTGTGTCATATGAGTGTGTATGTGTGTCAGTGTGTGTGTGTGTGTGTGTGTGTGTGTGTGTGTGTGTGTGTGTGTGTGTGTGTGTGTGTGTGTGTGTGTGTGTGTGTGTGTGTGTGTGTTTGCGCACGTGTTTGCATGTGTATGTGCGTAGGTGTTTGTGAGTGTGCATGTGTGTGTATGTGTGTGTGCGTGCGTGTCTGTGTGTGTGTGCGTGCGTGTGTCTGTGTCTATGTCTGTGTGTGTCTGTGTGTGCATGCGTTTGTGAAAGTGTATGAATTTGTTGGTGACTGTTTGCATGGCATATGTGTTTGTATGTGCGTACACACGCGCGCTCACGCGCGTGAGAGAGAGAGACAGAGAGAGGAGGAGAGAGAGAGAGAGAAGAGAGAGAGAGAAAGAGACAGAAGAAGAGATAAATCGAGAGAGATAAAGAGAGAGAGAGATAAAGAGAAAGAGAGAGATAAAGGGAGAGAGAGAGATAAAGAGAGATAAAGAGAGAGAGATAAAGAGAGAGAGAGGGGGTGGGTTCACTGGTGGAGACTGTCCTCTCTAAGTTCAAGGTAAAGGCGTTCCTCCCTCGTTGTTGTGACCTGTGTCCGCAGGAGTGATTTCCCGTTGATCAGCTGCTGGTAGTCAGTCAGCCATGGAACTGTGGGTCACAGAAGCCTTCCGCCCTCGGAGTTACCGCCCTTCCCGTCTACACCGTGCCTGCCATCAGGAGTTCCATCATAGCACGTCTACATATCCACCACATTAGGCTTCCATAGTAGCGCTTGCCATCATGTGAATGCTCGTCTCTCTACGTTACGACTATAACGCTCGTGCAGCTCTGTACTAACACACACACACACACACACACACACACACACACACACACACACACACACACACACACACACACACAACACATGCGCGCGCACGCACGCACGCACGCACTCACACACACAGAACAGACACGCAAGCATGCGCGTGCGCGTGCACACACGCACGCACGCACGCAAGCAAGCATGCAAGCACGCACCCACGCACGCACACAGACACTCTCTCTCTCTCTCTCTCTCTCTCTCTCTCTCTCTCTCTCTCTCTCTCTCTCTCTCTCTCTCTCTCTCTCTCTCTCTCTCTTTCTTGAATGTGAAAATGTAGGACGTGCCACAAAGTGTGCTGTGATGGAAAGGTGAAGTTTTACTGGTCAGACGCGATAATACCCCCTTGGATTTGGTCTGCGACTAGATCAATCAATATGCCTGCAGAGTCACCAAACTTTAGAGCATCTTTTGGACTTTCTGAGTCCGTATCCTTTGGATTTATCTCTCAGCGCGTCATGGAAAATTGGCAGCCATGTTTTGACATTGACCAACCCGGTGACTCGACAGGGAGGTATCACAGTAGGACTGAGTACGCCCCAGGTACAGACAAGCAAAATTACAGGACATAAACACAGTGTGTTTCGTTCGAACTCTTAAGTCTTCCTCAGGCTAAAAAAAAACAAACGACATTTAGGACAATGAAAACGAAGAACGAGAAACCATTAAATCTTCTCATACTCGGCGCAAAATGGCTTTTGTTTTGTTTGTCTGCTCGCTTTTTTTTTTTTCTTTTTTTTTTTTTCCTGGTTTGCTTCGGGATACTTGTCTGACGATGTAGGGACGTGGAGACCAAGTAATGGCATTCGACAACTCGACCAGGGCTTTGACCAGCCTGCGTGTTTCGATAAACACGCCTAAGTTACTGTCAGGTATGTGTACTTTCATGTGTGTGTGTGTGTGTGGGGTGTGTGTGTGTGTGTGTGTGTGAATGTGAGGGGGGGGGGTCAAAATCTAAAGGCACCGGCTACAGCTAGCCAGATTTCGAACGTGGTGTGCCGCCGACCCGCTGACTTGGCAGGGCGGTGTGCGTCAGAGGAGAGCACTTGCAGTCCATGCATCGTGGATGTCGGGCCCTGTCATGAGCAGCGGTCACCAGGGAGACACTGTCCTTCACGCTGAAAGGTTGTCTGTGGCAGGCACAGCAGTGGAAAGTCGGTTAACTTGACAAACAGCCACATTCAAGTGAGGTGGGGGTAACGATGATTGTAAGGGGTGAGGTGGGGGTAACGATGATTGTAAGGGGTGAGGTGGGGGTAACGATGATTGTAAGGAGTGAGGTGGGGGTAACGATGATTGTAAGGGGGGAGGTGGGTGTAACGATGATTGTAAGGAGTGAGGTGGGGGTAACGATGATTGTAAGGGGTGAGGTGGGGGTAACGATGATTAAAGGAGTGAGGTGGGGTGACGATGATTGTAAGGGGTGAGGTGGGGGTAACGATGATTGTAAGGGGTGAGGTGGGGGTAACGATGATTGTAAGGGGTGAGGTGGGGGTAACGATGATTGTAAGGGGTGAGGTGGGGGTAACGATGATTGTAAGGGGGAGGTGGGGTGACGATGATTGTAAGGGGTGGGGTGGGGTAACGATGATTGTAAAGGGTGAGGTGGGGGTGACGATGATTGTAAGGGGGAGGGGTGGGGGTGACGATGATTGTAAAGGGTGAGGTGGGGGTGACGATGATTGTAAGGGGGAGGTGGGGGTGACGATGATTGTAAAGGGTGAGGTGGGGGTGACGATGATTGTAAAGGGTGAGGTGGGGGTAACGATGATTGTAAGGGGGAGGTGGGGGTGACGATAAATGTAAGGGATGGGGGGAGAAGGTAACGATGATTGTAAGGGTGAGGTGGGGGTGACGATGATTGTAAAGGGTGAGGTGGGGGTGACGATGATTGTAAAGGGTGAGGTGGGGGTAACGATGATTGTAAGGGGAGGTGGGGGTGACGATAAATGTAAGGGATGGGGGGGAGAAGGTAACGATGATTGTAAGGGGGAAAGGTGGGGGTAACGATGATTGTAAAGGGTGAGGTGGGGTAACGATGATTGTAAGGGGTGAGGTGGGGTTAACGATGATTGTAAGGGTGAGGTGGGGGTAACGATGATTGTAAGGGGTGAGGTGGGGTTAACGATGATTGTAAGGAGTGAGGTGGGGGTAACGATGATTGTAAGGAGTGAGGTGGGGGTAACGATGATTGTAAAGGGTGAGGTGGGGTAACGATGATTGTAAGGGGAGGTGGGGTAACGATGATTGTAAGGGTGAGGTGGGGGTACGATGATTGTAAGGGGGAGGTGGGGGTAACGATGATTGTAAGGGGGAGGTGGGGTGTACGATGATTGTAAGGAGTGAGGTGGGGGTGACGATGATTGTAAGGAGTGAGGTGGGGGTAACGATGATTGTAAGGAGTGAGGTGGGGGTACGATGATTGTAAGGAGTGAGGTGGGGTGTAACGATGATTGTAAGGAGTGAGGTGGGGGTAACGATGATTGTAAGGAGTGAGGTGGGGGTAACGATGATTGTAAGGGGGAGGTGGGGTGTAACGATGATTGTAAGGAGTGAGGTGGGGGTACGATGATTGTAAGGGGGAGGTGGGGTAACGATGATTGTAAGGAGTGAGGTGGGGGTGAACGATGATTGTAAGGGTGAGGTGGGGGTAACGATGATTGTAAGGGTGAGGTGGGGGTAACGATGATTGTAAGGGGTGAGAGTGGGGGTACGATGATTGTAAGGGGTGAGGTGGGGGTAACGATGATTGTAAGGGTGAGTGGGGGTAACGATGATTGTAAGGGGTGAGGTAAGGAGTAACGATGATTGTAGATGGGGGATGCTTAGGGTAACGATGATTGTAAGGGGTGAGGTAAGGAGTAACATGATTGAGATGGGGGATGCTTAGGGTGTAACGATGATTGTAAGGGGTGAGATAAGGAGTAACGATGATTGAGATGGGGATGTTAGGGTTAACGATGATTGTAAGGGGTGAGGGGCTGGGGGAAGGGTAACGATGATTGATATGAGGGGGTTAGGTGAGTGTAACGATGATTGTAAGGGTTAGGTGGGTGTAACGTGATTGAAGGGGGAGTAGGGGTAACTGGTTGAAAGGGGGGGGTGGGGTAACTTGGTTGAAAGGGGGAGGGGGGGTAACTATGGTTGTAAGGGGGGAGGTGGGTAACTATGGTTGAAAGGGAAGGTGGGGGTAACTATGGTTGAAAGGGGGGAGGTGGGGTAACTATGGTTGAAAGGGGGAGGTGGGGTAACTATGGTTGAAAGGGGGAAGTGGGGTAACTATGGTTGAAAGGGGGGAGGTGAGGTAACTATGGTTGAAAGGGGGAGGTGGAGGTAACTATGGTTGAAAGGGGGGAGGTGATGATTTAGATTGGGGGAGGGGGGGGGGATAAGGTTGAGGGCAACGTGGTTCAATTTACACTTTCTACACAGGAATTTAAACACACTTAATTCAAAGTTGTACTCTTCTGATTTTTAAAGTGTTTTGACAATTTTGATTTCATATGTCTAGTAGAAACATGTATAAAAAATAAAATTGGTTCCGTGTCCATAAGATTCCAAAGATCACGCACTACTTATTTTACCAGCTGTTCAACTCACAGAGTGTGTACGTGAATCGGCATGCATAGTTTGTCTGTGTGATTGCTGAATGCTTTGAGTCAAACGCCCGTAATTGGATGATCAAATATTGTTTTTTGTGAGACAGAAAATCTGAGCACACTTACCAGATAATGTCTTGTGTGTTTGTATGTATGTAAGCCTTACTCATGTCCATCAGGAAAATTTATTTTTCGGTGACAGTGCCAGTATTAACAATGGCATTTATATCTTCGGGAAATTTCTCATCGATATTCTCACGTCTGTAACTAATCTGGTTCTTTTTTTTTTTTTTGGTGATTCAAACAGCAAAACAGCAAAATGCAAATGCGCAGTCATGTAATGAATGTGAATGTGATTCACATTCAGACTGAAAAGACGCTAATGATGGATTGTCCCATAATTTTGTCAGACGTTTGTATGTAAATGAACACATACTTTAAGCGTTGTTTTAACATGCGTAGTGTGTTAGGGTTGACCGTATTGAATGGACTATCATAGTGGCCGCCCTAATGGTCGCCGCGCAGGCGTGCCAAAAAAAAAAAAAAAAAATGAAGTCAGTGTTCGTAAGTATCGGTTGATCTGTGTAGACTTCTCGGAGCTGAACAGAAAAGTGACACACAGGTGTGTGCCCAACAAAGAATAGAATCCGACCATTTGCCTCTGAAATCATTTATCACTATTGAAAAGGATAATCCATTTCAGAATTATACCCCCCCCCCCCCCCAAAAAAAAAAAAAAAAAAAAAAAATGAATGCATTGAAAAGATGAAATGGATACCTAGCTTTGACAATACATTTAAAGAAAATACAGAGTTCGAGCACGCATGTGCGACTCTCAGCTGTGAATTTTTTTTTTTTTTTTTAAAGATCCATACTGGTGACGCCGTGCTCTCATTTGATAACACTTTGAAAGAAGTATATGAAAAGGACTGTCGGTGTTAATGATTCGAGGATATAAACGATGATTGCTATGACGCTGAATTGATGCCTCCAAGAGAAAAACGAAGAAAAAAAAATTAATGTCGTAAAACTTCCGAACGGAACAACAGCTAAAGTAAATTGCAACTAGGAGGAAATACACAAAACTGTAAACAAAATGGATGATATAAAAGAAGTTAGACTGCCTGGGTTCTTTCAAAACAGGATAACAAAACAACGGAGGGAAAAAAAAACAACTTCGAACCCACTGGAGAGATGAGGAATTGAGTACTTCGACTCGTGGAGTCTTCAAAGCAGTGACGTAAGGATCACAATTTCATCATCACTACATTATGACGTAATGCATGTGAACGTAAATAGTGAGAGGGAAGGGGGGTGGGGGGTGGGGGAAGAGCATAACGAGGGGGAGGGGAGGGAAAGGGAAAGGGTGGGGACGGGGGAAGCTGTGATTTGGTTTAGTCTTTGATGTTGAGGCCATCTGGTGTTGTAGTACCGAGATGGTGGATGATCTGTTTCCCCATGTTCTTTCTCTTGAAGGAGTCACTAGTACTGTTGCGCCAGACCACTGATATGGAGAAGTGGGTTATGCTGTGGGGATGGGTGTTGAAGTGTATAGCCACAGGGGTTTGCTTTTTCAGGAGGATGCTGTCCCTGTGCTCTTTGCAGCGTTCTTCCAGTGTGCGGTATGTCTCGCCTACGTAGATGCGACCGCACAGGCTGCCGTGGACTACATATACCGAATCACTGGTTTGGCAGGTGAAACTGCTCCTCATGGTGAAATGGCGTCCTGAGGGCCCTTTAAAGGTGAGCGTGGTAGTGTTGAGGAAGGGACAGCATTGGCATTTTTGTCTGTCACAGCAGCTGTTGCCCAGGGAGTAGTGGTTCTGGGGGGCTGTGGGTCGGAATGAAGACCTAACCAGATGATCGCCCTCCACGTCGGCAAAATTGTGATCTTTACGTCATTGCTTTGAAGACTCTACGAGTCGAAGTACTCATTTCCTTAAAATGTACGATAATCTATCATCAAAAGATTAGATTATTCTCAAACGTTAACGAAACTTTCGTCTCAAAATGCAGGGCCTACAAATAGTATTACAACAAGTGATTGGTTTGAACATTTCCAAAAGTGTCTTAGAAAAAGGCTATCGACGGGATGATCATGACGACATGCCAGAAATAGGAGAACATGATCTGGCTTCCGGCGTTGAGTCCCTTTCAGCCCTTAGAAAGCCGAAACATCGTGACGCAGCTGCACCGGATGATGATTTTAGCGACCTGTTTAAGTATTCTATGGACACTGTAGTAGACTTCCTTGTCAATTTATTCAGTACGTTGTTCAGTCAAGGAGTGTTGCCTCCAAAGTGGACAGAGTTTATCTTATCTATGTTTGTATATAAAAACGAGGGAGATCCAAACATCGCCAACAATTATAAAGGTATATCACTATTATATGTACGTATGCTAGCAAATTACGGTTTCCATTCTAACATACAGACTAAAGGATAGGGTCAAAGAACACAGCATCACAGGTGAGTATCAAGCAGAATTCAGGAATGTTTACTGTACCATAGATCATAATTGTTCACATTCATCACTGTTCCATTCTAACATACAGACTAAAGGAACGGATCAAAGATCACAGAATCACAGGTGAGTATCAAGCAGATTCCGGAATGTTTACTGTACCATAAATCACATGTTCACATTTATCACTGCTGTCCAAAAGTAGTTTGCAATCAATCGTAAATTCTGTGTCGCATTTACTGATTGTGAACACGCTTTTGACCGGATTTTGAAAACAGACTGTTATGACCAATGTAATAAAGAATATCATCAGAGGTAAGGTGTACTGCCGCGTGAGAAGTATGTAACAAGAAGTTAAGGTTAGGATGAGAGGCTGAGTCAACGTAAGTAACTAATTACATTGATTGCTGTCAATGTGTTAAGCAAGGTGTGTGTAGCACTGTCCTCTCTCTCTCTCTCTCTCTCTCTCTCTCTCTTCTCTCTCTCTCTCTCTCTCTCTCTCTCTTCCGTTTTTTTTTTTTTATTAACTTGCATCTGAAGTAACATCTAACGGTAGACATGTGCCAGATCTTCCCAGTACTAAGTTTTATTTCATATGTGGATGACTGTTGTTAACGCTTACAAAATTAATATATCAGAACTTACACCACAACGAAGTTTAATTTCAGTATTCTTGAGGTGATATGATTTACATAGCGGTAAAAGGGGTCACATCTGTTGTAAAATGTTTGGATAAGTTTGGAAACTATTTGCTAAATTCATTTATAAATGTGTTTCCCCCCCTGATTCAACCCATGTAAATCATTGAGTAGAAATCCGTGGCACGTGTAAAAGTATTACTGTTGAGCGTGTGCATTCTTTTACAATAAAACTAATGAAACCGTTCGTTGGAGTCATATGGCAAACTCCGAGTGATTTCTTATTTGGAGAATTAGGTAAACACCACATAGATGTATGTCTAAATGCATATATCAGTGCATTAAATATTGGTTAGAAATATTTTGTATAGATGAGGCTAAACTATTCGCTAAAGCGCCTAAGATTGTGTATAATCTGGATCGAAGAGAAACATTTCCATTGGTTCCAAGTATTTGTAGATGTCTACGTATTTATGGGGAGACCTGAATGTGAGCATCCATTTGTGCAATCTTTTAAACAGAGATTAATCGATTGTTCTTGGCAAGAATGGAGATACCGAATCACCGTAGCGATACACTTACAGAGTTCATGGCATTTAATACCACGATCCGAACACAATCTGATTTTTAGATAAACCTAGATATATTTTTCATGCGGTGCCTTTGTGAAGATTAGATGTGGTACATTTAATACCACAATTCGAAAAGAATCTTATTTATGAACAAACAGACAGAGTTAGCATGGGATACCTTTGTCAAGCTTAGATGCAGCATATGGAATATTGCAGCTCATTCCGATGGATACAAATACACTGATGAAGAAGATGCAGTATGTCGCTTATGCAAGCACGTAAAGAAGATGGAATGCATGTTATTATCTGTTGTCAAGCTCTACCAGAACTCCGTGATGATGTGCGATCAAATTTTCTAGCATCACAGTACACATCAGTCCGCACTGCGTTGATGAAATGGTTTATCCATAGTCTGTGTGATTTGTTTTCCATGCATTTCGATCTTGTACTCTGCTAATGTGTACTTTTGAAGTCTCCGAAGTCGAACTTTGGTGATACTATTTACATTGAAAAAGGCCATGTCGCTTCATAACGGTAATCATATTTTTTTTCACTCTCTCTCTCTCTCTCTCTCTCTCTCTCTCTCTCTCTCCTACACCATCCACCACTCACACCTCCCACACACACACACACACACCACAACACACACACACACCCCACACACACACACACACACCACACACACACACACACACACTATTTCAACTATGCCCTTTCAGAATATTTTGCATAGAACTCAATTCAAAGTTTGAAAGTCGGAGTCGCCTCCACTACATCTCTGTCTGGATCAGATCAGTGTTAAAAAAAAAAAAAAAAAAAAAAAATGACAGCCTACAGGAAAAGTTCTGTTTTTAACCTGTTCCATGACAGGGATCCTCTGGAGCTTGGTCTGGAACATGAAAGGAATCAAATCAAATCACACACACACACGCACACGCGCCGCCACACACACACACACACACACACACACACACACACACACACACACACACACAATGAAAGGAGAAAAGGGGGAAAACGAAAAGTGTAACATTCTCCAATACGCCCAAGAACGTATGACATGCGGCCGAATCGAAAATAACACACACACACACACACACACACACACACACGCGCGCGCGCGCGCGCGCGCGCGCGCGCGCGCGCGCACACACACTCACACACACCACACACATTGACAGACTGAAACCAATTATATATATGTGTGGGGTGGGGGGGGGGGGGGGGGGGGGGAGAGAGAGAGAGAGAGAGAGAGAGAGAGAGATACATTTCATTCACACACACACACATGCGCGCGTGCGCGCGCGCACGCTCGCACACGCACAGAGAGAGAGAGAGAGAGAGAGAGAGAGAGAGAGAGAGAGAGAGAGAGAGAGAGAATGTTAAGGAAACATTGAAATACTATATACACTCAAGTACACCTACAAAGCAGGGGAGAAGGTTTGGACAGAAGGGGTCGGGTCCTATTGATCTTCGGAGTACATGATTTTGCAAAAAGAGTAATAAAAGTCACACACACACACACACACACACACACACACACACACACACACACACACACACACACACACACACTTGTAAGTGCGCTTGCGCGCATTTTACACTGAAGTACCGTTTAGTATGTACAAGAGTTGTTGTTTTTTTAAGCCTGACGATAATGGCAAAAAGAAGCGCTATTGTTTTCACATCAGAAACTGATCCTGCACCCACGCCGTTGAATAGTGGAAAATTACAAGTATGTTAACATAACGTCCTACGCCCACGTCGATGGATAGAAGAAAGTTGCAAGCACGCCTATTTTCACATCAAAAATGCGGTCTGTGCCTACGCCGATGAATTGGTCAGTTCGGCATACCTAAGCAAAGAACAGTACTCTACAAAACGGTGGGGAAAGTCGGGTATGAGTTTGGTACATAAAACTTTTATGGGCAATCAAATGAACTATAACTGAATACAAATCTAAATTCAAAGCTTCACACAGGTTGACAGCACGTCGAACAGAATAATTGCTTTGCTCTGTATTTAACGCCAGGCTGGATAAAACGGAACTGTACCTAACCTTTTTATTGACATCTGTCATTGCCGTTCAGCCTATATTGTCTAGAAATTAGTTGTGTGCTCTGTCACAGCACAGCGTATCTACCAATAAAAAACAAGAGAAACAAGTTACTATTTTATGGAGAAATCCTTAATACTAAGGCCTATTGCTTCTTTTCTTTGAATTCTTGTTTTCTTCAGGATTGCAGTGCCAGTACTCCCAAACGATTGGTCGCTGTTGATAAACACCGCCAACCTGACAGTATTTGTCTTCTTTGCATGATAAATGACGTGTTCCGATAGAGTATGTTCGGAAATCTGCAAGGGAGGTCATCTGTATTAAAGTCTACGTTCAGCGAGAGTGACCTCGAAGTTTTCATGGCACAGATGCCGCTAGTGGGCACGTCAAAAGCAACCCCCCTTCACACACTCACACACATACACACACGCGTGTGCGCGCGCGCGCGCACCCTCAGTCATTTAGCACTTCAATCAGACATAGAAAACAACAAAATATGGGCGTGAAACTGTGCGTCTATAATGCAGACAGTCTATTTCCTGATCGTTGTCCTGGTGTGCGCTTCAAATCCAATAACTGACTCTAGATCTGTTCCTTTGACCTAGAAAATGAGAAAGGTATACCTGTCTGCAATGGAAAGATCAGAGTTATCTTCCCCAAATATTTGTCTGGCTCAGGATTCATCGACTTTTCTACATTTGAATAGTTCATAAACTTCTGGGCTGCTTGACATATACTTAGGGATTTACCTTTCAATTCAGTAGCCAACGCTCAAAATACCTTGTAGCTGACATATACTTAGGGATTTACCTTTCAATTCAGTAGCCAACGCTCAAAATACCTTGTAGCTGACATATACTTAGGATTACCTTTCAATTCGTGCCAACGTTCAAAAAACCTTGTACTGACATATCTTAGATTTACCTTTCAATCAGTAGCAAACGTCAAATATACCTGTACTGACAACTAGGGATTATACCTTTCAAGTTCATAGCCAACGCCAAAATACCTTGTAGCTGACAATACTTAGGATTCTACCTTTCATATCAGTTAGCAACGTTCAAAATCCTGTAGCTGACATATACTTAGGGATTTACCTTTCAATTCAGTAGCCAACGCTCAAAATACCTTGTAGCTGACATATACTTAGGGATTTACCTTTCAATTCAGTAGCCAACGCTCAAAATACCTTGTAGCTGACATATACTTAGGGATTTACCTTTCAATTCAGTAGCCAACGTTCAAAATACCTTGTAGCTGACATATACTTAGGGATTTACCTTTCAATTCAGTAGCCAACGCTCAAAATACCTTGTAGCTGACATATACTTAGGGATTTACCTTTCAATTCAGTAGCCAACGTTCAAAATACCTTGTAGCTGACATATACTTAGGGATTTACCTTTCAATTCAGTAGCCAACGTTCAAAATACCTTGTAGCTGACATATACTTAGGGATTTACCTTTCAATTCAGTAGCCAACGCTCAAAATACCTTGTAGCTGACATATACTTAGGGATTTACCTTTCAATTCAGTAGCCAACGCTCAAAATACCTTGTAGCTGACTACTTAGGGATTTACCTCAATCAGTAGCCAACGTCAAAAACCATTGACTGGACCAATTCACATGTCAGTCAGTCCTCCGTGATACAAAAGAGAAGTGATCATCTCAGAAAGTTAGACATAACTATTTCCAACAGTTTGGTTATGAGAACTTTGACATGACGGGTATGGATTATTAGGATCCAGGATCTTCCTTCGACTAGTTCATCATTACCATCTCACCATCTTGTTCCCCTCCCCCTTTCTCCAGCTCTCCCCCTTTCTCCCCCTCCCTCCAGTTTTCTCTCTCGGAGGTGTCATATCCACGCCATGCCTTCGTCAACAGAAACATCCGTGGCTGCTGCACCAGAGTCCATGCAAGCGGCTACAAGGGTCTCGTTGGACCGATCATGGGGAATACTTCCACAGTAAAGAGCCCACTGAAGGAAGGACAACATGATCAGGGAAGGCCTCTCAAAGGATACATCGACAGCTTGGAAGCCAACCTAAGAAGCTGCAACATCGACACTGCTTCCTGGGAAGATGTCGCCCTTGACAGAACACAGTGGAAGCAACAGTGTACCCAGGGCAAAAGACATTCGAGCGCAACAAAGCAGCCGCCATCCAGGAAAAGAGGAATCTGAGAAAACGGGGCCCATCCTTGCAGGACTCCATTCCATGCAGCGTCTGTGGACGACTTTGTGCCTCAGGAACTGGTCTTCATTCCCACATGAGGATCCACATCAGCAGATGACCTGCCTGCCAACCCATCCGTCGGACATGACGGATGGATCCATCATAGAACCCACTCCGGCAATAGGTCTACTTCATTCACAGTTGTCAGCGTGTCCAGGCATGCTGCCAGGCGCAATGTGCTGGACTTCAGCATCACCCCAAGCGTCTCCCGAACTGTCTCCAGACTTAGGCTGGAATTCCTCCAGAGCGGCAGGACAAAAGCAAGGATCATGCCAATGTACCAGATCAGAAAGGGTCCTGTCGACCTGGGACCCAGAACTTGATCTTGATCTTGATCTTGATTGATAGTCGATAGGGCCACACTGTGGCATAACATCGACGGAAGAACTTGGGGAGAGCACAAAAAAAAAAAAAAAAAAAAAAAATCCTACATGTTTGATGGTCTGACCAGCCAGCGCCCGTTCAGCGTGCACGGACATGATGCCATGCCTCTGCAGCAGTCGTGGAAAAATGGTAGGAAGTGTGTGTGTGTGTGTGTGTGGGGGGGGGGGGGGGGGGGGGGGGGGGGGGGGGGGGGGGGGGAGGAGGGTTGGGGAGGTGTTTGTTTACTTTCTTTGGGGGGGGGGGTGGGGGCGTTGGAGGGAGGTTCTTGAATTCCTCCACAGTCCCTGCGGAAACAACACTGTTGTCTAGGTTGTTCCATTCCCTGATGTTTCGTGGGGAAAAGCTGTTCTTGAAGACAAGTGTTGCAGTGTGCTGGATATTAAAGCAGCGCTAGTGGTTCCTTGCGTGTCGCTCCACTATGTTTTTCCTCTCTTGATTTTTCGCTCTTGTGGGTCTTACAAGTCTTTTGTTTTGAACAGGTGTCAGGTATTTATCCACCTCTATGCCAGGAAGATGTCCTTCGATGATCTTAAATAAGATGATCTTAAATGAACGGTACAGCCTACCCTGCACCCAAACCCCTGACCATCCGTAGGACTCCCTGAAAAGGGGCTGTTACCTTATTTCGTGCCATCTCATAATTATTTCTGACTCCAGCTGGGCGTTCCACGTCAACAACATAGAGGAAAAGAAGAAGTCGTAAGGATGTTACGTCATCAAGCGACGTGCAAATGTCCCGACGCTATCAATGACGTCAGCGGTTCTGTCTGCACTGAGGAAGGCCTTCGAACATGGAATCTAAACTCTAGATAGTAAAATCCAGGTTGGTTGTTCGGAATTTTTATCTCTCTTTGTGTGTTAGTATTGTTCTCATTCTTGATGTTGTTTGTGTTAACAGTATGTTGTCCTTTCGTCAAAAGACTGTCGTCAATTTTCAACCCAGACAAGAGTCAGTATTACTATTAACCAGATAAAATTCTTCTTCTTCAGTGTTGAAGGCCCACACTCAAACTTGATTAAAGTTCACCTAGATTTCAGGGGCAGTTGCAATACGAAATGTCATCCCGGTACAAAACTTCACCGACAAACATTCTGTACGGACGTGGCGACAGAAATTGTCACCCCGTGTACAAAATCACCCAGAGACATAGCCGTACTGCACGGACGTTGCAACGCAAAACATCACCCAGAGACATGTTGAGATACAAAATGTCACCCACAGACATTCTGCACGGACGTTTCCACACAAAATCACCCACAGACATTCTGCGCAGACGCTGTGTCACAAAATGTCACCCAGCACAGAATGTCATACCGGTTACTGGGTGACATCCTGTACCGGCAGGTCACATGTTTTCCGGCCAGATCAGTTGCGTGACAGGAGGTTGAGGTGTTTTCAAACAGGGTTCTAGAAATCCTCCACCACTGGGGGTACTGTGGGCAACGTCCCCCCCTCCCCCCCCCCCCCCAAAAAAAAAAAAAGAAACACTATTTTTGCCTCGCTGGAGGGAAGGCTTGGGGGTAGGAGTGGGGGGAGGGGGGGGGGGGGTCTCAGAAACCGTACAACGCCAACCTCAATCGCCTGCCCTGTATGTATGTCCATTGTGGAGCAAATTGCCGCCTATGTAAATGTATGGTTTCAGGTTGGATCTGACAATGCACATTTTGCTGATGGTTATGAAGAGTGAAGGAAGTGCCCACCCAATGGGCGGCCAAATACGATAAAATAAAAAAAAAAAATCGGTCAGGCCAGCGACATAGTCCATGAGTTAGCCCGGGTGGCGATTGGATTTTTTTTTTCCCTTCAGTCCGTCTTGGCACAACACAGGTGCTCCCAACTCTCACTACACTACACCTCCCCTACCAAACTGCCCCTCCCTTAACCAAGCCACCTCTCCCCTACCAAATCACACCTTCCCTACCAAAGAACGAGAACTCTGCACCCGCAAGGACCCCCCCCCCCCCCCCCGCCCCTTCCCCCGCCCACCACCCGAAAGCAGAGAGAGCATTTTGCATGGGTTCGAGTACGAAGTATCGCTTCCCTTCCAAGATTCTCTTCCTTCTGTTCCCTTCCAGAAATCCAGGCAGGCAAGGGGAGTCACTCTGCCTCACCGTCATTTTTTTTTTTTTTAACCTTTGCGCAATAACAGTGAAATTTCCGACGCCTGTGTGTGTGTGTGTGTGTGTGTGTGTGTGTGTGTGTGTGTGCACCGCGGCGCTGCAGTGCCTAAACCAAACGTTGGCTATAAGGCTTTAGATTTAGCCACAAGCTTCTTCTGTGAGGTCGCCCTGTAGGCTATTTCAAAAATGAAAACATGTCTGTCATTGTCGTATATGTGTTTATGCATGTGCGTGCGTGCGTGCGTGCGCGCGCGCGCGCGCGCGCGTGTGTGTGTGTGTGTGTGTGTAACTTGGTAGAAAACATTTTTGTTGTTGTTGGTGGTGGTGGTTTTTTTCTTATAGGACATAGCAGCTGCCGCGTGGCAAACGACAGCAGATGCAGAATTTCCCCCAGGATTTCCATGGTGCCAGACAACAACGAGAAGAAGAGGGATGAGGATCACGATGGTGGTGAAGAACACGCGGGGCCCACTGCCGAAGATCCTGACACGCTACAAGAGCTCACCAACCGTCTGACCTGTTTGCAGAGCATGGTGAGGTGGTGGTGGTGGAAGGAGGGAGGGGGTGTGTTGGGGGGGGGGGGTATGTGTGGAATGGGGAGGGGACGGCAGGGAGTGAAAGTTCTGGGGTGAAGAGGGTGGTGTAGGGAAGGCTTCGCGTGTCTTCCGTCTTTGTCTGTTGTAGGCCTACCTGCTTGTCGAGAAGCATGAGAACGGAGAAAGAGGGTAGACTCTCTCTCTCTCTCTCTCCTCTCTCTCTCTCTCTCTCTTCTCTCCTCCTCTCTCTCTCTCTCTCACACACACACACACACACACACACACACACACACACACACACACACACACACACGTATTACGAGACGGTAAAAACGCCGTTCAAATTTTATATTTTCTCAAGCCAAAAGTTAAAAAAAAAAAAAAAAAAGAAGATGAACACTGAGAAAAGTTGATCACTGTAAACGTGCAGATAGTAACACATCCTTATTGAAACTTGTTTCTGTTCTATGCACAAAAGAGGGGAAAATATGTATTGTAATGGAATAGAATGAAGTGTTTTCTATTTCACTATACCCGAAAGATTCATGTTTTCAGGCTAGATATTCATTTCCCACAACAAATCTGGACCTTTCAGTGACAAGTGTCAGGAACAATCCCAAAGCACGCATGAATGTTCTCTCAGGGTCATTGTTTTCAAATCTTGTTCTCTCCTCCTTCGGGGCCGGAATAGTTCAACTGGTAGAGCGCCAGACTCGTAATTTTTGTGATCCTGGGGTTGCGGATTCGAATCTCAGCCGGGCCATTTCGGTACAGGGGGATTTTCCCTCGGAGTTAACATTGTTCTGATTCCATTTCCCAAAGAGTCCTTCGAATGAGACTATAAACCGAGGTTCCGTGTATGAACGTGCATGAACATCTTGCACACACGTAAAATCCCATCACCAACTTTGGGAAGAGAAGGCCAGTTTTGGCCGTTGGTATGGATGGCACGTTTCGCATAGCATGCACCCTGCGTAAGAAATGGAAAGAATAGAGGAAATAAGGAAACTGAGTGAACGATATTGACCGGATGACACGGGAAACGACTGAACGAAGCGCCGGCAGGCAGCTCTTCAGTCGGCACTACCCAGGAAGGCAGCCCGTTGTGTAAACGAGAGTGTTTATTATATATGTAAAGCGTTTAGAGCCCTAATCTTTAGAAAATAGGCGCTATAAAGATTAACATTATTACTATAATTATTATATGAATACACAGGACTAGATTTTCCACCTTTTAGCCTTGAATTGTGTTTCTGTCAAGGAAACGTCATGTGCACAAAATTATGAATAAAATCAGCACCATCTTGTCTGCACTGAACATTCTGACTATAACGTTTGTAATAAAATCGCCGTTCTTATCCCCTTATTATTTATTCATTCAGTTATTTATCTATATTTGATTATTTACATATTCATTTATTTATTTTTTATTTACTTGTTTGTTCATTTATTTATTCATTCACTTATCAATTCATTTATGTATTGATTAATAAGGAAGAGTTTTGGGTTGGGTTTTTTTTTTTTACAGTCTTGTAATTTTTCATAACTGTAGGCCTATAGCCCACAATTTGGCACACACACACACACGTGTGTGTGTGTGTGTGTGTGTGTGTGTGTGTGTGTGTGTGTGTGTGATTGCTAGCATGCTGATGCTTGCCCATGCCTGTGTACGCGAGAGCACGCGCGCGCGCGCGCGTGTGTGTGTGCGTGTGTGTGTGTGTGTGCGTGTGTGTGTGTGTGTTTGATATACTGCATCACCTTAACTGAAACATTGGATATACGAGGACTATGTTTATGTTTTAATGTATTTTTGCGAGTAAGCGTTGTTGTTCGCGTTCGTGTGCTGTGGTGATGATAGCGGCGACGATGAAAATGATGAAAATGTGTGTGTGTGTGTGTGTGTGTGTGTGTGTGAGAGAGAGAGAGAGAGAGTGTGTGTGTGTGTGTAAAACGTTTTCAACATATAAAGATATATCTATGCATGGAGGATTTTGGTGGGTTTTTTTTTTCCTTTTCTATTTCCTTCTCACCTGTATTTATCATTTAAATTTGGTTCATTTAAATCACAGACGTTCTTTCTCAAGTGTATCATCATTCGCTTATGCAGCTCGTTTGACCATGACGACGTTGTGACAGATCCACCAACAACAGAAGGAAATGCTGTGCAAAGACCGCCAAATCAAGGTGCTGGAGGACAAACTACGTATCTTCATCATATCCAGGGGAGACAACATCGATCAACCGGGCCAAGAGAGAGAAGGCAGTGGCATCGCTTTTGTATCCAGGGGAGACAACACCACTCCGCTTGACCAAAGTGATGAAGGCAGTTGCATCCCTGTTACAACTAAGGGAGACAGAACGGTTCATGTAGACCAAGGGAGGGAGGGCGTTTGTGTCCCTGGTATTTCCAGGGGAGACAACGCCACTCACAGTGGCCAGAGGAGGGAAGGCAGCGGTGTTCTGAGGAGATCCAAGGGAGACAGTGCCGCTGCGACAGACCAGGGAGGAAGACTGCTGCACACCAGGCATATCCAAGGGAGGCGACACCACTCAAACAGACAAGGGGAGGGAAGGCAGTTGCCACCTCAGGACATCCCAGACATACAACGCTGCTGAGACAAGCCAGGGGAAGGCGGGTGGCTGCAGCTCTCGCCATGTCCGTGAAATGGAGCGGTGTTGTCTCCTCCTGTTGCGTCAGATTCACCAGATGGAAGACTTCCTGGCCGATTACGGAATGTTGTGGGTTGGCGAGGTGAGCGAGGAGGGTTCTGCTATCCTCGACGACTTCAGCAGTCTGAGGTCAGGTCTGTCCGTGGACCTAATGCCCGGAGAGGATGGAGAAGAGGAAGACGGATACGTGTCTGGGTTTCCCTTCAAGATCGACTTTGATCTGCTGATGGAGAACATTCAGGACTTAAGCAAGTCTGTCTTGGAAGAGCAGTCAGCCTTCAGCGCACGCTGCGTGGTACAGGCTTAAAGAAGCCAGCGCCCATGCAGGTCACGTTGTACTCCAACGGCCTGGTCATGGGAGATGCCTCTTTCAGACCTTATTCTAACCGCAGTGCGCAACAGTGCGTGCTGGATTTCATGGACGGTTATTTCCCATCCGAGCTCCAGTCACGCTATCCTGAGGGAGTGCCGTTTAGCGTCACGGACAAGCGTGACACCATGTACCGGTCGGACAGAGCGGGAAAGGTATTAGATGAAGCTTTAGCACAGCTCTGGTTCTGCCCCAAAGACGTGAACGCGGACCCACAACCTGCTTCAGCAGTCGTTCATCAAGCCTGCAGGCCATCTTCCTCAACCCAAGCAGACATATCATCAGACACGTCAGCCATGTCTGCTGTCAGAGACCATGATGAACTAACCAAGGCAGGCGTCACTGTTGGAGAACCACTGACCGGCGAACGTCACGCAGAAAACGTCCGTATGCTAGAAGGGAACACAGACGTAAAGGAAGCCTCCTTGCCGAAAGCCGAAAGCGGAGAGACGACAGAAGCGACGCAGAACAGCTGCACGCTGAAGATCAGATCTGAAACGGGCGACCACACGTACCTCCTTCACATGCATCGCAGAGACACTATCAGCCACCTGCGTCAGGTCCTTAACGGGCACAGATGAGCAGAACCAGAGTAAAGATTACATCATCCGCTCAGCGTACCCGCCGAAGGTTTACTCGGATGACCGTGCCAGTTTAGAGTCATGCGGGCTGTTTCCCAATGGGGTGCTGTACCTGCAGTCAGCGGCCAGCATACAGATGGACGGCCAATGTTTAACACCTTCGTGGTCACAGACAGCAGGAAGTTAACCCCTTCGCTTCAAAAGACGACAGCAAGGACGTTGTGCTTGGGGTGAAATGAATTTAACTCTTTCACTGACATAGACAAAGACGAGGAGGTGCTGCATGGTCTCAGAAGATTAGCTCCTGTACAGCCCGACAACAGTAAGAAAGTTAACCCCTTCATTGCCAGAGATAAAGACGAGGAAGTCATGCATGGGCCAGGAGGACTTCAACTTTTTCACTGCTACAGACAAGGGCAAGGAAGTGATGCAAAGGTGAGGCGAATGCCAACCTTTCACCTTTAGAGAGAATAACAGAAAATTGTCAGACGGACTGAGAGGGATTTGACTCCTTTATTTCCAAACGCAGTTGCATGGAAAGGATTATGATTGGCGGAGAGTTTCGCCCCTTCATTTCCAAAGACAACAGAGTTCAGTTTAACTCCTACGCACAAGACAGTGGCTCGGTAAGTGTCTGTGGAGTGAACTTGAGTTCAGCCCCTTCACTGCCGAGGACAACAGCAAGGGAGTAATGGATGGACATAGTTTAACGGCATGGCCACCAAAGACGTTGGCAAGGAAGTGACAGATGGTCGGTGGTAAGTTTAACTCCTTCAATGAGGAAGAGAGTAGCAAGAAGGGAACAGGTGGATGGAGGTGGGTTTAACTCCTTCACTGAGGAAAAGAATAGCAAGAAGGGGATAGGTGGATAGAGGTGGGTTTAACTCCTTCACTGAGGAAGAGAATGACGAGAAAGAATTGGGTGGATAAAGATGAGTTTGACACTTTCACTGAGGAAGAGAATAACAAGAAGGGAATAGGTGGACATACGTGGGTTTAACTCCTTCACTGAGGAAAGGAAAGGCAAGAAGGGAATGGGGGATAGAGACGAGTTTTACTTCTTCAGTGAGGAAGAAAATGGCGAGAAGGGAATGAATGGATTGAGGTGCGTGCAGCTTCTTCACGGTCCAAGACAACGCCCAAGTAGGACTAGGTGGAACGGACTGATCGGATTCCATTCCAGTGAGCTAAGGTGTATACTTGCGACACCATGCTGTGCCTGAAGCTGTTCCTTTTCTGTACTCGTGTTTGTAAAATAGGGGGTAATAAAAGTTGATGAAGCCGTGGCTGAGTCGCACACCCGATCCTGAAACATCATGGACGTGTAGCCTGTCCTTGACTGACACACGACACTTCATACGCTGTGCTTCTTAAAGTGTGTGCGTGTGGCTGGGTGCAGGAGGCTGGGAGCGCGCGCGCGGGGGGGGGGGGGGGGGGGGGGGGGGGGTAGGTAAGAGATGGGGAGAAGAGTGGGAGAAAAGAGAGCGAGGGACGATTCTGTCTGTAACTCTGTAATGTTAAAATGCCGTGCACTTGCAGAAAAGACCTTTTTTTTTTCTTTTTTTTTCGTGACACAATTCTTCCGTCGCTATATACTTACCCGAAGAGGCTGTGAATGTATGAGGGGAGGATGAGAGGCTAGGACAGGGGGTAGGGGGAGGTAAGGTAATGTTGCTTATAGACCCAGCCGACCGCAAAGGGCCATATCAAGGCTGTCACAGGGTTCAAGTTAACTCAAGTCATGAAAAAAAACAAAACGAACTCATCCACACAATCCTTTAAAGACAGTTTTTTAAAAACACACCGGAAACTTCGTTAAAGATATCTCGTCTGTAAAATCTTAGATCAGATGAAAAATGTTGATCTCTTTAAGAAATTCAAAGATCACATCACATCACATCTCTGAACAAGGTTTTTCAATGGAGGCTGCTGTAAAATGTTTTTTATCTCACATTTTGCAAGTCCCAACACTCTTAAAGAATATAGGGGAAGTGTGAAGGGCGGGGTGGGGGGGGGAGGTTGGGTGGGGGTGGGGGGGGAGGGGGGAAGGAGATTTCTTGGCGCACATAAATTTAACGGGTTCCTACTCACTGATACAAATACGAGGGCGCTTGGAAGATCGCAGACTTCGGCGAAATTTTGATGGAATGATGGGTCCGCCCTTTGAGCCATTTAAGGTCCTCCCAGAACTCACGTCATGTCTGCGTGCAGCAAAGACGTCATCGGTCATGACGCAAATAACTCGTCTAGCCCCTATCCCGCAAATGGGTGTATTTTTTGTTGTTATTCGTCTTCACTATACCGTTTAGTCTCTCTCTCTCTCTCTCTCTCTCTCATTCTCTCTCTCTCTCTCTCTCTCTCTCTCTCTCTCTCCTTCACACACACACGCGACTTGCGTACATGAGTGTGTGTGTGGTGTGTGTGTTGGTGTGGTGTGTGTGTGTGGTGTGTGATTTGATGTGTGCGCGGTTCTTCAGTGTGTGTGCATACAGGTGTGGTAGGTTGTGTGATGTGATTATGGGTGTAAGTGCATATACTAATATTATTAATATTTCACATTTTAAATATGGATGCTCTTTAATATCGTTGAAGGTTTTATGATCACTGCAAACAAAAATTCTTTGTAAGAGGACAATAAATTGAACTGAATGGAATGAATTGAATTGAATTAAAAACGAAGAAAGCAGCTAAAAAAAAAAAAAAAAAAAAAAGCAATGAAGATCACTGTTAGATCCAGGATCTACCCAACGTTTAATGGATCGTCCTTGAGCCTCAGAGCATCTTTCAATCAGTATTCCGTCATATCGATGATTGCGTCATCTTGCACACAGACACGCAGACAGACGCCCAGACTGACACGACCGAAACCGTCAACTACTTAACGCTCCGAGGGACTCCAAGAGAAGGAGGAGAAGAAGTTGCAGGAGCGCTGAATTGGTAAGATTAACGTCCTGTGAGCCAGCGGCTCATAAGGACATGTTGTTCAGAAAGACGGAGCTGGTTTACACAGGTCAAGGTAAAAGATCCTGTAAGAAAGTGCGCTCCGGTCACTGCTAATAAAGCGAGTAGCTTCCCTTGCTTTGCCTCGAGTGCTTCAGACAATGTGTGACTGGAAAGCGTTGGGACAGGGGTTCTACTTGTAATATACTACGACAACTGCATTTTCTTCCTCCTCCTCCTCCTCCTCCTCCTCCTCTCCTCCTCTTCTTCTTCTTCTTCTTCTTCTACATTACGGTGATGATGATGATAATGATGATTGCGATGATAATGATGATAGTTGTTGTTTGTTGTTGTTGTTGTTGTCAATGTTGTTGTTCGGTGTTTGTCGCAGCCTCCTCCTTTATCCGTTCCCTGATCTCTGGCTGTGTGTCTGTCTGTTGTCTCTGTCTGTCTGTCTGCCTGTCTGTCTGTCTGTCTCTGTCTTCTTCTCTCTTCTTGTCTCTCTGTCTGTCTGTCTGTTGTCTGTTCTGTCTCTCTCTCTTCTCTCTCTCTCTCTCTCTCTCTCTCTCTCTCTTTTACAAGACTGGAGATGAGAGTAGTCTGCCCCTGCTCTTATGAGAAGAATTAGAAGATAAAAGCCTCCCTCCCACCCCCCCCCCACCACCACCCCCATCCCTATTCATCCACCCTTCCCGTGTTGTTATCCTTCACGGCTACGCCCCCCCCCCCCCCCCCCACCCCTCACTTCCCGATTGTGAGAATTGAAGATGACAGGATAACAGCTCCCCCTTGTACGGTGACCCCCCACCCCTCCCCCCCCCCCCCCCCCCCCCCCCCCCCCCCCCCCCCCCCCCCCCCCCCCCCCCCCCCCCCCCCCCCCCCCCCCCCCCCCCCCCCCCCCCCCCCCCTCCTCCACCTCCTTTCTGTTTTTCCAGGGATTTTCAGATGAGAGTCACTTGTCCCTTGCTCTCAAGAATTGGTCGCCGAAAATTCACCCACTCCCCATGCCCCGGCTCGCCGAAGATTACACCCCCCCCCCACCCCCCCCCCCCACCCCCCCCACACACACACACACACACACACACCGTGCACCCCCTCCTACTACTCCCTGTTCCTCGTCTGCCTGTCGCTGCTTTATAAAAAGTTGAAACCAACACCACATCACCCACCCACCCCCTTTTCCCTCCCTCCTCTTCCTCCCGCATGCTCCCGCGATGAAAGATTCGGAGATGTCTGTGTACAAATTGCAGTGATGTTTTTACCGAATGCTTATCAGTTCAGGCTGCCCCACTGCCTACTCCCCCCTCCCCCCCCCCCCCCCCCCCCCCCCCCCCCCCCCCCCCCCCCCCCCCCCCCCCCCCCCCCCCCCCCCCCCCCCCCCCCCCCAATGCAGAATGTCTTTCATGGCTTCCATTGCCACAGTGAAATGCTTTGGTGATTTTTGTTAAACGTAAGCAGAATTAAGAATATCAATTGTGCTGGATGAAGAATATTTTTGTTGTTGTTTTTCTTTCATTTTCTTTTTTCTTAACTTCCATAAATTTCACAGTGCATACACACTCTCTTCAATCAACTACTGTTCGACACCGTTCGACTCGGTCAACACAAATCCAGTGAAACCTTTCATCAGCATCTAGCAATGTGCCCATGAAGCAATTCTGAAATCCTCTCGCCTCACAGAATCGGATTATATTCAAGCTGAAGCTCTGCCACTAAAAGGATATGTTTTTATCAATTACGGAATGTTCATGCAAAGAACCGCATCTGGATTAGCCACACAAACAATTCATTCCAAGATTTGCATGAATCCTTGAATTTCTACAAAATTCCTGCTCTGCTCCTCTTCTCTGGAACTCGCTTCCGCCTGAGCGTGAATGCCACCGAAGCTCAGCATCTTACAGAAAAAGAAAGAAGAAAAAAGTTTCAATTGTCTTTACACTCGCACTCGCTATGTAGATATGCAGTATCGTTCATATCACTAATGCCTATTAAATGACAGGTTTGTTATTACTTACTATAATCATCAACAACATACACTTTTAATTACCTTCCCAAAGTGATTGTTGCTGTTTACATGTACCACTGTTTTAAAAAATATACTATTACTATTGATGATGGGACAAGCAATGTCAGTGCGTGCAAATGTCAATATGTGAGAGATTGACAAAGTTCTCATGCAGTGTGTGTGTGTGTTAAAGCCAGCGCACTGCTCTTACAATTACATACAATTTTTTTTTTTTATTGATGGATGGGATGGACAATTGCGTTACGTTTAAAAAAAATCTCCCCTCTCTGTCTCTGTCTCTGTCTCTCTCTCTCTCTCTCTCTCTCTCTCTCTCTCTCTCTCTCTCTCTCTCTCTGTGCGAGTGTGTGTGTGTATGTGTGTGTGTGTGTGTGTGTGTGTGTGTGTGTGTACGCGCGCACGCGCCCCTCTCTCTCCCTCTTTCTCTTTACGTGTGTGTGTGTGGGTGCGCGCGCGCGCGCGCGCGCGCGTACTCCGCGTGTTTGTGTGTGTGTGTGTGTGTGTGTGTGTGTGTGTGTGTGATATAAATGAACAGTTCAAAGGGGAAATGCTAGGTAGAACAGAAGCTGATGTTGAAGTGCAAACGCGAGTGCAGCACCCATGCAGATATGAAGGTATGTGACTAATTTTCAACTGATGCAGGGATGGTGTAAGATGTACACCTACTGCACATGTTCAGGTTAATATGTATCGTGTACAGATTATACTTGTAAGGAATTGAGCCCCAGCGTATTTTTGTAGACCTGTCCCGAGGGAAAAAGAAAGAAAGAAACAACAACAAAAAACTAACGCCTGTCTTTCCAGCATTGCAAACAGAGGCACCTTCTCTCAATGTATCGGTCAATCAAATAAATCTAGAGTGAAATATTTGATTTGAAGCGCACGCCAGAACATCCCATCGTGATATCATATTCGCCCGTCTGCATGACAGGCACACCGTTTCACATCCATGGTCTGGCATCTAAATTTCTCTCTCTCAGACTGTGGTTTACGAATAGGCTATCGGATATGACGGAAATTAATATGAAAGATAAATTCTCAGAAGTCCAAACCTTGTTCAAAATATGGACGAAAAGAATAATAACACCATTAGGTAGAGTAGCTGTGCTCAAATCATTAGTGCTATCAAAATTGGTGTACTTATGGATCCTTTTACCGAATCCTCCTGATTCCCAGATTGCTTTATTACAGAATATGTGTTTCAAATTTGTTTGGAACAACAAAAATGATAAAATTAAAAGAAAATACTCAGTACATAATATACAGAAGGGAGGGATAGGTATACCCGACCTGAAAATGTACATCAGCTCCTTGAAAATCGCCTGGATAAGGAAAGCGTACATGTACAATTGTAAGTGGAAAATACTATTACATTCATTATGTCCCGAAGTAAGTAATCTTGATGCATATGGTCCTGATAGATTTACTGAAAACAATATCATTAACAAATTTTGGAAAGGAGTTTTTCAAGCATATCAAAGGTTCTGCAAACATGTAGAGTTATACGAAAGTACAGATTTAGCCACTGAACCTATTTTTTGTAATGAGAAATTCAAAGTGGGAGAAAAACCATTCTTTTACAAGAAATGGATGCAGAAAAATGTATTTTTAGTTAAACATTTACTCAATGAGGATGGTAATTTTGTAAGCCACAATGAATTGTCAGAAACAATGGGATTTCAGGTCAATTTTCTAAACTATGTAAGCTGCGTGCGTTCGATCAAAGCTTATGCAAAGAAAAGAAGACTGACATTAGATAGTAACATTAGTAATGTTAAAACTTTAGCACTTCAAAAAATTTGTAGTGTTACTAAGGGAACACGTACTTATTACGATATTATGGTAGAAGCCAATGAAGTTCTTAACATAAGCGCCTTTGTCAAGTGGGAACAACGTCTTGATATACCTATTGACTGGATAGAGGTACTGAAAAGGATTAAGAAAATCAAAGAAACAAAACTGAAGTGGTTCCAAATTAGAATATGCCACAGAATTTTGGTAACAAATAGTGTGCTGAAAAGTATGCAGATTGTTGATAGCGACAAATGTAATTTCTGTAATAGAGAAAAAGACTCAATTAATCATTACCTGTGGGAATGTGAGTTTACACATGCTTTCTGGGAAGACCTTGAAAGAGCTCTAAAAGTTAATTGTTCACACTGTGAAAGATTATCCCTTAATGTGGAGATTATATTATTTGGTACGGATGAGAAAACAAAAACCGATAATATGCTAGACCTGATAATTTTAATGGGAAAATATTTCATCTATAAATGTAGAATTAACAAAACAAAACCCAATGTAAACATGTTTTTGAAGGAGCTGAACTATAGATATAAAATGGAGAAATATATGTCCTTGATGGAGATGAATCATGCTACCTACCAAGAAAAATGGTCACCATATATTAAACTACTAGAGGATTAATGGTCATATTATGTACTATATATATGTGTGTGTGTGTATATATATATATATATATATATTATATATATAAGTCCTTAAAAAATCTGAAGGTGCTCAACCCCTTATATATATACATGTGTATGTATGAATATGTATGTTCAAAATAAGCGCTGTACACTTTTTTTTGTTTACTATTTAAAGTCATCCGTGACCTTGGAACCTCGAGAAAATAATCGTAAATTAAAGTGTGTCTGTACAAAAAAAATAAAATAAAATAAATAAATAAATAAATTTCTCTCTCTCAAAGAACTGTACAACTAACTGATGGGACAAATTTGCTTTGGGCGTGCCCACTAGCGACATCTGTCCCATAATAACGGTAGAACCACTCTCACTAAAACAAGGCTTGGCAGGAGCCTGCCACAGAGAGCAAACGACCAATTACACCGACACCGACCAATCACTGCTGGGGACAGCAACACCAAGAACTACACCGACTGCTGTCTGGAAGATCTTGTACTTAAGGGCCTCTGGCCAGTAGGACGTAATTTTTCGTCGCTGCGAGGTGGCATAGCAGCTAACGCCAAGGCAGAGGTGGCAGCTCTCCTTTGAGAGACAGTGTCAGACGATGATTCCAGCCATATGGGTGACAGCAGGGTCTAATCTGTCTCGCCGAGGGACGGCTCTTGGAGATGTGGGACGATCGGCGATGGAGTGCTGCCTGACTACGTTTACCATGGGATACCATGCTCTGAGCCAGGCAGACATGGGGGTACTCCTTACGGGGTTGGGCTGAAAAATTGCCCTCTTGGCCGTAGTCTGCGTGGACCGCCGGATTTTAGGACTCGTGCAGCGCTCCAGAGACTTTCGCCCTGCTCCTTCTTTGACGCAGCCTCACGCGGCACAGGACCATCGCCACCCGAGCACGAAGAAGGCCGCCTGGTGGTCCTGAAGACAGCCTTTTGTTTGGGAGAGAGAAGCGAAATAACTTGCACCGACGTCCATCGTCGGCCGACCAACACCCGAATTTGAACTAAAGTTCAAAAGAAACCAGAGCTCAGAGAGCGGTATATGACGGCCCCCACACAGAATACGCCCACTACTGCCAGTGACAGTAGTTGCCACAGAATATGAAGACATAATTATATAGGCCTATGTCTGCGAGAGGCTATACCTTGTCCTTAGGGGCCTCCGGTCAATAGGACGTTAATCTCACCCATCTAGTCAAGTAGGACGTAAATCTCATTCATCATCTGGTTAACACAGATTACTTCCCTTGCAGGTATCCGAACATCGCCAATATTGTTTCTGCTGCTGTTATGATGACGATAATGATGATGAATATGACGATGATAATGATGATTTGATGGCTGCCTTCGTCTTCCGGCAACGTGCTTTGAGTGATTAAAAAAAAAAAAAAGGTTAGGGCCTAAAATGTACCTGGGAATCGGAATGTGTGCAAGTTCGGTGGTATCAATGTTTATAAGAATTTCACCATGTCATCTGAGAGCCACATGACAGTGGTCAGCTGATCTTTCTAGCGGAGTTGTCGCCCTTCACACTCAAGAAATCGCCGAACTTCATGCACTGCATGTAAATTTACAATAACCAAGCATTCACAAATTCCTTTTCACCATGCCACCATAATTCGTCATCCACCCATTCCAACCTAGCTATAGCATACCTCCTAACTCACTGACGGGAGGTGAAAGCGGGAGTGGGGGAAAGAGAGTGTGGGTGGGTTGGTTCACGTGCTCCCATTTTGATGACGTTTCTCACATCGACCATCACCTTCAACCATTCGGATCACGGAGGCATACGTCGAACGTAGACATAAACAAACGAAAATGTCATCCCCGAGTAAAGACTCTGCAGGATTTGATCATGGTAAAGGTAAGGAATTTGCAAAATCCTCCCGTGCCGTTGTATGCACTTTCTTTGTAGTGCTTTTTCCCCCCTCTTTTGGCTGCAAACCCCGTATGCATCAACCTGTTCCATGCACGAATTTCAAGATGATTCATGGAGATAACTGAATCGATGATGAGTATGATCACACGGTCACACCATGCAACTTGACAAGCGCATTTCCGAGGCAAATAAAAACAGGGGCGTCATACACGCTGGTGTCGGCTGACCTTGACTGGAGTGTCCTAGGCCTAGTTGATTTCGATGTTGAGTTACGGTGTGCAAAAGTTGATAGACTGTTCACGAACAGATGACACTATGACTATGACGATGCACCGTAACATTTAAGTCATGAACATTGATCTACCATAGTAAAACGGATGAATGGTGAACTGGGGAACACAGTGGAAAAGTATTACATTAATCAAAAAACAAACTAACAAACTGTCAAGCCAGCCAGGTTTAGAACCTGGGCAACATGCCTGGCCAGTTTTGGCTTATCTGCTTGAACGGAACAAATACTCCACTTAACCTAAATGCCTCAAAAACTATTTTTCTGAGTAAGACAAGAACACACACACACACACACACACACACACCACACAAGGCACACACGCACACACACACACACACACACACACACACACACACTTGATTATTATTTACTAGTAAAATTTTAGTATTGTAAGATTTTGCAATGACATTGCAAAACCTTACAATACTAAATTTTACTAGTGAGTGAGGGTTCGCGTTTGTAGGGTAACACCTATCCGTTCAGTTACCTGTCAACAGTCTCCATAAACTTACTAACACAAAAGACTGTCACAAACTCACCACAAACATTTGGAGTGAATGGAAATTCACATCAGCACAAGGCTGGCCATGAGAGGCCACAAAGTATTGCCCATCCACCCCCATTCCTCGCCCCTCTCTACCACCATTTCTTGTCCCCAGTGAAAGAGATAGTCATACACCATTCCATTTGTTATTTGTGACCAGTTTAGCAAGGCTTTATTCTAAGTTATATCCTTTAATGATATATTTCAGCATCAGCCATCAGTTTGTCCAGAGAAATGCCTGTTTTACTCAATTGGTCAGGAAATTTGGACACCACTTTCAGAGATTAACAAAAGAAAAAAAAAAAAGGTCAGGAAATCTGAAGAACACTTTCAGCTTTTGTCTTCCTATTTGAGCCTGTTGGACACTGAACAACTGTGGCTAGGTAGGAGCTTGATGGAGCCAGACAATCCCAAGGCAAAATTGAAATGCATCTGGTTGGACCGAAATCCATGTAAATCGAGCTCTGAGAGTGACTCCCACAAAGCAAAGTGTGTCTGACCAATGCATACCATTTATATCTTAAAAGATTTAAGAACTCTATTCGCCAAACATGAACAAATGAATCACAAGACGGAACATGATATGTTTCAACCTCTTAGGTCTGTAGGCAAGATAAACAATACTTGGGACAACGAAAATCACTTATGGAATTTGATGAGATAAGTGATTTTTTAATTCTTCATTTCCATTGCCTGAGTGTTTTTTTTATCTTGCCTGAAGAAGACCTAAGAGGTTGAAGCGCACCATGTTTTGTCTTGTGATTCATTTGTTCATGTTCGGCGAATATACTATAGTACTTAAACTTTGAAAGATTTGTTTACATTTCTGCTTGCAGTTGCCTCACTTTGCAAAGTTCTACCATTTATATGTTTCGCACATGTCATTTACAGTAATTACACTTCAGCTGTTTTTGTTGTCTGTAGTGTGATGTTACATAGTTGTGAAATTATCTGTTGATATTAATCGGCAAGACTTAAGGTGTTCATTTTTGTGTGTGCTGGTATGTATTATGTTTTTTTTTTGTTTTTTTTTCCCCCATTATGTGATGAATTGATAGTCCAGATTCAACCCTGTGCTATTGGCTAAACTCTCAAAAGTTTTACTGAAAGAGAATCCATCAGCTAGTTCAAACATGTAGTAATTGTTTTCTTATTGTTAACAGGATGTGATCTACTTATACATGTTATATTGTGTACAATATATTATCACACACACACATGTATACAAAATAAGAATTGTTCTTGTCCGTTTGTGAACAGTATTTAGAAAAGAGTAGGACTTGAAAAGACAACAAGCAGTCAAAGTTCTTTGCAGATGAGCACAGCGGCGATGATTTGTCAAGTGCTACCTCACCGGGTTTCAACGACAGTGCCTCAGCTGGTGAAGCCATACCTCTCTCCGAGGACCCGATGGAGAGGGAGAGACAGATCAGTGAGTGGACGGAGGAGCTGGAGAAAGTAGGTTTGGGTGGTGGTGTGTCTGTTGTGTTGATCTGTCCTCGAATGGGTTGGCTCACGCAGGGAGGGAAGAGGACTGGACAGGGGAAGGGGCTCCACAGTATTAACCTTAAGCTGACTACTTCCTTTATCCATGATGACAGGTGAAACGCCTGCTGTCATGGATTGTTCCTGCATGATCAGAAGCAATTCAGTTCATTTTTACTCTTCGCCCAACACGTGATGTATCCTGTCATGCTGGCCCAGGATGGTCAGACTCGAAAATGGATCTTTAATAGCTTCACTCTTTGGCCACAACCGTCTCTCACTGCTTTTCATATTGAAAGTAAAAGAATGAAGTTTTAATACTTCTGCGTATGCTCAGTCATGAACCACAGAGGCACTGACGAAAGCTCAGTACGGTGGAAGCCCTCCAGAGATTTATAGAGCTTTTCCCTAGTCCATGTGTGAGTAGGCCAGGTCTCTGCTCTTTGTTTTTGATGTGTTGGACAGTCCTGCAGGAAGTGTTCCACAAACATTGGGGCTGTACCGCATGGGTACCCTGAAGAATCCCAATGTGGAATTTTGTGAACATATGAAAAATTTACTACAAAATTGTAAACATTGTTCTTCAGATTCTGACAGTCTTTCAGTTAGACTTCAGTAGGGGAAAGAATGAACATCTGTTCAACACTCTGCAATATATACATTCATGTATCATGTATAAGAGGGAAAGTGTTGTACTGTTGTGTGTGTGTGTGTGTGTGTGGTGTGTGTGTGTGTGTGTGTGTGTGTTGTCATTTTTATGTCTTTCTACTTGGAGTGTATTGTTGTTTTCTTTAGTTGCATATTTTGGTTTTCCACTAAGTGTATTGTTGTTACATTTACTTTTTTTTAGTCTTTTCACGAGGAATGTGTGTGTGTGTGTGTGTGTGTGTGTGTATGGGGGGGGGGGGGGGGTGTTAGGTTTTGTCTTTCTGCTAAGTATGTGGATGGTGGTGTTCTTGTCTTTAATTGTATCAATGTATGTCTTTCTTCTGAGAATGTGTGCGTGTTGTTGTTGTTGTTGTTGTCTTTAGTTTTTATGTCTAGTTCCATTTAGAATGTTTCTGTTGTTGTCTGTGATTGTATGTCATTCTAATTAAATGTGTGTCATGTGCTTTGTTGTTATGTTATGGCTTTCCACTCAGACCATGTGTGTGTTATTTTTATTTGAATGTCCAATGTGCATACCTTTTCCTGATCATTGGGTTTTATAGCTTTCCATACATGTGTGTGTGATTGTTGTCTTAGTTTTATGTCTTTCCACTAAGAATGTGTGTGTATCGTTGTCATATTTTCTTTTATTTCATGTCTTCATCATTTTGTAAGATATTTGGTAAGTTTAACAATATAACATTGGTTTCAGCTGCCTTTTTTTCCCATTTAATTGTCTGTAATTGTTCACCCAGTGTGTGTGTGTGTGTGTGTGTGTGTGTGAATGAGTGAGTGAGTGTGTGATGAGTGAGTGAGTGTGTGTGTGTGTGTGTGTGTTGTGTGTGTGTGTGTGTGTGTGTGTGTGTGTGTGTGTGTGTGTGTGTGTGTGAGTGAGTGAGTGAGTGAGTGAGTGGGTGTGTGTGTGTGTGTGTGTGTGTGTGTGTGTGTGTGTGTATTCTTGGTATTATATTGTCATTAAAAACCAACTCTTCATTCACTTTATTAAGTTTGTGCATGTGTGTGTGTGGATGTACAAATGTTTAAATACAAGCATCACAGGTTTCATTTGTTTGACGAAAAACCTACACTGTCCCAGGTGGAAGGGGAGATCAGCATGCTGCGACAGGTGCTGGGGAGCAAGGTGCGACGGGCCAATGAGCTGAAGCACAATTTGGGAATCACTCCGTTCCAGGAGTTTAAGCAGGATCTGCAGAGCGGCATCAACCACATCAGGGAGTCTCCCACGTAGGTTTGACACGAATGGTGGTGTTCTCGTAACTTTTCCGGATCATTGAGGTTAAGCTGATTGACAACATGACAGACACTTGACAATCTAAAAGGCATTCCATACAAGGATGATGTGGAAAGACAGCACCAGCGTCAGGTATGGAGACTGTCTGCCTGTCAGATGTTTCATGACATTTCAAAAACCAGAGTCGAATTGTCTCTATCAACGTTTTTGGGTTTTTTTAAAAACACGACACAACTGGCAAAAAAAAAAAGAGTTCATTTCGTGTTCATTTTGTGTCAGGCAACCTAAAACCTCCGTTTGAGTTGATTCCAATTCATTGTCCACTATATTTTCAGAATTTCCTCATATGAAAGATTTTGCAGCAGCATGCAATGAAAAATCAAATTACACTTATTCCTGTGGAAGAGATGGAGATTGGGGAGGAAAAATGTCAAACTGTTGCTAAGCAAAAATGAGAAGGCAAGGGTTGTACTGCCTGAACCTCAGCAAGTAAGTCTTTCTATTCAAGAAATCAGCTGATTCAGTCTTTTGGATGTCTGCAGCATAACAATACAAACATTTCCGTATCACCAGAAAGGTCTTTGGACAATCCTTAAGCCTGTCACCCTTGACTGCAGATAGGTGCATGGTCGAAGGGTCATGGGAACCAGGAAACGCTTGCATGTCAGGACTGATTTTTATATATGAGAACTGAATGGAGTATTTAAGAAACCCAAGTCAAAATTTGAAAGATTACAGATAAGAGAGAGCTAAGTGCGTCAAAGGAAAAAGTTTGGAAAAAGTGAATAAGAGAGTCAAAGGGATAACTCATGTTAGTTTAAATGCTCATCTTCTACTTCTCTAACATGAATGTTATTTCTTATGAAGTATATTCATTTATTTTATCTTTAAAATTGCCTTAGAATCAGATTGTATAGATTTGTATGTACATTTTCTGAATCTAGATTGTACATTCCTGCACCACCCCCACCCCCACCCCCCAGTTTGTATACACTTGTTTCTCCTGAGTTTTTATTTTTGTTTTTGTTTTGTCTCATCCCACCTACCAGCAGAAGATGGCCACTCCTCTCTGAAGGGATTTGACATGAAATTAATACAGGATGTTTGTTTGTTTTCGTTTGTTTGTTTTTTTGTTTTGTTTTGTTTTTTGAGCACATGATTACACATGAGAGCTGGGTTTACTTCTCCGACAGAGCACAATGGGGCTGGAGTCTTGTACACAGGTTGTCTGAATCTTTTTTTTTTTTTTTTTTTTTTTTTTTTTTTTTGTGAATAGAACATCTCTAACCTGGATGTTTCGAGCAGGAATGTAGCCCTGGGCTTGTGGATCAGAACAGTGCCTTGTCCATGAGGCCAACCAGGCCACCAGAGCACTCAGCAAACTTCATTTTTGGCCATTTCTGATACAAACTTCATTTTTGGCATTCTCTTCTGTCAGGGAATTGATCGGATCTGAGAGTAAGAAGGAAAAAAAAAAACATATTTGTTTTCGTAAGAGAAGAAAGGAGGAGGAAGAAGAAGGCAGGACGGCACAGATGTTGGCTCAGGTCAGGTCGCGCTCAGCACTGACATGGTGATCCAGCAGAAGCCCAGCGTCTCCTCTGGCAGGTTGCCCAGTGTTGACTGGAGATTTACTGCTCGTTGTGTTGCGCTTGGGCTGTGGGAGCCCCATGACAGTGATGTTTGGGTGGGAGGGAAGCTGGAGTGAATGATATGACAGCAAATGCCATTAGAGGGGCACAAAAGGTGTGACATGAACAAAAGATAGATACATTGATTAGAAAAACAAACAAACCCAGAAAGATGTAGTTTGCTGTCTAATGGTTTGCAGGTACCAGAAAACCAATGAGACCTTGCATGACTGGAACGAGAAACTGACCCACACTGCCGCGTAAGTAACCCGCCCACCAGTGGTGACCCACCCTTGTGTGTCAGTGGTAGGGTCCTCTGAAGGTTTTGTGTGGCGTTTCCAAGACCCAAGTCAGTGGTAGAACAACATTCGTATGCAACCCCCAAGCATCCAAGGTTTTTTTTTTTATTTTTTATTTTTTTTTATACATGACATTTTTGCAGCTACCAACTTTTCAAATTTTTCTACAGCGTTGAATGAACTGAAGTTCTGAAACTTGATTAGCTTTTGTTTTTTTTAAGACCAAACAATTGTTGCAAGTCTTAATAACATCAAATTGTATATGGAAATCTAGGTGTGGGTGTAGTTTGATGTGCGTGTGTGTGTATGTGTGTGTGCGTGTGTGTGTGTGTGTGTGTGTGTGTGTGTGTGTGTGATGTTTATAACTTACTGCTGTGGTTATGCACCTTCCTTCACAAATACACCTTTCTTCTTAAAAGTTCCAAAAGAATCCATAATTTTTAACCCAAAAAAAGCAAACATAGAACTGCTGAGCCATCAAACTAAGGAACAAACAGATTACAAAACAGACGCTACATGTTTCGGCCTATTAAGTCTTCTTCAGGCAGGACAAACAACCATGAAAACAATGGACACAAAAGGTGAACAAACAGTCTCCTATGTCTTCGATATTAGTGCAAACTGTGGCGTAGGTGAAAGACTACAGAAAGGAAAGAGAGAGGAGGAAAGAGGATGGAGCGGAAAGGAGACCCCATAGTGAGAATGTAAGACAGGAGGAGAAGTGATGGTATTAAAATTGTATCATCATCGTCATCATCATCATCATCATCATCGTGATAATGATGAAAATAACAATTATGATGACTACAATGATAATGATAACAGTCATAATGATTATAAAAGAAGAAGAGAAACAAAAGGAGAAAGATAGTTGAAGAGATAGTTATGACAACAACAATAATAACAATAACCATAACAATAATGATGATGATAATAATGACATAATATGGAAAAGGGAAAGATTGCAAGATACAGTCTAAGAAATCTGTTTTCAGTTATGATACTAGTAAATAATGAAATAAGAATAAAAGTAATGACTATAAGTATAATGATAATGAAGATGTGAAAGATAGTAATATAAAAATCTAAGAAATACACAGATATGCATATCAGTTTATAAAAGACAAATGGAATCAAGTTCATCCTGAAGTCTAATAAGAATGATAATGGTGATAATAATTTTGCTACTTCTATTGTTATTACTGTGATGATAATGATGATGATTACTATTATCATTAATATTATTATTATAACTATTATTCATTTTTTTCCTTTTTTTCCCTTTATCTTAGTGGTGGTAGTAGTGGTATCATGATTATAGTGCCATTGTTTTTTCTTTTTAAAAAATATTAGTATTATCTTTTAATCTGTCTTCTCTTCCCTCCAGTCTCTTCACTCTTCTCATTCCATTCCAAAATTTAAGTCTTCACCCATGCTACGGTCTGTATCAAGCTTGAAAAGATAAGTGACTGTTTGTTCATCTTTTGTTTCCATCGTTTTCAACATTGTTTATCCTGCCTAATGAAAACGCAATAGGTCAAAACTCGTTGCGTCTGTTTTGGGTTGTTTTTTTTTTCTTTTGGTCTGTAGTTTCCCTTTATTTGGCGGTTCAGTAATTCCATTTTTGCTTTCATGTCTTAATTTCTGCCACGTAGTCTCCCCACTTTGAAAAAAAAAGAATTTTAAAGCCAGCTCCTCCATTCTTCATCCATGTCACACATTGTCACTAAAGTTTGCGTGGGTGGATGCCTACACCTTCATCAAAGTTTAGTTCTACCTGGCATTTACATGCCCATGCAGACGAGTGAAGCAGTTTTCTCACCACGTTACAGTGAAATGGTGTGGAGTGTTGTGATGCTCAGTGCCGGACGTTACAGTGTAATGATATGGACAGTGTTGTGGTGCTCAGTGCCAGAAGTGACAGTGTAAATGATATGGACAGTGTTGTGACGCTTTGTGCCAAACGTGACAGTGTAAATGATATGGACAGTGTTGTGATGCTCAGTGCCAGACGTTACAGTGTAATGATGTGGACAGTGTTGTGGTACTCAGTGCCAGAAGTTACAGTGTAAATGATATGGACAGTGTTGTGATGCTCAGTGCCAGACGTTACAGTGTAATGATATGGACAGTGTTGTGATGCTCAGTGCCAGACGTTACAGTGTAAATGATATGGACAGTGTTGTGATGCTTTGTGCCAAACGTTCCAGTATAAATGATATGGACAGTGTTGTGATGCTTTGTGCCAAACGTTACAGTGTAAATGATATGGACAGTGTTGTGATGCTTTGTGCCAAACGTTACAGTGTAAATGATATGGACAGTGTTGTGATGCTTTGTGCCAAACGTTACAATGTAAATAATATGGACAGTGTTTTGATGCTTTGTGCCAAACGTTACAGTGTAAATGATATGGACAGTGTTGTGATGCTTTGTGCCAAACGTTACAGTGTAAATGATATGGACAGTGTTGTGAGGCTTTGTGCCAAACGTTACAGTGTAATGATATGGACAGTGTTGTGACGCTTTGTGCCAAACGTTACAGTGTAATAATATGGACAGTGTTGTGACGCTTTGTGCCAAACGTTACAGTGTAATAATATGGACAATGTTGTGACACTTTGTGCCACCCGTTACAGTGTAAATGATATGGACAGTGTTGTGATGCTTTGTGCCAGACGTTACAGTGTAATGATGAGACAGTGTTGTGACGCTTTGTGCCACACGTTACAGTGTAATAATATGGACAGTGTTGTGACGCTTTGTGCCAAATGTTTCAGTGTAAATGATATGGACAATGTTGCGCGCTTTGTGCCAAACGTTACAGTGTAAATGATATGGACAATGTTGTGATGCTTTGTGCCAAATGTTACAGTGTAAATGATATGGACAGTGTTGTGACGCTTTGTGCCACATGTGACAGTGTAATAATATGGACAGTGTTGTGAGGCTTTGTGCCAAACGTTACAGTGTAAATGATATGGACAATGTTGTGATGCTTTGTGCCACCCGTTACAGTGTAAATGATATGGACAGTGTTGTGACGCTTTGTGCCACATGTGACAGTGTAATAATATGGACAGTGTTGTGAGGCTTTGTGCCAAACGTTACAGTGTAAATGATATGGACAATGTTGTGATGCTTTGTGCCACCCGTTACAGTGTAAATGATATGGACAGTGTTGTGATGCTTTGTGCCAAACGTTACAGTGTAATGATATGGACAGTGTTGTGACGCTTTGTGCCATACGTTACAGTGTAAATGATATGGACAGTGTTGTGACGCTTTGTGCCAAACGTTACTGTGTAATAATATGGACAGTGTTGTGACGCTTTGTGCCAGACATTACAGTGTAATAATATGGACAGTGTTGTGACGCTTTGTGCCAAACGTTACAGTGTAATAATATGGACAGTGTTGTGATGCTTTGTGCCAGACGTTACAGTGTAATAATATGGACAGTGTTGTGATGCTTTGTGCCAAACATTACAGTGTAATAATATGGACAGTGTTGTGACGCTTTGTGCCAAACGTTACAGTGTAAATGATATGGACAGTGTTGTGACGCTTTGTGCCAAACGTTACAGTGTAAATGATATGGACAGTGTTGTGAGGCTTTGTGCCAAACGTTACAGTGTAAATGATATGGACAGTGCTGTGACGCTTTGTGCCAAACGTTGCAGTGTAATGATATGGACAGTGTTGTGACAATCAGAGCCAAAGCAAGGGAGGAAGAGGTTTATGTGGATGAGGGTAGGGAGAGGGAAGGGAACCATTTATTTTATTTTGTGTGTGTGTGTGTGTGTGTGGATAAATACATTGGTGTATATCAGTCTAGATGTGTATGTTATTGTGTGTGTGTTCAAAGATTATGAACAGATTCACACTGTCGGCAGGTACCAGAAGACAAGTGCAGTTGTGAAAACAGCATCGGAAAAGACGACAACTGCTTTGAACACAGTTGGGGCTGCTGTTAGTCGAAAACTGGGAGACATCAAGTGAGTGCGTCTGTGTGTGTGTGTGTGTGCGTGTGTGTGTTGTCAAAAACTGAGAGACATCAAGTGTGTGTGTGTGTGTGTGTGTGTGTTTGAGCATGCATATGTGAAGATGTATATGTTAATGTGCCTGCTTGGAAGTGTGTGAGGGAGTGCAAACAAGTGTGTGTGATGAAAATCAATTACCTTTATTACAATTTTGCAATGTGTTAAAAGAAAAGAAAAACTCATGAAGAGACACATATTATACTTACGTTCCTTGGTGCATAGTCTATGTTATGTTTACACATTGTCTTAATCTGTCATGCCCCAACATCTTTCTTTTAGCCCAGTTCCCACCTTCCTCGCCCAGTGCCCTCTGTAGTGCTACTCCATCCTTGTTTCCTTCCTCTGTGTCCTACCCATCTTCTGTCCCCCACATGTGCTGGATGCTGTTGGGATGGGCAGCGGTTGGTTTCATGGATCATCAGCAGAACCCAAAGTCTTTTACCACCACATCACGTGAAGGCTGACATTCACATTCTCGACGCTACACCCTTGCCATGCTCAGGCACAGCTGAACAGCGCTTAAAACCTGTGGCCCAATTGGTGTATAAACTCATTTCAGTGTTTGCTTGTTCATTTTCGTTGTCTTGAGTGTTTTGTATCTTGCTGAAGAAGACCTAAGAGGTCGAAACGCGTCATGTTTTGTCTTGCGATTCGTTTGTCTATTTTTTTTTTTTGTTTTTTTTTTTTGTGTGCGCTATTGATTATATTTAAAATTCATTTCATCTGGTTTTACAGCTCAGACTTGTGAAGGAATTACTGTAAAGGGAAGTAGCTTCAGTAACAGGCATTAATTACTCTAATGGGAAGTAACTCCAGTATAATTTCCTGCTGAATTAACACATCAGTTTTGCTATGCTGTTCAGCCAGTTAGCATGCCTTTTCTTCTACTTTTTTTCTCTTTCTTTTTCCATGAAGGCATGAGTAAATAACAGACTGACTGCCAAATAGGTGTTCAACGAAATCATAATGGATTCTGGAAGTGATTTTGATCCAAAATTTGATGGTTCAGCTTATGAATTGTCGGAAGATTATTCCAACATTGATGATCGATGAAATGTTAGTATTGTCGAAGCATTTGCCGTGCAGCCTGACGGAGAAATCAGCTGACAGCCGTCAGCAGTGATGAGCTTGCAAGACAGTCGAAGGAGGAAGGTTCCACAGAACAGGACCTCACAAACACAGTCATTGCCTCTTAAAAGATGCAAACCACAAATCCAAACTTTTGGAATGGTGAAAGAAAAGTGGGGAATGTTTCAGTGTCTCTGGACATTAAGTTTGTATGCGGCTTACTTTCAAAAACGAAAGTAATGGAATAAAAATTGTAATGTTTGTCAGCGCATCGAAAGTGACATAAAGCATGTGAACTGAAATTTTGATGTGTTGCCAAACAGTTCTTATAATGATTCGAATTTGTTAAGCTCACAGCTGAATATTTTTCCAGGAAGTAGAGTTGTTCCCCTTCCTTTCCTGCAGATCAGCCCAACCGTGCCAGCCAGGAAAGGTTGCTCTGGCAGTTCATGAGGAAAGATTGTTGGGGTGAAGAGAGATAAGAAAAAACAAACACAAATGTTAATCAGATCTAGATTGGAATGGTTGTGCGTGAGTGTGTGTGTGTGTGTGTGAACATGTGTGTGTGTGTGGACATGTGTGTGTGTGTGTGTGTGTGTGTGTGTGTGTGTGCTTGTGTTTTGTGTGTGTGTGTATACATACATGCATGTGTGTGTGTGTGTGTGTGTTCAGGAACTCGCAAACCTTCAAGTCAGTGGAAGAGAAAGTTGTCACGTCCTACACCACGGTGAAGGTAAGGTGTTTGTTACGGCCAGTGACGTAATTATGCTGTGAGAGGAACACAAAACACAGTGCACCCAACTTAATCCCCATTACCCCCAGTCCCTCCAGTTCTGGAACCATCCACAGTCCTCTTCGGTTATTCACAGCTGTCATGGCTTTGTAAACATCTGTGATCACCTGATGCACCTGAACCAAAAGTCCAGAGTATAAGCTTTGAAAGGCAGCGCAAACATGACAGGTGAGCATGACACTAGATGGAGTTACTTTCAGTCACCCAGTTTCCAACAACCTGACCTGTTGGGTGCGTTGCTTAGTTAAATATACAGGCACATGCAATGTGAGATCAAACATAAAAATCTAACAAATCTCGAAAACTTTTCTTACAGATTAAAAAAAAAACTGGCATCAACAAGATTTCCTTTTTTTTTTTTTTTTAACTTGAGGCAAAGCCCTTCCTGAGTGTTAGTAGCACACACTGAGGGTTTGTGTTGAAAACACTAAACGAGAAAAGATCAAGATCCCTCCCCTGTAGTTACTGTCGGTTGTCGTTCTCCGCCCTCTGACCCCCACCACCAACCTTGCTGTGTTGCCCTGTGAGCAGTGTCTAGAGCCACGTCTTGACCCTCCGTTCTCTGTGTGCATGCTGCGTGCAGAACTCCCGGTCTATAGAAAACCTGAAAGGAAAAACTGGTGAGTGCCGTGTGCTCTTCTTGCCAGTCATGCATGATGTTGTTGTCTGCCTGTTGGTTTCCTTTTTTCCTTTCTTTTTAGTTCGGTTGTGTTTTCGTCGGCACTTTTTGGTTTCAGCACCCTATTTTAAGAGCTACCAAACCGATTCATTGAAACTTGGCAGGAAGGTGAGCTGTAGCCCAGGGGCGAACTTGTTCAAGTTGATGCCAAGTCTGACCCAAGGATAGATGCAGAATATGTTCAGAGACGACTTGTTCAAGTTGATGCCAATTCTGATGCAAGGATAGATGCAGAATATGTTCAGAGAGACTTGTTCAAGTTGATACCAATTCTGATGCAAGGATAAATGCAGAATATGTTCAGAGACGACTTGTTCAAGTTGATGCCAATTCTGATGCAAGGGTAGATGCAGAAAATGTTCAGAGACGACTTGTTCAAGTTGATACAATTCTGGTTGCAAGGTAGATGCAGAATATATTCGAGATGACTTGGTTACGAACTGTGGAATGCCAATTCCTGAAATTCCATGTGGAGCAGAATAAGGATCAGAGACGACCTATTCAAGTTGTGCAAATTCTGCTTCCAAGGTGTTCTGAAATATTTTGCTCTATCTTCCACTGTCAGTGAGGACTCCTTGTGCAATCCAATGTACCCCACGACAAACCCCATTCCATTCGTGGAGCAGGATAAGGATCAAACAGCAGATCCCATTCCACCGTGGCAAAGGTCTGCCTCCTCCCAAGTGCTTCTCTGATTTTTTTGCTCCCTTCTTCCATACTGTTCAGTGGATGGCCTTCCATTCCGTCCACCCTCTTCCCCCCACCGACATAAAGCCACATCCAGTCTTACGATGTCCCTGCCTCAGTGTTAGCAGTCCACAGTGAGCTCTCAGTATGTATGTAGCCAGGGTTTCCACCTTCCTGGCACTTGCTCGTAAGTTGTGGAAATTGACTGACAAGAGCATAGGGCCAAGAGAGACCTCGGACTAGATTGCGAGTGTGTGTTTGTCCTTGCGCAGCACTTCAAGTCCTAGCATTTCTCAGTGATTTTTTTTTTGTGTGGGTTAAGAATGACAGTGGTATGAAAAAATCACTAGCTAGTTGGTTCATCAGATAGAATGATTCTGTTGTAACAGGTACGGAAAGAGAATTCTGATTGAAAGGGAAAATGAAAATTGCCTGTGCATGCCAAGTTGTAGAATATGGGACTGTTATGAATCACAGCTGTGTGGCTAGTATGCAATTGTCAAGCAGAGGTTTGTCATCATGAACCTTGTGAAGTTGTTATGAGGTCGTAGAAAGCTCGGAGGTATTCATAACTTTCACTGATACATCATTTGTCGCTCGGAAGGAATGTCAAGTTACTTTTCCCTTGTCTCTTTTCATCACATGTGATCTGAGCTGTTTTGCTTGCACAAACAGGCGTACCAACTTTTAAAGTTGCAATTTTTTCCTGTTTTCTCTATTTCGTCTCTTTTTTTTTTTTCTTTCTTCCTTTCATTTTTTCTTTCTTTTTATTTTTTTTTTTTTTCTGCTGAAAATGAGAGAAGTCATGATGGGTAACTCGGTGAACGCACGTTTAGGAAGAGTTTTGTTGTCAATGTCAGTTAGACCAAATGAAAAAGCAGACGTTTCTGTGTTGAGTTGTTTTCTGAAGGATTGATTGCACAAAGATGGTGTAAACAAAATGGAAAAAGCCATTTTCTGTGCTGTTAAATGCATTTGGTGGGTAAATGTTTTGTTCTATCCCTGATCATCATAATTTATGAATATTTGCTTTTTGTTTTTCTTTAGCTGTTCAGAAAGTATGTTGCATCAAATTTTCAGGATTTTTTTTTTGTTGTTTAAGATAAGCAGGTATGTGACCGAGTTATTTTTCAGGCTGTTGAAATTGGAAAAAAAAAAAAAGGTAAACACTAAGATATAATCGGCGCTTTCTTTAGAGTGGTTATGAACTGTGATGTGGCCGGAATCATTTTGGTTTAGAAGAGAAATTTCAGTATTTGAAACCTTTTTTTTTTTCTTTTTTTCAAATATAAGAGCAAAGATTGGAGTTTGTTCCCAGAACCAAAAGTAAGGGGTCAAGGTACACATTACTTGCTCCGAAGACTTTTTGAACCAACGAATACACAGCTGCTGTGGTACAAAGTACCTACGCTGGGATATGAAACAAGTCTGATGAGAGAGAGACAGACAGACAGACACAGACAGACAGAGAATTCAAAAGTTATGACCATCAAAAAGAAAAAGTTTGCCAAAGTAATGGTCAGTGTGATAAAAAAAAGAGTTTGCCAAAGTAACTGTCAGTGTTAGAAAATAACTGTCAATGTTAATGATGGCAAAGAAAGTTTGCCAAAGCAGCGGTCAGTGTTAATGATGGCGAAAAGTGTTTGCCAAAATAACGTCAGTGTTAGTGCTGGCATAAAATGTTTGTCAAAGCAGTTATCGGTGTAGAGGATAGCAAAAAAAGTTTGTCAAAGCAACTGTCAGTGTTAAAGCTTGCCAAAGCAAGTGTTGGTGTGAAGGATAGCAGAAAGAGCTTGTCAAAGCAACTGTCAGTGTCAGTGATGACAAAAAGAGCTTGTCAAAGCAACTGTCAGTGATGGCAAAAAGAGCTTGTCAAAGCAGCTGTCAGTGTCAGTGATGACAAAAAGAGCTTGTCAAAGCAGCTGTCAGTGTCAGTGATGACAAAAAGAGCTTGTCAAAGCAACTGTCAGTGTCAGTGATGGCAAAAAGAGCTTGTCAAAGCAGCTGTCAGTGTCAGTGATGACAAAAAGAGCTTGTCAAAGCAGCTGTCAGTGTCAGTGATGACAAAAAGAGCATGTCAAAGCAGCTGTCAGTGTCAGTGATGGCAAAAAGAGCTTGTCAAAGCAACTGTCAGTGTCAGTGATGGCAAAAAGAGCTTGTCAAAGCAACTGTCAGTGTCAGTGATGACAAAAAGAGCTTGTCAAAGCAACTGTCAGTGTCAGTGACGGCAGAAGGAGCATGTCAAAGCAACTGTCAGTGTCAGTGATGGTGAAAAGAGCATGTCAAAGCGACTGTCAGTGTCAGTGATGGCAGAAAGAGTTTGTCAAAGCAACTGTCAGTGTCAGTGATGGTGAAAAGAGCTTGTCAAAGCAACTGTCAGTGTCAGTGATGTCAAAAAGAGCTTGTCAAAGCAACTGTCAGTGTCAATGATGGCGAAAAGAGCTTGTCAAAGCGACTGTCAGTGTCAGTGATGGCGAAAAGAGCTTGTCAAAGCAACTGTCAGTGTCAATGATGGCAAAAAGAGCATGTCAAAGCAACTGTCAGTGTCAATGATGGCAAAAAGAGCATGTCAAAGCAACTGTCAGTGTCAGTGATGGCAAAAAGAGTTTGTCAAAGCAACTGTCAGTCTCAATGATGGCAAAAAGAGCATGTCAAAGCAACTGTCAGTGTCACTGATGGCAAAAAGAGTTTGTCAAAGCAACTGTCAGTGTCAATAATGGCAATAAGAGCTTGTCAAAGCAACTGTCAGTGTCAGTGACGGCAAAAAGAGCATGTCAAAGCAACTGTCAGTGTCAATGATGGCAATAAGAGCATGTCAAAGCAACTGTCAGTGTCAATGATGACAAAAAGAGCTTGTCAGAGCAACTGTCAGTGTCAGTGATGGCAAAAAGAGCTTGCCAAAGCAACTGTCAGTGTCAGTGACGGCAAAAAGAGCTCGTCAAAGCAACTGTCATTGTCAGTGATGGCAAAAAGAGCTTGTCAAAGCAACTGTCGGTGTCAGTGCTGGCAAAAAAAGCTTGTCAAAGCAACTGTCAGTGTCAACAATGGCAAAAAGAGCTTGTCAAAGCAACTGTCAGTGTCAGTGATGGCAAAGAGGGCTTGTCAAAGCAACTGTCAGTGTCAATGATGGCAAAGAGAACTTGTCAAAGTGACTGTCAGTGTCAGTGATGGCAAAAGAAGCATGTCAAAGCAACTGTCAGTGTCAATGATGGCAAAAAGAGCATGTCAAAGCAACTGTCAGTGTCAGTGATGGCAAAAAGAGCTTGTCAAAGCGACTGTCAGTGTCAATGATGTCAAAAAGAGCTTGTCAAAGTGACTGTCAGTGTCAATAATGGCAAAAAGAGCTTGTCAAAGCGACTGTCAGTGTCAATGATGGCAAAGAGAGTTTGTCAAAGCGACTGTCAGTGTCAATGATGGCAAAGAGAGCTTGTCAAAGCGACTGTCAGTGTCAATGATGGCAAAAAGAGCTTGTCAAAGCAACTGTCAGTGTCAGTGATGACAAAAAGAGCTTGTCAAAGCAACTGTCAGTGTCAGTGATGGCAAAAAGAGCTTGTCAAAGCAACTGTCAGTGTCAGTGACGGCAAAAAGAGCTTGTCAAAGCAACTGTCAGTGTCAGTGACGGCAAAAAGAGCTTGTCAAAGCAACTGTCAGTGTCAGTGATGGCAAAAAGAGCTTGTCAAAGCAACTGTCAGTGTCAGTGATGGCAAAAAGAGCTTGTCAAAGCAACTGTCAGTGTCAGTGATGGCAAAAAGAGTTTGTCAAAGCAACTGTCAGTGTCGATGACAGCAAAAAGAGTTTGTCAAAGCAACTATCATTGTCAGTGATGACAAAAAGAGTTTGCCACAGTTGTACCCAGGCAAAGCCACTGAAGTGGCATGGGAGTTGAGGCATAAAAAAAAAAAAGAGAATTAAAACAAAGTGCTACTATGGCAGAAGAAAGTTATTCAAAATGATTGACTGTATTATGTTCATCAGCCTCCTCACTTCTTATCGCCTTTTCCTCCCCTCCCTTTCCAATCCTTTTTTGTTTTGTTTTTGTTTTCCTGTTCAACTCTCGTATGCATGGAGAAAATGATTAACTGTTCCATTGTAACTTTTTCGTTTGTTGAGTCTCACGTTTAATCATTGTGTGGATTTTATGGCCAGTGTATTAGCGAAGCACGAGGTGCATGCCAGTTTGTTGTTAGTTTCTCAGCTGGACGACCATCAGGTTACCTGCAATGTGATCTACCCTTGTTCAGATTCGCTTGTCTTTTTCTTTTGCATTCCCGGCCAAGACTTTTTAAGTGTTCATGATCAGTGAGATTGTGTGTGTGTGTGTGTGTGTGTGTGTGTGTGTGTGTGTGTGTGTGTGTGTGCTTGTGATGATTTCTTTTAAATCCCACTATTGTGGTAGCCACATTCCTTCTGAACACGGCTCCATAATCAAACAGTAACATGTCGAACAATTAAGAAGTTGGGGGAAAACAAGCGCAGGCTAACAAGTCAATATAGCAAAGACTTGGGAAAAGTTCAGACAAGAAAGAAACAGAGAGAGGGAGTTGTGAAAGAAAGAAAAAAAAAAAACAGACATGAAAGAAAGATGTTGAAATATTCGTATAAAATTCTTCTCCACTGTTATATAGGGACCATCATAGTCTGTCTTGAAAACAGAACTATTCAGATTGTCTGCTCTGAGGCATATCTTTCTGCCTATGTATCTGTCTGTCTGTCTGTCTCTCTCTCTCTGTCTCTCTCTCTCTCTCTCTTGTCTCTATAATTTCAAAACTGCTACTGTTCATTTAAGCAAAATTAGAATGCTGTCAGCTTTCTAAAAAAGAACAAAAACAAATCCTTTTGCTTCTAGACATATTGTGCAGAATACACAAACACTGCAAACATTCAGGCACACGAAAGTACACACATACACATTTTCGCATGCCTGCACACATGCGAGCACATTCACACACACACACACACACACACACACACACACACACACAGAGGCATGCATAGGATGTGCTCGCTCTCTCTCGCTGTCTCTCTGTCTCTCTCCTCCTGCTTCACACACACACACACATACACACACAAACACACACACAAACACACACACACACACACACACGCACTGGCATTGTTGGAATAAATGTGACAGGGGGTGGGGTTGGAAGGGAAGGGTTTGGGGGGGGGGGGGGGGCAGGAGCAGCATGAAGTGATAAAAACATCACTGCAGTCTTCCAGAACTTTGGGAGAGGAGGGGGTGGAGTGGGGGGAGGGAGGATGAATTCTTGTAAATGCCAGACATCAAGGGATTCTCATTTTCTGATTCCTAGGAGTTTACAGAAGTATTTTTTTTATCCTCCAAATGGTCCTGCAAAAGTGGGGAGAAGAAGGGAGGATGCACCACAGCATGCTGTCCATTGGGGCAGGGGAGGGGAGGGGAGTGGGGGGGGGTGCTTCAGATATTTGAGAGGAGAGGAAGAAATAGTTTGCCCCTCCTCTGCAAATATGTTCATTAGGGAGTTGCCTCCTTATGCACACACACATACACTTGCACGCAAACCCCACACACACACACACACACACACACACACACACACACACACACACGCACATGCACACACACACACACACATGCACACACACACACACACACATACACACATGCACATGCACACACATGCATGCACACACACACACACACACACACACACACACACACACACACACACATGCACACACACACACACATGCACACACACACACATATGTAACATACACATACACAGAGTCAAACACACGCACGCACACACGCATGCACGCAGGCACACACACACATACACATACGCATGCACGCACGCACGCACAGGATGTGAATAGCCAGCTGTGTCTGTCTTGGCAGTAGGAAGCACACCATGTGAGTGATGGTTGAGGAAGTGATATCTGCCTTCCCCGGCCTGCCCTGTGTGCTGTCAGCTGATGTCAGTTGTGCTGAAAAGACAACAACCTTCTCACCTTTTAATTTACAGCTGGTTGTGCCAAAAAGAGGACAACCTTCTCACCTTTTAATCCACAGAATGTTGTGCTGGAAAGAGGACAACCTTTTCACTTCTTAATCCATAGCCTGTCGTGCCGGAAATAGCGCAACCTTCTCACCTTTAAATCATACCACTTCCCATGCTAACTCTGGCTGTTGACTGTCATGGCGCATTCTTTTCTGCATTCTTTTATTTTCTTTTTTATTTATTTATTCATTTATTTTTTGAATTACTTTAAGACAACAGCAAGTGCGCATTTGCTTTTTTCTTCTTTTTTTTCTTGTATCTGCAGCACATTGACTCGGCTTCACCCTACATCCTGTCGGCCAGGCTCTCTCTCTCTCTCTCTCTCTCTCTCTCAGCATTTTGAGATGTAAATTCATGATACTGCTTGCCTGGTTTGTAATGTATCCACAGTGGGAGGACACAGTCTCCGATGATGGCACAGCACTGACTCATGAGACTTTATAGGAGCCGATGAAACTTAGGTGGACATAGTGTGCTTTTTTTATTGTTTGTTTTTTGGTAAGTATGACTCAACCAGCAAGACTGTGAGCGGTATCTGGTATTGTCATGATTTTGAATAACATTTGCTTTCACATTTCAAAGCCATTTGCCATGACTGTGCAAAGCTGAAAATCATGTTACTGTGCAAAGTTGAAAACCATGTTTTTAAGGGCTTTAAGCGTCATGAACTGGCTTGACTTCATGGGTGGTTTCTTGTGTTGCAGTCTAAAGTGACAGGAAGCAAATCCACCGATGACATCGACGCCGCCTTCCAAGCCGCACGTGACCAGGAAGGAGAGGGTGGGAATTCCGCGTCGGAAGACAACGTCACCAGCATCAGTCCAGCTACAGAGAAGGTGCCGCTTTAAACTGTGTTGGTCGGCTCGTTTTGATTGGCCCTTCATTCTCACTGTGGAACCTCTCAACAACAACTTCCATAACCGCTTCAAACGGAGGTCTTCAAAGGGATGGGGCTGTCATGGGGAGGTGAAGCTACAGTGCACAGAGAGAGAGCGAGGTTCCTGAAAAGCTAGGTCTGAGAGAGGAGGGGGGGGGGGGGGCTTGTGGGGAGATGCTAGGAATAGCCTTTGTTAAGTACAATGTATATGAAAATGAATAATTTCAAAATGCTTACAAAAATGTGAAATATACCATAACAACAAAAATGTGTGTAAAGTAAATGATAGCAAAATGCTTACAAAAACGTGAAGTATACAACAAGAACAAAAATGTATCTAAAAGTAAATAATATCAAAATGCTTACAAAACGTGAAGTATGCAACAGCAAAAACCCACACAGATGTGCACTTGCTGTCTTTAGCATCTGTGGATGCACTGCCATTTATGTATGCAGTGCAGACAAGGACAAAGAACTTGTTGTCTGGTCAGTCCATGTTAGGTCACGCATTGCCTGATCAGTGTACACTTTGGATTGATCAACGTCTGAAAAGTGATGCCGGTTGGTCATATTTTGAGTCGTCACAAAGAATACAAATAACGTGATTAGTTTTGGATAACTACCCATTTTGTGGTGCTAGATCAGTGAATTAGACCTGTGTGAACTGGTCATAGTAACTTGTTCATCAATGCCGTTGTCTTTTGTTGAGAAGTATTATATATACCTTTTTTGTTTGGACCGTCAGTGAAAGATTGTGTATTTATACTGCACTGTATTTTGATGGGTTGATTATAGTTCAGTGACCGATGAGTTTCTGAAAGATTTGATGTCATAGAACGGAATAGCACATTTGTTGTTTGTATTTAACTGGTAATCTTGATTTACATTCCGTGTATTTTTGATGATTCCACATTAATGCTATTTTTTTGTAATTTTTTTTTTTGAGTGATCTGGAGAGTATGTAATAATGTAAGCCAGCTGCATGATTTTGTGTTTGTATGTTGTATGCACACTCACAGCTACCATCTGTGGAACACGATATCATCTAAACAGACTGAGGCATTGGTCATGTTTTTCAGTGGAAAGTCATAATGTTAAAATGTGCATTAAACTTGCATTGAAGCTGTTCTCATAACCCTGGCCCTCACTGTGCAATCAGAGCTGATGCATTATGACTTTGTTTATTCTCTTTTTACAATGGGATGTTGAAAAATGTATCTAAACAGGAGCAGCAGATTTTTTCATCTGCTATATTGAGCGCTCTTGAGAACTGTGTCAGTTTGTCACATGATACATACGACGTACATTAGGGAATGGAAGATGAAACTATGTTGGCCATTGGATGTAGGTGTGAAGCTTGAGCTGTGGTTTTCTTTAGAGGCTGATTTGTAAAGGCAAAGGGCGAGGCACATCATCTCATTCACTGTGGTTTTCTTTAGAGGCTGATTTGTAAAAGCAGAGGGCAAGGCACATCATCTCATTCACTGTGGTTTTCTGTAGAGGCCGGTTTGTAAAGGCAGAGGGCGAGGCACATCATCTCATTCACTGTGGTTTTCTGTAGAGGCTGGTTTGTAAAGGCAGAGGGCGAGGCACATCACCTCATTCACTGTGGTTTTCTGTAGAGGCTGGTTTGTAAAGGCAAAGGGCAAGGCACATCATCTCATTCACTGTGGTTTTCTGTAGAGGCTGGTTTGTAAAGGCAGAGGGCGAGGCACATCATCTCATTCACTGTGGTTTTCTGTAGAGGCTGGTTTGTAAAGGCAAAGGGCGAGGCACATCATCTCATTCACTGTGGTTTTCTGTAGAGGCTGGTTTGTAAAGGCAGAGGGCGAGGCACATCACCTCATTCACTGTGGTTTTCTGTAGAGGCTGGTTTGTAAAGGCAAAGGGCGAGGCACATCATCTCATTCACTGTGGTTTTCTGTAGAGGCTGATTTGTAAAGGCAAAGGGTGAGGCACATCACCTCATTCACTGTGGTTTTCTGCTATGATTTATTAAGTAAGGCAAGGTACAGTACCAGAGGTTGGTTTGTACAGGCAGAGGGCAGACACATCGTTTTATTTACACTATGTGCCAGTTTGAGAGAACAGTGAGGGCTGGCAGACATCGAAGTAAGACAGTAAAAGTGGAATTACTAGGCTGCCGAAGAATGAATGAACTTTTTGAGCGTACAGAAACAAGGCATGTGAGCCTCGAGTCTTCTAGTGGTAGGTCTCAAATTGGAGTGACTGCTGGCAGAAATGGAAAGAGACTAAATTAGCCGCCAAATGAGGGAACAAACAAATTACGAAACACACACCATGCATTTCAGCCTAATGGGTTTTCTTCAGGCAGGACAAACACGATTCAGAACAATGGAAACAGAGGACGAACAGTCACTAGTGTGGCCCGGTGAGAGAACAGACTTTGCCGTTCAGTTTTGAGAAGGGACAGGTACCGACTAAGGTGTGGTGATGTTGTGTAATTGGAACATATAAGTACGCCACAGAGGTTTGTGTTGCATCAGAAAGTAATCGTGGGTTTGGTCACAAAATCAAGTTTGTGATCTTCTATTATGTGCCAGTTGTAGTTGTGGATCCTGCAGATGGGAAGTGTGTTCAGGTAGAAGAAGAGGAGGCAGGCAGTGGGTCTGTCTGTTTCTTTTGGAGGCTGGGCTTCCAGTGCAGATGTAGTGGACGTAACTGTGGTGTGGCTAAGAGCATGATTGATGACGGTTCTGGGGTATCCATAGTTGGTGAGAAAGTCAGACATTTTGGCTGCTTGTGGTGTGGAATCAACTTCTTCAGAGCAGAGTCTGCACCGGCTGAGGAATTCAGAGTATGGAATGCTGTTATCTTGTGGACGGGTTATGGGACTTTGTGTAGTCCAGGCAGGAATGTGAACCGGTGGGTTTGTAGGAAACCGAGGCTGTGAGTAGTCCGTCTGTTAGGGAGATGGAGATGTCCTAGAAGTGGGCTGCCATGGAAATGGTGTGTGTGAATTTGATGGATGCGCGAAGGGTCTGAACAAGGTTGAGGGAGTTGAGGAGGTCTTGTTCTGACGTGGATGTGTCTCCCAGCTCACCATCAGTGTACCTTTTGCAGAGCTCTGGAGCCGGGCTTGTGTACGAAAGTAGCAGGCAGTGTTCAGGTGTCCCATGAAAAGGCAGGCGCAGGACGGTCCTGTTTTGGTTCCCATGGCAACACCACTTATATTTGTTTGAAACGGGCAAGACGAACCACGATGATTTTGAAGAAACCGATAAGAACACAGAAAAGGCTCAGGGTTGCTTCAAAGCATCGTTTCTGAATGTTTCCTGTTTCTGCTCGCTCTGCGTGTGCATACTGTGAAATTCACCTGCTCACATTGCATTTCTGTGTTCTCTTCTTTTTTTCTTTTTTTCTTTTTTTTTTTCCACGTGTGTGTTGTGTTTGTTGGCCTTGCCTCCGCCCTGAAATGGCCTGTGTGGTCCTCATAGCTAGAACACGATTGAAACTAACGCTCGTCTTTTCCTGTAGATGCCTGCTTTCAGTGTCGGAACACATTTCTGCTGTCATGTCATTTGTATCTCCCGTTCATTTTGCCGTGATACAACTTGTATTATAAAGTTATGTCGCGTGTGTCTAATTTTAGCTGTTGTACAACATTTCCGGCAGATACTCAGACTTACACATGGGAGACGGTCACAGATTGAAGGTCTCATCTTTGATGTCATGAGACTTCTAGTGTGGCTTGTACCTGTGTTAGTTATTATGTGTGGGTGTATTGGTTTTTTGTGTTGTTGTTCTTTATTTTTGCAGATTTGTGCACCCATACAGCTTTGGGTGTACTTTGTACGCCAGTTTATAAGGCCACATTGCTCTCCAGAATACACCTAACAGAAAGGTTATGAAGTGTATTACAGTCCATGTGAAATCCTTTTTTTTTTTTCCTGCTTGAGGTTATGCATTTGCACAGATCCTTTAGCTGGATGTTTGGTTCGTTTGTGTGTGTGTGTGTGTAGCATTACACTGATACCACTCAACCCATTTCAACCAAACTTTGTCAAAGGATAGAATGTGCCCCAAAGATAAGCTCATAAACATTCTATGCTGATCTCAATCAGACAGTGAATCCAGGATCATTTAGCATGCTATTTTAGTTCAGCAAGATTATTTTAAATTTCCGTGTGCAAAAAGACCCCCGAGCCACTGTAAACAAAATTTGTGAAAACAAAGGGAATTTGGATTATTAAGATGGAACCCTGTGGATTTTGGTGAATATTGGGTTCATCCCAATGGATATGACAGCGCAGCAAGCTTCCCACTCAACATACACACTGTAAAGTTATTGTTACAGATTCACGAGTATCTACAAAGTAATACATTTTCATAGAAAATCAAATATTTCATAGTGATACAAACATTTATATATCATGTAGTCCATGACCTTTCAAAAAAAAAAAAAAAGGGGGGGGGGGGCGGGGGGTAAGAAAGCAGAAGAAAGAAACGTAGAAACGAACTCTTTCAGACTCGGTGGAAAAGAACTGTTACAGACGCAATCCAGTGTAACTCCTGGTGTGAAAAATAATGTTGTGTTCACTCGTAAGCGGCCACAAAGGGCAGATCTAGGCTTCAGTCAGCTTTGGCAGAGGTGTGTGTTCTGAGTTCTCCTGCTCACATGTTTACACTTTCATTGTCATTGCCTCAGTGTCTTTAGTTTGTCATGCTCTGGAAGTTAAATTTCTATTATATAACGGTAATCATGGTCAGGTATAAGTGATCTTCAGTTTCCAGTGAAGGAGCTTATCATATACAAACTTGAGAGGACAGAAGCTTCCAAAGTAGACCAGTTGACAGGCAAGTACTGTGTCCTGGGATGAGGAATAGTCCCAGTAGAAAACTAATGGTCCACAGGCCTGTTTTGAGTTGGGTTTTTTTGTTGTTGTTGTCGAACATTACAGAGTTTACATAGTTTACGCAAGAGGGACACACAGCTTGTGAGGAAGGTTTTTTTTTAAGAGTGCCAGTACAAAAAATTTTACATTTATCCAGTATTTTCTTGGAAACTTGATGTATTGCTTGTTCGTGTGTAGTTCTGTTTCATGATAGTCACATGAGTACTGACTGTTGTTGGCAAGAATTTGTAGTGAACTTAAATATCATAACCAGTGATGAAGTTGAGTTGTCGCACTTGTATATTGAATTGAATTGTTGTAGATGACTGTCATTTTTAAGTGGATGTTTTATCTTCTTTTTGTGAAAATTAGTGATTTTTTTTGTTTGTTTGTTTGTTTTTTTGCTTCTTCTGAGCAAGAATGAGATTCTATAATTTTAACATTTTATAACTGTTTACACTGTTTCTGATTATTTTAATGAAATGATATTCATATTACATGGTATTCAGTTATTTGCTCATTTTTTTTTCTGTGATTGTGTTTGAAGATCAGTGGGTACCGGTGCAAAAAGTGTACAGACATTTGTTAATGCTACACTAGATATGGAAATATGGAGCAGAGAAGAGGACTTTTGATCACTGGAATCAAGAGAATGACTGGGAGAGAGTGAGTGAGTCTACACGGCAAGGGGCAAGTCGAGATTTTTTTTTTTTTTTTTAATGGTATGCTATGAGACAGGCATCTTGTTCATTTTAATCGTGTGCACATTATCCTTTGCAGACACTAAGATTGTCAAGCCATGTCAATATTGTTTTTCTTTTCTGTCTAGCATTTTAGGCATTTATTTGCTGTCAGTACATTTGTCAACACCGTTTTTCACAGTGGCATTTACAGCCACATGTAATGTGAACATTTGCCTTGAGATTTCGATGGCTGTTGCGTAAAGACCTGCAAACATATGTCAGGATTGCTTTAGAGTAAACATTTGTTGGAAAATATTACATACTTCATACCACAGGGAAATACTTTTTTCACAAATGTTTTATTTGGTTGTCTCTTGATCTGAAGCGCCATGTTGATGACTGTTAAATCCGTTCTGGCATCCTTGGGGAACAGGCCTTTAGGCCACTGGTCAGTGACACTGCACACACTACTCACAGTGGACACTAGCTGTCCCTTCTTCACCGTTGCTTGGTCTATATGCCTTTATTATGCTTTGTCATTGCTGTTGTGGCATTTCAATATTTTCTGATTAATTTTGTCCTTTTTTTTTTAAACTGGGGATGACAATGGACCAGAATTGTTGGCACCTTCAGCATGGCTGTAAGGATTTGCTATCCAGCTGCAAAGTTATGAAGTAGCGTATAATGGTGATGTATATTGATGGGTTTTTTTGTTTTGTTTTTTTCTTTTCAGCATGGGACTTTTCTTTTTTCAAGGATTTGTATCTAGCTGCCACGTTATGAATTAAAGTCTATATGGTGATGTACACTGATTGCTGATTGTTTTGTTGTTGTTTTTAAAAACTTTTTTTAACGTGCGATTTATTTATTTTTTAAGGATTTATTAATCAGCTGCCATGTTATGAAGTAAGGTATATATGGTGATGTGTATTGAGTGATTATTTTCTCCTTTTTAAGCATGGGACTTTTTTTTTCGTTTTTTTCCTTTTTTTTTTTTTTTTACATATATAGTGACAGCCCTGAAATGGTGCTGTGTGGTCAGTTGGACTGTAACAGTAAAATTACACTGAAGGAAAGGAACAGGCTGTTTATGGACAGACACACATTACAGTAGAACTAAACTGAAGTAAAGGAGCAGGCTATTTTTGGACCAACACACGCTCGGGTTCAAGGCCTTGCTGAGCATGGCTTAAGACATTAATCAACTGTTACCATTGAGTGTAGACCACAGCATGGAAAACATTTGTTTCAGCTCATAGTTTTTGTCCATGACTGCAGATTATGTTCTGTCAGATTTTTAAGGCACAAACTACATCAACAAACTAGTAAAATATAACAGTTTGAAACTCTTAAGGGATTGAAAATGAGGCTGCTGATTGTGGTACAGAGTCCAAGTGCTGTGCGTACCGTCCAGTTCAAATACAAGGCATTTGTTAGAGAAAGAATCCTGCACACAGTATATGAATGTTTGAGATGACCATGAATTCTTCCGGCTGACTGTGACTATCGTTCATTATGGCTTATATTTTGATGCGTTGTTCAGTTATTTCGCTGACTTTTAAAAAAAAAACCTCTGTACCTTAGTGACGGTTAAATGACTTGAACTCGTTTCTCACGTCTGAAGGGTGTGGGTTTGAGCTTGCTGGTGCAGGATATTTCCCATTCCTCAGGTCAATGTATGTGCAAGGCTGCTAGGGTGAAGCGCCGTCATGTGTACAGGTACGCAAAAGATGAGACGCATCTTAAAGATCCTGTCACCTATGATAGCATTTGGCGGGTTGGGGGAATACACATATACCCAGCATGCACCAGGATACTTGAAGAGGAAGTGGGCTCTACCCATCATTCCCCATTGACCTAAGAAAATTCTGTGACAAACGCCCAGATAACAGAATATCATTCACATGTCTGTCTCTAGCCTGTTGGTTATAGGAATGAAAAAAGGAAAGGCGTGGTGAATGATTTTGTGTTAAATCCTCCATACCTCAGCAACGTTAACAGGATATGGAGGCTTGAGATTCTTCCCATTTCTGGCGGTTATTCTTCCATGTTGAGTTTGCTCGGCCTGCAGTGGTCATTTATATTTTCAGGTATTGTCGAGTCCCAGGACTGATTTTATGTATAGTATTTTTCATCTCCTGGCCTTCCATTCCGTGTAATATGAAGTTTGGTAACATGTAGTGATGAGAGGTAAAAAGCCTGTATTATTTAGAGACAGGATTTTTAATTATCCCCCCTGCATTTTGTGTTGCCATATAACGTCATTTTATGACAAGTTTTTTTTTCTTTTTTTTTTGCTAGAATCTGTTTGTTAATCATGGCCATGGAAGGTATGTGCACAGTATAATTAACATTTTTAGACATATGTCGTGTATATTTTAGGAGAGACGAATTGTTGTTAAACAAAATGAACGTTGAGGCAAAAGAAACTTCTTTAACGTCTTAATGATCATGTTATACTTATCCCCACCCCTCTCCAGTTCCCTTCCCTGACACCCAGTTTTGTTACTGTCCTTTCCCCCCTCCCTCCCTCACTCTCTCCCCACCAAGCCTCCCCTCTGACTAACCCATACCCCCATTCCTTCTCCTATCTGCTTGATGTTGGGCTGTATCTTTTAGCATTTTTCGTGGATGAAAAAAAATGTGCTGAAAAACAATAATAGAAGTAAGATATCATCGTACTAATGCTCATTTGGGCAGATTCAGATTGTTCTTACAGTGAACAACAGGGGGAGGGTTGATCTGTTGAGGATACACTGCTTGTTTGTTGGTAAAATTCTCTGACATAATCTTTAATGTTGTTAACAAGGAGAATTTATGTATCGATGGCTCAGAAACTTTAGAGAAAGAACAGTTAAAAACAGTTATCATCGAAGGACAGAACGTGAGACAGCTTGCTTTTACTGGCTGTTCCTGAATGCTGATTTCCTTTCTTTCTTTGTCTTTGTCTTTTTTTTTTTTTTTTTTTTTTTTTTAAAACTTTCCCCTCATTGCGAATGTTACTATCTTCAAAGAAAGCGGTGTTTTGATGCTTGAACTTGTGTGACGCTGATCCCTTTGTTTCCTCCGACTGTTCACCATGTGTGTTCTGCAAGGTATTCTGCAGTGGGTACCTCAGACTGTTCACCATGTGTGTTCTGCAAGGCATTCTGCAGTGGGTACCTCAGAGACCTGTCATTTCAGACTCACAACTTACGGGAAAGGGTAAGGGTAAGCCTCAGTGGAACTGACTGGAACTCCTGTACTTCAGATTTCCTCCTTTCTATCATCTACAATGGCTGAGCACCTTAAACCTCCGCGTGATCAGCTGGAAATTCCGCGCTCCCAGTGTCCCCCATCTGTCATCTTTTCTGATGGCTGTGTACGCTAAATCAGATGGAAATTCTGCGCTTCCAGTTTACCCCTTTCAGTCATGTTTTAAGATGGCTGTGCGCCTGAAACCTCAGTGTGATTGACTGGAATTCCTGTGCTCCCAATTTCCCTTTCTCTGTCACTCACCTTTTTTTTTTTTTTTTTTTTTTTTCCTGCCATCTTTCTTTACTTTCTATCTTCCCAGTCATGTATCTGACTTTGTTGACTTCAAATGTTTAGCATGTCTGCAAGATTATTGCTTGACTGTTGTTTATTGACCAGTGGCCAGTGTGGTTGCAGTGGCCTCCGTTTACATATTTTCTGCATGTTCATTTTTTTTTTTTTTTTTTTGGTGTTGTTGCAATTTGGGTATTTTTTGTTATTTATCTGTTTCATTCCAGATTGATATACTTTTTTTTTTAATCAGAGGATGATAGATCTTAAATAAATGTTAGCGAACCGCCCAGAGAACGTGGACAAACGAGTCACAAGACGAAACACAACTAGTTTCGACCTCTTAGGTCTTCATCAGGTGAGACCTTAACGAATAAAACAATGAAAATTCACTTAGCTTTGATCGCTTCAGATCACTTGGTAGGGTTCAGCGCAAGGAAGAAGGCGTTGAATGAGAACGAGGCTGTTGGAAGGGAAATAGTGAGCGAGTCAAAGTCGTAATGAAGATAATAATATTACTGATAGGAATACTAATAATGGTCAAAATACTGAGAAAAAAAAAAAAAAAAAAAAAAAAAAAAAAGGGACAAGATTACTACCAATCTGTATCAATAAGTATGGGTATGGGAGAAAGGAGAGTGGGTTAGAGGATTCTTAAACAGCAGGGTTGCCGTGGCAACAGTCCCAGAGGCGAAGGCGATGGTGATGTCAATGCCAGTGGTAGTATCAATACTAGCAATAGTATTACTGAATGATACTGCTAACAACGATAGTGAAGGTTAAGGTAATGAAAGCATGATACAGAAATATATTTAGAAAATACAATTTTTATAATAATCAAATAAATAAATAAATGAAACATTAAAAATAATAATGAATTAAAAAATCAGTAAATAAAAATAATTTAAAAAAAAATAATAATAATAATAAAAAAATAATAATAATAATAATAATGATAATAAATGCATAAATAAGATAGCTATAAGTTGTGTGAGGTGAATAGTGGGAGATAAGGTAGTATGTGTGTGTGTGTGGTGGGAGGATATTATGGGCTGAGATAGAAGTGGTGGGTTGGTACATGTTACTTTAAGGTGTAGATGCTATGAGGGTGGAGGGAAGAAGGGGATGGGTTTACGTACTAACTGGGGGAGGGGGAGGGGCAACATATTCACACCTATACACAATCTCTCTCTCTCTCTCTCTCTCTCTCCCCTCCCCCCCCCCCCCCCTTCCACGACCATCGATAAAGGAGCCAGCATTCTATTTATTATGTGTGTGTGTATGTGTGAGTGTGAGTGTGTGTGTGTGTGTGTGTGTGTGTGTGTTCCATTTGTAATATCAGCCTTATTCATTGGTTACCCCCACCTCCACCCCCAGCAACCGCCATATCCACCAACACCCCTACACACATCATTACTAGGGCAGGGGAGGGGGGAGTAAGTCGATTGATGTAGCAAATGGAGAGACTCAGAGAGTGTAGGAAAAGGGAAGATGATGATAGCTGCAACCTATGTCTGAGGTAAACAGAGGGAGGTAGGGTGGTATGGGTGTGTGTAGGTGGGGGATATTTCAGGCTGGAGCTGCAGAGATGGAATGGTACATACTACTTTTGGACGTTGATGCCATGAGGGTGGACGGTGCCCAGTTTGGCAATGAGATGAGATTCCTGCATAAGGCGTTCCAAGCTGTCACTCTTAGATTGCCAAAGTGCCAAGACTTTGACATGGTTGATGTTGTGTTGGGCATGGTTGAAGTGTAGAGCGACTGGTTTGGGCCGATGGTGGCGGCCCAAACCAGTTGTGTTTCGTCTTGTGACTCGTTTGTCCACGTTCTCTGGGCGGTTCGCTAACATTTATTTAAGATTTGTTTAGATTTCCGCCTGCAGTCCTCTCGCTTTGCAACTAGATCTATTTTGATTCATACTGACTGCTACCCTTCGTTGTTTTGTATTTCTGTTTACGTCATCAGTGTGTGTGATTGTTATCGTGTATACGTCTTTCGATCATTGTATACTGTTAATCATTGATCCGTATTTCGTTTAACATACGTTTTTAGTCGTGTACGTGCGATCGCAATCAGGCACTCCTGACCTCTCAACTCCAAGAACCTAAATCAGAACATAATGCCGGCCCCCCAATTCCTCTCCCGTACACATGCCAGTTTTCACCAGTCCATTCATTTTCTGCCACCTATCATCCAGCCATTTGCACTAGGATATGCTAAAACACAGTTTCAGAAAACCAAATCTGCATCTCATCTCAACTTTCTAAAACAATGCATTCGACTGCGAATCACCCCTCGCGGCTTCTCACTTTCTCACACCCCATCCGATCTTCATAACACCGCTCTTACCACTACCACTACAAGAATTCTATTCCAAGCCAGCCGTAGACTCATGTTGGCACATATCAAAACACTCAATTCATCCCTGGAATCTCTCTCCCGTCTTCTTCAACATTTCAAACAACAAACCACAATCATCATGCCCATAGCCACTGCTTCAAGACTCAGACAGCTCATCCATACACACAACCAGCTCATTCACAATCACTGCTACCAGATTAAGCAAGACAAGTTATCAAAATTACGAAACAAACACAAGGCAAACCCAGACCGGTTGAATCCCCCTACACACAAAACTGACCCTTCTATCACCCATGAGCAACACCGCCACCTTGTTCGCTGCATTCCTGATAATCTGACTCTCACCAATGATGAAAGATCAGTCCTGGCAAAAGGTCTGAAATTTATTCCCATTCAGCCTGCCACCAATAAATATCAAAACCACGTTGATGTTGAAAGATTCTTTAGAAAATTAAGATGGATGGCTGCACTTGACGGTGTGCCCAAGCCCCCTCTACCAGACAGCTCAGACATTTTTACCCACCTTTTTCGAACTCCAGTGCTTCGCCAGCCACCTCTTGACAAATCCACTGAAGTTGAACTCTACATCAAAAAGTGTAGAAAAGAAATCTCTCAAGTTAAATCCAAACCTGTCCGCAATTCCAACCTCTCACGGGATGAACAAAAAGCCCTTGAATCACTGAGACAAAGACAAGACATTGTCATCAAACCAGCAGACAAGGGTGGTGCAGTGGTGGTCTGGGACAAACAGTTGTACATAAAAGAAGCACACAGACAACTGTCAGACACAAATTTCTATACACCACTCACAGCATCACCCCTCCCCCAACACCAGAAACTCATCTCAACCACAGTTAAACAAGAAATCAAACACAACAACTTACCGAAGACAGCCAAACTCCTCATAATGACAGACACCAAACAACCCACCTTCTACCTGCTCCCTAAAATACACAAAACCAATACTCCCGGCAGACCCATAGTATCTGCATGCAGCTGCCCTACAGAACACATTTCACAGTACTTAGACTCTCTCCTCCAACCCATAGTACAAGGCCTCCCCACATACCTCAAAGACACTAAACACACACTCAACATGATTAATTCATACAACACAGATCCCACTTTCAAACCCAGCCTCCTCTTTACCCTTGATGTCGTCTCTCTCTACACTTCCATCCCTCATGCTGATGGACTGAAGGCCCTCGCATTCTTTCTTAACAAACGGCCCCCCAACCAACAACACCCTCCCACAGCTACACTAGTCAGACTTGCAGAATTAGTCCTCACCCTCAATACTTTTGAATTCAACAACCACACATTCTCACAAATCAGTGGTGTTGCTATGGGAACCAAAATGGGACCATCCTATGCCTGCCTCTTCATGGGACACCTAGAACACCGCCTACTAACCTCTTACACAGGCCCAACACCAGAGCTCTACAAAAGATACATAGATGATGGATTGGGAGCCACATCCATGCCAGAACATGACCTCCAGAATTTCTTCAACTTTGCACAGACCTTCCATCCATCCATCCAGCTGACCTACACCATTTCACAGTCAGTTAATTTCCTGGACATCACTATCTCCCTCAAAGATGGACTGCTTCAAACCTCAGTCTTCTACAAACCTACTGATGCGCACTCATACCTGGACTACACATCTTCCCACCACCAGTCCACTAAAAATAGCATTCCATATTCTGAATTCCTTCGCCTACGCAGACTGTGCTCTAGCGAAGAGGATTTCACTATACAAGCAGCCAAAATGTCTGATTTTTTCACCAACCGTGGATACCCTAGTGCCGTCATCAGTGATGCTCTCAGCCGCACTGCAGCTAAATCCAGAACATCTACTCTGGAAACTAAACCTCCCAAAGAGACAGACAGACCCACTGCCTGCCTTCTCTTCCATCCTCACAATCTGCCCATCTGCAGGATCCTGAAGTCTAACTGGCACATAGTAGAAAACCATAAACCTGCCTTTGAGACCACACCAATGATCACTTTCAAACGTGACAAAAACCTCAACGACCTACTGGTGCGCTCTAAGCTGAACAAAATCTCAACACCTAAGCCACCAGGTACTTTCCCCTGCTCAAAACCCAACTGCAAAATCTGCTCTCTCACCAAACCAGACACCATCCTACATGGCCCCACAGGCTCTTTCACTATTAAACGCACTTTCTCCTGCCAGAGCCACAACATTGTGTATGCCATCCACTGTCAGCTGTGCGGTAAGATCTATGTAGGTGAGACATCTCGCACACTTGAGACGCGCATCTCTGAACACCTGGCCGACATCCGCCACCATCGGCCCAAACCAGTCGCTCTACACTTCAACCATGCCCAACACAACATCAACCATGTCAAAGTCTTGGCACTTTGGCAATCTAAGAGTGACAGCTTGGAACGCCTTATGCAGGAATCTCATCTCATTGCCAAACTGGGCACCGTCCACCCTCATGGCATCAACGTCCAAAAGTAGTATGTACCATTCCATCTCTGCAGCTCCAGCCTGAAATATCCCCCACCTACACACACCCATACCACCCTACCTCCCTCTGTTTACCTCAGACATAGGTTGCAGCTATCATCATCTTCCCTTTTCCTACACTCTCTGAGTCTCTCCATTTGCTACATCAATCGACTTACTCCCCCCTCCCCCTGCCCTAGTAATGATGTGTGTAGGGGTGTTGGTGGATATGGCGGTTGCTGGGGGTGGAGGTGGGGGTAACCAATGAATAAGGCTGATATTACAAATGGAACACACACACACACACACACACACACACACACACACACTCACACTCACACATACACACACACATAATAAATAGAATGCTGGCTCCTTTATCGATGGTCGTGGAAGGGGGGGGGGGGGGGGAGGGAGGGAGAGAGAGAGAGAGAGAGAGAGATTGTGTATAGGTGTGAATATGTTGCCCCTCCCCCTCCCCCAGTTAGTACGTAAACCCATCCCCTTCTTCCCTCCACCCTCATAGCATCTACACCTTAAAGTAACATGTACCAACCCACCACTTCTATCTCAGCCCATAATATCCTCCCACCACACACACACATACTACCTTATCTCCCACTATTCACCTCACACAACTTATAGCTATCTTATTTATGCATTTATTATCATTATTATTATTATTATTATTTTTTATTATTATTATTATTATTTTTTAAATTATTTTTATTTACTGATTTTTTAATTCATTATTATTTTTAATGTTTCATTTATTTATTTATTTGATTATTATAAAAATTGTATTTTCTAAATATATTTCTGTATCATGCTTTCATTACCTTAACCTTCACTATCGTTGTTAGCAGTATCATTCAGTAATACTATTGCTAGTATTGATACTACCACTGGCATTGACATCACCATCGCCTTCGCCTCTGGGACTGTTGCCACGGCAACCCTGCTGTTTAAGAATCCTCTAACCCACTCTCCTTTCTCCCATACCCATACTTATTGATACAGATTGGTAGTAATCTTGTCCCTTTTTTTTTTTTTTTTTTTTTTTTTTTTTTTTTTTTTTTTTCTCAGTATTTTGACCATTATTAGTATTCCTATCAGTAATATTATTATCTTCATTACGACTTTGACTCGCTCACTATTTCCCTTCCAACAGCCTCGTTCTCATTCAACGCCTTCTTCCTTGCGCTGAACCCTACCAAGTGATCTGAAGCGATCAAAGCTAAGTGAATTTTCATTGTTTTATTCGTTAAGGTCTCACCTGATGAAGACCTAAGAGGTCGAAACTAGTTGTGTTTCGTCTTGTGACTCGTTTGTCCACGTTCTCTGGCGGTTCGCTAACATTTATTTAAGATTTGTTTAGATTTCCGCCTGCAGTCCTCTCGCTTTGCAACCAGAGGATGATAGATTTAGGAGAATGGGTGGCAGCACCAGAAATAATTACAATTTGTCTGCCAGTAGTTCTGTAGTGTAGTGAGTGATCTTTATGGTTATAATTGTCTGTGTATCGGTGAAGACAGTGCGTTCATATTGTATGAGTTCATGGTCACCACCGTCACTCTGAAATTTTTGGCTCTGCTGTCGGAAGAGAATATGGCTCCATACACTGCCCATACTGCAGGATTCTGCCGTCTTTTTTGCACAGAGCCCCACACTGACATTTACCCATACACTATTACTGAATGAAATAATACTCATGAAAGTATTTGTATCTTTTAGATATATAAACAAAGTTTGTTATTTTAGACTATGTGAATAGTTTGGCCCTAATTTTTCTTTTTTAAGGATAAGTTGGGTTCAGCAATGCTATAATCAATATCGATTTATGACATATTAGTTTTCTCATCCTCCATGATTTTAAGGCTTGTATAATACAGTCTTGACTGTAGAAATCCAATGCATCCTTTATTTTGTGTGCAGCTTTCTGCTCACTCCGTCTTGGTTTTTAATTCCATACAAAGTTGAAACAAAGTACATGCAGCGCTCAAAAGAAAAAAAAATGCAGGGGGAAATGAGCTTTGTGTCCACAGATAAACCATTGTACGAATGGTGGAGGATTTCATCCTCCGATTTTTCGTAATGGCGTCAGAATGCCCTGTAGGATTGTTTTACGTCCATCAAGTGTTCAGTGTCGTTCGTCTCTGTGCGAAAGCCACATTCCTAATAAGGTAATTTTTTTGTGTGGAGATCCCATTCCATGTTGAGATGTAGCATATATTGTTGCTGGCTTTTCTCAAACCAGCCAGAGAGCAGATGTCTTCTCACACCAGCCAGATAGCAGATGTCTTCTCACACCAGCCAGATAGCAGATGTTTTCTCACGCCAAGCCAGACAGCAGATGTTTTTTTTCCATACCAGCCAAATAGCACATGTTTTCCATCACCAACCAGATAAGATGTTATCCAAAACCAGCCAGATAGCAGATGTTTTCTCACGCCAGCCAGACAGCAGATGTTTTTTTCATACCAGCCAGATAGCAGATGTTTTCTCACACCAGCCAGATAGCAGATGTCTTCTCACACCAGCCAGATAGCAGATGTCTTCTCACACCAGCCAGATAGCAGATGTTTTCTCACACCAGCCAGATAGCAGATGTCTTCTCACACCAGCCAGATAGCAGATGTTTTCTCACACCAGCCAGATAGCAGATGTTTTCTCACACCAGCCAGATAGCAGATGTTTTCTCACACCAGCCAGACAGCAGATGTTTTCTCACACCAGCCAGATAGCAGATGTTTTCTCAGTCGATCTCTCGAGCACTTTGCACGACACCACACGGACGATCGAGATTAATTGATTTTCTCGATCGGCCACCTTGTCTCCTCTTTGCGGTCGTGTGTTCCGGGTTTGCTCTATCCACCTGTGCCCAACATGGTGAAGGACACCGCCGGGTCGAGCCACTCCACTGCTCGGAGTTCGCTCAATTTCCCGGAGAACCCGCGGGTCGATTCCATCTCGGAGCAATCCGTTCGCACTGATGAACGTACGGTTCGGGTAGACAGAGACGACTTCTCCGCGGAAGGGACGCGTGATCTTTCCTCGTCTACCAAACCGACGGACGCACGACCGCGGCGTCCCAAGGCTGATAGGCAAGCGGCCACCATTTCAAAATGCCTTTCATTTGATCTGCCTGCAAAGTCTAAGGGCAAAGCTCCCCTCAAGGTGCTGCCCAGAAAGTCTAAGGGCAAGGCTCCCCTCAAGGGGCCCGGCCGAGCAAAGACTAGCCAACGGAATTCGCCCTCCCCCACCCCTTCTCCATCGGCCAGCTTGCCCTCTAGCCTACGGACTCGCTCGGAGACTTCTAACTATCATGCTGAGTCACGCGAATCTCGGCCCCCGGGGCACCTTGCCGAGCCGCGGACCAGCACGGGTGACGGATCTGGGATGGAATCACCATCCGTCACTCGCCTTGATGAGTCACGTATCTCTTTTTTCCCCCCAAATTGATACGTGCACTCATAGCGCTCGGCCCCACCGGGCACAGGTGCAGCCAACACCTGAGCTCGAGGAGCGCTTCGACTCCGGAAGCAGCCTTATGGTCACCCCGACGCACGACCTCGGTGGTGTCCATAATCCTGGGCGTGCGGGCACGCCGCGCCATGGGCCCGGCCGTGCCCATGCACAAGGACGGTCGACCTACCCCGATCGAACGTCACCTTCTTCCCTAGGGGTATTGGACGTTGGGGAACCGACCTTTTCGGATCCCCATTTGGGCAACGTCCGCGGTCCCGCTCCTCCGGGGGGAGGATCTACCAGCGGGACCAAGGGTAACCTGACATATTCCTCCAGGGGGAGGAACACGGGACCGCATCCTGACCAATCCGCACTTTCGCGGGTTGGGGGCTCGACTTCCGCATCCTCCTCCGTACCATTATGGCCCTCCCAGGCCCATTCCAAGGACGTGTATGGTGCAGTGCACGGACCTGGACGGGGACGACAGGCCACGGCCTCTCAAGACCCCCCCAACAGTGATTCAGGTTACCCGGGTCCCCGGGGACTTTCTGCCTACACCCCAGGGCCGCCACAGCCCGTTTACCTCCCCGGGGACCGGTGGCTCTATGCCCCCGAGAGAGACCAGTGGCTTAACGCCAACACCCAGCACGACCAGCTACATGGTCGAATGTGGCACCCGGCCTCACTTGCCTGGGTCGACCTTGGTCTCCCTCCTCGGGCGCCGTCCGATCGGCAGGACGATGTCCCGGCCGCCGATTATAGGGCCACCGGGGACACACTACAGGCACCCCTCGACTTACCTCCTGAAGACGGGTGCTATGAACCCTCTCAGGACCAGTACCTCCCTGAGGCGGACGATACGAGGAGCTAGCCCCCACCTCATTGTACGATGTCCGCACGATAGAACGGTGGCGACCAGACCTCGTTAGGAGGGAGGCCGCACCCGCTGACGAAGTTCTCTCCCTCTCCCAATTCGCCGGTCCCCCCCCGGCCCAGAGATCTAGACCAATCTACCCAAGAACCCCTCAGTCGCCTCCTTGTTTACGGACAATCCCGTGACCAGGGAGATGGGCATTTCCCAGTCGGACCGTCGGTTGATCCCCCACCTGCCCCCCCTACTTCCGGCACCATCTCCTTTAAGAACCTAAATGAATGGGACCGAGTAGCCAGGATGGGCTTCCTCCACACCACGGCGGGACACACCTACTTGGACATGCCCCTTCAGCGAGCGGAGGCTCTATGGCCGGAGGACGATGGTGCCGCTTGTTCAGCGATCCTTTCATGCGACACCTAGTTAACAGGATTTCGCATCACCTTTCGGCTGCGGCGGACAGCGCAGCCAGAAGCCACTTCAACTGCTTGTTGGTCGCGAGAGATGCCATGCTGGCGCGGACCTCTCTCTCCCCGACGCTTAAGGCAGCCCTGCGATGCATCCCGGGCCAGGACCAGTCGCTCTTTGGCGACTACTCGGCTGACGTCATAGCACAAGCAGTTGAGGAACGCAAGCAGGCTGTGTCCTTTGCGCCCAGGCCACCGCCACGCCCTGCTAGACCCCCACTTCGTTCCTTCCCCAGGCACAGACCCTATCCCAGACAATCGCCTTCCCGCACCGCACGGCCCGCCAAGCGACCTAATCTTCTCCCAAGGCCTAAGCCAAAACCCCATCAGCAAAATTTTCGGTTAGGCCAACAGTCACGCTCCCGGAGCTGACTAGGGAGACAGCCCGAGGGGGACTTAGATCAGGTAGCACCCCCCCTCGCCCTATCCCCCACCCACCAGCCCAGACCCTCGCCCCCCCTGGCGGGCAGCCTCTCCCGGCATGCCCACCAGTGGAGACGCATGCGCCTCACCCCTGGATAGTGGCGGTGCTACAGGAAGGGTTTCGCCTTCCTTGGGCCCACGAGCGTCCCCCCCCCTCATGCTATCTCCCCCTCCCTCCCCCAACGAACCCTCCCCCGCCAAAGCAGAAGCTCTTCGCACGGAAGTCCAAGACCTCCTCAAAGAGAGGGCCATCTCGGAGGTTTCCCACCCAAACCCCGGCTTCTACTCTCACCTCTTTGTGATCCCAAAAGCCTCGGGAGGATGGAGGCCCATTCTAGATCTTTCGCCCCTCAACAAGTTCCTCAGGCCCACCAAGTTCAAGATGGAGACCCCCACCCAGATCCGAGACTCCATCCATCATCGCGACTGGGCCACATCCATAGACCTGAAGGACGCCTATTTTCAGATCCTGATTCACCCGGCCCACAGACGATTCCTACGGTTCGTCTGGCAGACCCCGGAGAGGCCTGCACGCATAGTGGACCTCATCTCCTGCCTGTCACAGGCACCCCACACCTCGGCCAGAACCCTGTCCTCCCTCCTAGGAATGATGGAGTCCCTGTCTCCCCTCATTCCCCTGGGGCGGGTCCCCAAACGCCAACTTCAGAGGGAGTTCCGCCGACGTTTGTCACAGACCTCCGACCGCTGGGACCAGGTCATTCCCCTCGGACACTGGTTCATTTCGGCGACGGAGGAGCGGCTCACTCCAGCCACTCTCTCCACCGGGGTCCCCATCTCCCTCCCAACCCAACCCAACCACTGGAACTTTATACAGACGCCTCCAACTTGGGCTGGGGGGCCCACGTGGAGGACAGTCACGCCTCGGGGGACTGGGAGCTGGAAGCGGTCAGGCTAGCCCTTCTCCAACTCCAGCACAAGGTCGCGCACCGACTTGTTCTCCTCCTCACGGACAATACGTCGGTAGCTTGCTATGTCAACAAAGGGGGAGGGTCCCGCTCCATAGGCCTCTCCCTCAGAACAGAGGCCCTCCTTCGCTGGTGTCGCGCAACCATTGGTTTGTGCCCATGATCGACCTGTTTGCCACCAGCTTCAACCATCACCTGCCCCTGTACGTCTCCCCCGTTCCAGATCCCCAGGCGGATGCAGTCGACGCACTATCCCTCCCCTGGACGGGCCTACTGACGTATGCCTTTCCCCCCTTCCCCATCCTACACAAGGTGATCAGGAAGGCAAGGCTGGAAAGACCCAGGCTGATCCTCGTAACGCCATGGTGGCCGACCCAGTCTTGGTTCCCGGACCTCAAGTCCCTCACCCACGTTCCCCCCCTCCGGCTCAGCCCTCGCTGGGACATGCTGAGACAACCCCGGTCAGGTCTTCCTCGCTCCAATCCCAAGATGCTTCGCCTACACGCGTGGCTTCTATGCCAGCCCAACTGCGAACATCTGCATCTACCCCCCACTCGGAGAGACCCCAGTCCGTCCTAGACACACTAGCCGGGGCAGGGGCCTCTCAGGGATTACGGGACTTCGCCTCGGCATCTCGCAGAGCCAGCACCGAATCCCTCTACAACTACCGTTGGGAGAGATGGATAACCTGGTGCTCAGATAACTCTGTTCCCCATGACTGCCCCTCCAACATCCAGATAGGAAATTTCCTCTCCCACCTATCCTCTTCCCTTAAGCTGTCGGCTGGCTCCATTCGGGGCTACAGATCAGCTATCTGCACCACCATTCGTCAACTGGGGGGCCCTTCTTTTGACAATGACTTTCTCCTCAGAGAGGTGTCTAGAGGAGTTGCTCTACGGGAAGCTCAGTCCCCTAGGCGCATTCCCCTCTGGGACCTTTTTACGGTCCTCGATGCCCTCAGAAAACCCCCTTTTGAACCCATTGCTTCTATTCCTTTTGACCTCCTCTCCTTTAAGACCACCTTTCTCATCGCCCTGGCCTCGGCCAGAAGACGAAGTGAGATTCACGCCCTCAGCGGTGACCCCACAGATATCGCCTTCCACAGGGACGGCTCAGTCTCTCTCAAGTTCCTTCCGGAGTTCTTGGCAAGAATCAGGAACCGGGCACCCCCTCTCCCTTCCTCGTCATCCGTTCCCTGACGGACATCTTGGGAAAGGGAGAAAAAGATGGAGACATGGACCTTTGCCCCTCCAGGTGTCTCAGGTACTACTGGGAACGCACACGCCCCAGGCGCTCCTCCCAGAGACGACTCCGTATCTCCCTCAACCCCAACAATACTAGAGATATCTCGGCGGGAACTATCTCCAGATGGCTCTCCAAGACGGTGAGATCTACCTACGCTCAGGCGTACAAGGATCTCCCTGTCCTATCACCCAGGGCCCACGAGGTCAGAGCACTGGCCACTTCCACAGCGTTCCAGTACTCTGTTCCCGTGCGCCACCTGCTGGAGGCAGCCTACTGGCGTTCGGAAAATCCCTTCATTAATTTTTACCTGAGGGATATCCGCATGACCAGAGCTGATGGGTCTAAGGGGATTTCCTTTGTGGCGACCAATGCAGCCATATCGGTCAACCCCAAGAACCATTAGGGCGCTCGCCCTCCTCCGATTCCTTTAAATTCTGCTATGGTCTGACATGGTATAGTATATGACGCCAAAATGGGGAGTTTGTGTTATACTCCCTGTTTGGCTAATATACTTACCATGTCAGACTCTAATTCCCTCCCTACCTTCCCCTCTGGCGCCAAGGTTCTCGGGGTTACCATACACACAGGCCTCGCTGAATGACGTATACGAAGTTGACACTGGCTTCTTCCGGGGCCGGAAGTGGGGTGACATCACGTGACTGCACGTGACTGTCTTATGACTGCATTGGCCACGGAAAAATTCGGCCTGACAGAGCTGGCTAACTGCCGTTGAATGCTATGGTCTGACATGGTAAGTATATTAGCCAAACAGGGAGTATAACACAAACTCCCCATTTTTCTCACACCAGCCAGATAGCAGATGTTTTCTCACACCAGCCAGAAACCAGATGTTTTCTCACAATTCATATCTACTCATGAAGCCTTGACGGACGTTTATAAAACAAAACATTTTTTTTCAAAAGTTCCTTGATTGTCATCGTTGAAGTCAAGAGTATCTGTGTTCAGCCTTATTCATTCTCCCAGTATTGTTATTCTGTCTGACGAGATGTACAAGAAGCTCAAGGCATAGAGTGAATAGGTAAGTGGATAAGGGGCCTCCCTGCCGGCACCAGTGACTGATTTTATACCAAGTACATGTTTGCCCACTTACATTTAGTAATGTTTGTTTTCTTGACACTTTCAGTCTGATAGCAAATGTTATCTCCAAACCCAAAAGCTCTTTTCACAGTTCATGATGAAATTCCAGTCAGTTGTGTACAAAGGCTTCCTTCAAAATCAGTTCATGATAGCAATCCAATGAGACCGTCCATATTTCACATGAACAGCAAGTCGAGTATTAGTCATGCATCTGATATTATTTCCTACATGTCTCCCAGGTATAAATCTTGTGTGTTCCAAGCCAGCTAATTCTGGCAATACTGATAAGCTGACGTGCATACTGACCCAACGTTGCATACAACATTTAGCAGTTGAATGGTCCTCCTGTCTTTCTTCTCGTAATGAATGATTTCAGTTTATACAAAACTTTTATTTGCAAAACATGCAAGCAACAGACAACCAGCTCTACGTAGTTAAACTATACACTAATATCTTAACGTTTTGCAAACAGGAATATTGACTGCAATAGTGTAGAGAGGACAAAGAATGAAAACTTCATACATATTGGGTTTTTCTTTCATTCATTTGTTTGCTAATAGATAAAGTAACAGGAATTGGTTGCAGGAGGTATCTTGAGTGTATTGTGGTTAATAGCTAGTTATGTCATTCACTGCGTATCGTTCAATACCTGCGGAGGTATGAGATATCTTGTCATAATTTTTAAGCGGTTTCTTTGATTTTTATGTGGCCGTCATTCCTGGCAGTGTCGGTGCCTATGAACAGTGTCAATGACGCAAACAAGAACATGTTTGTTACTGACAGTATGGTTCCATTTTTTTGCTTGTTCTTTTTTGAAACTGGCATTTCTCCCCTTGCACCCACCCCCCCCCCCCCCCCCCCCCACCCCCCCCTTTTTTTTTTTTTTATCTGGTTGTATTTATATTTTAACTTGGATTATTTTTTAATGAATGTTTAGTCCAGACATAGCTTGGTGGTTGTGAACAATTTAATTATAACTCAAAAGCATATGTCTGAAAATAAATGGTCTGCTTTTTTTTTTTTTTTTTTTTTAAACTTGATAATTCTGCCCTCTTGTTGATTGTGGGAAAGCTTTGGAGATGATTTCAGACGGTGTTATCAATCTGTAATAAAATTTCAGAAATAAAACTTTGAAAACTGGAATTTCTTGATTACGTTTTGTACACATGAGGGGACTGACTCCATAGTCAACAAGGAAAGTTTCATCTGACCCTGCTGTATGTAAAAAAAAAAGGGGGTTGATATATCTTCCAGGATCGTTATTTTAGGGAAAAAAAACAAGAACGAAAAACCAAAAGCAACAACAACAAAACCCTAGCAGCTCTGACTTTCATTTTGACGCTTCTTGTGTGCGTCTATATAATTGTTGTAGTTAATAATGTATATCTTTAAAAGAATTGGTTTCACATTCCCCAGTGTGTGTGTGTGTGTGTGTGCGTGTGATGTGTGTGTGTGTGCGTGTGTTGTGTGTGTGTGTGTGTGTGTGTTTGATTGCACACAAACTCATACATTCGTGTAAGGGTATGATTATATACAGACGATCAAAGTGAAATTTGAAATGTGTTTTGAACTTGCATTTTTAAGGGTCAATGATTTCTTCAGTTTTCACATCTCACCAGCCCCCTCCACTGTTTTCATTTTCTGAAAAGAGGGGCGAGGGAAAGACTAAGCACCACCCCCTCCCTCCCTTACCCATGCTTTTTGAAGCAAAAACCTGGATGGCATGTTGTAGTCTATAGCCTCTTCCCCTCCAGTTTGCTTTTATGGGAATCTGAAAGACAAGACAACATCCCCTCTTAAAATCTGGAAATATGAGAGTTCCTCACCCTTCACTCTCGGCTATTACGACAATTTGGAAGATGAGTCATCAAACAAACACATCGAAATCCCGCATTCCTGATCAAATTCAAAACCAATTTAATATCTCACCGATTCATACACTGAAAGGTTACTTTTTGGTTTTCATTGAAGTCACCCTCAACACTACTTGAACGAGCGATCGATCGATCGAAAGTCCATACGGGCGGAAACGGAAATGACGAGGTAAGAATGTCAAGGACATCCGCCACAGGTTTCCCTGCAGAGGGCAGCTCTGTCTGGTTCCTGGCACAGCTCTTGTGTCGTGCTGTAAGGACCGTTGGCACCCACCAGCTGTAGGCAGTTGAGGACGTCTTGGCATGCTGCCATCATCAAGTGTTAGTGTGGTAATGAAGAAAAGGTTAGAGCATCTCTCTCTCTCTCTCTCTCTCTCTCTCTCTCTCTCTCTCTCTCTGTTATTTTCATTTGCAATAGAAAACAGACAGCTATCTGGTCTTGACGATTTAGATGGGGGAAAAAAAACTTAAAACGTGGTGCTCCTTCTCATTATTGACCCGCTGAGTTACTGACATAATCTTTGTATTCTTTAGAATGTTTTTCCTAACATTCTCGATCTCAAGCAAGCCAAAATAATTCCACATCTGAAATCTGGAGATAAAAACTGATCCTTCAAATTATAGATATATTTCATTTTTATTCATTCTAGGCTGCCAGAAAAGCATATTAATACATTGTGACCCATAATTTCAAATACGGTCTTCTCTATCCTAACCAGTCTGGATTTAGAGGCAACTACTTTTGCCGCATAGCACTAGAAATCTTGTAGATTATGGTCAGCAAACAAGTGATTTGAAAATCACTGGTGTTCTTTTCATTTATTTGGCAAAAAAACCATTTGATCTAACTGATCACAAATTACTTTTTTTTTTTTTTAATGGCTATCTATAAAACTCCCTTATTTCCAAATAAAAAAATAAGAATAAAAAGTCGTTTCTTACTCATCGTCACAGTCTGCTTTCCTGAGTAAAAAAAAAAAAAGAAAAAAGAAAGAAGAAGAATACCGCTTTCGTATCACAAAAAGATTGGTGTCGCATAAAGATCAGTTCTCAGCCTTCTTTTTTTTTTTTTTTTCACCCTATGTTAATGACCTCCCCACACAAAAAAAGTCATATCCAATTAAAGGTTCATGTTGATTCTTGGCGGATGTTGTATTTGTTCACCCTAACCGTCCTGACCTAAATCAAATATTCATTGAATTATATATATATATATATATATATATATATATAATCGGTAGATATATCAGTGACAAGCAGCTTAAAGTTTCGGGAGTCACTGGACAATGATCTCTCATAGTCAAATCATATTATTGGTTTAAGCAAATGTGTATTTCAAAAAAAAATCTTTCAGTTTTCTTTCTTTTTTTTCTTCTAATAAACGCACGTAAACATTGTTATCACGAATATACCCAGTCATCTGTTAATTACACCTTACTTCTTCATGATTTTTGTGGCGTTAATACTTTAAAACCTTAACACAGAGTCCAGGAAGCGAGCTCTGAAAGCTGTACTTAACAAAAAAATCTTTTCGTCAACACCACAGAACTATGTCGAGCTAATACTCTGTCTTTAACATAAAAACTTCAATACATTAAAGCAATCCATGATTAATAGAATTATGAATGGTTTGCCACCTTCGATTTATCTGTCAATTTTTTCACTAAATCATTCGAGATAAACCAATGATAACTAATCCGAACACACAGAACTGATCTATACAAAACTAGTCTGATTTACTTAAATGGAATGCTTTGGAACTCTCTAGGAAAAAAAAAAAAAGAAAAAAGGGAGCATTGGTTCATTGAAGGCGACATATAAACATTCATGACTTAAAGAAAAAAAATACATGAACAACATGCAAAAAACACCACTTTTAAGTACGTTGATTTATATCTAGCAACTCTGTTGTGTGTTGTTGTAGATATCGTGTGTTGTTTGTGTGGTGTGTGTGTGTGTGTCGTGTGATGCAAACGTGTGTGTGTGTTGTGTGTGGTTGTGTGTGTGTGTGTCGTGCGTCGTGCGGTATTACTGTGACGAACAGTCCAAATCCGCCTGCATCGAAAGGGTTGCAGTGCATCTGGCACGAAACAACAGCAACAATACAACAACAACTCGTGGTACGTCAGATGGGAGAACGATATAATACCAATAACTTTGTATACTGGTTGCCGTTTTCTTTGGTTTGTTCTCTGTACTACACCAATTAATTAATTGCACGTGTGGAATTTCAGCTGTAAACAGTGTGAATGTTCATTTGCAAATGATGTAACGCCGAGAAACAAGCTGGATTCCAAGATTAAAAAAAAATAAATAATACAAATCTTCACAGCAAATAACAAACAAGTGGGGTAACTCTTGCTCCCATGATGAAATGATTACGCACCCATAACTCCAAACAAATGCTGCTACGACACCGAATCGCCTGGCAGATATATCAGCACAGAGCAGACAGAACAAACAAGGAAACATGCCCCAAAAGGGTGTTTGCCAACGAACACCGTACTGGACACATCTATACAGCAACAATAATTCGAGAAATGAGCAAATAGGCCTACAATTAACATTTTCTTTCAAGACTGGCACAGCCTTTTCGATCTTGAATATAGTTAGACAAAATATACGGACGAACAGTAACAAACACAGGTCGCCTCGATTTGATTGAAATGAAAGGAAAACTTGAATGAGGCGGGAACAGGAAACGGTACGTAACAAACAAGTAGAGTCACGGCCAAGTTAAACATCAAGCAACCATAGAAAAACCCAACGAACAAAACTGCTAACAAACTGAAGAAACAACGAAAACGTGGTGTCTAAAGGCGCAGGTGAAGAAACTAAAGGTCTTTCCAGACGTACCGTCAATGCAGAAGCCACAGGTTCTCTGACACAGGGCGTGGGCGTACCGATCATCGCAGAAACCGGGCAGCTGGCACACCGCATCCTCTGCCAGGTCCGAGCAAAACGAAGGCAGGGTCGTCTGCAGTGTTGTTGTTGTTGTTGCCGCTGCTGCTGTTGTTGTCGTCGTCGTTGTCGAAGTCGTCGTTGTAGGAGGGTCTTCTGCGGAGGATAGATGACAATCGTCGTGAGACAAGATTAGACATGAGAAGACAAGACAGGACAGGATGAGGCAATCTATGGCAAGGGAAGTACGGCAAGGCAAGACTAGGCAAGGCAGTTGTGCGTTTCATAGACGCGAGGCAGCGAGAAATTTCGCTTAGCCTTCTATTAGGCGAGCGTAAGCGTTTCAAGCACGAACTATTGGCGCGCGGGGCTAGGCAAAGGCGAGCAGTCACAAGATTGTCTAGGGTTCTCTCGCATGCGAAGGAAAATGGCCAGCAATTGTCACGTACTGTGACCGATGCATGAATACTACTCAAGTTTTCTGATTGGTGAATAAACCGATGAAAACGTTGACCCTTCAACAACAGGAAGAGCTTGGGAAAAAAAAAGCAGTAAGTTTGAAATTTTTGTCTTGCGCCCATTTTTTGGTTTCACTTCCCTCGCTTCTCTCATCCCTCGTTGCTAGGACAAGCTGGCCGTCTTGCCAGTTTTCGCGTCTATGCAACTCGCTAGAAATGTATTTCGCTGGACTAAAGCTTATCATGAAAAGAGGTCCACATGCAGAGCTGACAAATGCTACGCTTTTTGCGTAGCATGCTACGATTTTGTTAGCAGTGGTATCATGCTGCTGCTAGTTTCTTTTGGCTGCTGGCAGCCTGTTGCAGTGTCTCTTGGTCTGTTCTCATGTACTGAACAACTGTTGTTTTCGCTTGGTTTACTTCCAGTCTTTACACTAGTTAAAGAAGGAGAATAGAGAAAGAAAGAAAGAAAGAGAAAGAAGAAGAGGCTGGAGCAGACGAATGAATGGGATGAAATAATGGGGGGGGGGGGGGGGGGGGGGGGGGGGGGGGGGGGGGGGGAGGGGGGGGGAGGGGGGGAAGCACAAAAAAAAAAAAGGAAGAAAAAGAAAAGAAATGAATGGATGAATGACAGCCGTGGAAGGAGGGAAGGAAAATGAAAAGGAACACATACGTAAGGAAACACTATTTGTGGAGTCACACACACACACACACACACACACACACACACACACACACACACACACACACACACACTCACTCACTCACACACGCACACATTAACAACACACACACACACACACACACACGCACGCACGCATGCACGCACGCACGCACGCACACACACACACACACACACACACACACACACACACACACACACTCACAGACAGACACATGTACACACACACGTGCGCGCGCACATACACACATTTACACGCGCGCGCGCACACGCACACACACGTTCATTTACACAACACACACACACACACACACACACACACACACACACAGAGTCACTCACTCACTCACACACGCACACATTCACACACACACACACACACACCACACACACACACACACACGCAGCACGCACGCACGAACGCACGCACGCCGCACGCACGCACGCACGACACACACACACACAACACACACACACACACACTCACAGACAGACACATGTACACACACACGTGCGCACGCACATACACACATTTACACGCGCGCGCGCACACACACACACACGTTCATTTACACACACACACACACACACACACACACACACACACACACACACACACACACACTCACTCACTCACACACGCACACATTCACACACACACACACACACACACACACACACACACACACACACCACGCACGCACGCACGCACGCACGCCACGCACGCACGCACGCACGCACGCACGCACGCACGCACACACCACGCACACACACACACACACACACACACACACACTCACAGACAGACACATGTACACACACACGTGCGCGCGCACATACACACATTTACACGCGCGCGCGCACACGCACACACACGTTCATTTACACACACACACACACACACACACACACACACACA
>CM065747.1:19063194-19075694 GCA_033310375.1 Conus canariensis | reverse complement strand
GTTTTGCCTGAAGAAGAACCAAGAGGTCGAAATGCATGGTGTTTTGTCCTGTACTTTGTTTGTCTGTGTCCTTGGCGGTAACTAACCCCCTCTCTTTCTAAAGTTTGTCTCTGGTTGAGACAAGGGATCGTGTTCTCTGTCCTCCTTCCGCCCCCCCCCCCTCTCCCCACCCCGACCCCCATCCGTACCCTGGTTGTCGTGCGTTCCGCCCGTGCTCGATGCAATTATGTTAAGCGGCAAGATATCCAGTCTACGGCAAGATATCCAGGTCTACGGCAAGATATCCAGGTCTACGGCAAGATATCCAGTCTACGGCAAGATATCCAGGTCTACGGCAAGATATCCAGTCTACGGCAAGATATCCAGGTCTACGGCAAGATATCGAGTCTACGGCAAGATTCCAGGTCTACGGCAAGATATCCAGGTCTACGGCAAGATATCCAGGTCTACGGCAAGATATCGAGTCTACGGCAAGATATCCAGGTCTACGGCAAGATATCAGTCTACGGCAAGATATCCAGGTCTACGGCAAGATATCGAGTCTACGGCAAGATATCGAGGTCTACGGCAAGATATCGAGTCTACGGCAAGATATCCAGGTCTACGCCAAGATATCCAGTCTACGGCAAGATATCCAGGTCTACGGCAAGATATCGAGTCTACGGCAAGATATCCAGGTCTATGGCAAGATATCCAGGTCTACGGCAAGATATCCAGTCTACGGCAAGATATCAAGTGTACAGCAAGATATCCAGTATACAGCAAGATATCCAGTCTACCCACGTGTTGCACAGGTAGGGGGAGTGGGGGGGTGGGGGGTGGGGGGGGGGGGCTGAGTGACTTTGTCAATTCGCGTAAAGACTGATCACCGGTGAATCTAAGAAAACACAGGCAGATCGGTGGAAAGATCATATTATTATTATTATTATTATTATTATTACTATTACTATCATTGTTATTACTACTACTACTACTACTACTACTATTATTATTATTATTATCATCATTATCATTATTGTCATTATCATCATCGGCCATCTCATCTTTGGTAGCCTGTCAGCTGCATTACCTGCATACCATTCAGCCCAGCCCACATGTCCACAGCCTCACTTCTATAGTCGAGACACAGCCCTAACTCTGGCACTCTACCAAGAGCGGATGATGAGGGGGATGGGGGGGGGGGGTGAGGGCGGGGGGGGGGGGAGGGCGAGGGTCTAGGGATGAGGGGGGGGGGGGATGCACCTTGGCGCCTCTACCCCACAAGAAAACAAAATCTTCAACAAGGACAGCAGCAACAAAATGTAAAAAATCATTAGTCATCGTCAACAAGAGAGAGAGAGGAGAGAGGAGAGAGAGAGAGAGAGAGAGAGAGAGAGAAGACAGACAGACAGACAGACAGACAGAGACATAGGCAGAGAAAGACAGAAAGACAGAGAGACAGAGACAGAAAGACAGAGACAGAGAGAAAGAGACAGAGAGAGAGGTAGAGGCTGAGACAGAGAGACAGAGAGAGAAGAGAAAAGACAACGACACATACGGAGACAGAAAGAAAGAGACAGAGTCAAACAGAGACAGAACCGGAGACAGAGACAGAGAGAAAGAGACAGAGAACAGAGACAGACAGAGACACAGACAGACAGACAGAGACTGACAGACAGAGACAGACAGAGACAGAGACAGAGCATAATCAGCCAGCCAGCCACACAGACTTAGCTGGACCAGGCCCACACACGTCTCCCAAGACCCACCGCGAAAGAACAACTTGACCCTAAGAATGCTTTTGCTGTGAGGACGTAAAACTCGAACCATTCATTCCCCACTCACGGCAGGTGTTGCAGAACCGGGGGCAGAGGGCGTTGGGGCCGATGCCAGAAGGGTCAGTGCACACACCGGGCAGCTGCTGACACAGCAGACCAAAGCCCAGGTTGTCCACACACTGTCCAGGCACCGCCGTGGACGCCACCACATCCGGAGAGGAGGTGGGCGCCGCTGGGAATGGGAACAAAAATAATGCTCACAGACACACACACACACAAATTTAAAGGCCGGTCGAGAAAGAGCGAGCCTTTTCCCTTTCCCTCCTAAACGTTCGTTCAGTCAAAGACGGCCATTAAATAAGTGATGTAACGTGTTTCTCTGTAAATTCTTGGAAGTCGGTTTTGAGGGATAAGCTTGTAGATTCACTAATGTCAGTTTAAAAAAAAAAAAAAAAGGGCGTGGCAAACCTTCCTGTCACCAGATATTTCTTCGTGTGTGAGGTAAAAAATAACAGTGATAGCAAGTGAAATTAATGACTAATAACGAAATAGATAAATAAATGAATGAATAAGTAAATAAATAAATAAGAATGAATAAATAAATGAAACGAATAAATGATAAATAAATGAATAAATAGGCAAACAAAATAAAGGCAAAGTATAAGTCTAAAAAGTTAGATACAGACAATTTTAAGTGAATGTGACAAGACATATTTGAGACTGATCTTTGTACTGGCATTCTGTACGAAATGTCAATGTCCTGAGTAAATAGCCTCTCTCTCTCTCTCTCTCTCTCTCTCTCTCTCTCTCTCTCTCTTCTCTCTCTCTCTCTCTCTCATTTTGTTGTTATTGCTGTTGATGTTGTTGTTGTTGTTGTTGTTGTTGTTTTGTTCTTTATTAGTAACCCTTGTCGTGTTTTTAATGGTTCTCTCTCTCTCTCTTTTCTCCCCCCCCCCCACCTTTCTATTTCTCTCTCCTCTCTCTCTCTCTCTCTCTCTCTCTCCTCTCTCTCCACAGACACACAGGCACAGATGCACACCCACGCCGACACACCCCACATCTACTCACTCACCCACACCACCCACTCACCCACCCTTTCCCCCTCCCCCCCTCCCCACACACACCTACACATGCATCGCAGTTATTGTTTTCTTGCTTGTTTTGGCCAGAGTTTGCGTTCTGACGATATTCACGATGAAAAGAGTAATCGCACCTCTTGAAAACAGGAATTGTGATGTATATAAACAGTAATAGTGATTCATGTCCATGCGCAGTGAAACATCGAAATATGTGCATGCCTACATTGCTGTTGTTATCGTTTTCTCCACCCCTGAGGGTGAAAGCGTCCTGGGGCACGGCATGATGGAAGGACGGAGCCCATCCTTCTCCTTCCGCCGCCTTGGTCTTCCCTGATCTGAATTAGGTACTCCACCACTTACCTCACCGCACTCACTGAATAATTACACATTAAAAACCGTATTAATCACCATTATCAATCTAGACCATTATTATAGTTTGCAGAAGGGCGAGAAAAAAAAAAAGAAGAAAAAAAGCAAATCTACATTTTTGACACTGTGAAGGTCCCATACTCTATACATCCATCCCGTTCACTCACAACAACCAGCGCAGGTGTGGTGGCAGGCGATGCTGCCATAGACGCTGGAGCAGACGGCGGGGATGTCGTGGCAGCGCTGACCGTTGGTCAGGAAGTCTCTGCAGCCTAGGGCTGCCTCTGTTGTAGTGGCGGTACCGCTGCTGGCAGTACTGAGAGTGGCGGCAATGGCTCCTGAAGAACACGTCAGGGGAAGAATGAGTGGATGCTTTTTTTTTTGGATCATCAAACAGATGATGTTAAAAAAAAATGAAAGAAAGAAAGAAGAAAGATATGAAAAGAAGAACAAAAGCAAACAAATAAAGACATTAATATGGGGGATGGGTGGTGGTGGTGGTGGTGGGTGTGGAGGGGGGGGGGGTGGTCCTGTACTCTGTCTGTGTCCTTGGCGGTAACTAACCCCCTCTCTTTCTAAATTTTGCTTCATTTTCCGCCCTCAGTCACTCCGTTTTGAAACTTAAGCTAAACTAATTTAAACAAACTAACTGACTAACTAAGTAACTTACTAGCTAACTAACCAACTAACTCACTCACTCACTCACTCACTCACTCACTGACTGGCTGACTGACTGACTGACTAACTAAGAAACTCAGCTCAGCTCAAATCATTCGTCTACTCACTCACTCACTCACTCACTCATTCACACACTGTCTCACTTACTTCCTTACAAAACAACCAAGCAACCAAACAGCCATCCAGCCTGCCAGCCAGTCAACCGACCGACCGACTAACTAACTAACCAACCAACTAACCAAGTATCCATCTATCTAACTGACAGATCAATAAGCTAACCGACCATCAGACATATTTCCTTGTTGTTTGTAGACATCATGATAGGCAACAATCTATCTTTAAATCGAATATAACATGACAGGAACAGTTTCAGAGAAAAAGTAAGGAACACTCTAACACTCTTGGAACGGAATCTTGTGAACGAAACAGGAATGAAGTAACTTTGGAGAAAAAGAAAAAGAAAAAAAAAAAAAATAAATAAAATTAGGCGAACAAACAAACAAATAAAATTTTCAATGGCACCTACCACGCATTACTTCCCCCCTCCATTTCCCGAGCTAAACACACACACACACACACACACACACACACACACACAAGCATGCAGATGCACGCATGAACGCGCGCTGGCGCGCATGCACGCACACACGCATGTACGCACGCAAACACACACACACACACACACACACACAACACCTCCGACATAAAAGGTCTTTTCCATCAAACACTTATTGTTTTCCAATGTCCTGTGACAGACCTCGGGCATTCGGGGTTCCACAAGACGCACTCCTTCCCCCGACCACCCCCTCGCCCCCTTCCCCCCCTACCCCTGGGTAGAGACAAGGGCAGCAGGGTAGAGGTGTGTGTGTGTGTGTGTGTGTGTGTGGAGAGAGAGAGAGAGAGAGAGAGAGAGGGAGTGTGTGTGTGTGTGTGTGTGTGTGTATCAGGTGGACCCTGTCGTGTGGTCTGGGACACGGGTGGGGGTTGGGGGTTGGGGGGTCAGAGCTAGATCTACATGCTCTAAACAGGCAAGACAGTAAAAGCGGAAGCGCTGAGCCGTCAAACGAACACAACAAACATTAAAGTAACAAGTTTCGACATGTTGGTCTTCTTCAGACCGGAAAATGACAAACAACCTACCAACCAACCTACCAACCAACCAACGGAAGTAAATATGTCGTGGTGAAGAACAAGTGTGGGCCAAACAATTCTCAATCACTATGAAAATAATTTAAGGGGATGGGTTGCGGAAAGGGAGGGAACAGGGTAGAGGCGGCTTCAATATTAAAATATCAGGTCCTTCGTTGACATAAAAGGAAATCTTGAATGAGGCAGAGAACAACAGTAAACGGCAAATAATTGACAAGAAAGGTAACTCTTGCTCCCGCCATGATATAGATACACGCCCATAACTCCAATCGAATGCTGCTTACGACATCAGATGACCTGGCGACACAGAACGTACAAGTGTCCTTGTTTGTTCTGTGTGCTCTGTGTTGTCATTAATCTGCCGGGCGATTCGATGTCGTGAGCAGCATTCGTTTGGATTTATGGGCGTGTGTTTATTTATCATGATGGGAGCAAGAGTTACCCCACTTGTTAATTATTTACCTTCGCTGACAAGTTGTGGGAATCATTAAGTTTTGTGCGTTTTCTTGTACCAGGACCATAGGCTTACGCTTGCTCACAGTCGACTTAAGTCTCAAGGAGGAAAACTTATTTATTCATTTATTTGTTTTGTTTGTTTGTTAATAAGTTTCATTTATTATTATTATGATTATGATTATTATTATTATTGTTGTTGTTGTTGTTATCATTATTATTGTTATATTATTATTTATTGTTTGCTGTCGTATTTTTCGTGCTACCCTAGTTGCACTGCACCCTTGCCGCTCTGTCCCGCGCGCTCCCCATCCACAGCCACAGCTTGGCTTGTCCCACCACAGCCCCGGCACTGGCAATCCACAGGGAGCAGTCCATGTCAAGTCGTCATGAGGCAACCCACCAGAGGAGACACTGCACCGCTGCCGAATTGATTCGGTGCTGGTCAGCGGTGCTTTTGTGTGTGTGTGTGTGTGTGTGTGTGTGTGTGTGTGTGTGTGTGTGTGTGTGTGTGTGTGTGTGTGATTCAACATACACAGGACACTACACACAAAGCCCCCTTTGCCGAGGACAATCACTGCTTAGTCGCGGGCCGACCCCGTGTGAGTACGTGTCCCCAACCAGGGAGAGCGTCACCACGTCCATCCCACGACAGTCCCCATGAAATGGCCCATACCGGTGACCCGGACAGAACTTCGTCCATCCCACGACAGTCCCCATGAATTGGCCCATACCGGTGACCCGGACAGAATTTCGTCCATCCCACGACAGTCCCTATGAATTGGCCCATACCGGTGACCCGGACAGAACTTCGTCCATCCCACGACAGTCCCCATGAATTGGCCCAAACCTGTGACCCCGACAGAACCCCACCAAGGGCACACGTGTGGAGAGTTAATGCAAACTGGGGTCACCATGAGAGCGAGGTGTGAAGGGCCACAGGATGAGGATGAGGATGAGGATGATGAAGATGATGCTACGGATTTCTGTTTAGGCCGAGACTGCATGACAGGGCGTTACTCAGCGCTTACTTTCATAATAATATATCCTGGCGTCAACTAGGCCAAAGAGATAACAGATATCTGCGGTGTTGGTAAGGGCATTTTGAGCAACTCTCTCAAAGACACATCCATTTAAAAGGATGACACTCGACTGTTTGGTCCCAGTCTTCCCAATCGAACCCACAGCAAAAGTCAGCTCTGGGTAGGAGCCGGTCGGGGCAGAAAAATTCAACAAATAAAGTGTTCTGATGAGAATCGAGCTCACGACCTCCCAGCCGGATGTCCACGACGCTAACCACTTCGACACGGCGGCTTGTTTGTCTGCCGTTTTAAATGTTGAGCTGCTGCTTAAGGCAGTTATGAGATGAAACATACCAACAGTCCTTCATTAGGTGTTGCAAACATTAGAGAGAGAGAGAGAGACAGACAGAGAGAGAGAGAGACAGACAGAGAGGAGAGAGAGAGAAAAGAGACAGACAGAAGAGAGATGAGGACACTTTGACACAGATGATTTGTTGTCATTACATCAAAGGTCTTATTGACAAGGGAAGTAAAAAACAAATCCGCATTCTCTGGGTCGATGGTTGTACAGCATAATTCTGAATAGTATTTACAATAATGAATGAAATAGATAATTAGCAAAAGAAAGGAAAAAAAATACACCTAACCATACTCTTCGGCACAACATTACACAATATTACAAAAAATACACATCTGATATTATATATATATATATATATATACTCTTTCTGCACAATGTCACACAATATTACAAAACATAATCAAAAACAGTAAATATCATGTATCGAACATCCACTTAGTTCTATGCTGTTATGATGACTTGATTAGCAGAAACAAACTAAGAATAAAGAGACCGCCCTTAGGCTTCAGGTTTCCAGAAACTGCCTGCCTCAGGGCAAATGTCTGGTACTGCTTCTTTCTCGTTTCTGTCCTTTTCTCTTTTTTTTCGCTTCTGCTATAACACCAGCAATCGGTCACCTACATCTTTATTTTCAGATAATGAAGGAAACAACTTGGGATTTTTTTTATTTTTTTTTTTTTCGCTTCTGCTATAACACCAGCAATCGGTCAACTACATCTTTATTTTCAGATAATGAAGGGAAACAACTTGGGATTTTTTTTTAATTTTTTTTTTTTTTTTCGCTTCTGCTATAACACCAGCAATCGGTCAAACTACATCTTTATTTTCAGATAATGAAGGGAAACAACTTGGGATTCTTTTTTTTTTTTTTCCTTTTTTTTATTTTTTTATTTCAAGAGCGACAGAAGAATCTCTGAGCCGCCGAACGAACAAAACAAATAAAAGAGAGACAACGCGTTTCGATCTATAAGGCACGACAAGTAACATTCAGAACAATAGAAAACAAAGGACCTCTTCGATCTCAGTGTATATAATGTTGTCTTGGATGAAAACGAGTACTACAAAATGGAACTAAAGAGAACAGGGAAGATGTTGAAGAGGGGGAGGGGGGGGGGGGGGATAAAGGGAGTAAAAATAATTAAAAAGGAAATACTCATGGTACTACTGCTACTACTACTATAACAAAGAATAATATTTTTGATGATAATGACACCAATAAGAAGAATAACAATGATAATAATAATAGTAATACAATAATGATAATGATAATAATGATAATAATAGACATTTACGCTGCACTTTCTGAAGCCCAGAGCTCTTTAGAACACATTCCAAAACGTGAAAAATGGTATAAACTGACAAATCATTCAATAAGCTATAAAGCCGACGGCAAGTTCATGATATTTTTCTGTCTATCATTTAACATGTAAAAACAGGGGGCCGGAATAGCTCAGTTGGTAGAGCGCCGGACTCGTGATCCTGAGGTTACGGGTTCGAATTTCGGTACAGGGGGATTTTCCCCTCAGAGTTAACATTGGTTCTGACTCCATTCCCCATACAGTCCTTCGAATGAGACTATAAACCGAGGTTCCGTGTGTGAACGCACGCATAACATCTTGCACACACGTAAAATCCCATCACCAACTTTCGGAAGAGAAGGTCAGTTTGGCCGTTGGTATGGATGACACGTTACACATAGCATGCACCCTGCGTGAGAAATTGAAAGAATGGAGGAAGCAAGGATATTGAGTGGACGATATTGACTGTATGACACGGGAAACGACTGAATGAAGCGCCAGCTGGCAGCTCTTCAGTCGGCACTACCCAGGTAGGCAGCCCGTTGTGTAAACGAGTGTGGATTGTAAAGCGCTTAGAGCTTGGTCTCTAGCCGAGAATAGGCGCTATATAAGTATTCATTATTATTATTATTATATTGAAATGTACTAACTACTTGCATAGAGCAGTCTCGTATATCAACACGCGCGCGCGCAGAGATATAGGCTACCACGGTCTATGATTTCTTGGTATTCTCAAGACCAAAGGGTTCAAGACTACAACAGCACTCCAAAACTGTCAGCGAAGGGTAGAAAAGTAAAACCAAAAGAAAGTGTGGTAAGGAAATTAATCGCTGAAAAACTGAAACCATTATGTAAACAGTATAAAAATGTAGAGGAGGAACTTTGAGCCTATGCTTCAGGATCTATTTAAGGATGCAAAGGAGGCCGTCCAACGACTAATGGGTCTGACTTGATTTTAAAAGCATTGGTATCAATCAACACCACATACTCTCTCTCTCTCTCTCTCTCTCTCTCTACTTACCTCCGTTTGTCCTCTCCCCCCCCCCCACTCCCTCTTCCTACCATGCTCCTCTGCTTTACCCGTCCCCTTATTACCCATCCGTGAGAAGATGTGTACTTGGTCAGCCCATTTTACAACAGTATGGATGTACTACAGTACATGCATCTTTACATAGTTTGATGTTGGGGACTTTAAGAATAGACGATACGTATCTCCCAATACCTACACGTATTGAGATACGTACGGACCACCTACGTGAAGTCTCTTTCATTTTAGATTACACGTGCCGCCGACTCACGTCCCCTTAGTCCCCCCTCCCCTCTCCCTTCCCTCCCCTCTGAACCAAGGGAGGTAGCATAGAAAGCACCATGCCTGCAACTAACACGCGTATCGACAAACATATGTAGATTCCCGACACCTATGCAAAACCGCCAAGATGATGAAGTTTGTTTGTTTCTTCAGACTTTCAAGATATGCAACGCCCGCCCCCCCCCCCCCTCCAGCACCCCCTCCACGCCCCCCCCCCCCCCCCCCCCCGCCCTACCTACCTTTTTTCTTCCTAAACAATGTAGTTCATGAATACTGTGAGTGAGAATATATAAGTGAGAGATACTCCACATCAGCGCCCCGCCAGCCGTTCGTACGCATGCGAGAGACGCACCACCACCACCACGCCGCGCGCGCGACAGCAGCGCACGCACGCACGCACGACACAGAACAGCAGCAGACAGCAGTGCATTGCAACGCAAGTCACAGTAACACCACAAACACACACAAAACGACTAAGACTTTCCACGACCATTTGGATTTGACTAATTTCCAATGTCCCAGTAACCACAACAGACAGAAAATCCTATTCTAAAAAGACGTATTTCGTCCATCCAGTCAACGTGACAACCAACAATATAAATCATTTAGATTTTTAATTGTTCACCATCACGGGACAAGACATCAAAACTGTTTTGTCTTTCTATTTGTTGTCCCGTGTTTATGGCGGACTCACTGTTTTGTCTTGTAATTTGTCCCTGTTGTATGGCGGACTCACTGTTTTGTCTTGTAATTTGTCCTGTTGTATGGCGGACTCACTGTTTTGTCTTGTAATTTGTCCCTGTTGTATGGCGGACTCACTGTTTTGTCTTGTAATTTGTCCCTGTTGTATGGCGGACTCACTGTTTTGTCTTGTAATTTAGTCCCTGTTGTATGGCGGACTCACTGTTTTGTCTTGTAATTTGTCCCTGTTGTATGGCGGACTCACTGTTTTGTCTTGTAATTTCTGTCCTGTTGGCGGATCACTGTTTTGTCTTCTGATTTGTCCTGTTGTATGGCGGACTCATTGTTTTGTCTTGTAATTTGTCTGTCCCTATGGTTTGGCGGACTCACTGTTTTGTCTTCTGATTTGTCCCTGTTGTGTGGCGGACTCATTGTTTTGTCTTGTAATTTGTCTGTCCCTATGGTTTGGCGGACTCACTGTTTTGTCTTCTGATTTGTCCCTGTTGTGTGGCGGACTCATTGTTTTGTCTTGTAATTTGTCTGTCCCTATGGTTTGGCGGACTCACTGTTTTGTCTTCTGATTTGTCTGTCCCTGTTGTGTGGCGGAACTCACTGTTTTGTCTTGTAGTTTGTCCCTGTGGTTTGGCGGACTTACTGTTTTGTCTTGTAGTTTGTCCCTGTTGTTTGGAAAACTCACTGTTTTGTCTTGTAATTTGTCCCTGTTGTTTGGCGGACTCACTGTCTTGTAATGTGTCCCTGTTGTTTGGCGGACTCACTGTTTTGTAATTTGTCCCTGTTGTTTGGCGGACTCACTGTTTTGTCTTGTAATTTGTCCCTGTGGTTTGGCGGACTCACTGTCTTGTAATTTGTCCCTGTTGTTTGGCGGACTCACTGTCTTGTAATTTGTCCATGTGTTTGGCGGACTCACTGTTTTGTCTTGTAATTTGTCCCTGTGGTTTGGCGGACTCATGTCTTTAATGCCTTTGCGCTCCTGTTTGTAATTTGTCCCTGTTGTTTGGCGGACTCACTGTTTTGTCTTGTAATTTGTCCCTGTGGTTTGGCGGACTCACTGTCTTGTAATTTGTCCCTGTTGATTTGGCGGACTCACTGTTTTGTCTTGTAATTTGTCCCTGTGGTTTGGCGGACTCACTGTCTTGTAATGTGTCCCTGTTGCTTGGCGGTCTCACTGTTTTGTAATTGTCCCTGTTGTTTGGCGGACTCACTGTTTTGTCTTGTAATTTGTCCCGTGTGGTTTGGCGGACTCACTGTCTTGTAATTTGTCCCTGTTGTTTGGCGGACTCACTGTTTTGTAATTGTCCCTGTTGTTTGGCGGACTCACTGTTTTGTCCCTTTTAATGTGTCCCAGTTGTTTGGCGGACTCACTGTCTTGTAATGTGTCCCTGTTGTTTGGCGGACTCACTGTTTTGTAATGTGTCCCTGTGGTTTGGCGGAATACACTGTTTTGTAATGTGTCCCTGTGGTGTGGCGGACTCACTGTTTTGTAATGTGTCCCTTTTGTTTGGCGGAGTCACTGTCTTGTAATGTGTCCCTGTTGTTTGGCGGACTCACTGTTTTGTAATGTGTCCCTGTGTTTGGCGGATTCACTGTTTTGTAATGTGTCCCTGTGGTTTGGCGGACTCACTGTTTTGTAATGTTGTCCCTGTGTTTAGCGGACTCACTGTTTTGTCATGTGTCCCTTGGTTTGGCGGAACACTGTTTTGTAATGTGTCCCTGTTGTTTGGCGGACTCACTGTTTTGTAATGTGTCCCTGTTGTTTGGCGGACTCACTGTTTTGTAATGTGTCCCTGTTGTTTGGCGGACTCACTGTTTTGTAATGTGTCCCTGTTGTTTGGCGGACTCACTGTTTTGTAATGTGTCCCTGTTGTTTGGCGGACTCACTGTTTTGTAATGTGTCCCTGTTGTTTAGCGGACTCACTGTTTTGTAATGTGTCCCTGTGGTTTAGCGGGACTCACTGTTTTGTAATGTGTCCCTGTTGTTTGGGCGGACTCACTGTTTTGTAATGTGTCCCTGTTGTTTAGGCGGACTCACTGTTTTGTAATGTGTCCCTGTTGTTTGGCGGACTCACTGTTTTGTAATGTGTCCCTGTTGTTTGGCGGACTCACTGTTTTGTAATGTGTCCCTGTTGTTTGGCGGACTCACTGTTTTGTAATGTGTCCCTGTTGTTTGGCGGACTCACTGTTTTGTAATGTGTCCCTGTTGTTTGGCGGACTCACTGTTTTGTAATGTGTCCCTGTGTTGGGTTTTTATGTGCGGTTGGCGGACTCACTGTTTTGTAATGTGTCCCTGTTGTTTGGCGGACTCACTGTTTTGTCTTGTAATTTG
>CM065747.1:19055694-19058194 GCA_033310375.1 Conus canariensis | reverse complement strand
TGTTCATCTATGATATCATGCATATCAATCCAAACTTAAAATCTATGATTTATAATATGGCTATAAGGTTTTCCGCTGATGTCTGTAAGCGAGATACCTCTTATAATTTTTTTTTCCTGTCCCAACCTCTGCGCCACCTCAGAGGCAGTGCACACACGCCGCTCATTCCGACACCCCGTCCACATCCACAGCCCGGTCAGCCCCGCCGCAACCCCGGCACCGACAATCCACAGGGAGCAGTCAATGTCAAGTCGTCAAGAGGCAACCCACCGGAGGAGACACTGCACTGCTGCCGAGTCACTTCAGTGGTGCTCAGTGGCGCCTGTTCTGATCTAACATACGCAGGACACCACCTACTAAGCCCCCTACTGACGACAATAATTGCTTAGTCGCGAAACCGGCGTGAGTGAGCTCTCCCTCCGGAGGGCGCCACCACGTCCGTCCAACGACAGCCCCCATGGACTCGCCGATACCGGTGACCCCGACAGAACCAAACCAAAGCCACAGACGTGGAGAGGACATCGAAACTGAGGTCACCATGAGAGCAGGGCACGAAGGGCCACAGAATTTGAGACATTTTTTTTTAATGCTGATCGATCAGAATGAGGATGATTAAGATGATGCTACGGATTTCCATTTCGGTCTGAGACTACATGACAGGGCTGTACTCTACGCTTCCTTTCATAATATATCCCGGCGTCAACTAGGCCCGAGAGATACAGGCACCTGCAGTGTTGGTCAGGAAATTTGAGCAACACTCTCAGAACCGCATCCATTAAGTGGATGAAACTCGACTGTGTGGTCCCAGTCTTCCCAACTGAGTCCGCAGCAAACTCAACTCTGGGTAGGAGCTGGTCGGGGCAGAAAAACCCACATGACTCGGATGGGATTCAAACCCACGACCTCCCAGCCGGGAGTCCGCGACGCTAACCACTTCGCCACAGCGGCTGATACCTCTTATAATTGTTGGGGTTGTCTAAACTGCCCTTGTTATGTAATGGCTGTATCAAAAATTCTGACCAGTTTTCTGGATAAGTACCTTGATCAAATAGTTCGTTAAATAATTTTTCAAAAAACTTTATGACATCTGATGCGCACTTAAAAAAAATTCCAATTATACCGTCAGGCCCAGGAGATTTTCCGCTTTTCAGATTTTTAATGCTGCTGAATATTTCTTGATTGGATGTTGGTGCATTTAATACGTAAAAATCATCTTCCGTGTATTCCGGAGTCATTTGATTGCTTACTTCACCAATATCCTCAGTACAATCCTCGATCTCCAAAAGATCACAAAAATGGTTAAACCATTTATCTGTAGATATATTGTTCAATGACTGCATACGTTTCGGTACAAGTTGGTTCACCTTCTTCCAAAATTCTTCTTGCTTATCAATCCTATTCAAGAGTTCGGAAAAGACTCTAGTTTTATTTTGTTTCTTTTTCTGCCTAAGTAAATTTTTACATTCTCTTCGAGCCTTACGGTAATTATGCAGATGATCTAATTTCAGCTTTTTAATTTGTTCATCATTGGCTGCCCTTAGACATGGGTTGCGAAAGATTCTAAGGAGTTTTCTCACATTTCGTCTTTCAACGAAACATTCATTATCAAACCAACTGTTTTTCTGATTACTTGTACCAATCCGCTTATTTACGAGCATACATGAAGCAGCGTCCATCACGCAACCATTAAATTCTCTCAGTGCCTTATTTACATCAACTTCAACAAGTCTAGTTGCCGAATCAATCTTCTCTATTATTATTTTTGACTCAAGAGATATAAGAAAGATGTTCATCTATGGATTCCAAATCGATCTTTTAATGTAACTGTTATTTTCATTTGATATATCATTATCAAAATCATTTCCATTTGTTACGAGAATTCAACAGCATTATATGACTTGATTCAATTCTGTCAGCAACAAAAAGTGTGCATGTTGGCAAGACTGTATGATATAATTCTTCTGATGAAATAAAATAGTCAATGACACTATAACCAAAATCGGATACATATGTATAGCGACCCTGGAGGTCGCCATTACAAGCGCCATTAAGGATGCAGAGTCATAAGGTAGAACACATGGTTAATAACATTTTACCGAACATATTCTCTTGTTTGTCTTCTGACTTCCTTGTCATGATATTGACATTATTTTTTTGAGTCGATGCGAAAAGGCAGACAACAACTACTAATTTCATAAGACGTGTCAGAAGTCCTTGCATTCAAATCCCCACATACCATAATATGCATATTCTTATCTATCATCATGTCCATCAAACATTCTTCCACCAGACTTATACCACTATCAATATCATTAATTTGATAGAACGGACTTCCACTCGGTGCCACATAAGTACACTTATATAGCAAATTTTTGTTTAGCCCGAGACACTCTTTGCCAATAATAAAACACAACATACTATCATACTTAACGTTTTACTTGACGAGCAAATGGAATTAGTGTAGTTTTAATTAATACAAGAACACCACCTGATCGTCGAC
>CM065747.1:19040694-19050694 GCA_033310375.1 Conus canariensis | reverse complement strand
GCTCATCAGCTGGTCAACCACTGAACAGTGAAGTGTTTTAAACCACCGTGTTTCCACAGTGAGCGCGGCGGAACACCCTGTACACACCACCGTGACATAACATCACCAAGGGAAGTTACCGGATGAGAGATTCGAGGCCCTGACTCCAAACATCACGAAGTAGCCTCCCTTGGGAAAAAAAAAAAAAAAAGAAAACAAAAAACAACAACAACAACAACAAAAAACAACGCCTTTCTGTCAAATGTGAAGGTTGGGTTCGTTTAAACAATAAATGTTGCAAACCGAACATTTAGTAGGCAGTTATATCGATCATTGACGTATTTCATGACTAAATTCAATTTGATCATGGATGGAGAACACAAGGGACAGTAACCATATTTGAAGACTACTGAGCCATAGTGCGTCACGCCTAAGGCTGAAAAAAAATTGTAAATCATCTACTTTTTATCATTTCTTGACGAGGAAAACTTAGATCAGTTGTAGAAGCAAAAAAAAAGAGAAGAAAAACCAAACAAACTAACAAACAAACAAACTAACATTTAAAGATGTCAAAACGAAGTCGTCTCAGACCTTTCTAATTTCGTTTAAATGAAAGGTGTTCGTATCAAAATGCTAAAAACAAATTTTTCATTATTTTTGTTGAGTGTAGTAACGAAAAATGGATTAAAGAAATTGGTAAATCCATTTTGAAGTTGTGTGTTGTGTGTGTATGTGTGTGTGTGAGATGAGGAGGGAGAGGAGAGAGAGAGAGAGAGAGAGAGAGAGAGAGAGAGAGAGAGAGTACATGCTCAGGCGTTCATGCGTTCGGTGTGTGTGTGTGTGTGTGTGTTAAATGTAGCAATTGTGACAGGGAAAACACTGCAGAAGTTGTAAAGTTGGCTAACAACAGTCAAGATTGTTGTTTATTTTTGGTCTCCGCAGTTTATGTGCCCGTTACAATTTTTTTTTTTTTTTTGCAACTCTTGCCGTGGATTCAGTAAGCTAACATCAGTTTATCATCATCAGCTTCGGTTAATGCCCATCTAGGGTCATTACATTTTCAAACTGAAGTTCACGTGAAACCATAACTACCACGACAGACAACACTTGAAGTAGTTCTTCACATGCTACTGTCGCAGGCCTTTTACTTCCAAGAGAACATACACAGGAAGGAAACAGAAAATGACGACAATTTTCGCTTTCCATCAGAGCTCGTGACTATTCTTGCTACATGAGGACAAAATAATGGCTGAACGTAATCGGAAAACTTTTCTGTTTTGGCCGTGAGGAACTTTCAGACAGCGGCTCGTTTTGGTCGTAAGGAAAATACAGTGGACTTTAACGGAGTGTTCAAAATAGAAAATACAGTTAATTTTAAACGGAACGTTCGTATGGAAAATACAGTGGATTTTTGCACGGAGTGTTCGAAAGGAAAACACAGTGAATTCTTAATGGATTGTTCGTTTGAAAAATACAGTAGATTTTAACGGAAAGATGCTATAAAATACAGTGGATTCTAAACGGAGAGAAGCTATGAAATACAGTGGATTTTGAACGGAGAGAAGCTATGAAATGCAGTAAATTTTGAACGGAGAGAAGCTATAAAATACAGTATATTTTGAACAGAGAGAAGCTATAAAATAAAGTATACTTTGAACAGAGAGAAGCTATAAAAATAAAGTATACTTTGAACAGAGAGAAGCTATAAAAAATAGTATATTTTGAACAGAGAGAAACTATAAAATACAGTATATTTTGAACGGAGGGAAGCTATAAAATACAGTATATTTTGAACGGAGGGAAGCTATAAAATACAGTACATTTTGAACGGAGGGAAGCTATAAAATACAGTGTATTTTGAACGGAGAGACGCTATAAATACAGTATATTTTGAACGGAGAGACGCTATAAAATACAGTATATTTTGAACGGAGAGACGCTATAAAATACAGGATATTTTGAACGAAGGGAAGCATTTGAACAGAGAGAAACTAAAAATACAGTATATTTTGAACAGAGAGAAGCTATGAAATACAGTATATTTTGAACAGAGAGAAGCTATAAAATACAGTATATTTTGAACAGAGAGAAGCTATAAAATACCGTATATTTTGAACGAAGGGAAGCTATAAAATACAGTATATTTTGAACAGAGAGAAGCTATAAAATACCGTATATTTTGAACGAAGGGAAGCTATAAAATACCGTATATTTTGAACAGAGAGAAGCCATAAAATACAGTATATTTTGAACGGAGAGAAGTTATAAAATACAGTATATTTTGAACAGAGAGAAGCTGTTGCATTCAGTGGATTTTAAACGGAGTGGGAAAATACAGCAGATTTTGAACAGAGAGAAGCTATAAAATACAGTGGTTTTCAATCTGGGAGAAGCTGTTCAAATTCTGTCTTTTTTGTTTTATGTCTTTCTGTATTATCATGAAATACCAAATTACCTGTCGGGTCTCGTAATTGGACGAATTCTGTAAACTTTGTTCACGTTTGGGCAAAATAGCAGCAGCTCTCTCTCTCTCCTCTCTCTCTCTCTCTCTCTATATATATATATATATATATATATATATATGAAAAATCAGGGAAATGTATCATGAATATCTAATCCTTCACTAGCACCATATGGGGACCATCGTAATCCACCTTGAAGACAGAACCATTCATATCACCTGCTCCGAGGCCTTTCGCCCGCTGGATCGGACTCTTCGTGTAGAGTCACGGCTAATTGTGCCAGTGGTTCTTTAGCATCAAATGGAGATATACCACATTCTATAATTCTGTAGTATTCTTACCACCGAGGGTTCAAAAATAGAACCGAATAGCACCCCCAAAGCAGCCAGTGAAGGGCAGAAAAGTAAAACGAAAGGAAAGTGTGGTAAGGAAATAAGCTGCGGAAAAAACTGAAATCATAATGTGAACAGTATCAAATGCAGGGGAAAATCTTTGAGCCTAAATTTACGGATTGATTTATGGATCCAAGGGAGGTCAAAAGGTGTTCAACAGTTAGAGTGGTCAGCGCGCGCTCGCGCGCACACACACACACACACACACACACACACACACACACACACACACACACACACCACCTCTCTCTCTCTCTCTCTCTCTCTCTCTCTCTCTCTCTCTCACATACATCTCTCTCTCTTTCTCTCTCTCACAGATACATCTCTCTCTCTCTCTCTCTCTCTCTCTCTCTGACTCGTGGGAAACTGTAATCCTTACTAAGAGCCCAACGCCGCAAGCACTTAACACTAATGTAAAAAAAAAAAAGCTGCTCGAACTCTTCCGTTTAGTGTGATTTTCTCCAATCTGCCCAATCAGAGGACAGTACAGACAGGCGCATGGGCTACAGCACACGGAACACGTCCAAAAGGAATGGTCGGTCGCCTGTTCACAGTCACTTTTCCCACTTCCCTGCTAGTGCCTGCAGTCTGTAGTGAAATGTCACCGGTAATGCTACTAAAAAGGCCGTCGGTTCTTTCTGCCAATCAGAAGGCGTTTCTCTTTTGGTGCATGGGGACGAAAATGGCGATTGACTATCATTCGAAGAGATGTACGTTTTGACCTCTAGGTCTTTAAGACAACAGTTTCATTGTCCATAGTTAAAATAAAATGGATGTTAAATGGAATTAAATGAATGAGAAACCAGATTCCTCAAGTTCGTCGTTGTTTTTCATCTCTGGTTGTTTCGTTCATAAATGTGTGTGTGTGTGTGTGTGTGTGTGTGTGTACTGTCAGAGAATGTGATTCGTCGCAGGTTGTATAAATTCTCCAGTGACTGGTCGCTAGGTCCTGCGATATTGATCTATCGCAGACGACTTTTGTGTGTGTGTGTGTGTGTGTGTGTGTGTGTTCTCCGCTGTCCCTTTCCCCACAAGGGGCTTTGCCGAACGGTCAGTGGCAAAAAGGCATTACGCGTATCGGCAATGCAGGCGCTTAATCACCAGAAACCCCCACAGTATTCGAGCACTGAAGCGGAGAAATGTTGCCTGTCGGATGAAGTGTGAAAGTTAGTTAAGCCTGTGAAAGCATGGAAGATAACCATCGGAGAATGGGGTACGAAAACACGGGCATAAACCTTCTGATTACCGTCCTGTTTTGTGTCAGCTTTACTTGTTACTCGTTGTATTATCGTACTGGACTGGCGTGTGCTTAGCTGTACTGCTTTACCGTACCATCTTATCTACGGCGGATCTCTCAGTTAGAGTGGCCCCGTGTGGAGTTACGTTCCTTGGGTTGGCCCGGCGTTAACATTTTTGTTTCTGTCTGCACTTAATATGTTACGCATAGTCCATTATTTCTACACTTAATGTAACGCACAAAACTTTACATCATACGTGAACTAGACAAAGACAAAGATTTGAGCAACGACATCTTTTCAGCTTTTGTTCGGTGAAAATTCCTTTCCTTTTGGATGCAAGTAAAACACATGGTGACAGCGGATTGTAGACAAATAGACGCTAAATCAAGTACTAGACTGCTAAAGTTTTGTTTTAGCTAAGTGCACGTGTTACACAAAGTTTTGCGTAGAACGTAAACTGTGCAGAAACATCCGCGTTTCTTGTGTGTGCGCGTGTGTACGTGCGTGCGCGCGCGCGCGCGTGTGTGTGTGTGTGTGTGTGTGTGTGTGTGTGCGAGCATGCGTGCGTGTGTGCGTGCGTGAGCGCGCGAGCGAGCGTGCGTGCGTGCGCGCGCGCGTGTGTGTGTGTGTGTTAGAAGGGGATTGGAAGAGCAAGGAAGGTATGTGTCATTGATTGTAGTGCACAAATTCATATGATTCATAACTTCGCTGCGTCTTAGGACTATTTGCCGAGATATTACGTCACTCTTTAAGCGAGCTCTTCACCTGTGATGATCGTAGACGGTGCGATATACGTCTCCTATTGCGACTCTGGCGGTCGGCTGGGCAATGGGTTACATGGTTAATCAATTGATGGAATCCTTTGTACACCTGGGTCTTTGAATGTTGGAATTTACCGAGGAATGTGTTTTGTCTTCTGACTCATCTTCTATGTATGCCCAGAAATATTGATTCTCTCACCACTCATCCTGGTTCTCCCACCACTCATCTTGGTTCTCTCACCACTCATCTTGGTTCTCTTACCACTCATCTGTTCTCCCACTCATCTGGTTCTCTCACCACTCACTTGGTTCTCTCACCACTCATCTGGTTCTCTCACCACTCATCTGGTTCTCTCACCACCATCTCTACCACTCATCTTGGTTCTCTCACACTCATCTGGTTCTCTCACCACTCATCTTGGTTCTCTCACATCTTGGTTCCCACTCATCTTGGTTCCTTCACCACTCATCTTGGTTCTCTTACTTTTCTACACCATCTTGGTTCTCTCACCACTCTCTTGGTTCTTCACCACTCATCTTGGTCTCTCACCACTCATCTTGGTTCTCTCACAACTCATCTTGGTTCTTCACCACTCTCCTGGTTCTCTCACCACTCATCTTGGTTCTCTCACCACTCATCTGGTTCTCTCACCACTCATCTTGGTTCTCTCACACCTCGGTTTCACCTCATCTGGTTCCTCACCACTCTCTGGTCCTCACCACTCATCTGGTTCTCTCACCACTCATCTTGGTTCCTCACATCACCACTCATCTTGGTTCTCTCACCACTCATCTGGTTCTCTCACCACTCATCTGGTTCTTCACCATCATCTTGGTTCTCACCACTCATTGGTTCTCCATCATCTGCTCTCTCACCACTCATCTTGGTTCCTCTCACCACTCATCCTGGTCTCTCACCACTCATCCTGGTTCTCTCACCACTCATCTTGGTTCTCTCACCACTCATCTTGGTTCTCTCACCACTCATCTTGGTTCTCTCACCACTCATCTTGGTTCTCCCACCACTCATCTTGGTTCTCTCACCACTCATCTGGTTCTCTCACCACTCATCTTGGTCTCTCACCACTCATCTTGGTTCTCTCACCACTCATCTCTGGTTCTCTCACCACTCATCTGGTTCTCTCACCACTCATCTTGGTTCCTCACCACTCATCTTGGTTCTCTCACACTCATCTTGGTTCTCTCACCACTCATCTTGGTTCTCTCACCACTCATCTGGTTCTCTCACCACTCATCTGGTTCTCACACTACTTCTGGTCTCACCATCATCTTGGTTCTCTCACCACTCATCTGGTTCTCTCACCACTCATCTTGGTTCTCTCCACTCATCCTGGTTCTCTCACCACTCATCTGGTTCTCTCACCACTCATCTGGTCTCTCACACCACTCTCTACTTGGTTCTCTCACCACTCATCTTGGTTCTCTCACCACTCATCTTGGTTCTCTCACCACTCATCTGGTTCTCTCACCACTCATCTTGGTTCTCTCACCACTCATCTTGGTTCTCTCACCACTCATCTTGGTTCTCTCACCACTCATCTTGGTTCTCTCACCACTCATCTTGGTTCTCTCACCACTCATCCTGGTTCTCTCACCACTCATCTTGTTCTCTCACCACTCATCTTGGTTCTCTCACCACTCATCTGGTTCTCACATCATCTTGGTTCTCTCACCACTCATCATTGGTTCTCTCACCACTCATCTTGGTTCTCTCACCACTCATCTTGGTTCTCTCACCACTCATCTTGGTTCTCTCACCACTCATCTTGGTTCTCTCACCACTCATCTGGTTCTCCTCACCACTCATCTTGGTTCTCTCACCACTCATCTTGGTTCTCTCACCACTCATCTTGGTTCTCTCACCACTCATCCTGGTTCTCTCACCACTCATCTTGGTTCTCTCACCACTCATCTTGGTTCTCTCACCACTCATCTTGGTTCTCTCACCACTCATCCTTGGTTCTCACTCACCTGTCTCTCCACTCATCTGGTTCTCTCACCACTCATCTGGTTCTCTCACCACTCATCTGGTTCTCTCACCACTCATCCTGGTTCTCTCACCACTCATCTTGGTTCTCTCACCACTCATCTTGGTTCTCTCACCACTCATCTTGGTTCTCTCACCACTCATCTGGTTCTCTCACCACTCATCTGGTTCTCTCACCACTCATCTTGGTCTCTCACCACTCATCTTGGTTCTCTCACCACTCATCTTGGTTCTCTCACCACTCATCCTTGGTTCTCTCACCACTCATCCTGGTTCTCTCACCACTCATCTTGGTTTCTCTACCACTCATCTTGGTTCTCTCACCACTCATCTGGTTCTCTCACCACTCATCTTGGTTCTCTCACCACTCATCCTGGTTCTCTCACCACTCATCTTGGTTCTCTCACCACTAATCATCTTGGTTCTCTCACCACTCATCTTGGTTCTCTCACACTCATCTTGGTTCTCCACCACTCATCTTGGTTCTCTCACCACTCATCTTGGTTCTCTCACCACTCATCTTGGTTCTCTCACCACTCATCTTGGTTCTTCACCACTCATCTTGGTTCTCTCACCACTCATCCTGGTTTCTCCCACCACTCATCTTGGTTCTCTCACCACTCATCTTGGTTCTCTCACCACTCATCTTGGTTCTCTCACCACTCATCTTGGTCTCTCACCACTCATCCTGGTTCTCTCACCACTCATCTTGGTTCTCTCACCACTCATCTTGGTTCTCTCACCACTCATCTTGGTTCTCTCACCACTCATCCTGGTTCCTCACCACTCATCTTGGTTCTCTCACCACTCATCTTGGTTCTCTCACCACTCATCTTGGTTCTCTCACCACCATCCTGGTTCTCTCACCACTCATCCTGGTTCTCTCACCACTCATCTTGGTTCTCTCACCACTCATCTTGGTTCTCTCACCACTCATCCTGGTTCTCTCACCACTCATCTTGGTTCTCTCACCACTCATCTGGTTCTCTCACCACTCATCTGGTTCTCTCACCACTCATCTGGTTCTCTCACCACTCATCTTGGTTCTCTCACCACTCATCCTGGTTCTCTCACCACTTTGTTCCACCATCCTTGGTTCTCTCACCACTCATCTTGGTTCTCTCACCACTCATCTGGTTCTCCCACCACTCATCTTGGTTCTCTCGCCACTCATCCTGGTTCTCTCACCACTCATATTGGTTCTCTCACCACTCACCTTGGTTCTCTCACCACCCATCCTTGGTTCTCTCACCACTCATCTTGGTTCTCTCACCACTCATCTTGGTTCTCTTACCACTCATCTTGGTTCTCTCACCACTCATCTTGGTTCATTCACCACTCACCTTGGTTCTCTCACCACTCATCCTGGTTCTCTCACCACTCATCTTGGTTCTCTCACCACTCATCTTGGTTTCTCACCACTCATCCTGGTTCTCTCACCACTCATCTTGGTTCTCTCACCACTCATCCTGGTTCTCCCACCACTCATCTTGGTTCTCTCACCACTCATCCTGGTTCTCTCACCACTCATCTTGGTTCTCCTCACCACTCATCTTGGTTCTCCCACCACTCATCCTGGTTCTCTCCACCACTCATCCTGGTTCTCTCACCACTCATCCTGGTTCTTCTCACCACTCATCTTGGTTCTCTCACCACTCATCCTGGTTCTCTCACCACTCATCCTGGTTCTCTCACCACTCATCCTGGTTCTCTCACCACTCATCTTGGTTCTCTCACCACTCATCTTGGTTCTCTCACCACTCATCTTGGTTCTCTCACCACTCATCCTGGTTCTCTCACCACTCATCTTGGTTCTCTCACCACTCATCTTGGTTCTCTCACCACTCTCTTGGTTCTTCACCACTCATCCTGGTTCTCTCACCACTCATCTTGGTTCTCTCACCACTCATCTTGTTCTCTCACCACCACTCATCTTGGTTCTCTCACCACTTATCTTGGTTCTCTCACCACTCATCCTGGTTCTCTCACCACTCATCTTGGTTCTCCTCACCACTCATCCTGGTTCTCTCACCACTCATCCTGGTTCTCTCACCACTCATCCTGGTTCTCTGCACCTCTCATCTTGGTTCTCTCACCACTCATCTTGGTTCTCTCACCACTCATCTTGGTTCTCTCACCACTCATCCTGGTTCTCTCACCACTCTCTTGGTTCTCTCACCACTCATCCTGGTTCTCTCACCACTCATCCTGGTTCTCTCACCACTCATCTGGTTCTCTCACCACTCATCCTGGTTCTCTCACCACTCATCTTGGTTTCTCCTCACCACTCATCTTGGTTCTCTCACCACTCATCCTGGTTCTCTCACCACTCATCCTGGTTCTCTCACCACTCATCCTTGGTTCTCTCCCTCATCCTGGTCTCTCACCACTCATTTGTCTCTCACCACTCATCTGGTTCTCTCACCACTCGTCTGGTTCTCTCACCACTCATCTTGGTTCTCTCCACCACTCATCTGGTTCTCTCACCACTCATCTGCTCAGTTCTCTCCTCACCACTCATCCTGGTTTCACTCTCTCCCCACTCATCTGGTTTCTCTCCACCACTCATCTTGGTTCTCCACCACTCACCTGGTTCTCTCACCACTCATCCTGGTTCTCTCACCACTCATCCTGGTTCTCTCACCACTCTCTTGGTTCTCTCACCACTCATCTTGGTTCTCTCACCACTCATCCTGGTTTCTCTCACCACACTCATCCTGGTTCTCTCACCACTCATCCTGGTTCTCTCACCACTCATCTTGGTTCTCTTCACCACTCATCCTGGTTCTCTCACCACTCATCTTGGTTCTCTCACCACTCATCTTGGTTTTCTCACTCACTCAACCATCTCTCCATCATTGGTTCTTCTCACCACTCATCTGGTTCTCTCCACCACTCATCTTGGTTCTCTCACCACTCGTCCTTGTTCTCTCACTACTCATCCTGGTTCTCTCACCACTCTATCTTGGTTCTCCACCACTCATCTGTCTCGCCTCATCTTGGTTCTCTCACCCACCACTCATCTTGGTTTCTCTCACCACTCTCTTGGTTCTCCTCACCACTCATCCTGGTTCTCTCACCACTCATCTTGGTTCTCTCACCACCTCATCTTGGTTCTCTCACCACTCATCTTGGTTTCCACCACTCATCTGGTCTCTCA
>CM065747.1:19008194-19015694 GCA_033310375.1 Conus canariensis | reverse complement strand
AAGTGAATTTCGTCTTAAAAGCATTAAGTTTGAATCTATAGGCAAGGGAAGTTAAAAGCCTTAAGTTAGACAATTGACCATACTTAGATATAAAAACATCTTCAAAACTCGTTTGGTGGTCAGCAGGTGATGAGTGGCCAACATCTTCTTGTTTCTTTCTAAAATGCTTCCAGCAAGCATTCTGCAGAAGGCTATACCCTTCTTTCAGAGATAAAGGGATTTTCAAATTATATGCTTCATTTGTATAATCTGCAGAGTTTTTAGCTAGTTTATCTACGGATTCATTGAAATGTATTCCACTGTGTGAAGGCACCCAAAGAAAGGTAAGATTACTTCCTCTTAGAATAAGGAAATGCACCAAATGATTAATCTCAAAAATCAAATCTTGTCTCACACTAGAATTTGAATTGCTTAAGGCATACAACACTGATTTTGAATCGACACAAAAAAGAATCTGAGTCACAGTTTTCGGAAAATCAAGCAAATAACGCAAAGCCATAAGAATAGCAGTTAATTCAGCTGTAAATATAGATCTGTGCTTTCCAATATAAAAACCTCTTTTGACCTTTAAGTGGGGGATAGTGAAAGCAGCACCAGCTTCGTGATTTTCTAGAACTGAATCATCGGTATAAACTTTGAGATGATTTGGATAATTGAGAAATAAATACTCATTCGCAACTGTGCCAATAAAATTTATATTCTCATTTTTCTTTGCATTGGTATAATTAATGTCAAAATGTCCTTTTTGTAATTCCCATGGAGGGATAACAGTACATGGATTACTACATTTTACCATATCTTCTAATTCTATTCCTGATTGTTGAAAAGTATCTAGAGTTTCAGTTTTTATTGTTTTAAGACATGATATGTTTTTGGCTCGTTTTGGGAAATCAACATCTGATCTTAAGCCAATTTCATTTTCGACATTGTTTTCACTTAAAGAGCCTTTTAACAAATATTTAGCGATGGCAAGCTGACGGCATTCATTTAAAGGAAGTAGTGTGTGTGTGTGTGTGTGTGTGTGTGTGTGTGTGTGTGTGTGTGTGTGTGTGTGTGTGTGTGTGGTGTCAGTGGTGCAGACATCGCTGAACCTGGTGATTCAGGAAGGGCAGATCAACATCACGGTGGACAACTTACCTCCCTGATGAAGGGGCTTGGTCTTGACACGGGCAACGAGGAGGTCAAGGAACTGATTCTGGAAGCTCTGCTGAACTGTGAGTCGATTGAGACACCACTGCCACTACCCTCTCCCTCCGTAACACCCCTACCCTCTTATGACATACCAACCCCCCCCCCCCCCCCCCCCCCCCCCCCCCCGTTGCCATATCTCTCCTCTCCCCTCATACACACACACACACCACACACACACACACACGCACTCACGCACGCACGCACAAACATGAACACACACGCACATACACACACATTAACACACACACACACACACACACACACTAACACTAACACACGCACGCACGCACGCACGCACGCACGCACGCACACACACACACACACACACACACACACACACACATGGCGAAGAGATACAAGGAAAGTTAGGAATTGATTCAAGAGGCTTTGATAGATAAAGAGTGAATACACTTGCCTCCCTCCCCTCCCTTCCCCTCCTCCCCCCCCCCCCCCCCCCCCCTTCTTTCCTTGCCTTCCCTTCTCCAGCGTTCCCTACCCCTTCACTCTCCAAGGAAACACTATACAAGATGCAAAGCATATAAACGTACTCCCAGTTTATCTTCAATACGCGTGAGGTATTCTATAAAGAGGAAAAACCGTTTTGGGCCGTTATAGCCATTAGTGACCCATAATGAACATACCTATAAATTTTCAGAAAGATCGGCCAAGTACTTTCTGAGATATTCCATAAAAAAAAGAAAAACCGTTATGCGCCGTTATAGCAGTAGTTTTGTCTGGAGCGAGTGGAACACATTTTGACCATGGACGGACACACGCCACACACACACACACACACACACACACACACACACACACACACACACACACACACACACAAACACAGCATTTCTTCGTTCCCATTGTAAAGTACTCCCTGTTCTATAAGAACTGGGAGTATAAAAACGAAGCTGGCTCTAAAACAGTGGAACATTTTCTTCATTAAGCTTAAGTTGTGCTGCTAAGAGCCTTCGTGAGAAGCACTGCTTTGCGTATCAATTTTTCATGCGTGTCTGAAAAAAAAGATGTATTCATAGAAAACTCACATTTCAGTTTCGCATTGTGCATGTGTACCCAGCACCTAGAGGTGTGTGTTTAACTGTGTTTGAAAGGAAATCTTAACTGAACCAGAGAACAGTAAACAAGAAACAGTAAACAAGTAGGGTAACTCTTGCTCCCACGTTGAATCTGAAAGATGAATCGGTTTTGTAAGCAGCATTCGTTTGGAGTTAAGGGCGTGTATTTCTTTCATCATATGGGGGCAAAAATTACCCTACCTGTTTATTCATTCATATTTTTTCATTTCATCTTGATTTCGTTGTTTGTCGGATTGAAGGCTATCTCTAGTTTTTCAAAGTGAAACTGATGCCAACGGATCATAGCCCGATATTTTTCTGACCCCTATGGCCACGTTGGGATGATGGGGTGCTGGGAAGCAGAATGACCTGATATAGAACACAGACTCTACATTCAGACTGGGTACGTGTGGGCGCCCTATCCTAACAGCAGTTAGTTAGTTAGTTAGTTGGTGTTTATAGGGTCCAGCGGACTACTAGGAGCCAAATCAGGACCTCAGCTATCATATCTAAGTCTCTAAATACAAATACCCACACTAGTATTAACATATAGCTTAAAATTTATGAGGACAAAAGCACAATTATCTGTTCAACTCCGACGACACCTGTATACATAATTAAAACACTATATTTTATAAAATAAGTTTACCTCTTTCAAAAAAGAAAAAAATAAGATCTACTGAAATCTCACGAAAAAGAACTGATAAATCACTGGTGGAAAAGAACTTCTCTCTGATACACATCAAATCAGCACATTCTGTCAAAAAATGATTAACACTGAACAAGCTGTCACACGCAACACACAATGGGGGGTCTTCCCCTCTGAGTATCCAACTGTGCGTTATATAGCTGTGCCCAATATGTAACCGTGACAAAACCGATTCCTCTTTACGGTTACATACCACCGATGGGAAAGGAATAGTTAAATCTGGGCAAATTTTAAACAATTTATTATGAATTTGATTACACCATTCACTCTGCCACAGTTCACGACAATACAAACTAGATTTATGACGTAGATCAGAGTGAGGAACAAACTGCATAGGCCTCCTGGAAAGACTTGCACCGAGAGCTTGTTTGGCTGCTTTGTCCACCACTGAGTTACCATAGATTCCCATGTGGCTGGGGACCCACAAGAAAACTATATGCTTTCCCGAAGAGACAAGCCGAGTATGAAGATCATGAATATCAGCCAAAAACGGATGTGAAACTTCTCTTGTCGATAGAGCCGACAATGCCGACAATGAATCCGATAAAATAAGGAAATCATTCTGATCTGACCTGGACACCGCACTGAGGGCCAGATTTAAAGCCTTTAGTTCAGCAGTATAAACAGACGACCAATCCCGCAATCTTAACAAAGTAGGCTCCTGAAAATTGTTATCACACACAATGGCAGCTGCAGCCCTCTCACCTTTTTTAGAACCATCTGTAAAAATCTTGATAAAATCTTGATAAAGTTCACATTGCCCAAGATAAAGTTGTTTATATGCAGCACTCGAGGTGACCTCCTTTCGAAATTGAGTTAAATATAAATTAATCTCTGGATTGGCGACTTTCCAGGGAGGTACATCAGTCTGTAATGGACCGTCATCAACAGCATCAAGGTCAATGCCAGCTGCCCCGAAGTGGGGCAAAATACGAATACCCAGTGGAGGAATCTCATTTGGCTTTAGATCATATTTGGCTCTAAAAGGCGGGTTCATGACAATATCATAGGCAGGGTTTTCTGGATTAGCCCTCAGTTTCAGATAGTAATTCATGGAAAGACACAACCTCCTTAGCTCCAGAGGGGGTTCACCAGATTCAGCATACAAACTCTCTTTTGGAGATGTGCGAAATGCTCCCAGAGCAATCCGCAGTCCTTGATGATGAATTGGATCAAGAGCTTTGAGGTAAGATTTTCTTGCAGAACCATATACCACACACCCATAATCTAGCTTTGGTCTCACCAAAGCCCGATACAATCGCAACAAAGTTCGCTTGTCTGCACCCCAATCAGTGTGACTAATAACCTTCAAAACATTCAAACCTGACTGGCAAGATTGTTTAATGTACTTAATGTGAGGCAAAAAAGAAAGCTTATTATCAAAAATAACCCCCAAAAATTTCACTTGTTTGGAAACTTTAATTACTTGACCATTGAGACTGATAGCTGGTTCTAAGACCTGAGATCTTTTCCTATGGAAATGAACACACTCTGTCTTAGTAGCTGAAAACTTAAATCCATTTTCAGTAACCCACTGCTGAACACGATTAACACACAACTGAAGTTGACGCTCAGCTGCAGCCAAAGTTTTCCCCTTGGCAGAGATGGAGAAGTCATCAACAAATAATGACTTATCAATTCCAGAATTTACTGACTGGACAATGTTATTAATCTTGAGATTGAACAGAAGTGGAGAAAGGATGCTACCCTGAGGGACACCCATCTCCTGCTCAAAAGGATCCGAAAAGGTCGAATGAAGCCTAACACTGAAATGCCTGTTAGACAAAAAATTAGCAATAAACATTGGTAAATTACCTTTGAAATCAAGTGCCTTCAAATCCTGGAGAATTCCATGCCTCCATGTTGTGTCATAAGCTTTTTCTAAATCAAAAAGAATAGAAACTACATGTTCTCCATTAATCAAAGCATTCCTGATAAAAGACTCATATCGAACCAGGTGATCAGTAGTACTGCGGTTGTTCCGAAATCCACACTGGGAAACATCTAAGGCCCCAGACATTCTAACTGCCATAACAATCGAGAATATACCATTCTCTCCATAGTTTTACATAAGCAACTAGTGAGAGCTATAGGACGATAGTTGTTAGGGTCCGAATGATCTTTCCCTGGTTTAGGAATAGGGATAACAACCGCCTCTCTCCAAGAAGGTGGAAAATACCCTGAACACCAAACATGATTAAACAGAGACAACAACACTTTAAACCCTCAGCTGGCAAATGTTGAATAAATTGATAATGAATGTCATCTGGTCCAGGAGCTGAGTTGTTGGCTTTCAAAATGGCGTCCTTTAACTCATCCATGCTGAAAACGCAGTTGTAATCCTCAGAACTATCTGGCACGAAGGAACAAGATTTTGACTCTGCTGATCTTTTGATACGCTGGAATTCCTTGCAATAATGATCAGCTGACGAATTTTGATGGATAGTAACAGCTAACAAGTTAGCAACCTCCTTTTTATTAGTAATAATCGATCCATTTACTTGCAAACATTTTATAACTGATGTAACCGACTTTCCCTTAATCTTACGGATTAGTTTCCAGACTTTCCTTGAATTGACCTTAAAGGACAGATTTGAACAAAAATTTTTCCAAGATTCTTTCTTCTTAGTTTTAAAAGTATACCGACACTTAGCCCTACACGCCTGATGTTTAACTTTGTTCCCCACCATAGGAAACCTAGCAAAAAGTCTTTGAGCACCTTTTCTCTTACCCTTCAAAGTTTTGCACTCTTTATCATACCAAGGGGTCTTAACATCATTTGGTTTATCACAGGACTTGGGAATAGCTTCCTTAGCACTCTCTACAATCACTTTAGTGAACTGCAAAACAGGATCATCATAACTCCGCAACAGATTCATAGGCAGTCTACTTAAAATCTGTTGCTGATAAAGACTCCAATCTGCAGAGCGAAACTTCCATGTTTCCCGAGGAGACTCCTGCATTTGCTTTGTAAAATAAATAAAAATCGGAAAGTGATCACTCCCGCTTAGGTCCGAATGAACCTGCCACTCTAAGTCCAAAAATAAGGAAGGGTCGGAAATGGACAAATCCAAGTGAGTCAAAGAACCAGAAGGAGAACAAAAGGTCGGTGAGCCTGAATTCAGAAGACAGATCATGATCCGATATAAAATCCTCAAGAACTTTCCCTTGAGAATTGGTGCAGTTACTTCCCCACTGTGGAGAATGGCCATTCAAGTCACCCAATAAAAGAAATGGGCGAGGGAGCTGAGAAATTAAACCATCCAACTGACTCTTCGAAATCACAGAAGATGGAGACAGATACAAACAACATATCGTAACGACCTTGTTTAACGAGATACGAGCTGCCACTGCCTCCAGATCCGTCTGAAGTGGAATTTCTGTATGTAGTACCGATTTATGAATATAAAGAGAAACGCCTCTCCTTGAAAAGTCTGCAGAAGCTGGCTTGAGTAAGCAGGAGAAACCAGGAATCTCATGCTTCTTACTTGCAGTTAAAAGGGTTTCCTGAAGAGCAATTACCGAAGATCTATACTCTGTCAATAATAGCTCAAGGTCCCGACAATTTGCTTTAACTCCCCTTATGTTCCACTGGAGTATGTCCATGTTAGGTTGTTAAAAGAATATCTATCAGCCCTCTTCTCCAGAAACTTCACTGTCCACCAAAGAACTAAAACGGTTCTTCAAGACAAGGTCAGAAGCCGATGCTCCTGATAAATTTCTAAGTTGTTTGTTGCCATGCTTGGAATTTGCTCTTACTGGACTGAAACCTGCTGCACCAAATACCTGACTTCGAGATTTTCCCCTAGGAGGGTCTGGAGTCCGAAAAGGACGCTCCTCACTGCGTGCCTGTCTCGTACTGCTGTTATTGGCCTGTGAGCGAGGGGACATCTCTTTCCTCGATCCTTCACCCCTGACCTACTGATCCACAGCACTTTGTGCAACTGAAACACTTCTTCCCTCACCAGCAGGGACTGAAGCCTGTTGTACACTGCTGGACGGAACACTATTGCATTTCTGAGACAAAACCTCAACTGATTGTTCAAGTATAGTAAGCCGATCCAAAACCGATGACAACAATTCTGTCAATTTCTTCTCCAGAGCAGTGAATGGAGCTGCTCCCAGATCATCACCCGATGACCGGTTCGCAGAATCGTTAACCACCTTCTGTGCATAAGTCGCAGCCGAAGGAGTCCTGGCCTCCACTAGCCTTCTAGCCTCAAGAAAGGAACATTTCCTCTCAATCTTTACTTTCTGAATCTCGCATTCCTTTTTCCACACTGGACAACTTTTTGAATTTGCTGGATGATCACCCTTACAATTGACACAGTATACAGCATTTATACAAGATTCATCATGCTTCTTCTGTCCACAGTCACGACAGATCTCCTGACCCCGACAAGCTCGGCTGGAATGCCCAAAGCGTTGGCACTTGAAACACCGCAAAGGAGATGGTACAAAAGGCGTAACTTTCACTCGGACATAACCCACTTTGACAAACTCTGGGGGAGATGGCATAGCAAAAGT
>CM065747.1:18996713-19008094 GCA_033310375.1 Conus canariensis | reverse complement strand
CCCCCCCCCCCTCCCCCCTCCCCCCCCCCCCCCCCCCCCCCCTTCTTTCCTTGCCTTCCCTTCTCCAGCGTTCCCTACCCTTCACTCTCCAAGGAAACACTATACAAGATGCAAAGCATATAAACGTACTCCCAGTTTATCTTCAATACGCGTGAGGTATTCTATAAAGAGGAAAAACCGTTTTGGGCCGTTATAGCCATTAGTGACCCATAATGAACATACCTATAAATTTTCAGAAAGATCGGCCAAGTACTTTCTGAGATATTCCATAAAAAAAAGAAAAACCGTTATGCGCCGTTATAGCAGTAGTTTTGTCTGGAGCGAGTGGAACACATTTTGACCATGGACGGACACACGCACACACACACACACACACACACACACACACACACACACACACACACACACACACACACACAAACACAGCATTTCTTCGTTCCCATTGTAAAGTACTCCCTGTTCTATAAGAACTGGGAGTATAAAAACGAAGCTGGCTCTAAAACAGTGGAACATTTTCTTCATTAAGCTTAAGTTGTGCTGCTAAGAGCCTTCGTGAGAAGCACTGCTTTGCGTATCAATTTTTCATGCGTGTCTGAAAAAAAAGATGTATTCATAGAAAACTCACATTTCAGTTTCGCATTGTGCATGTGTACCCAGCACCTAGAGGTGTGTGTTTAACTGTGTTTGAAAGGAAATCTTAACTGAACCAGAGAACAGTAAACAAGAAACAGTAAACAAGTAGGGTAACTCTTGCTCCCACGTTGAATCTGAAAGATGAATCGGTTTTGTAAGCAGCATTCGTTTGGAGTTAAGGGCGTGTATTTCTTTCATCATATGGGGGCAAAAATTACCCTACCTGTTTATTCATTCATATTTTTTCATTTCATCTTGATTTCGTTGTTTGTCGGATTGAAGGCTATCTCTAGTTTTTCAAAGTGAAACTGATGCCAACGGATCATAGCCCGATATTTTTCTGACCCCTATGGCCACGTTGGGATGATGGGGTGCTGGGAAGCAGAATGACCTGATATAGAACACAGACTCTACATTCAGACTGGGTACGTGTGGGCGCCCTATCCTAACAGCAGTTAGTTAGTTAGTTAGTTGGTGTTTATAGGGTCCAGCGGACTACTAGGAGCCAAATCAGGACCTCAGCTATCATATCTAAGTCTCTAAATACAAATACCCACACTAGTATTAACATATAGCTTAAAATTTATGAGGACAAAAGCACAATTATCTGTTCAACTCCGACGACACCTGTATACATAATTAAAACACTATATTTTATAAAATAAGTTTACCTCTTTCAAAAAAGAAAAAATAAGATCTACTGAAATCTCACGAAAAAGAACTGATAAATCACTGGTGGAAAAGAACTTCTCTCTGATACACATCAAATCAGCACATTCTGTCAAAAAATGATTAACACTGAACAAGCTGTCACACGCAACACACAATGGGGGGTCTTCCCCTCTGAGTATCCAACTGTGCGTTATATAGCTGTGCCCAATATGTAACCGTGACAAAACCGATTCCTCTTTACGGTTACATACCACCGATGGGAAAGGAATAGTTAAATCTGGGCAAATTTTAAACAATTTATTATGAATTTGATTACACCATTCACTCTGCCACAGTTCACGACAATACAAACTAGATTTATGACGTAGATCAGAGTGAGGAACAAACTGCATAGGCCTCCTGGAAAGACTTGCACCGAGAGCTTGTTTGGCTGCTTTGTCCACCACTGAGTTACCATAGATTCCCATGTGGCTGGGGACCCACAAGAAAACTATATGCTTTCCCGAAGAGACAAGCCGAGTATGAAGATCATGAATATCAGCCAAAAACGGATGTGAAACTTCTCTTGTCGATAGAGCCGACAATGCCGACAATGAATCCGATAAAATAAGGAAATCATTCTGATCTGACCTGGACACCGCACTGAGGGCCAGATTTAAAGCCTTTAGTTCAGCAGTATAAACAGACGACCAATCCCGCAATCTTAACAAAGTAGGCTCCTGAAAATTGTTATCACACACAATGGCAGCTGCAGCCCTCTCACCTTTTTTAGAACCATCTGTAAAAATCTTGATAAAATCTTGATAAAGTTCACATTGCCCAAGATAAAGTTGTTTATATGCAGCACTCGAGGTGACCTCCTTTCGAAATTGAGTTAAATATAAATTAATCTCTGGATTGGCGACTTTCCAGGGAGGTACATCAGTCTGTAATGGACCGTCATCAACAGCATCAAGGTCAATGCCAGCTGCCCCGAAGTGGGGCAAAATACGAATACCCAGTGGAGGAATCTCATTTGGCTTTAGATCATATTTGGCTCTAAAAGGCGGGTTCATGACAATATCATAGGCAGGGTTTTCTGGATTAGCCCTCAGTTTCAGATAGTAATTCATGGAAAGACACAACCTCCTTAGCTCCAGAGGGGGTTCACCAGATTCAGCATACAAACTCTCTTTTGGAGATGTGCGAAATGCTCCCAGAGCAATCCGCAGTCCTTGATGATGAATTGGATCAAGAGCTTTGAGGTAAGATTTTCTTGCAGAACCATATACCACACACCCATAATCTAGCTTTGGTCTCACCAAAGCCCGATACAATCGCAACAAAGTTCGCTTGTCTGCACCCCAATCAGTGTGACTAATAACCTTCAAAACATTCAAACCTGACTGGCAAGATTGTTTAATGTACTTAATGTGAGGCAAAAAAGAAAGCTTATTATCAAAAATAACCCCCAAAAATTTCACTTGTTTGGAAACTTTAATTACTTGACCATTGAGACTGATAGCTGGTTCTAAGACCTGAGATCTTTTCCTATGGAAATGAACACACTCTGTCTTAGTAGCTGAAAACTTAAATCCATTTTCAGTAACCCACTGCTGAACACGATTAACACACAACTGAAGTTGACGCTCAGCTGCAGCCAAAGTTTTCCCCTTGGCAGAGATGGAGAAGTCATCAACAAATAATGACTTATCAATTCCAGAATTTACTGACTGGACAATGTTATTAATCTTGAGATTGAACAGAAGTGGAGAAAGGATGCTACCCTGAGGGACACCCATCTCCTGCTCAAAAGGATCCGAAAAGGTCGAATGAAGCCTAACACTGAAATGCCTGTTAGACAAAAAATTAGCAATAAACATTGGTAAATTACCTTTGAAATCAAGTGCCTTCAAATCCTGGAGAATTCCATGCCTCCATGTTGTGTCATAAGCTTTTTCTAAATCAAAAAGAATAGAAACTACATGTTCTCCATTAATCAAAGCATTCCTGATAAAAGACTCATATCGAACCAGGTGATCAGTAGTACTGCGGTTGTTCCGAAATCCACACTGGGAAACATCTAAGGCCCCCAGACATTCTAACTGCCATAACAATCGAGAATATACCATTCTCTCCATAGTTTTACATAAGCAACTAGTGAGAGCTATAGGACGATAGTTGTTAGGGTCCGAATGATCTTTCCCTGGTTTAGGAATAGGGATAACAACCGCCTCTCTCCAAGAAGGTGGAAAATACCCTGAACACCAAACATGATTAAACAGAGACAACAACACCTTTAAACCCTCAGCTGGCAAATGTTGAATAAATTGATAATGAATGTCATCTGGTCCAGGAGCTGAGTTGTTGGCTTTCAAAATGGCGTCCTTTAACTCATCCATGCTGAAAACGCAGTTGTAATCCTCAGAACTATCTGGCACGAAGGAACAAGATTTTGACTCTGCTGATCTTTTGATACGCTGGAATTCCTTGCAATAATGATCAGCTGACGAATTTTGATGGATAGTAACAGCTAACAAGTTAGCAACCTCCTTTTTATTAGTAATAATCGATCCATTTACTTGCAAACATTTTATAACTGATGTAACCGACTTTCCCTTAATCTTACGGATTAGTTTCCAGACTTTCCTTGAATTGACCTTAAAGGACAGATTTGAACAAAAATTTTTCCAAGATTCTTTCTTCTTAGTTTTAAAAGTATACCGACACTTAGCCCTACACGCCTGATGTTTAACTTTGTTCCCCACCATAGGAAACCTAGCAAAAAGTCTTTGAGCACCTTTTCTCTTACCCTTCAAAGTTTTGCACTCTTTATCATACCAAGGGGTCTTAACATCATTTGGTTTATCACAGGACTTGGGAATAGCTTCCTTAGCACTCTCTACAATCACTTTAGTGAACTGCAAAACAGGATCATCATAACTCCGCAACAGATTCATAGGCAGTCTACTTAAAATCTGTTGCTGATAAAGACTCCAATCTGCAGAGCGAAACTTCCATGTTTCCCGAGGAGACTCCTGCATTTGCTTTGTAAAATAAATAAAAATCGGAAAGTGATCACTCCCGCTTAGGTCCGAATGAACCTGCCACTCTAAGTCCAAAAATAAGGAAGGGTCGGAAATGGACAAATCCAAGTGAGTCAAAGAACCAGAAGGAGAACAAAAGGTCGGTGAGCCTGAATTCAGAAGACAGAGATCATGATCCGATATAAAATCCTCAAGAACTTTCCCTTGAGAATTGGTGCAGTTACTTCCCCACTGTGGAGAATGGCCATTCAAGTCACCCAATAAAAGAAATGGGCGAGGGAGCTGAGAAATTAAACCATCCAACTGACTCTTCGAAATCACAGAAGATGGAGACAGATACAAACAACATATCGTAACGACCTTGTTTAACGAGATACGAGCTGCCACTGCCTCCAGATCCGTCTGAAGTGGAATTTCTGTATGTAGTACCGATTTATGAATATAAAGAGAAACGCCTCTCCTTGAAAAGTCTGCAGAAGCTGGCTTGAGTAAGCAGGAGAAACCAGGAATCTCATGCTTCTTACTTGCAGTTAAAAGGGTTTCCTGAAGAGCAATTACCGAAGATCTATACTCTGTCAATAATAGCTCAAGGTCCCGACAATTTGCTTTAACTCCCCTTATGTTCCACTGGAGTATGTCCATGTTAGGTTGTTAAAAGAATATCTATCAGCCCTCTTCTCCAGAAACTTCACTGTCCACCAAAGAACTAAAACGGTTCTTCAAGACAAGGTCAGAAGCCGATGCTCCTGATAAATTTCTAAGTTGTTTGTTGCCATGCTTGGAATTTGCTCTTACTGGACTGAAACCTGCTGCACCAAATACCTGACTTCGAGATTTTCCCCTAGGAGGGTCTGGAGTCCGAAAAGGACGCTCCTCACTGCGTGCCTGTCTCGTACTGCTGTTATTGGCCTGTGAGCGAGGGGACATCTCTTTCCTCCGATCCTTCACCCCTGACCTCTGATCCACAGCACTTTGTGCAACTGAAACACTTCTTCCCTCACCAGCAGGGACTGAAGCCTGTTGTACACTGCTGGACGGAACACTATTGCATTTCTGAGACAAAACCTCAACTGATTGTTCAAGTATAGTAAGCCGATCCAAAACCGATGACAACAATTCTGTCAATTTCTTCTCCAGAGCAGTGAATGGAGCTGCTCCCAGATCATCACCCGATGACCGGTTCGCAGAATCGTTAACCACCTTCTGTGCATAAGTCGCAGCCGAAGGAGTCCTGGCCTCCACTAGCCTTCTAGCCTCAAGAAAGGAACATTTCCTCTCAATCTTTACTTTCTGAATCTCGCATTCCTTTTTCCACACTGGACAACTTTTTGAATTTGCTGGATGATCACCCTTACAATTGACACAGTATACAGCATTTATACAAGATTCATCATGCTTCTTCTGTCCACAGTCACGACAGATCTCCTGACCCCGACAAGCTCGGCTGGAATGCCCAAAGCGTTGGCACTTGAAACACCGCAAAGGAGATGGTACAAAAGGCGTAACTTTCACTCGGACATAACCCACTTTGACAAACTCTGGGGGAGATGGCATAGCAAAAGTCAAGAATAGTGTGTTGGTTTCAATTAAGTCACTTCCTTTAGAGATTTTAACTCTATGGACCTGCAGAACACCCTGACTTTCCATCTCAGTCCGAATTTCTGATTCAGCAACTCCAGCCAAGTCAACACATCTGATTACCCCTTTCGAGTAGTTGAGAAAGGGGTGAATGGAAACCTTAACTGTGATCTGCATGAGTTGAGAACCATCCCTTTTCAGCAGCAACCGAGACGCCGCTTCCGTAGCACAGTTAACAAGGTAACTACCAGATCGGAGTCTTTTGATCATTTTAAATCCTGTGGACGAAACTCCCTCGAACCACTTGCAAACAGCGAACGGAGAAATCCGAGCAATGGATTCTTTCGGATCTTTTGCTTCCACTAAAAGGAAGCTTGGCCATGTGTTTTGGATACCCTTTCTCTTTGCCACTTCTCTTATCTCATTATCTGAATCTGAATCTCTATTCATAGTCTCGTCCATAAGCGTGCCATGTCCATCATCATTTCTTCTCTTTTTGTTAGGGGGTAATTGTTTAGATGTCATAATGAAAGGAAAAAACTTCACCTCCCCTACTCCCCACCCGCCATCGAGTGCCCACAAGGGCGATGCCCCTAAGCGGTCCTCCAGCAAAGGGAAACACCAGGGTTATAGTGCAGGTATACACCGCGTGGCATGCGCTCCACCCCATCCACCAGGCTCATGACCAACTGCCGGGAACGGACAGGAGGCCACTCACCTGGCTTCCAGGACAAGCAACGTGGCACACGGTTTGACCCATGCCATGCCCACACTGTGAAGGCGACCGGTTGACAGCATTGGGCCCCATGCTGCCCCCCGTCTAGGGGAAGTCCGGGCCAAAGTGGCGTGTTGAGGGGCACGGATCCTACTCCGAGTCCCTCTCAACCACCAGGACACCATTCTCCCCCGACACGGGCCGCACCGCACGGTCAACACGGTGGACCAAGAGGCCACAGAGAAAATAGAAAGTGCTACAGAAGACTTGTGAAAAAAGGAAAAGAATAGGGTAAAGATCCGTAAAGGCAGAAGATAGACAAAACAGAAAACTGCAGATTAATAAGGAGAATGCTGAAAGAGAAATGCAGGTGAAAGAACCATGGGTAGGCAGAAAAACAAAAAACAGAGAAAAAGAAAGCCCACTTAAAACAAAGTCCCACCCTCAAGGGGCACAAGAGGGTGACCCTGAGAACTAAAAATAAGACACCCCACCCAGGTCCCCCAGGGCAGACCCCGGTGGGGGGATCCTAACAGCAGGATCGTATCCCTACAACAGTCCCAAATAGAGCATTCTGCCGTTTATTTTCCGCACTTTTGTCGATTAATCACAAATATGTGCGTTGTAAGTTGTTACGGATGGAAATGCGTGTGTGTGAAAGTCTGACTCACTCAGAATTATGGATGCATGCACGACTTTTTCTAATTCACATACACACACCCACTCATCCAAACATGGACAGCCAGGCAACAAAATAACACTTCTTTTTTTTATGCCGCCCGAGCCATCAAGCAAAATACATACAAAATAAACACACAATTAAACGTAGGTTGGTACATCCACCATCAGGTGTACACACACAACAAGTCAATATAATTATAGCTATCAAAACTGCCGGGTCCAACGATGATGACGACGGCGGCAGCGACGAGTCAAGTCTGACAACAGAGTCTCTTCAGAGCTGTGGCTTACAATGAAGAAAGAAGGAAAAGAAAACTAACACGTTCGTGGCGTCTGTCAGCAACACGGTGACAGTCTCAACTACGAGCTGTGGCTCAAACACCTAAGAGCTGTGGCTCAACACCAACCAAGAGCTGTGGCACACACACCACCTGTGGCTCAACACCAACCAAGAGCTGTGGCACACACACTACACACACAGCGACGGCCTCGGACGCAGGTCGCTGGCACAAAAGAAGGGGCGACGTCCTGGCTCACCAGCAGCGACGTCTCCAACCCACTGGCCCAACAGTGGTCGGTCACGGGTGCAGTGGCAGGTAGGGCAATTGTCAGCGCTCAGGCTGGCCTCTCAACACCAGCAGCAAACAGGTGGAGAACGGGGTGTCAACACAGCTATGGCCCCGGCCCTAACCCGGTAGCAGCCAGTCCCCATCAGTCCAGGGAACACTATCAACCTGGGGGCAACTGATTAACTACCTTGATTATCATGGCCACCATTCATTAGAATCACAACTATCTTCATATTCATTAGCCACATTATATATCACTAGAACTTGAGCCACATAGCATATTCGTTCATATTCATTAGCCACATCATATTTCACTAGAACTTGAGCCATACATCAGCATATTTGTTCATCATTACAATATTCTTTTTTTCCGGAATCATAACATTGCACAGGAAAGGATTTCCATATAAACCTTTCATAATCTAGTCTTCCAAATTAGGGAAAAGGATTTCCATCTGGATCCTCTTCAATAAACCATGAATACAATTCATTACACACAATAATTTCATTACACAATTGATGATTATTTTTCAAACTATAAATGTCTTTCGTTAATATCACAAACTGTTCATTTGCTTTGTTGTAAACAAGAATGTTCAATTCATTTCATATAATCACCATGTCTTTTGTCAATTCAGGAAATGTTCATTTCTTTTGTTGTAACACAAGAACGCTCACTTCACTTCAGTTCATCAGCTCCAATATATGCGAGGGAAAGATTTCCACTACACTTTTGTTTAACAACACATATATTGATACCCATGTAAACACATCACACATCAGGATGAAAAAAGTATGTCGCTCACTCTGGGAGCTTATTATCCATAGCATCAAAACTCTCCATCTTCTTGCAAACCATATTAGAATAGACACTTTTTTCATCATGAAGTTCATAGCCAGTTAAGTCCAAAATATACAAAATCTTTTTTCTTTTTTCTGAAGACCACTTCTTATAACACTCACTTCATCTATTCACATTTTCCGAAACAATTTCGTTTTGTTACCCTATCAAGTCATAGGATAACAGAACAACAATACTTTCTTTTTTTTAAAATAAAACCTTCACAAGAGCGCTGAGGAAGTTTCAGTCGCTCCTAAACGGGAATACAGTTTTAGTTTGTTAATAAATAAACATTCAATGATAAATACCTGACTGCTACTAGCAAACGGCTGAGTCCCTCTTCGGCCTTCTGTGACTTGTATTGCCGGAATCACTTCAGAGACTGCCTAATCGGTGCAACTCACCCGGCTTATAGCAATGCGCCGGTGAGTAGCAGTCAGCTAACTTTTGCAACCGGCTTCCGGACAACTACCTTCCGGTAAGCACGGTCGCACATGAAACTTTGTGACCGGATGAAAAACGGTCCCGTCACATAAGTACAGAATCCACCGTAATGATGGGATATTGAATAGAAAAATGCGACTTATGTATTGAAACACAGTAATCCCCCCCCCCCCCCCCCCAACTCCTACTTGATGAATGAATTCATACCATAATATTGTCTGCTTTACGCGTGTTTTTTGCGAACAGGGTCAGTGCCTCTGTCTGCACTATCCCTGGTCGCTGTGAAACTTTGGATTCTCTCTTGAGGGCACATAAGACCGTATGGCGAAAGCTTGGCTGTGTCTGGAGTGGCACTGTCTTCATCTGTCCGTGGGCAGGGGTGGTTGGGTCTGTGGGGTGTGCTCGGCAGCTGGAGGGTGGTGTTTTTCGCCGGTGGGCTCTGCAGTCATGAAATACGGGCTGGTACACCCATGGGGATGCTACTTTAAGGCTGTTATGAGCTGCATCCTGTAGTCTGATTTACCTCTGTTCAGGAGCAGTTATGTCCCTTGATATCTTAATGGAGTGTCCTGCGCGTGCCTGTACCCATCGTCAACACAGCGCAGGCCTCCAAGGGTGGTACAGGACTGCTCTAAAGGCAGGTGAAGACAGTGCTTCTCTGGGTCCTCCCCAGCACCTTCGGGTGTTTCTTTTTCTTCTTTGCCTTAACTAGGCTGACCCTGGAGAAAGGTCCAGTGACGGTGAGGAAAGACCCACTGACCACAGGGAAAGTCCTGTTGACAGTGGGAAAGACTACAACTTTGGATTCTCTCTTGAGGGCACATAAGACCGTATGGCGAAAGCTTGGCTGTGTCTGGAGTGGCACTGTCTTCATCTGTCCGTGGGCAGGGTGGTTGGGTCTGTGGGGTGTGCTCGGCAGCTGGAGGGTGGTGTTTTTCGCCGGTGGGCTCTGCAGTCATGAAATACGGGCTGGTACACCCATGGGGATGCTACTTTAAGGCTGTTATGAGCTGCATCCTGTAGTCTGATTTACCTCTGTTCAGGAGCAGTTATGTCCCTTGATATCTTAATGGAGTGTCCTGCGCGTGCCTGTACCCATCGTCAACACAGCGCAGGCCTCCAAGGGTGGTACAGGACTGCTCTAAAGGCAGGTGAAGACAGTGCTTCTCTGGGTCCTCCCCAGCACCTTCGGGTGTTTCTTTTTCTTTTCTGAGAGAGAGAGAGAGACCGCATGCCTGGTAAAGTAAGGCAAACAGTATCTTCCTGTGCGTGGGAATTTCGCTGCAGGCACTAGCTAGCTGGCACTGGCTCTGTTAACGGACAACACGTGCCATGCGCGCAGCTGTGGGAAAGAATGAGCAGGCTACATCAGCAAGGGAGTGTGCATTGCTGTTAATTTACGGTCAGCTGTTAGCGTAAGACGCCCACCTGTGTGTTATTTTACGTCAGTTATCATCGCATGAGATGTAAATGATCTGTACATTAGTGTAAAGTGTTTTGTAAAGTGTTTTGTCTTTTGTGTACTTTGACCAAAGAGGATATTCTTTTCTGTTGTCCTTTCAAACTTGACCAGGAAGGAAATCTGTTTAGCCTACGTCTTGTAATACTTCATGTATTTAACAAATCTATTTATGCCGTTCAGAAACGAACTGACATTTTCAGTCTGGTAATGAATATCTATGAATCTTTTAAAAAAAGAAAGAAAAAAAGACTACATGCTGTGATGTATAAACATGTTTATATCTGACACTGTTATTCTACCACTCTTCTTTTTTGTATCTGTATTATGATTTTAATATACTGCTGGGATCATTATTGTAGCGCTGTGCATTGAATCCTGTGACACCTCTTCAATAAGGACCTTAAGTCTATAACGCACTATTCCCATATTGGCATTCTGGTTCCCCCCTCCCCCTTCCTCCCCCTACCCTCACGCCGCCCGTGGCCCACCCTGTGCAGCCTACGGACTGATCGACCCGCAGAGGCTGGATGAGATGGTGCTGAAGAAGCAGCTGCAGGAGGAGCTGGAGGCGCTGGAGAGCTGTGTGGACGACGCCTTCAGCGTGATGGACCAGGACGGGGATGGGCTTATTACGCACCGAGACCTGTACAGGTGTGTGTGTGGGGGGGGGGGGGTGGAGGTGGTGGTGGTGTGGATGGGTGGGGGGTGGGGTGGAGTGTTAGTGTGTGGGTAGGAACAGATCAGGGTCCTGCTATTACTG
>CM065747.1:18989213-18994213 GCA_033310375.1 Conus canariensis | reverse complement strand
TCTCCCAGGCCAAGAGGCCGACAGATCAAGCTGCTTGGTGAGCTGTGCAGTACACACACACACACACACACACACACACACACACACACACACACACACACACACACAGCACATCACAACACATTATATACACATATTGATGCATTGATGTGAAGCTTTTATCATTGTACCTGAGCTGAAGAAGCTGTCAACCAGTGAAAATGTGTTGAAAATATTAGTCTGAAGACATGAAAAGACTGTTGTTCTCATTCTTGTATAGACAGACAGATAGATAGATACATATACATACATACATACATACATACATACATACATACATACATACATACATACATAGATACGTAATACATACATAGATAGATGGTAGATAGATAGATAGATAGATAGATAGATAGATAGATAGATAGATAGATATAGATAGATAGATAGAGACCCCCTTCGTTATTCTGTACATGTTTTCAAGCAGTTTCGTTGAGAACTTCATTCATATTTGATCGAAAGATGCTTACCTCCAGTTTGAGATGCGCAAAACGTAAACAATCGAGATCTTTACATGTCCTATATGTTATTGAGTACACATGGAAATATCATGTGCAAAAGCTCCAACAGTGCACTAACAGGTCTACGAGCAACTAAAATGCGAAGCAGACTCCAAACTTTGACTGAAACATATTTTTATTTAAAGTCTGATCAAACGATTCTCAAATGAGTTTCGCTCCATCTCGGAGCATTTTCCATCCGGCTCAGTCTTAGAATTGCCAGAGCCACCCCCAGAGTCATGGTGCCAGCATCAAATGATGACATCTGTACACATTCATGCTCCGGTAGGAATCAGTTTCCTCCAGCCGTCAATGGTTGAAAGTTAATATTCAAATTTACAGGTATTATTGACATGATTGACAGCAAAAGTTGTTAGTTCCTCATGAAGGCGTCCTACAGGTGGTTCTTGGCAAGTGCTCCCTCTCTCTCTCTCTCTCTCTCTCTCTCTCTCTCTCTCTCTCTTTGTCTTTCACACACACACACACACACACACACACACACACACACACACACACACACACACACACACACACACACACACACACTGAACACCAATCCAATGCCTCACCGTTTCTGTATATTCACCCAGACGCCCGCCCGGTGTCTCCTCTGGAAGCGGAGGTCAGCACGAAACGCCAGGACGCCAGACACGCCTTCCACCGTGACTTTGACAACCTCGTCCACCCTGACCTTCACCTTGACCTCGAGGACAGCGGGCGAGGGAGTGATTCCAACCTTGATCTTGAAGGGGACCCGCGATTCTTTTCAGACACGCCCCGGCACAACGAGGTGTCGAAAGACGTCGAGGAGCAGGTCCTCAAAACAAAGCCAGCTCAGCACGCCAAGACCACAAGAGTTTTCCAGCTCAAGGGCATGGAGAAGGTCATCTTTACGATCGGTGGAGATGAGGAGAGGAGGAGGGGGAGGTGAGGAGGAGGAGGAGGTGGGAGGATGTTCTGGCGATGACCGTGATTCGGTGGTGGAGTCTGTCATCCGGCCAGTGTACGTCCGTCCCTGTGGCAGGGAGGTCAGGAGTGGGTCTAGGCTTTCCCCTAGGCGGCCAATAAAAGACGTTTGGACCGAGCCTCACACGGACCGAACCCTCCCCTCTGTGGGCGGAGTTTCTGGTCATGGCTGGGTTGGGGTTGAGCAGTGGTCTCATTCTGCCATTGGTGCCGCCAACCAAAGTTCCCCCAGGCGTGCGTCTCCGCGGTCCGTGTCCTCTGCCGCTTTCGGACTATCAGCCCACAATATCTCGGACGTCGTCAGTTCTCTTGATGAGGACGAAGTTTTCCTGAACGATTTTCCAGACGTTTCAGGTAGTAGATTTGAACTGAGCCACAGAGGTGGGAAGGACAAAGAGCTGGTCCCGTGTCAAAGAGAGATTCGCCATGATGGGATCAGGATCAGCGAAAAGAGGGAGGAAGGGGAAGAAACAAGACGTGCTGCTCAGAGAGACGTCTCGCTCAGCCCGAGACCTGCCCATGACCGCCAGAGAAAGTTGACTTCCAGACAGCACCACTCCCCTCTGCGTCGTTCCCTGACCTGCCACATGGTCACGGTCAAAGACCTGTCCCCAGTTCCCTCCCCTACCTGTCTGTCCCCCCGAGACCCCGTCAAACTGTCCCGGGGTCAGTGCTCGCCCAGGCTGCGCACTTTCTCCCCTTGCCGAGCTGATGCCTCCCCCAGCAGAAGAGACCCGCCGGTCACTTACCGACAGTCCGATGACACCAAGAAAGACGCGCCCTTTACTCTGCCAGAGCCGCCTTCTGCAAAACCTCGGCAGTGTTTTGCCCCTAGAACGGCGTCGCCGTTGACGCGCAGTGATGCCTACAGGTTCTATTCCCCTTCTGGACGTGGGGCAGAATCCCTCAAAAGTCCTCGACAAGACTCGCCCGGAAGTAACCGAGGCAAGCTGGACTCTCCAAGAAGCCCGAACTCGCCGTTAACGCACTCTTCTCGCTGGGACTTTGCAAGAACCGGTCAGCGCTCTTCAAGGAGACCCAAGGAAGCCTGGGGTCGCCCACACCCACAGCACAGTCGTGGAGACTCTCCATCTCTGGGAAGAAGGAATGAATCCACGGACGGGTCGCCTGTGGGATGCACCCACCAGCCTGTCGGTCAAGAAGCTGAGCACGTGCAGCCAGAGAGAGAACAGGCCCGAAACTATGGCCCCAATTTCGAGGTCATCATGAGCCAGAAAGGAGAACCAGAAGAGCTGTTGCTGGAGAGTCTGTGTGTGGATTCCCCGAGGGGTAGAGGGGCGAGGCGCCTCCCCGCCGATGACGACCTCTGGGCCAAGAACGACACGGGCAGTCCAGTGGCCGGGGGAGGCAGACGCCTTTTCATTTCAAAGCAGCTGGAGCGTGTGAAAGAGATGGAGATCCGCATCACCCAGAGGCGACAGCACATGGACGCCAACGACAATCCTGACATGACCACAGAAGGTCCCCGTCACCACCAGCCTGGCCTGCATCGCTCCAGAACGGCCACAGACCTGACATCATCCACGCCACACCAGGACTCATCCGTGGATAGAGAAGGCAGCAGTAGCCCAGTACCCAGACACAAACCCAGACCTAGGTCCTGCTCCTCTTCCAGAAGAACCAGGAGCCCGACCCCCTCTAAATCGGCGGGAGATGCCAAAGAAGCTCCGGAGAAGACCCGAGCCAAAAGGTCCAGCAAAGGGCAAGGCCTGGGACCCAAAACTTCGCCACAGGCCCGGCAGCTCCAGCCAAAGGTCCACGTCGTCAACATGACGCCTGTCCTCAACGACGTGGACGACCCGGAAGATCATCCGGACGAGCATCCCGCCAAACCCACGAAGCGCAGACACAGCTGTAAGTTCAAGCCCTTGGCACGTATGCTGGTGGCCTTTGAGCGGGCCCGACAACGCCAGACCGCCATGGCGGGGGCGGGGACGAAGGGAACTCCTAAGGTCAAGACCACCTCCATTTCCCGCCAGCTGCAGCAGGGGATTCCCTACAGGCCGCCCACTCCCCCTTCGCGTTCCCCCAGCAGGGCCGCCGCGGCCTCGAGCCCTCGTAAAATTCCAGAAAGATCGCAAGAGAAAGTTCCAGAAAACAGTGATCATTCGCGAGCATTCCAGACTTCCTCTCCAAAGGGATCCCCCCTCTCGCGGAATCTCTCTTTCGTGCTCAGCAGTGACAGAGAGATGAGTCGCCAGGGGCGGACTGGAATGGTCAATCCACTCCACAGTCCCAAGCCTGCGCAGCCCGGTGGAGGTGTGCCCGATCTGCTGATGACGTCAGTCAGCAGAGAGAAAAACATGATGACGTCATCCGTGACGTTTGAGTTTCCTGAGCGCTCTATGTGTGTAATCAAACCGAGGCCGGTGAAGCCTGAGTCGAAAGGCAATTGCTAGACATGCAGAGGAGAGAGAGAGAGAGAGAGAGAGAGAGAGAGAGAGAGAGAGAGAGAGAGAGAGAGAGAGAACTGTACTATTTTGTTTTTAATGTTTCTTTTCTTTACTTGTACTTGAGTGCGCGTGTGTGTATGTGTTGTATTGTCAGTACAACATAACATTAGTTGGATACCAGACTGTTTTGGTTTTTTTTTCTTATTTTTGTACAAACATAAACACGTTTGCAAATGCATCAGATTTTCTTAGGCGTAATTCTCATTTTACACAATTGCATAGAGCAAAACATATATGAAAGGATAACCAGAACCAAATATGCAAGCCAACTGATAAAAACCGAATAAGCAAAACTTACACACACACACACACACACACACACACACACACACACACACACACACACACACACACACACACACACACAGATTTTAGTCCGTTGGTCAGTTATTCGATTAATCAGCGAGTGTGTGTGTGTGTGTGTGTGTGTGTGTGTGTGTGTGTGTGTGTGTGTGAGAGAGAGAGAGAGAGAGAGAGAGATCATAAGTGTGTGTGTGTGTGTGTGTGTGTGTGTGTGTGTGTTGTGTGTGTGTGTGTGTGTGTGTGTTCACGTCTGTGTGTAAGTGTACATGTCTGGGTGTGCTTGTACGTGCGTGTGCATGCATGTGTACGTGCGTTTGTTTGTTTGTTTGTTTGTTTGTTTATAGTCATTATAGCCCAGACGATAAACCAGAGCCTTTTTCAAGACTGTCAGATCACACGGTGAAAAAAAACAAAAACCAACGTTCTCAAAAAGTTCAGTTCATGAAATGCATAACATTTACAAAAACAAAACAAAACAAAACAAAACAAAAGCAACTTAGACACGGTAGCTGAACTTTTGACATAGTTACAGTCGGCGGGCCGTGCTGGGTCCACCAGACAGTCCTCTTCATGTATCGAACGCAGATGTAAAGAAAAAAAAACCCAACGTAAAACATTAACTGTCACAGAAACACATGTAAAAAAAATCCTTACAGGCAAATAAACACCGCAAACCTGACAGCTCAACCAAGTCCACTGTGGACCGGTGTGTACAAAC
>CM065747.1:18971713-18984213 GCA_033310375.1 Conus canariensis | reverse complement strand
CAAGATGGCGTAAAGTTAATACAAAATCATGTATTAAGTACAGGGATAATGTAGAGAGAGAGAGAGAGAGAGAGAGAGAGAGAGAGAGAGAGAGAGAGAGAGAGAGAGGGAGGGAGAGAGAGAGAGAGAAAAGACCGTTTCAGAACGAACGAGATGCAAAGCATATAAACGTACTCCCAGTTTATCTTGAATATGCGTGAGATATTCCGTAAAGAGGAAAAAAACATTTTGGGCCGTTATAGCCGTTAGTAAGGGCTATTCTGGTAAACATCGGCCATCATCTGTGACCCATAATGAACATATCTACAAATTTACAGAAAGATCGGCCAAGTACTTTCTGAGATTTTCCATACAGAAGAAAACCGTTATGGGCCGTTATAGCCATTAGTAACGGCTATAACGGTAAAATAAAACATCGGGCATCATCCATGACCCATAAAGAACATACCTACAAATTTTTAGAAAGATCGGCCAAGTACTTTTTAAGATATTCCATAATGAAGAGAAACAGTGATTGGCCTTTCTAGCCGTTAGTTACGGCTATAACGGTAAAATAAAACACTGGGCGTCATCCGTGACCCATAATGAACATACCTACAAATTGTCGGAAAGATCGGCCAAGTACTTTTTGAGATTCCATAAAGAAGAAAAACTGTCATGGGCAGTTATAGCCATTAGTAACGGCTGTAACGGTAAAATAAAACATTGGGATCATCCATGACCCATAAAGAACATACCTATAAATTTTCAGAAAGATCGGCCAAGTACTTTTTGAGACTTTCCATAAAGAAGAAAAACCGTGATGGGCCGTAAAAGCCGTTAGTAACGGCTACTACGGTAAAATAAAACATCGGGCATCATCCGTGACCCATTATAAACATACCACAAATTGTCAGAAAGATCGGCCAAGTACTTTCGGAGATATTCCATAAAGAAGAAAACCTGTTATGAGCCGTTATAGCCGTTAGTACCAGCTATAACAGTAAAATAACACATCGAGCATCATCTGTAACCCATAATGAACATAGCTACATTTTTTCAGAAAGATCGGCCCAGTAGTTTTGTCTGGAGCGAGTGGAACACATTTTGACCACGGACGGACAGACACACACACACACACACACACACACACACACACACACACACACACACACACACACACACACAGCATTTCTTCATTCCCATTGTAAAGTACTCCCTGTTCTATATGAACTGAGAGTACAAAAAAAGCAGCAACTCACCAGCTAGTAAAAGCATGAACAAAAAAAGCATCTAATGAACATGTCACATCACATCTCCAGTTGTTCATTACACCAAGGGCCAATTCATTGATAAACAAAGATAAGTCCACAGGGCTACCAACGTCTCCTTGTTTAACACCTGTTGAACATTGAACATATCATGACAGTTTGGTCCCAGACTTCAGTCTGGCTTTGACATTATTGTACATACTTGTAATTAACCGAAAGAACTTCCTCTTTACTCCATTTTTTTTTCCATCAGAACAGACCAAAGTAAGTTTCTGATTACTGTGTCAAAAGCCTTTTCAAAATCTATGAATACACCATATGACTTCTGTTTCGAATTTAACTGGCTTATGTACACAGGCTAAAAAGTAAACAAATGATCAACAGTGGAATATCCGTTCTTAAAACCAGCTGATGATCCGCAGTTAATTTTGTTTTCTTCTATCCAAGCTTGCCATCTTCCAATTTCACTAAATATCTTGCTACTAATGTCAAACATCGAAATGCCGCTGTCATTTTTAGGATTATTCACCTCTCCTTTAGTTATAAAATGGCAACACTATAGATTCAGTCCAGTTGGTATGGTAGATAACTTTATCAAAGAGTGCATTGTCAAACTTTACCAACATATAGTTATTTGTGTATAAGCATACTTTAAACGTTCTACTTTCAGGCCGTCTGATCCTGCGGCTTTTCCTGCTTTTAGTTTGCTGACACGCAGAAACACTACTTCCTCCAAAATGGGACGGTTGAAAAATAATATCGTAACCAGCGTCGCTATCAGTGTGCTGGTCAAAGATTTCGTCCGTGTCACTTTTATGAACCATTTTTGAATGACCATACCTATAGAAATTTGATTCTCGTATAATTCCTCTTTGGCATTGTCCTGTGTGCGATCTTCCAGAATATTTGTTGAGAGATCATAGACTCTACTGACTTATTTATTAATATCTTATTGTACGTCATTCTTGTCCTTTTTTGAGTCGGTGATAAATTCTCATGTTCTCTTCTCTGAACGCAATACGGATGTCTCCCTTCTTTGCCTTTAGAACGATGCTAAAATCTTAAAGTTCTGCGTTCTTGCTTCTTCTTCATAATCGCATCGATTTTCATTCTTACTTCTCCTATTAAACGTAAACTTTTTTTCTTCCCAGAAACTGTTGAATGTCCAATACGAGCATTAAATTTCTCTAACGCAAGATTGATATTGATATTAAGCAGATTAATAGCTTATCCAATCCCGCACAGGTTTTGTCTGAATTCAGGGCACTTTCCAACACTGCTATGATATCCCATATAGATATTGCTATGGCAAAGTTTTCTTCATCATGTTTAACAACAACAGCATTTTTTAAATTTGAAAACGAAGCAGAAAATAGGATAGGTAAATGACTTCTTTTAGTTTTGTCCAGAATATCAGAAACAACTATTAAATGTAAATACAATAAGCTCAGCTGACATTTAAAAAAATGATCGACTATACTGCTGCTGAAGTCACTCATCCACATGTGGCGTCCCACAAGGTCATGACACAAGCCGTTCAGTATACACAGATTCAGAGCAGTGCACAGATTCAACAGAGACTTATCATACCCCTTCATTTGAATGTCTTGATAGTTTCTTCCATTGACGACAAAATGACTTGCAAGTGCAAAGTTCTCAAATGGCTTTTTGTTACAGTTGTGATATGACGGATGAACTTCTATTCAAGTCGCCTGACAATATTACAAACAACCCCACCCACACCTCTCTCTATCCCCCCCCCCCCCTCTCCTCTCTCTCTCTCAAGATTTTCACTGTACAGATTGGTTGCAAAGCGAGAGGACTGCAGGCGGAAATCTAAACAAATCTTAAATAAATGTTAGCGAACCGCCCAGAGAACGTGGACAAACGAGTCACAAGACGAAACACAACGCGTTTCGACCTCTTAGGTCTTCATCAGGTGAGACATTAACGAATAAAACAATGAAAATTCACTTAGCTTTGATCGCTTCAGATCACTTCGCAGGGTTCAGCGCAAGGAACTTTGTATTCAGCTTTCCAGTGTTAAAACGACCTAAGAAGTAAATCTATTCCATCACAATTTTATTGTAGACCATCTAGTTTTCGTTTAGCATTATTGTTATCAACAAAAAAATGAAAACACAGTAAGTTTTGCAATTTACCTGTATAAATCATTTCAACGTATCAGAGCCTTTTCTCAATAAGGGCGAGCGGAGTGAACATGTGTGTACATTTTACATAGTTTCAGTGAACGGATCATTTTGATTTTGATGTTCTTGTTGTTTATTTCTCATAGATATGACCCCTTTCAGATGGGGCCTTGGCCTTGTTGAATACATAATTCTCTCTTTCTCTTTCTCTCTCTCTCTCTCTCTCTCTCTCTCTCTCTCTCTCTCTCTCTCTCTCTCAGAAGTATTACTATTATTTCTAATGAAATACTTTTGTTCGTCAACGAATTCCTGTTGATGACTTGACAAAAATATAGCACTGCTCCATTTTTTTTTTTTTTTTTTTTTTCTAGACAAACCGACTTTTCATTTTCGTGTAGAATACTGTAAAACAGGTAGCATCGATTTTTGTTTCAGGTGACGGAGACGAAGTAGTACATGATCTTGAAACCTTTACAACTGAAAATGTTGTCTGAGATGAAGGTCAGCGCCACCACGTTGCTCTGGGACAGGTAAGGTTGGGGACAGCCTGTTCCACATTGCTCCACGGGAGGCGACACGCCGTCTTGAAAGTGGACGTAGTCATACAAGCAGTCTGTTTGCAGGGGGTTATTGTCAATGGAACAGTCCACGTTCGTTTCCAAGGAGAAGAAGGCAAACTCCATCTGGAGGAACAAGACAACGTTCAGTTTGGCACCCCCTTGCGAAGACATCATGGAATGTCTGCAGAAAATGGCCCCAAAATGAACATAGATAAATAAATACGTAAATGAATGAATGAGTGAATAAATAAATAGGTGAATAAATTTATAAATGAATGAATCAATTAGTTAATAAATAAACAAGTAAACAAAAAAGTAAATGAATAGATAAACAAATAAATATATAAACAAATAATAAATAGATAAAAACAAAATCACAAAAAAACAGGAAAGAAATGAAAAAAAAAGGACAGCCATTTATACATGCTCAAATTTGCTCAGAAGTAGAATCTCTAACACTCCTATTGTGGACTGTAATATCTTGGCACTATGCCACAGTGACAACTGCGTTGATCTGAATGTGGTACTATGATTACAGTGACGACTGCATTCATTTTCCTGAATGGGGTACGATGGCTTCCGTGACAAACTCACTGTTATGAATGTGGTACGAGTATCACCATGACAACGGGGCTGCTGTGAGTGTAGTACTATGATTATCGTTTTGAAAGGGGTGCTTTGATACCGTGACGCGACGGCACTGTTCTGAACGTGTGCTAACATTTCCTTGTACCGAACTTCTTTACGGTTAGTTCCAGGATGGTTTTATGTAATTACGTCCCTTTTTTGTTCCTATGAAAAGAAATGTATACCCATCAATTCGTTTGTCAACATTCTGTCTGTAGCCCTAGTCCAATGGTAAGAGCGTGAAGATATTGGACTGACGATTGTACGAATCACCTGTGGGCTCGGGCGTTTCTGGACAGAGAATGATCTTTGTCCACCCTGCAGTATCGGGCACTGGATTGAGGAAAGGTTGAGGCGACAGAAAGAGTGTGGTTGACTCCAACTTCCCTAATGCTTAGCCCAAGACACGGCGAATATCACGGCGAATATCTGGGGCGTCAACTCTTTCTTTACGTATGTTCCAAACCCTACCGACCCATCTCATGGGCACTGTGTATCATATGACAAAATTTTAAATCTAGCATGCTATTGCCCATCGGTGATAGAGCATAAGTAGATTATGCATGGTGAACATGTGTAAGTAAGGAAAGAATCTTTGCAGTTTACGTGGTTAATACGAGTAAAAGTACCTTATTCACGGATCTGGCTTTTCCCTGACAGAATGATTTTTTGTGAAGTGATCTAAGCATGCGAAGATTTCTTGTATGTTTTTCATAGCTTGATAAAATAATATCATAGCATTTAATTATATGGCTAGCAAGGAAATGCACACGGACGCGCGTGCGGATACACACGCACCACACACACACACACACACACACACACACACACACACACACACACACACACACACACACGCACACACACACACACACACACACACACACACACACACACACGCATGAACGCACGCACGCACGCACGCACGCACGCACGCACACACACACACACACTTATTGTCTCGCCCGTGTACATGGCCGATCTTTCTGAAAATTTGTATGTTCATTATGAGTCACGGATGATGCCCGATGTTTTAGTTTACCGTTATAGCCGTTACGAACGGCTATAAGGGCATGTAACGTTTTTTTCTTCTTTATAGAATATCTCAGAAAGTACTTGGCTGATCTGTTCTGAAAATTTGTAGGTATGTTCATTATGGGTCACGGATGATGCCCGATGTTTTAGTTACCGTTATAGCCGTTAGTAACGGCTATAACGGCCCATAAATGTTCTTCTTTTTTATGGAATATCTTAGAAAGTATGTGGCCGATCTTTCTGAAAATTTGTAGGTATGTTCATTATGGGTCACGGATGATGCCCGGTGTTTAAGTTTACCGTTATAGCCATTACTAACGGCCCATAATGGTTTTCTTCTTTATGGAAAATCTCAGAAAGTACTCGGCCGATCTTTCTGAAAATTTGTAAGTATGTTCATTATGGGTCACAGATGATGGCCGATGTTTACCAGAATAGCCATTACTATCGGTTACACCAGCCGAAGACGGGTTTTCCTTTTTATGGAATATCTCACGCATATTCAGGATAAACTGGGAGTACGTTTATATGCTTTGCATCTTGTTTTAATTCATGTCTGTTTCAAAAATCTCTCTGCCAAATTCTCACAGCCTTGCGTTTCTATTCCACCCAAAGGGCTGAACTATATTTTGTTTGGTTGTAGTATTGTTTCTTTTAATCTTCTACTCCTTAACTTTCCTATCATATTTCCTTCACTGTTGTCATGTTGAAAAGGGTCCTTTTGTTTCGTTTGTTTCACCTTTGAAAGTGCCTGTAAATTGAATACGACAAGGAAAAAAATTCACTTCCATGATGTAGAAATGCTTCAGCGGTTATGCCTGCTCTGACTGTTGGTCCATTGAGTGCCAGGTCAATGACGCAGTCAGTGTCATTCTGCTGCCCCATACATGTGATGGAGATGAAGTTGTCAGTACGCTGAGAAGTACTTTATCCAACATCGCTTCCAGCGCAGTTCCTTGAGGATTGGTATCATGCTGATCCCACAATTTGACCTTACATTAAGATCTCATCATAGTATTACAGAGTTTCCAGATTCATCCTCTATTTCCTTCGAAAAGGTCCAAGCCGATTTTGATGTGTGTGTGTGTGTGTGAACCTGGATGTATGTATACATTGACAAGTACAAGGCTTTTCTGATTGCCATCAGATCTTTCTAGTCTCAATTCATTAGTTCGTGTGTGCTGCTACATCATCTTTCTAAGTCTTTCCGAGACAGTTTCTTTTTAAGTCATTTTTTTTATCATCATAGCTAGTCTTCGTCCATCATGCTTTTGAAAGATTATGAAGTTCCCAAATGTGATGGTTTGTGGGTGGCACATCTAGTTTTTTTTGTAGGCACAGAACATAAAAGTTACATGCTAGTTTTTCAGTTGTTGAGGCCCTCTTACTGGCACTGCGGCAGTTTCAAGAACAAACCTGAAATAATTCTTGGGCAGTCTCCAGCCTTTGTTATAATCTTAGCTAGCTGTCTTCTTCTCCCATCTCTTTTGCTACACCAACTTTTGTTCTGATGGGATCCCGTTTTAAGTCCCAAAGCTTGCACCCGACGATCCGTAAAGTGCAAGCGAGACAAAGTTTCTTGAGAATCCATGAAAATGTATTCCTAGTGTTGAGGAATCATAAACGGTCGCTCTGACAGAGCCTTGTATCAGGGAAGGGCAATGGATGTCCAAACATGTAGCGAATGACCACAGATATGAAGTCCGTCAGCCTGATGTCGCCAGACTGCATACAGTTCGAGACTGTTTAGCCATTCATCCCCTTGATACAGTGTGAAAGCCTTAGAAATGGGGGAGATCGACTAAAAACAACAGCAACGAAAAACAACAAAATAAAAAAACGGAGATGACAGCAGGGACATAATGGTGAAAAGTATGCATCTTTAAGTTGTTTTCTGTGTTTGTGTTTTGACTCTCTTTTTGTTTGTGAAAATCACCAAACGGTTATTTTTTTTTTTAATGCCCAACGATCGAGGTGACTCGGCAGCAGTGCGGTGACTCTTCTGGTGGGTTGCCTCATGACTACTGGATATTGACTTGACGACTGCTCTCTGTGGATTGTCGGTGGCTGAGCAGTTTCTGAACGCGCCGGGCTGCGGCTGTGGACGAGGTTTTGAAATGGCGTGGTTGCACTGCCCTTGGGGAAACACAGAAGGTGGGACAGAAACAAAAGACTCACCCTGATCACTTGTCCTTCTGAAGCGGCAATATTCCACGTGGTGCCCTCATTGTCATCGTGGAAGTCGGGGAAGTTGGGACTGGTGATGACGCCGTCAGGATTGTCTGGAAGCGCGGGACAACCTGCACGTGACGTAGGTGATCATCATTAGTGTAGGAATGGCGCTCAGACTCACTGCCGGTCTGGAAACGTTTCTATTCATGGCGCACGGACAAAACAATGACAGCATACGAAAAAGAAATAAATAAACAAACAAACAAAAGAAAACTCTTTCCGTTTCAGATCCGATAGATCATTGTTGCAATAAATGCAAATGTTTTAAAGCGTTGTAGTTCTGATGTCCTCAGCGCTTAAAAACAATGTGTGCGTGTGTTTGTTTTATGGATGACTAAGTGGATTTGAAAATGGAGAGCCGCTAATTCCTCCTCCCCATCCACAATCATAACTCCATGCTGTTCCTCCCCCATTCTCAATCATAGATCTATGCCATTCTTCCTCCACCCCATTCACAATCATAATTCCATGCTGTTCCTTCCTCCTCCCCAATCCTCAATCAGAGATCGATGCCATTCCTTCCCCCTCCCCATTCACAATCATAGCTCCATGCCATTCCTTCCCCCTCCCCATCCACAATCATAGCTACATGCCATTCCTTCCCCCTCCCCATTCACAATCATAGCTACATGCCCCTCCTTCCCCCTCCCCATTCACAATCATAGCTACATGCTGTTCCTTCCACCTCCCCATTCACAATCATAGCTACATGCTGTTCCTTCCCCCTCCCCATCCACAATCATAGTTCCATACTGTTCCTTCCTCCTCCCCCATCCTCAATCAGAGTTCGATGCCATTCCTTCCCCCTCCCCATTCACAATCATAGCTCCATGCCATTCCTTCTCCCTCCCCATTCACAATCATAGATACATGCTGTTCCTTCCCCCTCCCCATCCACAATCATAGCTACATGCTGTTCCTTCCTCCTCCCCATCCACAATCATAGCTCCATGCCTCGCCTTCCACTCCCCATCCACAATCATAGCTCCATGCCTCGCCTTCCCCTCCCCATCCACAATCATAGCTCCATGCCTCTCCTTCCCCTCCCCATCAACAATCATAGCTCCATGTCGTTACTTCCCCTCCCCATCCACAATCATAGCTCCATGTCGTTACTTCCCCTCCCCATCCACAATCATAGCTCCATGTCGTTACTTCCCCTCCCCATCCACAATCATAGCTCCATGCTGTTCCTTCCTCCTCCCCATCCACAATCATAGCTCCATGTCGTTACTTCCCCTCCCCATCCACAATCATAGCTCCATGCTGTGCCTTCCTCCTCCCCATCCACAATCATAGTTCCATGCCGTTCCTTCCCCCTCCCATCCACAATCATAGCTCCATGCCCTCCTTCCCCCTCCCCATCCACAATCATAGCTCCATGCTGTTCCTCCCCCCTCCCCATCCACAATCATAGCTCCATGCTGTTCCTTCCTCCTCCCCATCCACAATCATAGCTCCATGCCCCTCCTTCCCCATCCCCGATCGACAATCATAGCTCCATGCCGTTCCTTCCCCCTCCCCATCCACAATCATAGCTCCATGTTGTTCCTTCCCCTCCCCATCCACAATCATAGCTCCATGCTGTTCCTCCCCCCTCCCCATCCACAATCATAGCTCCATGCTGTTCCTTCCTCCTCCCCATCCACAATCATAGCTCCATGCCCTCCTTCCCCATCCCAATCGACAATCATAGCTCCATGCCGTTCCTTCCCCCTCCCCATCCACAATCATAGCTCCATGCCGTTCCTTCCTCCTCCCCATCCACAATCATAGCTCCATGCCATTCGTTTCCCCTCCCCAACCACAATCATAGCTCCATGCCGTTCCTTACCCTCCCCATCCACAATCATAGCTCCATGCCGTGCCTTCCCATCCCCATCTACAATTATAGCTCCATGCCGTTCCTTCCCCCTCCCAATCTACAATGATAGCTCCATGCTGTTCCTTCCCCCTCCCCATCCACAATCATAGCTCCATGCGTTCCTTCCTCCTCCCCATCCACAATCATAGCTCCATGCTGTTCCTTCCACCTCCCCATTCACAATCATAGCTACATGCTGTTCCTTCCCCCTCCCCATCCACAATCATAGTTCCATACTGTTCCTTCCTCCTCCCCATCCTCAATCAGAGTTCGATGCCATTCCTTCCCCCTCCCCATTCACAATCATAGCTCCATGCCATTCCTTCTCCCTCCCCATTCACAATCATAGATACATGCTGTTCCTTCCCCCTCCCCATCCACAATCATAGCTACATGCTGTTCCTTCCTCCTCCCCATCCACAATCATAGCTCCATGCCTCGCCTTCCCCTCCCCATCCACAATCATAGCTCCATGCCTCGCCTTGCCGTCCCCATCCACAATCATAGCTCCATGCCTCTCCTTCCCCTCCCCATCCACAATCATAGCTCCATGTCGTTACTTCCCCTCCCCATCCACAATCATAGCTCCATGTCGTTACTTCCCCTCCCCATCCACAACCATAGCTCCATGTCGTTACTTCCCCTCCCCATCCACAATCATAGCTCCATGCTGTTCCTTCCTCCTCCCCATCCACAATCATAGCTCCATGTCGTTACTTCCCCTCCCCATCCACAATCATAGCTCCATGCTGTGCCTTCCTCCTCCCCATCCACAATCATAGTTCCATGCCGTTCCTTCCCCATCCCCATCCACAATCATAGCTCCATGCCCTTCCTTCCCCCTCCCCATCCACAATCATAGCTCCATGCTGTTCCTCCCCCCTCCCCATCCACAATCATAGCTCCATGCTGTTCCTTCCCCTCCCCATCCACAATCATAGCTCCATGCCGTTCCTTCCCCTCCCCATCAACAATCATAGCTCCATGCCGTCCTTCCCCTCCCCATCCACAATCATAGCTCCATGCCGTTCCTTCCCCTCCCCATCCACAATCATAGCTCCATGCTTTCCTTCCCCCCCCATCCACAATCATAGCTCCATGCCTGTTCCTTCCCCCTCCCCATCCACAATCATACTCCATTGCCTTCCTTCCCCTCCCCATCCACAATCATAGCTCCATGCGTTCCTTCTCCTCCCCATCCACAATCATAGCTCCATGCCGTTCCTTCCCCTCCCCATCCACAATCATATCTCCATTGCGTTCCTTCCCCTCCCCATCCACAATCATAGCTCCATGCCGTTCTTCCCCTCCCCATCCACAATCATAGCTCCATGCCGTTCCTTCCCCTCCCCATCCACAATCATAGCTCCATGCGTTCCTTCCCCTCCCCATCCACAATCATAGCTCCATGCCGTTCCTTCCCCTCCCCATCCACAATCATAGCTCCATGCCGCTCCTTCCTCCCTCCCCATCCACAATCATAGCTCCATGCCGTTCCTTCCCTCCTCCCCATCACAATCATAGCTCCATCCCTCTGCTTGCCTTCCTCCTCCCATCCACAATCATAGCTCCATGCTGTTCCTCCTTCCCCTCCCCATCCACAATCATAGCTCCATGCTGTTCCTTCCTCCTCCCCATCCACAATCATAGCTCCATGCCCCTCCTTCCCCTCCCATCCACAATCATAGCTCCATGCTGTTCCTTCCTCCTCCCCATCCACAATCATAGCTCCATGCCGTTCCTTCCCTCCCCATCCACAATCATAGCTCCATGCCTTCTTCCCCTCCCCATCCACAATCATAGCTCCATGCCGTTGCCTTCCTCCTCCCCATCCACAATCATAGCTCCATGCCGTTCCTTCCTCCTCCCCATCCACAATCATAGCTCCATGCTGTTCCTTCCCCCTCCCCATCCACAATCATAGCTCCATGCTGTTCCTTCCTCCTCCCCATCCACAATCATAGCTCCATGCCGTTCCTTCCTCCTCCCCATCCACAATCATAGCTCCATGCTGTTCCTTCCCCTCCCCATCCACAATCATACTCCATGCTGTTCCTTCCCCTCCCCATCCACAATCATAGCTCCATGCGTTCCTTCCCCTCCCCATCCACAATCATAGCTCCATGCCGTTCCTTCCCCTCCCATCCACAATCATAGCTCCATGCGTTCCTTCCCCCTCCCCATCCACAATCATAGCTCCATGCTGTTCCTTCCTCCTCCCCATCCACAATCATAGCTCCATGCTGTTCCTTCCTCCTCCCATCCACAATCATAGCTCCATGCTGTTCCTTCCCCTCCCCATCCACAATCATAGCTCCATGCTGTTCCTTCCCCTCCCCATCCACAATCATAGCTCCATGCCGTTCCTTCCCCTCCCCATCCACAATCATAGCTCCATGCGTTCCTTCCCCTCCCATCAACAATCATAGCTCCATGCCCCTCCTTCCCCCTCCCCATCCACAATCATAGCTCCATGCCGTTCCTTCCCCTCCCCATCCACAATCATAGCTCCATGCTGTTTACCCTTTCCCCCTTCCCTAATCCACAATCATAGCTCCATGCCGTTCCTTCCCCTCCCCATCCACAATCATAGCTCCATGCTCGTTCCTTCCCCTCCCCATCCACAATCATAGCTCCATGCCGTTCCTTCCCTCCCATCCACAATCATAGCTCCATGCCGTCTCCTTCCCCTCCCCATCCACAATCATAGCTCCATGCCGTCGTTCTACTTCCCCTCCCCATCCACAATCATAGCTCCATGCTGTTCCTTCCCCTCCCCATC
>CM065747.1:18931713-18934213 GCA_033310375.1 Conus canariensis | reverse complement strand
TTAGAAATTTAGCTCGAAGGTCTATATACAGGCAACAATCAAATAAGAAATTATGCTCATTTTCAACTTGGCCCGCACAAAATAAACAATTTTTATCTTCGACAGATTCACTGTACCGATGCACATTATTGTTCAGAGGAAACACGTTAAATCTTAGCTGAAAAGGCTACACGAAAACAATACATATCTATGTCACAAACGTACCTTTCTTTTTCAGAAACAGTTTTAAATGCTCTGTAAGTGCTGTATCTGTCCCGATCTCTGAAAGTTGCGTTCCACTCTTGAATAAAGAGATCAACAATTCTTTGTTTAAACAAACTCAAAAACTGTTTAACATCACCAACTCCTTGTTGCAACCAAACAACACTGAACTCCGTTTCATACAAAGTTTCTCTTACCTTTGAAACCCAAAAGTTTTTGCCAGCTCTGTCTAATTCAAGCAACATCATGTAAGCTTTATGTGGCAGTCTTTCAGCATCCATATGCAACAATTTAAACCAAAATCTTAAACATGCAACGTAAGAATTAACATACAGAGGGTATCTTCCCAGATCTCCATATACCATCTTATTAGGAGTTCTGCTTGGAACACCCATAAACCTCTTACATGCCATTAGATGTACTTTTTCTATATGATCCAATCTATTTAACCCCCACACTTCTGATGAGTATAATAGTATTGGCTGAATCTTTACATCAACAAATATTTTAAAGGTAATTGAACTCATTTCCTTATACTTTTGGAAAACCCTGCACAGCTGTAAAACGGCTTTCTTTCATTTTGTTGCCAAATGCATAGTGCCTTTTCTAGCACTAATCATAGTTGTAAAATTAAACCCTAAATAACAATAACTATTTACCACCTCTAGCTTGTACCATCATAGAACCATTTTTCATGCCTTCCCAGGAATCCCCCTTTTCTGAATACTATAACTTTTGTTTTTTCGATGTTTACATGTAACTTCATGTTGTTGCAACATGTGTGCAGAATATTCAGTTGATTCTGTAGACCAGTTGGGGAAGTTGACAACAGTACAACATCATCTGCGAACAATAATATAAATAACTGCATAATACCCGGTAACAGCTGCACACCATGTTTACACAACTGGCTTACAAACATTGAAAATAATGTGGGGCTCAAAACACATCCTTGTCTTACTCCTATTGGGCAATCAAACATTTCAGAAAATTCATGATTTGATCGAACACACGACAATAATGAATTGTACATTGCTTTGAGAGACTCCCAAAATTTCCCTTTTACATTTTGTTTTTTTATACATTCCAAAAGTTTGTGATGACGCACAGAGTCGAAAGCCTTTCTAAAATCAACGAAAGCAACAAATAGTTTTGTACCTTTCTCATTCATATATTTCTGGATAGCAGCATACACTATAAAATATGATCAACAGTAGAGTGGTTTCTTCGAAATCCTGCCTGATTTTCTGAAATAAAGTTACTGTTTTCTAACCAGGTGTACAGTCTTGTGTTTAATATTGATGTATAACACTTAGATATGATGCTCAGCAAAGATACTCCTCTATAATTATCAGCATTATCGGGGTTGCCTTTCTTAAATACTGGTATGATAATAGATTTTGTCCACTCACAAGGATAAACTCCTTTATCAAAAACGGTATTAAACAGTTTCGTCAGAAATTTATTTACAGCTGAACCTCCAGATTTTAACATTTCTGCGGAAACATCGTCTATTCCGCTAGCTTTATTTTTCTTAAGTTTAGAAATAGCTTGAATGACTTCATCCTCTGAAACAAACTGATTCAAAACATGGTCCGATTCTTCGGACAGATCGATTTCAATATCAAACTGCTCATCGTATTCTTCGCCGCTGTTTTGAAAAACACTCTTGAAATGTTTGAACCAGTCATCTATGCTAATATTGCTATCATTTTTATCATTCTGCCAGCATCCCATTTTCCTTAAATTTCTCCAAAATTGCGACGAGTTGCCAGTTTCATTCGCTAACATATCTGCTTGCTGTTTTCTAAACGCTTGTCTTTTCACTTTTAGTAAGTATCTGTAGCTCTTCCTTGCTTTTACGTACGGTATTCTGTCTTTTTCTTTTCGAGTTCTTCTGAAATAGTTTAATTTACTCCTACTTTCCTTTTTTGTTGCCTTACACTCTTCATCCAACCATTCTGACCTTTTATTTCCATTGACCGTGAAAGGTTTTAACATGCATTAACTAGCATCTTTTAAACACTTCACAACAATATCAAGAGCGCTGTCTATGTCTATATCCAAGGTTTGCATAGTCAGCATTAGTCGGTTTTGAATGTCATAAGTTTCCAACAGTTTTATAAAATCACCCTCGCATTTTTCATTCCAAATGATTTTTTTCTGAAATTATACGGCGATTTGGTTTTGATTTTTCGGTATTCTCGTGAATGTTATTATCCCTCTTCATCTTCACAACCACTAGGAGATGGTCAGATTCAGTTAAGCTTTCAACATCTAGAGATACAATATTGACGGA
>CM065747.1:18914213-18924213 GCA_033310375.1 Conus canariensis | reverse complement strand
CTTTCAGCATCCATATGCAACAATTTAAACCAAAATCTTAAACATGCAACGTAAGAATTAACATACAGAGGGTATCTTCCCAGATCTCCATATACCATCTTATTAGGAGTTCTGCTTGGAACACCCATAAACCTCTTACATGCCATTAGATGTACTTTTTCTATATGATCCAATCTATTTAACCCCCACACTTCTGATGAGTATAATAGTATTGGCTGAATCTTTACATCAAAAATTTTTTAAAAGGTAATTGAACTCATTTCCTTATACTTTTGGAAAACCCTGCACAGCTGTAAAACGGCTTTCTTTCATTTTGTTGCCAAATGCATAGTGCCTTTTCTAGCACTAATCATAGTTGTGAAATTAAACCCTAAATAACAATAACTATTTACCACCTCTAGCTTGTACCATCATAGAACCATTTTTCATGCCTTCCCAGGAATCCCCCTTTTCTGAATACTATAACTTTTGTTTTTTCGATGTTTACATATAACTTCATGTTGTTGCAACATGTGTGCAGAATATTCAGTTGATTCTGTAGACCAGTTGGGGAAGTTGACAACAGTACAACATCATCTGCGAACAATAATATAAATAACTCCATAATACCCGGTAACAGCTGCACACCATGTTTACCCTTTTCTTCTATGCGATTTGCCAACTGGCTTACAAACATTGAAAACAATGTGGGGCTCAAAACACATCCTTGTCTTACTCCTATTGGGCAATCAAACATTTCAGAAAATTCACGATTTGATCGAACACACGACAATAATGAATTGTACATTGCTTTGAGAGACTCCCAAAATTTCCCTTTTACATTTTGTTTTTTTTATACATTCCAAAAGTTTGTGATGACGCACAGAGTCGAAAGCCTTTCTAAAATCAACGAAAGCAACATGTAGTTTTGTACCTTTCTTATTCATATATTTCTGGATAGCAGCATACACTATAAAATATGATCAACAGTAGAGTGGTTTCTTCGAAATCCTGCCTGATTTTCTGAAATAAAGTTATTGTTTTCTAACCAGGTGTACAGTCTTGTGTTTAATATTGATGTATAACACTTAGATATGATGCTCAGCAAAGATACTCCTCTATAATTATCAGCATTATCGGGGTTGCCTTTCTTAAATACTGGTATGATAATAGATTTTGTCCACTCACAAGGATAAACTCCTTTATCAAAAACGGTATTAAACAGTTTTCTCAGAAATTTATTTACAGCTGAACCTCCAGATTTTAACATTTCTGCAGAAACATCGTCTATTCCGCTAGCTTTATTTTTCTTAAGTTTAGAAATAGCTTGAATGACTTCATCCTCTGAAATAAACTGATTCAAAACATGGTCCGATTCTTCGGACAGATCGATTTCAATATCAAACTGCTCATCGTATTCTTCGCCGCTGTTTTGAAAAACACTCTTGAAATGTTTGAACCAGTCATCTATGCTAATATTGCTATCATTTTTATCATTCTGCCAGCATCCCATTTTCCTTAAATTTCTCCAAAATTGCGACGAGTTGCCAGTTTCATTCGCTAACATATCTGCTTGCTGTTTTCTAAACGCTTGTCTTTTCACTTTTAGTAAGTATCTGTAGCTCTTCCTTGCTTTTACGTACGGTATTCTGTCTTTTTCTTTTCGAGTTCTTCTGAAATAGTTTAATTTACTCCTACTTTCCTTTTTTGTTGCCTTACACTCTTCAACCAACCATTCTGACCTTTTATTTCCATTGACCATGAACGGTTTTAACATGCATTGACTGGCATCTTTTAAACACTTCACAACAATATCAAGAGCGCTGTCTATGTCTATATCCAAGGTTTGCATAGTCAGCATTAGTCGGTTTTGAATGTCATAAGTTTCCAACAGTTTTATAAAATCACCCTCGCATTTTTCATTCCAAATGATTTTTTTCTGAAATTATACGGCGATTTGGTTTTGATTTTTCGGTATTCTCGTGAATGTTATTATCCCTCTTCATCTTCACAACCACTGGGAGATGGTCAGATTCAGTTAAGCTTTCAACATCTAGAGATACAATATTGACGGACGAAAATAAGTCGTAGGATACAACAAAATAATCGACCGTACTTACTCCAGAAGATCCAATATACGTGCAGCTATCGTCAAAGTCTTTCTGGTCGAATCCATTGAAAATGATACATTCAAACATGTTACATAACTCAAGTAATTGCTCTCCAAAAGAATTCTTTTGTTTATCTTGAGACTGCCTTGGAAAACTGTTGTCATCTGGAAATTCTATCTCATCAAAGTCATTGTCATCTCCATGAAAATTGTAATTTTGGGGGATGAAGTTCTTGCATTCAAATATCCAGTTACAAACATAGAAAAGTCACCACATGATTCATGCAAATCAATTATACATTCCTCTAACAATTCCATGCCATATCCGAGAGAGAGAGAGAGAAGAGAGAGAGAGAGAGAGAGAGAGAGAGAGAGAGAGAGAGAGAGAGAGAGAGAGAGAGAGAGAGAGAGAGAGAGAGAGATTTCGCATCTGTTTGACTTCAAAGGATTCCCTGCTGATTTTCCCTCGTCATGTACCTTTTTTTCTCCCCTTCTGACTGGATCAATATGAAAGTGTTCAGTCTTTTCAGGGACTGTTTTCCCTCTTTCACGTCATGCACTTGTGAGGTAGTTCTCGTCTTCCATATAACCCTACCTCCATCCCTCCCACTTAAAAATCAAATGACTAATTTCGTTTGAATCGTGTGTGTGTGTGTGTGTGTGTGTGTGTGTGTGTGTGTGTGTGTGTGTGTGTGTGTGTCTGTGTCTGTGTCTGTATCTGTGTGTTGGTGTGTCGGTGTGTTTGTGTGTGACTGAGTCTCTGTGTATGTGTGTGTGTGTGTGTGTGTGTGTGTGTGTGTGTGTGTGTGTGTGCGTGCGTGTGTGTGCGTGCGTGTGTGGGGTGGGGGGAGGGGAAGGTGCGTGCCTTCGTGCCGGCGTACGTGCCAGAGTGCCTGCACGTGCGTGCGTGTGTATGCACAGTGTAGGAGAACTTACTACAAGTGTTAGATTCACAGACGGCCGAGGTCACACACTTGGCACTGTTATCTTCACAGCCACTGACGCCAACTGGGATTCCTGAAACAGTAAAAAAACAAAGTGAACCGTATTCGTTGGCGCGCGCGCGCGCGCGCACGCTTCTGTGTGTGTGTGTGTGTGTGTGTGTGTGTGTGTGTGTGTGTGTGTGTGTGTGTGGTTGTGTGTTGTGTGTGTTGTGTGTGTGTGTGTGTGTGTGTTTGTGTGTGTGTGTGTGTGTGTGTGTGTGTGTGTGTGTGTGTGTTGTGTGTGTGTGTGTGTGTGTGCTGCGTGTGTGTGTGTCTGTGTGTGTGTGTGTCTGTGTGTGTTTGTGTGTATGCAAGCGTACGTGTGCGTGTGCGCGCATGCGTGCGTTTATGTGTGCGTTTGTACGTGTTTGTGTGCTTTTGCATGAGTGTGTGCGTGTGCGTGTGTGTGCGTGCGTGTGTGTGTGTGTGTGTGTGTGTGTGTGTGTGTGTGTGTGTGTGTGTGTGTGTGTGTGTGTGTGAAATTAGGATCAGTCTCCCTCACAACCAGCAAAAAACACGGACACGAGAAAGTGATGTAAACACGAAACAGTTTAATTGACACACACAATCGATTCAAAAGCAACATTTATTCTCATGCGCTTTAAACTTGCAAGTTGTTAGAGAGTTTAAAAGGCCCGTGATTGGGACACTTCATTACCATTATGCCCATCGCTCCCGGTGGAGCATAGGTCATCGACGACCCTTCGCCATCGCACTCTGTTCTGGGCTGTTCTGGTCATTCAAGTCCAGTTGGTCCCTAGTTGCTTCAGCTCTGCCTCAGTGTCTCGCATCCAACTGTTGCGAGGTCGGCCTCCCTTCCTCTTTCCCTGCGGGTTCCATGTCAGGGCTTGGGGTGTGGTGCTGGATGCTGGCTTCCTGAGAGTGTGTCCGATCCAGCCCCACTTCCTTCGCAGTATCTGCTTGGCCACTGGTTCCTGTCCCGCACGCTCCCACAGATCTTCGTTTCGGATCTTCTCCTGCCATCGGATTTTGTAGATGCAGGTGTTGAAGAATGTCTGAATCTTTTGTTGCGTCGTCTGTGTTGTCCGCCATGTCTCGCATCCGTAGAGCAGAACTGACTTCACATTGGAGTTGAAGATGCGGAGTTTGGTTCTCATGCCGATTCCTCCAGATGCCCGGTTGTTCTTGAGCATGACGAAAAGCTGCTCTTGCCTTGCCGATTCTGGCTGCGACGTCTCGGTCCGTGCCTCCCTGTTGGACAACCACGCTTCCCAGGTAGACGAAAGACTCCACCTCCCTGCTGGGGTCTCCACTGACTGTGACTGGTGTGTTGGCAGTGGTGTTGATTTTCATCAGCTCGGTCTTCTGTTGATTTTGAGCCCTGTCCCGGCTGATGTGGTCTCCAGGCGAGTGGTCTTGTCCTGCATCTGGCTGTGGCTGTGTGACAGGAGCGCCAAGTCGTCAGCGAAGTCGAGGTCGTCGAGCTGCGTCCAGAGTGTCCACTGTATACCGTTGTTTCTGCCTGTTGTAGTGGTCTTCATGATCCAGTCAATGACCAGAAGAAAGAGGAACGGCGACAGCAGGCACCCCTGCCGAACTCCGGTCGTCACCTTGAAACTTTCGGACAGCTGGCCAGCGTGGGCAATCCTGCAGTTCATGTCCTGGTAGGTGCACCAGATGAGGGAGATGATCTTCTCGGGACTCCGTAATGCCTCAGCAGTTTCCACAGCGTCTCTCTGTCCACATGTCAAAGGCCTTCTCATAATCTATGAAGTTGATGTAGAGGAGGGAGTTCCACTCCAGCGACTGCTCCACGATGATGCGCAGGCTGGCGATCTGGTCAGCACATGATTTGTTCCGCCGAAAGCCTGCTTGTTGGTCTCGGAGCTTGGGGTCGACAGCTTCCTTCATCCTCTCCAGTAGAACCCTGTTGAGAACCTTGCCTGGCGTTGACAGGAGCATGATCCCTCGGAAGTTGCTGCAGTCCCTGAGGTCTCCTTTCTTCGGCTGCTTGATGACGATTCCTTCTTTCCACTGGGCCGGTACCTCCTCCTTCTCACATCTTGCTGAAGAGGCTGTATAGCATGTTGACAGCTGTCTCTGTGTCTGCTTTGATGGCTTCTGCTGGTATCTCGTCCGGCCCTGCAGCCTTCCCATTTTTCAGAGTCATGATGGCCTTCTTGATCTCTGTCTTTGAGGGTTTGTCGCAGCTGATGGGCAGTTCTGTCTCTGTGGGTGGGATGTCTGGTGGTGCGTCAGGGGCGGGGCGGTTTAGCAGCTCCCTGAAGTGTTCTGCCCATCGTTTCAGCTGTTCCTCGGTTGTTGTCAGTGGGTTTCCGTTCTTGTCCTCCACTGGCTTGTCTGTCTCCTGGAACTTACCTGTCAGCTTCTTGGTCACCAGGTACAGGTCCTTCAGGTTCCCCTGTCCGGCTGCTGCCTCTGCTTGACTGGACATGTCGTCAAAGTAGTCTCTCTTGTCCTTCTTGATGCTCCTCTTTACTTCTCTGTTCGCTGCTGCGTCCTCTTCCTGTGCCTTTGCCTTAGCTGCTCTTGTTCGGCTCGTGTTCAGCGTAGCTTTCTTCTCTCTCCTTGTTTCCAGCTTGTGGATGGTGTCGGCAGAGATCCATTCCTTGTTCTGGGTCTTCTTCTTGCCAAGGATTTCTTCACATGTGTCGTGCCAGAGCTTCTTGCAGTGTTCCCACTGAGTCTCGATGTCCGTCTCACTGTCTTCTATCAGCTCTTGTAGCGGCTGGAACCTGTTGGAAAGGCTGATCTGGAATGCTGCTTGTGTGTCCCTGTTTCTGAGCAGTCCAACATTGTACCTTGTCCGTGTGTTGTTGGCGTTGGTGAATCTCTTGAGGCGAAGTCTCACTGTTGTTAAAAGAAGGTGGTGGTTTGATGACACGTCAGCACCTCTCATCATTCGTACATCCCGCCATGATCTCCTGAACTTGCGGCTAATGCAGGTGTGGTCAATCTGGTTCTCTGTGACGTGGATCGGGGATCTCCATGTGGCCTTGTGAATGCGCTTGTGTGAGAAGATGCTTCCTCCTATCACCAGCTGGTTCAGGGCGCAGAGGTCTGCAAAGCGCTCACCATTCTCGTTCATCTGTCTCAGTCCGTGTGTCCCCATGATGTCCTTGTAGCCTGTGTTGTCCATTCCAATCTTGGCGTTGAAATCTCCCATCAGTATGGTTATGTCCTTTGCTCCTCTTCTGTCTATCACTGTCTGTAGTTGCTGGTAGAAGTCATCTTTCTTCTCTTCTTCCGCATCATTGGTGGGAGCATAGCACTGGATAATGTTCAGCCTGATGTCATTCTTCTTCGTGGTAAACTTGGCTGTTGACTTGGCCGGGAGTTGACAGGTTCCCAGCCGATGAGTGCCCCCTGTGCGTCCGGTGCCAGCATCAGGGCCACACCCTCAGAAATCTTCTCTAATGATTATTTGGCTCAGTACAATCAGCCCTGCAGACCAGAAAGAGATTCTGACAGCTCCTGCGCTAGCTTTGTGAATAAAGAGGGTGGATAATTCACTAAATACTGAACTCCTTCCTGGGGGAGTGGGGATGGGGGGGGGGGGGGTACTCAATGCCGAAGCCTTAGCCCGATGCCAGAACTGGAAACCTTACCTGCTTCTTACGTCTGAATCAGGTCTTAGGTCGCTGACTGTCAATGGTTATCTCCCATGGGGCAACCCGTGCTTTATGACTGCCACAGACTTAACTACATCATAGGTATAGGGGCTATACCCATACTTCCCCTCTTAAGAGAAGATAATCTTATGAAGGACAGAAGCTTTTTGAACTACACGTTGATCATCTTTCCGTCAATAAACTGTCTTTGCTCACGTGGAGGCAGGGGGGAGGTGTGCGAGTGTGTGTGTGTGTGCGGGGGGGGGGGGGGGGGGGGGGGGGGGGGGGGGGGGTAATGCAGATCACAGATATATGGTTTGCTAGTTGAAACTTTTCAAAGACTTTATTTATACACAGTATTACATCAAACACAGAACATTTCAAATGAGAGGGTTTCGTGAGAGTCAGAGCTCGCTGGTGCCTTTCACAAGTAAATGTCTTCTGTTTCTTTTTTCATTCATTTGAAAATGTCCTCCTTCATTTCCTCATGTGACGCACTGTCCTTTCAAAAAGGGGTTCACAACCTGGACGCTGAAGAAGTCGTTCACAGTCTTCCCCTTCTCTTGAAGAGTCCATAAGAATGACGTCACTTCCCTGGTGCTTCAGAGGGCCGGGTTTCCACTTGGTACCCCCAAGAGTCTCAGGCGCGCTTTGGGCATTTTTTTTTTCTTTTTGATCGCTAGCACGAGCTGCAGATTCCACCTCGAGGCTTAAGTCCCCATGGTTCGTGGTGTGAGCCAGCCACAGAATGGGTCAGAGGGTCAAAAGGTTAAAAACAATAACAAAAAAACAACAACAAAAAACAGAAAAAAAACGATCTGTAATAGACACCGTTCCCCGCCTGAATTTTCAAAACAAAATTGTAGCTCAGCAATTTCACTTCTCCTTTTTCCACGTTTTATTCAGTCTCGGAAGGAGAGAGAGAGAGAGAGGGTTGGAAAGGAAAAGCGTGTAGTTTTTCCCCCGACTTTTTTTTTTTTAAGTGATTGAATTACTGTAAAAACCTTACTCTTAGCACAAAAGAAAAAAAAAAGGAAATGAGCTATGCACTATCCTGAAGGTGGATCACTGGGCTCTTTAATTCATGTCTTACCTGATCCCCTGATCCTGCGGCAGGAGACACAGTGGGAAGCCAGCACGTCCAGGCTCGTTGCTCTATCGAGAGAGTTCAACTCACTGCACCAAAGGGTATGTAGCAACAACCATGGTGTGTTACTTTTCACCTTGGTTGCACGGCCACAAAATGTAAAAGCTCCGCTCAAAGTAACAACTGTTCTAAAAATAGGCTGGGTCCCAAAACATCGAAATATCGTTCCCTTTGGTGACACTGTGTGTGTGTGTGTGTGTGTGTGTGTGTGTGTTGTGTGTGTGTGTGTGTGTGTGTGTGTGTGTGTGTGTGTGTGTGTGTGTGTGGTATGTGTGTGTGTGTGTCTGTGTGTGTGTGTGTGTGGTTGTGTGTGTGTGTGTGTCCATGTGTGTGTGTGTGTGTGTGTGTGTGTGTGTGTGTGTGTGTCCGTGTGTGTGTGTGTGTGTGTGTGTGTGTGTGTGTGTGTGTGTGTGTGTGTGTGTCCGTGTTGTGTGTGTGTGTGTGTGTGTGTGTGTGTGTGTGTGTTGTGTGTGTGTGTGTGTGTGTGTGTGTGTGTGTTGTGTGTGTGTGTGTGTGTGTGTGTGTGTGTGTGTGTGTGTGTGTTGTGCGTGGTCCGTGCGTGTGTCGTGTGTACGTGTGTGGTGCATGTGTGGTCCGTGCGTGTGTGCGTGCATGTCGTGTGTGTGTGTGGTGGTGTGTGTGTGTGCTGTGTCGCGTGCGTGCTGTGTGTGTCTGCGTGCTGTGTGCGTGCGTGCGTGTGTGAGTGCGTGCATGTTGTGTCCGTGCATGTGTGTGTGTGGTGTGTGGTGTCTGTGTGTCTGCTGCTGTCGTGTGTGGTGTGTGTGTGTGTCGTGTGCTGTCGTGCGTGATGTGTGTGTGTGTGGTGTGTGTGTGTGTGTGTGTGTGTGTGTGTGTGTCCAGTAGTAGCAGGACTTACGACAGATGTCGGAGACGCATATGGCATGGTCACACACTTATCATCGTCAGTGCCGCAGCCACTCGCACCCGCCGGATTCCTGAAACGATGCATCGCAAAGTAAACGATATCTAATCAAATTCGCACGTGTACTTGTGTGTAAATGAGAGAGAGAAAGAGAGAGAGAGGGGGGGGGAGGGGGGGAGACAGAGAGAGGGGACAGACAGACAAACAGACATCCAGAGAGAGAGAGAGAGAGAGAGAGAGAGAGAGAGACTGTATGTGCATGTATGTGTGAATGTATGAATGTATGTATATTTGCCTCTCTCTCTCTCTCTTCTCTCTCTCTGTGTGTGTGTGTGTGTGTGTGTGTGTGTGTGTGTGTGTGTGTGTGCAGTAGATTTCTCTCTCCTCTCCTCTCTCTCTCTCTCTCTCTCTCTCTCTCTCTCTCTCTCTCTCTCTCTCCTCTCCTAAAACCTGAAACCGGAATTGTGAAAGACTATAAGTAATCACTGCTATCCAAATAATTTGAAAACAGTCTTCTCAACGATAAGCAAAACCTGTTCTTGCTTCTTAAATTTGAAGAAAAACAATGACTGTACAGACTAAGTCCTCGCACTTGTGTACACTTCACGTTCTTATCAATTATCTGCCTTAAATGCATGCACTGCTTTTCTGATGATGATAATGCTGTTCGTCGTATAGGCCTCTACGTCTTCACGCAGAGTGGTATTTGTGTACTATATATATATATATACTTTTTTCCTCTCCATATATATATATATATTCAATTATAAAACAAAAGTTGCTCTTATGTCTTAGGTTGAAGAAATAGGGGGAGATAAGCATTCATATCTGCAAGGGTAGTTAATTCTGCCTAACTAACAGTATGTGCTTAGAGGGTGAATGGGGAATAATAAATGCTTCTCAAAATGAGCCTTTAGCAAGCTTATAGTCTCCAAGGGGGAGACAATCTCCAATGGGGAGGTTTCTTCAATCTAAGACATAAGAGCAAGTTTTGTTTTATAATTGTTTGTTGTCCTTTGGAGGACAACAAAGACCACCACCAGGAAAGTGCAGATTTTCATCAACAGATGCCTGAGAAGAATCCTCCAGATCCACTGGCCCAACACCATCAGCATCTCAGACCTGTGGCAGCGTACCAACCAACTGCCAACCGAAGATGAGATCCGGCGCAAAAGGTGGGGATGGATTGGACACACCCTGAGGAAGCCAGCCAATAGCATTACCAGACAGGCGTTGTCATGGAACCCCCAGGGGGAGCGAAGGGGAGGACGGCCGGGAAGCACCTGGCGACGGGACCTTGAGGCG
>CM065747.1:18901713-18906713 GCA_033310375.1 Conus canariensis | reverse complement strand
GAAAGTGATCATTGGTGTGGTCTCAAAGGCAGGTTTATGATTTTCTACTATGTGCCAGTTAGACTTCAGGATCCTGCAGATGGGCAGATTGTGAGGATGGAAGAGAAGGCAGGCAGTGGGTCTGTCTGTCTCTTTGGGAGGTTTAGTTTCCAGAGTAGATGTTCTGGATTTAGCTGCAGTGCGGCTGAGAGCATCACTGATGACGGCACTAGGGTATCCACGGTTGGTGAAAAAATCAGACATTTTGGCTGCTTGTATAGTGAAATCCTCTTCGCTAGAGCACAGTCTGCGTAGGCGAAGGAATTCAGAATATGGAATGCTATTTTTAGTGGACTGGTGGTGGGAAGATGTGTAGTCCAGGTATGAGTGCGCATCAGTAGGTTTGTAGAAGACTGAGGTTTGAAGCAGTCCATCTTTGAGGGAGATAGTGATGTCCAGGAAATTAACTGACTGTGAAATGGTGTAGGTCAGCTGGATGGATGGATGGAAGGTCTGTGCAAAGTTGAGGAAATTCTGGAGGTCATGTTCTGGCATGGATGTGGCTCCCAATCCATCATCTATGTATCTTTTGTAGAGCTCTGGTGTTGGGCCTGTGTAAGAGGTTAGTAGGCGGTGTTCTAGGTGTCCCATGAAGAGGCAGGCATAGGATGGTCCCATTTTGGTTCCCATAGCAACACCACTGATTTGTGAGAATGTGTGGTTGTTGAATTCAAAAGTATTGAGGGTGAGGACTAATTCTGCAAGTCTGACTAGTGTAGCTGTGGGAGGGTGTTGTTGGTTGGGGGCCGTTTGTTAAGAAAGAATGCGAGGGCCTTCAGTCCATCAGCATGAGGGATGGAAGTGTAGAGAGAGACGACATCAAGGGTAAAGAGGAGGCTGGGTTTGAAAGTGGGATCTGTGTTGTATGAATTAATCATGTTGAGTGTGTGTGTAGTGTCTTTGAGGTATGTGGGGAGGCCTTGTACTATGGGTTGGAGGAGAGAGTCTAAGTACTGTGAAATGTGTTCTGTAGGGCAGCTGCATGCAGATACTATGGGTCTGCCGGGAGTATTGGTTTTGTGTATTTTAGGGAGCAGGTAGAAGGTGGGTTGTTTGGTGTCTGTCATTATGAGGAGTTTGGCTGTCTTCGGTAAGTTGTTATGTTTGATTTCTTGTTTAACTGTGGTTGAGATGAGTTTCTGGTGTTGGGGGAGGGGTGATGCTGTGAGTGGTGTATAGAAATTTGTGTCTGACAGTTGTCTGTGTGCTTCTTTTATATACAACTGTTTGTCCCAGACCACCACTGCACCACCCTTGTCTGCTGGTTTGATGACAATGTCTTGAATCACTGAGACAAAGGACAAGACATTGTCATCAAACCAGCAGACAAGGGTGGTGCAGTGGTGGTCTGGGACAAACAGTTGTATATAAAAGAAGCACACAGACAACTGTCAGACACAAATTTCTATACACCACTCACAGCATCACCCCTCCCCCAACACCAGAAACTCATCTCAACCACAGTTAAACAAGAAATCAAACATAACAACTTACCGAAGACAGCCAAACTCCTCATAATGACAGACACCAAACAACCCACCTTCTACCTGCTCCCTAAAATACACAAAACCAATACTCCCGGCAGACCCATAGTATCTGCATGCAGCTGCCCTACAGAACACATTTCACAGTACTTAGACTCTCTCCTCCAACCCATAGTACAAGGCCTCCCCACATACCTCAAAGACACTACACACACACTCAACATGATTAATTCATACAACACAGATCCCACTTTCAAACCCAGCCTCCTCTTTACCCTTGATGTCGTCTCTCTCTACACTTCCATCCCTCATGCTGATGGACTGAAGGCCCTCGCATTCTTTCTTAACAAACGGCCCCCCAACCAACAACACCCTCCCACAGCTACACTAGTCAGACTTGCAGAATTAGTCCTCACCCTCAATACTTTTGAATTCAACAACCACACATTCTCACAAATCAGTGGTGTTGCTATGGGAACCAAAATGGGACCATCCTATGCCTGCCTCTTCATGGGACACCTAGAACACCGCCTACTAACCTCTTACACAGGCCCAACACCAGAGCTCTACAAAAGATACATAGATGATGGATTGGGAGCCACATCCATGCCAGAACATGACCTCCAGAATTTCCTCAACTTTGCACAGACCTTCCATCCATCCATCCAGCTGACCTACACCATTTCACAGTCAGTTAATTTCCTGGACATCACTATCTCCCTCAAAGATGGACTGCTTCAAACCTCAGTCTTCTACAAACCTACTGATGCGCACTCATACCTGGACTACACATCTTCCCACCACCAGTCCACTAAAAATAGCATTCCATATTCTGAATTCCTTCGCCTACGCAGACTGTGCTCTAGCGAAGAGGATTTCACTATACAAGCAGCCAAAATGTCTGATTTTTTCACCAACCGTGGATACCCTAGTGCCGTCATCAGTGATGCTCTCAGCCGCACTGCAGCTAAATCCAGAACATCTACTCTGGAAACTAAACCTCCCAAAGAGACAGACAGACCCACTGCCTGCCTTCTCTTCCATCCTCACAATCTGCCCATCTGCAGGATCCTGAAGTCTAACTGGCACATAGTAGAAAATCATAAACCTGCCTTTGAGACCACACCAATGATCACTTTCAAACGTGACAAAAACCTCAACGACCTACTGGTGCGCTCTAAGCTGAACAAAATCTCAACACCTAAGCCACCAGGTACTTTCCCCTGCTCAAAACCCAACTGCAAAATCTGCTCTCTCACCAAACCAGACACCATCCTACATGGCCCCACAGGCTCTTTCACTATTAAACGCACTTTCTCCTGCCAGAGCCACAACATTGTGTATGCCATCCACTGTCAGCTGTGCGGTAAGATCTATGTAGGTGAGACATCTCGCACACTTGAGACGCGCATCTCTGAACACCTGGCCGACATCCGCCACCATCGGCCCAAACCAGTCGCTCTACACTTCAACCATGCCCAACACAACATCAACCATGTCAAAGTCTTGGCACTTTGGCAATCTAAGAGTGACAGCTTGGAACGCCTTATGCAGGAATCTCATCTCATTGCCAAACTGGGCACCGTCCACCCTCATGGCATCAACGTCCAAAAGTAGTATGTACCATTCCATCTCTGCAGCTCCAGCCTGAAATATCCCCCACCTACGCACACCCATACCACCCTACCTCCCTCTGTTTACCTCAGACATAGGTTGCAGCTATCATCATCTTCCCTTTTCCTACACTCTCTGAGTCTCTCCATTTGCTACATCAATCGACTTACTCCCCCCTCCCCCTGCCCTAGTAATGATGTGTGTAGGGGTGTTGGTGGATATGGCGGTTGCTGGGGGTGGAGGTGGGGGTAACCAATGAATAAGGCTGATATTACAAATGGAACACACACACACACACACACACACACACACACACACACACACACACACACACACACACACACTCACACTCACACATACACACACACATAATAAATAGAATGCTGGCTCCTTTATCGTTGGTCGTGAAAGGGGGGAGAGGGGGGGGGGGAGAGAGAGAGAGGGGAGAGAGAGAGAGAGAGATTGTGTATAGGTGTGAATATGTTGCCCCTCCCCCTCCCCCAGTTAGTACGTAAACCCATCCCCTTCTTCCCTCCACCCTCATAGCATCTACACCTTAAAGTAACATGTACCAACCCACCACTTCAATCTCAGCCCATAATATCCTCCCACCACACACACACATACTACCTTATCTCCCACTATTCACCTCCACACAACTTATAGCTATCTTATTTATGCATTTATTATCATTATTATTATTATTTTTTTATTATTTTTTTAAATTATTATTATTATTATTTACTGATTTTTTAATTTATTATTATTTTTAATGTTTCATTTATTTATTTATTTGATTATTATAAAAATGTATTTTCTAAATATATTTCTGTATCATGCTTTCATTACCTTAACCTTCACTATCGTTGTTAGCAGTATCATTCAGTAATACTATTGCTAGTATTGATACTACCACTGGCATTGACATCACGATCGCCTTCGCCTCTGGGACTGTTGCCACGGCAACCCTGCTGTTTAAGAATCCTCTAACCCACTCTCCTTTCTCCCATACCCATACTTATTGACACAGATTGGTAGTAATCTTGTCCCCTTTTTTTTTTTTTCCTCTCTTTTTTTTTTTTTTTCAGTATTTGGACCATAATTAGTATTCCTATCAGTAATATTATTATCTTCATTACGACTTTGACTCGCTCACTATTTCCCTTCCAACAGCCTCGTTCTCATTCAACGCCTTCTTCCTTGCGCTGAACCCTACGAAGTGATCTGAAGCGATCAAAGCTAAGTGAATTTTCATTGTTTTATTCGTTAATGTCTCACCTGATGAAGACCTAAGAGGTCGAAACTAGTTGTGTTTCGTCTTGTGACTCGTTTGTCCACGTTCTCTGGGCGGTTCGCTAACATTTATTTAAGATTTGTTTAGATTTCCGCCTGCAGTCCTCTCGCTTTGCAACTAGTTCTTTTTCAGGTCATACAGACGACCAGTGTGTGTGTGTGTGTGTGTGTGTGTGTGTGTGTGTGTGTCTGTGTGTCTGTGTGTCTGTGTGTGTGTGTGCGCGTGCATGCGTGCGTGCGTGCGTCCGTCGCGCGCGCGCGCGCGCGCGCGCGCGTGTGTGTGTGTGTGTGTGTGTGTGTGTGTGTGTGTGTGTTCACTGTCTGATTCTTCGTCAGCGTAACACTGATTGCCCTGCAGGAACAGAAATTCCTTAGTAAAAAAAAAAAAAAATGTGTCCCCCAAAGTTCTACGTTGAGCTGCTTTCCACAGATAACAGAGATAGAATTTGTGCTCGGTTTCGTACACCACGATTACTGATTGGAAAGAGAATTTGTCTGATCGTGTGGTTGATTTGTGGTTTGTCATTCTGTACTCCAGATTCTCAAAAAACCTACACTGAACAGAGGCCC
>CM065747.1:18874213-18899213 GCA_033310375.1 Conus canariensis | reverse complement strand
AAAGAAAAAAAACAACAACTAATCATTGGGATGGACAGACACAACCCCTCAAGACCTCAAAGAAGGAAGCTCTTATTGCAAAAGAATTGTGGAGATACAACATCGACATCGCAGCTCTAGGTGAAACTCAGCTTGCTGAAGAAGTATCAGTGTCAGAGTCAGGCAGCAGATACACGTTCTTCTGGAAAGGCAAGGCCCAGAACGAGGACAGAATACATGGAGTTGGAATTGCCATCAAGTCTAACCTTCTTAAGCACATTGCCGATCTACCCACTGGTATCAATGAAAGACTGATGAAACTCCGCTTCCTTATCAGCATCAAGCGCTTCGCCACCATCATAAGTGCATATGCTTCCACCTTCAGAGCTTTCTGAGACGTCCTCTCGACCATCTGGGAGGACGAGGACATGCTAGCAGACCTCCGTAATGCCACTATCATGGCACTTTATTAAAACAAAGGGGCAAAATCAGACTGTAGCAACTACAGAGAAATTTCTCTTCTCTCCATTGCTGGAAAGATACTTGCCCGCATCCTCCTCAACAGGCTCATCAGCATCTCTGAAGGCAATCTTCCTGAAACCCAGTGTGTTTTCCGCCCTGGCCGCAATACCATAGACATAGTGTTTGCTGTGCGACAAGTCCAGGAGAAATGCATTGTGCAGCAGATAGACTTGTACGCAATGTTCATAGACTTGACCAAAGCTTTTGACACTGTAAACAGAGAAGCTTTGTGGACCATCCTGATAAAGCTGGGCTGTCCACACAAGTTCACCGCCTTGATAAGACTTCCACGACAACATTACTGGACATGTCCTTTCTAATGGTGACTGCACGAACTCCTTCAACATCTCAGACGGAGTGAAACAGGGCTGTGTCCTCGCCCCCCATGTTGTTCAACCTGTTCTTCACGCAGGTCCTTCTTCATGCTGTGAAAGATCAGGACTTGGGCGTATACATCAAGTACAGCTCAGATGGATCGGTGTTCGACCTCCGTCGTCTTGCTGCTCCTACCAAGACTCTGGAGAAACTCATCCTTGAAGCCGTTTTTGCGGATGACTGTGCTGTCATGGAACACAAAGATAAACACCTGCAGGTCATTGTCGACCTCTTCGCAAACGCATCCAAGCTGTTCGGACTGACAATCAGTCTTGGAAAAACGGAGGTCCTGGTCCAAGCCCCTGACACAGCCAAGCCTCAGCCAGCCATTACCATTGACGGAGTCCAATTAAAGTGCGTGGAGACCTTCAAGTATCTGGGCAGCGTTATCTCTACAGATGGTTCACTGGACAAAGAGATCATGTCCAGGATCCAGAAGGCAGGCAGGCCTTCGGAAGATTAAGCGTGAAGGTCCTCCAGCGGAAAGGCATAAGGCTGTCTACAAAGCTTAAGATCTACAAGGCTGTAATACTTCCTTCACTACTGTATGAATGTGAAACGTGGACCTTGTATCGAAAGCATATCAAGCAGCTAGAACAGGAGGTGTTGGACAAAGCTGGCTTGACAAGCATTGAGTCACTGTCGCTTAAGGCTCAGCTACGCTGGACTGGGCACATCATTGGAATGGACAACAGCCGCATCCCTTGACAACTGATGTATGGTGAGCTCAAGGAAGGCTCAATCAGACAGGGAAAGCCCAAACTGAGATACAAAGACACCCTTCAGAGCAATTTCAGATGGTGCGACATCCAGCCTCGCAAGCTGGAAACCCTTGCTGCTGACAGATCATCTTGGAGGTCCCTCACCTTCAAAGCAACAGCAGCCTTCGAAGAGGACAGAAGACTGCGTCTCGCCGCTGCAAGGGACAGACGACACAGGGCCTCGTCCTCCTCAGTCCCAAACTCAGACCATCGATGTGCCATCTGTGGGCGCCTGTGTGCTTCCAGCTTCGGGCTGCGGAGTCACATGCGCTGTCATCGTCATCGCTGATTACACAGACCATCGTCTTCGTCGGCTCCCGACAGACTACTTCACAGTCACCGACAATATCAGAAAGTCCTTTTGCCACTGCATAATTTGCAGTAAGCTCTTTCGGTCAATCAAAAGTTTGCTGTTGTCTGAACCATTTACAAACCCAACAGGTCGAAAATCTGTTGTCCTCGGCTTTCGCTTCCCCGTCTACCGTACTGAGACAAAACTGTTATCAGTCATTTAAAACACGTGGACGAGTGGCCTTGTAGTAGCGGAGTTGTCATAAGCTATGGACAAAATTGTAGCTGGGGTTCATGAGCCACTGACTGCGATCGCATCTGATTATTTTTGTCTAACAAACTGACTATGAACAATCTTTTGAACGATAGTGTGTTGTTACAGATGTGTGCAGTGACTAATGATCGTCTTTTTCGTGAAGGGGAATGGGAGCTTGGGAGGAGGGACTTCTCATTTGTTGAATAATGTTCAATTGTGCCATGTTTGTTTGCCGACTTATAAACCATGTTCCTTCTATATCTTTTTACTTTGAATTGATCTACGATTTCTTGAACTCATCACAAGAAAGGCTCTGGATACAGTTTCATTATCATTATTTCTGATTAATTTGGAAAAATAACAATGGAAAAGAGGCATTCATATTTTTGAGTGAACGTTAGAAATGACAATGGAAAAAAAGTATATTCATATTTTTGAATAAGCATTAGAAATGACAACGGAAAAGAGGCCATTCATATTTTTGGTGAAAACATTATCTTAAAAGGACAGTGCCATTCGCACTTTTGTGTAATCTGTTAAATTGACTTTTTTTTTTCGATTCATTTTGTTTTACAGATACCTTAGGTTTATTATTGTGTCAGTCATGTTAATAAAAGTAGAGAAGGACTATAGCACCGTAATATTATTACTGTGTCAGTCATCGTAATAAAAGGACGGAAAGAATAAAGGACCTTACGTTTATTACTGTGTCAGTCATAGTAATAAAAGGAGCGAAAGAATAAAGGACCTTACGTTTATTACTGTGTCAGTCATCGTAATAAAAGGACGGAAAGAATAAAGGACCTTACGTTTATTACTGTGTCATTCATAGTAATAAAAGGAGCGAAAGAATAAAGGACCTTACGTTTATTACTGTGTCAGTCATAGTAATAAAAGGACGGAAAGAATAAAGGACCTTACATTTATTACTGTGTCAGTCATCGTAATAAAAGGAGCGAAAGAATATAGGACGTCACGTTGTTTACTGCGTCAGTCATAGTTATAAAAAGAGAGAAGGAATATAGGACCTCAATTTTTTTTTTCTCCTGAGGTAAGATCGCCTTCTCACGCCATCATTCAGGCGGTTCGTTTTTTGTTTTTTTTTAATCTATTTTTCTCCTTGCAAAAACAGAACATTTTACACAAATCTATAGCATTTCACTTCACATCAGTATACCATTGGCACAGTTTATATTTCAACAGCCAAACATTTACATTTTAACCAGGTACCATAAACAGTTTCTGTACCATGTGTTAACTTATTTGTAAGGCAGGATTTTTCAAAAATTGATTGAATACAAATAGACATCCAAAAACAAAAAAAAAGAAACAACAGAAGAGAGAGAGAGAGAGACTTCAGACTTCAGACTTCAGATGGTTTATTGTTCAGACGTTGTGTCCATACAATCGAGTGAGTTATTATGAATATCATTGTGGAGCTTTTCTGTGACGTCGTTACACACATAATACTTTAGAACTCTCTCTCTCTCTCTCTCTCTCTCTCTCTCTCTCTCTCTCTCTCAAGTAAACAGGAATGGAACACGTGAGTGCGCAAGCGCTCACACAAAAATAAACGCACGCGAGCAAGCACACACGTACACAATCAAAAAATTTACGCAAGATAACGGGAGATGACGCATGAAAGAATAGTAGGCCAGCAGCCCGTAAGCAATACGTGACAACAAATCAAACAATGAATTTATCCACAGTCGCACGTGAAAAGACGGTGATCCAACATGTTACTGCGGAATTTGAAGGCATAAAAAATAAACTTGGCCAGATTCACTGTTGATGTTGGAATAGTGGTATTGAGAATGGATAATTTCTGCGTTCTGTAGAACAACAAATTGAAACCTGACAGATATTTCTTACGTAGGTCGTCGTAAATCGGGCAGAAGAACAAAAAATGGGTTTCATCTTCTTGAGAGGCTAGACAAAAAGGACATTGTAACACGTCGATATCTTCTGATTTGTATCTATATGCGTTACACTTCAGATCTGTTATTCCCAAACGAAATTTAGTGAACATGTTTCTAACGTAATGTGAATTAATAACATCGAAATATTGTTCACGCTCCAATAAGCTTTTAAAACTACAGTAAAGTTCGTATCGGTTGCTGTCAGAGAGTTTTGACAACCAATTTTGTTTAGCGCAATCAATCAATCGTTGTTTAAATTCCTTCAGGAAACTTTCTCTGTTTCCGACACCCTGTGAACACCATACATGTCCAAAACCATTTACACACAACATTCTTCTGACTTTAGTGGCCCACGTTTCCTTTTCTTTATCGTCCATTTCTTTAAGCATTTGGTAAGCCATGTTAGAAAATCTGTTTTCAGGTAATGCACAAAGTCTAAGCCAATAAGAAATACACCGTACTGAAGCTTGAACAAAGAGAGGAAATCGACCAAGTTCACCATACACCATTAGATTTGGTGTACGGAGAGCTACATTCAGCAACCGTTTACATGCAAATAAATGTACTTTTTCTATCTCTTCTATTTCATCAGTACCCCAAATTTCTGACGCATACAACAGTATTGGTACAATCTGGGCATCAAAAAGCTGAAAGAATATTTTTGGGTCAGTACAATTGATTCTCCACATGGTTCTAAATATGTCTACAACACATTTCTTTGCTTTTGTAATCATGTCTTCAACAGACAATTTGCGGCTCAGGCGAGTAGTAAAGTTGAGGCCGAGGTATTTGTAAACGTTTACTACTTCAACATCTTGGGTTCCATAATTCCATTTTTCATGTTTTGATAAGTAGCCCCCATTTCTGAACACCATTATTTTTGTTTTACTGAGGTTCACTTTCAGTCCGAGTTCTGCCGATATTACAAATAAGTTGTTTAGCTGAGTTTGAAGACCACACGGGCTGGATGAAAACAAAGCAATATCATCAGCAAACATTAGCAAAAATAACTCACTAGTGTCAGGTCTAAGCTGGAAGCCATGTTTACCGTTATTCATTATATAAGCAGCTAATTCGTTAATAATAAAAGAAAATAGTGTTGGAGAAGCCAAACAGCCCTGCTTAAGTCCTTGAAGGCATTCAAAATAGTCGGTATAAACCAGATCATCTCTTACGCAAAATTTCACAGAGTTGTACATTGCTTGGAGCGCTGAAAGCATTTTACCACCGATTCCGATCTTTAGTAAAATATTCCACAGTACGTGTCTCTTGACCGTGTCGAACGCTTTCTGAAAGTCGACAAAGGCTACATAAATCTTTCTGTTCAGAGCGAGATATTTCTGAACTAAGGCATTTAATGTGAAAATATGATCGATTGTAGAATAATCTTTGCGGAAACCAGCCTGTGTTTCAGATATAATATTGTATGTATTCGACCATTCTGACAACCTCTTATTCAATATATAAGTATACAGTTTGCTGAGGCAAGACAAAAGAGCAATACCACGATAATTATCGGGATTGTTAATGTCTCCTTTTTTATGGAGTGGAAATATGATAGCTTTAGACCATTCACTGGGATACGTACCCTTGGAAAACAATGCATTAAAATACTTTGTCAAAAAAGGGACAATCGCATCCTGTGAGACTTTTAAAACTTCATTTATTAACCCATCAGGTCCGGCTGCTTTTCCTGATTTTGAATGTTTTATAGCTTCTTTTACCTCTAATTCTGATATATCAATATTTAGGCGATCAAACAAGTTGTCAGCTTCGTTACCCTCTGGCTCAAAAATATTGTGAACGTGTTGTTCAGCATTGTCATTTAAGAGATTAGAAAAGTGACGAAACCAGTCTTCTTTTGGTATGTTATTTTTTAGTCTGGTTTTACGTTTCCATTTCTTTATTTCTTTCCAGAATGCCTGCGAATTATGTCGATTGTTGACAAGTCTATCTACAGCTTCCTTTTTGAATTCTTTTTCCTTAGTTGTAAGAGTAGTTTTATACTTTTTCCTTTCCTGTACGTATGATGATCTGTGTTCTAGTTTCTTGTTTCTATTAAAGATTCTTAACGCTTTTCTTGCGTTCTTCTTTAACAGGCGACAATCTTTGTCGAACCAAGGCTTACTTTGTTTAGAAGTGGGGACAACACCTTTAGGGTTATTGGGACAAATCCTCTTAGTCATACACATTGCTGCATTTTTAATAGCACACGTAAAAGTGTCCAAAGCATCATCGATTGATCGTTCAATCTGAGCAGTGGCTTCTGCTATATGGTCAGAAAACGCAGGAGAAAAACAGGATTCATTGAGTCTATGTACTTCATCAGGGTTCCATATTATCTTATCAACAGAACAATGGGAGCTGTCACATAAGATATCTGCATCATTTTCTGTAAGCAAACGATTTACTGAAAGCACAAGGGGCATATGTACTGATTCCACTCTCTCTTCTACAACGAAATTTGTACATAAAGAAGCAAAGTCCGGAGAAGCAATAAAGTAATCATTTACACTTGCGCCACTAGGAGAAACAAACGTAAATTGCTTTGATGCATCAGGGTAACAGAAGCCGTTTAAAATCAAAAGTTCATAGCAAGCACACAGATCTAGAAGATGTCTACCAAAGGCATTAAGAACCAAGTCTTCTCTCTGACGGTTATCAACAAATAATGCAGTGTTGTCATTCAACGTGTTTTCCAGCTCAGAATGGAATACATCAGAATTGGGTTGAAGGTTAGCTGTTCTGCTGTTAAAATCTCCGCACAGTAGAAAAAGGGCATCGCCAAATTGTTCAAGAATATCTGCAAGGCACTGTTCTATTTCAAACAAGTGACATTTATGTTGCACATAATTATAGAACGGAGAATCGATGGGGGGTACGTAGCAAGCTACAAGAAAAACGTCACTGACAGTTCCAAGGAGTGATTTATCTAATTTTAGAACAAGAACATGGTCGTATGAAACATCAACACGCGATACAAATTTTTCATATTCTTTACGTATCAAAGTGATAATACCACCACTGCTCCTACCTCGACGAGAAAGTTTCACAGCAGGAGAGGAAAAACATGAAAAAGCTGACCAGCAGTCTGGAGGGGAAAACGAACTGTTGAGAAAAGTTTCAAATAAACACACAAAGTCAAACTTACTAACGTAATTTAAGAAATCCGGGTCGGAAAATTTGTTCCAAAAGCCGTCAATGTTCCAGGACAAGAAAGAAAGTGAAGGGCTTACAGTATGTTGGACTGTGTTCAAACCCTGGGCTTGGCCGACACATCATGCCTGGTTCGGTTTTGCTGAAGCTGCGTCGTTGGGGGAGCTGGGTGGGCGCCTTCGTTTTGGGGGTCGGGGTGACGCGTGTTGGTGGCTCGAGGACGGCCCACTAGTGGTCGCACTGTTGCCACGGACAGGTGACCTGCTTCCGAGGTTACGATTACCGACTGACCCCCCTCTTGGATGACTGGAGGCCCCGTTGTGGTGGCGCGAGTTGTCGGTGCTGCCGTTGCCGGAACGTTGCTGCAGAGGGCCCGCGACCACCAGCTTGTTGCCCTTGTAATAAGCATGTAGTCCTTTCTCGCGTTGCTTTCTAATCTGCTCCGACTGTCGCGCTGTCAAGTCGCCTGCAACCTGAATTCCCTTTTGCTTTAGCACCATACGTCCCTTCGTCAAGACGTCCATCTTATCTTGCCAACGCTAGAATTTGACAATCATTGGGCGGGGTTTGGGGTTAGGATTACGGTTGGCAGCCATTGACGCAAAGTTTGGTTTCTGACCCACTCTGTGAGCGCGCACAATGTCATCCACCGACCATGTTTTTCCTGGCACAGTATCCTTCAAAGATTCCACCACTTTGGTGGCACATGACTCAAAAGTTTCACCAGGAGTTTCAACAAGTCCGAAAAAACGAAGGTTGTCCCGGCGCGAAAAGGCTTCTAACTTATCCAGTTCTTCATCGTACCGTTTCCGTAGGTCCGTCAGATCTTCTTGCAGATCTTCGACAGACTCTGCCGTATCCTGCTGTTTCTCAGCCAGCTGCTCACAGGTTTTCTCCAGACAGGTGGTGCGGTCCTTCAAGTCTGCAATGTCACAGGCAATGGCTTGCACCGACGACAACACAGAGTTCATGTCAGCACGCAGAGCGCCAAGCTGTGACGACAATTTTTCGTTGATAGCCTGTGTCTGTTGGTCGAGGATACGCTGGATGTCAGTCAAAGTGAGGGGCGAGGGTGATGTATCCTCCCGATCAGATACACCGGTAACAGCAACTTCTTCAGATTCAGAGGACGGGGACGACATGGTAGTAGTAGCTGTCTGCCACCGCTCAGTTGGAATGCAGGTAAACAGTGACGATCGCCGACACGTGAGCGCGTGCAATTCAGGTAAACACCTTTGCCCCACGCCACCACAACAGCCAGCAATGGAGAAAAATAAAATACAGGTTAAATGGAGAAAACTTGAAGTCACTCAGAGACAAAATTTGTACCATTCAATTCACCGAAGACTCACGAAGACGATGGTAATAATTCTATATTTATAATTTGCACTTTGCCGAAAATAATTGGGAATTTTGACTAATAATGCCGCTGCTCCTCAAAGAATGGTGTTGCCAGTTTCGTGAGCTTAAACTCACTCCCCGAGAGAGAGAGAGAGAGAGAGAGAGAGGGGGGGGAATAAGACACCGACAAAGCCACCAGGGGATCCAAACGTACATGCATATCAAGTGACACGGAGACAGACTAGTCTCTCAACATGTACATCAAGTGCAAAAGTTACACTTCTATCAAAGTTTGGTATAACTGCCATTTTTCATGCAGTTTTTGACTGGACTTTACGCTTTTCGCAACATGCCGTTCAAAATCATGTCTTGTCTTTAAATAATGTAGAAAGCTTATTACAACTGGAATTTTTTTTTTCACATTTGCATGTATGGATAAAATATTATGCTAGAAGTAATATGAAGTCAAACGTTTCATCACCTCTGTAATTACCTGAATGCCCAAATGACACCAATTCAACAGACAAATTTAAAGAATCCGCATCTGACCTCAAGTTTCTTACTTTGAGAGTCATTTTAGTCAAAGGAGAGACGGAATATGAGACCTCAAGATGACCGCTGTGTCAGTCATAGTTATGAAAGGAGAGATGAAATAGAGGACATCTGCTAAAGTTTTCTTTGTATTGAGCCAGATAGAGCACACAGGGGCAACACAAGACACTGTTATTGTTGCAGGGGTCATTTGTTTTTTTTAATGGGAAGGGGTGGAAGGTTGGGGGTGGGGGGGGGGGAGGGAGGCAGAACGGTAGACACTCACATTGTTTCGGGCATATTCTGTTGCCGTGCCAGGCGTAGGATGCTGACACTATCATCAGCGACAGCAGGAACATCTGTGTGACGTGACCGTTCACCTCCATTCTGAGACCTCTCTGCAAGTCGAGGCATATGCTGTGAATACAGGGTTGAAAAGTGTGTGTGTGTGTGTGTGTGTGTGTGTGTGTGTGTGTGTGTGTGTGTGTGTGTGTGTGTGTGCGTGCGTGCGTGCGTGCGCGCGCACGCGCCTCTCTCTCTCTCTCTCTCTCTCTCTCTCTCTGTGTGCGTGTGTGTGTGTGTGTGTGTGTGTGTGTGTGTGTGTGTGTGTGTGTGTGTGTGCAAAAGCGTGCGTGCTTTCGTGCATGCCTGTGTGTGAGAGCGTGTCCGTTATGTGCGCGGGCTCGTGTGTATGGTGTGTGTGTGTGTGTGTGTGTGTGTGTGTGTGTGTGTGTGTGTGTGTTGTTGTTGTTGTTGTTGTTGTTGTTGTTGTTGCTGTTGTTGTTGCTGTTGTTGTTGTTGTTGCTGTTGTTGTTGTTGTTTGTTGCATGAGCGTGGATTCCTCTCTCTCTCTCTCTCTCTCTCTCTCTCTCTCTCTCTCTCTCTCTCTCTCTCTCTTTCTGTATGTGTGTATATGTTGTTTGTGGTGTGTGTGTGTGTGTGTGTGTGTGTGTGTGTGTGTGTGTGTGTGTGTGTGTGTGTGTGTGTGTGCGTGAGTGTTTGTGCGTGCGTGCGTGCATGCGTGCATGCGTGCGTGTGTGTGTGCGTGCGTGTGTGTGTGAGAGAGAGACAGACCGACCGACAGACAGACAGATACAGAGAGAAGACAAGATTTTATTCATGAAGTAACTAACAAGTGAGCCACTGCTTTATGACGACGCCAATGTCACACACCGCATTTGCAAACTCAATCACAAACAAAGCATGTTAACTCCATACACACACATCTACTGCGTTCATTGAAAGGAGATACTGAGGAAACAAGAATTTCCTTTTTGTGTGCTCCCTTTACCAGAACAAAAAAAGAAAAAAAGCAAAGAATTTTACAATGACAGTTAGCTTTAAGCAATATGAATGTAATAACACTTTCGTTCCGATTTTTCACAAACACTATTGATTATATTCTCGTTCTTATTTTTTGAAAGGCTGCCGGGTAAATATTTCTTTTCAAATATTCCACCAGCTGGAAAAAATTTCTTCCTGGACGTAGGTAGTACGATCCAACGTCTGGACGCTGAGGTTTTTCACAGGGAATCAATATTCTGACAAACAGAATCCCCTAGCAGACTTCTGTCTGCGCTACATCAACATCTCTGGTCCTTCGGAAAACTACCTTTTTTCCATTCGCAATCCTCAAGGTTGAAAATTAACTACCACCTTGGCCCAAGCCAAGCGCCCTGCCCTCCTGTCTGGCAACTCCTGGTCTGCCATAAAGGTCGGGAACATACCCGTCCCACAGTGAGTTTGTCTCACTAATCACATGCCTCAGCGTCCAGTCAACGACATTAGTTCTGACTCCATTTCCCATACAGTCCTTCGAATGAGACTATAAACCGAGGTTCCGTGTGTGAACGCACGCATAATATCTTGCACACACGTAAAATCCCATCACCAACTTTCGGAAGAGTAGGCCAGTTTGGCCGTTGGTATGGATGACACGTTACACACAGCATGCACCCTGCGTAAGAAATGGAAAGAATGAAGGAAGTAAAGAAACTGAGTGAACGATATTGAACGATATTGACTGGATGACACGGGAAACGACTGAATGAAGCGCCAGCTGGCAGCTCTTCAGTCGGCACTACCCAGGTAGGCAGCCCGTTGTGTAAGCGAGTGTTGATTGTAAAGCGCTTAGAGCTTGGTATCTAGCCGAGAATAAGCGCTATATAAGTATTCATTATTATTATTATTATTAAAAGGTTAGGGATAAAAGCATCGATCAGATATGGTCTAACCTTTTTGTCAAAAGTTCTAAATCTCGCTTTTCAAATTCGCCCCTGCATTTCACGCCGAGTCTTGTGTAATGATCACTCTGCTGGGTTTCCATAGACTGGGCTGACCTAGGAAGACCTTTGGCCTCTGCACGGGACTCACGTTATCAGACACTGTTGACGTCTGGGATTCTAGGAACATGTACACTGAACAGCAAAAGAAACGCAAATTCAATGGTCAACGAAATCAATGGATTTTTGACGATTCAACTGAACAAGATCAGATCGACTGATTTTGAAGAGCATTTGACAAGTAAGTTGTGGTTCTTGGTCCTTCGTTCCAATGTACATGAAATGGCCGAACTATCCAGAAAGACAACGGCACGTACAGTTTTAACAACTTCAAGTCTAACAATGGAGGTAGAAACAGTGGCAGAAGCACTCCAATGGCTTTCATCCACAGGCCACATTAAAACTCAACAAGCCATGATATTGACTGACTCCATGAACCTACTTCAATAGTGGAGAGTGGAATGGGAAGCCCTGCTTGGCATGAAGTAATGCGAAGCCTTCCACTGGAGAGACTCGTACGGATGTACTGCCCTGGGCATGCATAAGTTAAAGGAAATGAGGGAGCAGACACACTGGCAGACAAGGCAACGATGAGAACAGGATTACAGCTTGGCCGATCTGATGTGAAAAGAAATCTAAACAATCACCATCTTTCAGATCTGAACATCAAGAGAGGAAGTGGCCGCACATCCAGACTTAAAGGAAGAGCAAGAAACATCACCAACCAAACAAATATTGGAATAGTCTCAAGGCCAACACTCCGAAGACTCCTGAAGATTGGGGAAAAATCATACTGGGCCTTTCCAATAACAGACACAAGCGATACATGTCAAAGTAGAAAGAAACTCGTGGAGAGCGAGCCACTGGGGCACCTGATATTTGTAGGGAAATTTAAGCCTTATGAAGTTCACTTTTGTTCTTCCTTGACCAGATCCAGCTTGAACACCTCTCTGCCGCTTCTGCCATTGCTTTCAGGGCTCTGGTTTTTTCCCTCCCTGCAACTGAGAGCTGTTTCATGAGGCTGTATGCAGACGTTCCTACAAACCCCCTAGCTCCAATTTCTGCAGTGAGGAGTTTGACCTGATAGCCTTCTCTCCTCAGGCTGTTTGCCAGATCAGCATACTTTTCAGTCTTGTAGATTTGAGCTGCCTCCATTCTGTTCTCATATGGCACCGTAAGCTCGATCATGATCAGCTGCTTGGTTGACTGAGAGTGGACTACTATGTCTGGTCTCATCCCACTCTTGCTGATGATCTCTGGGTGACTCTTCCATTCCGGGAGGTCTGCAGTGCACTCCCAGTCATCAAATAAGATAACACTTTGAATCTGTCAGGGACCCCAGTGCATACTGTAGACATGTGCGCGCTGGTGGGTGTGAAAACATGAATAAGTTTGATATAATGTGAGGTCTCAACTCCTGGTCCATACACCGCCGTGCTTCTCCACCATTCTCACAACCAGGGGTCCTATGTTCTTGAAGACTACGTTAGGGCTTACCAGGTGTCCTATGTTCTTGAAGGCTACGTCAGGGCTTACCAGGGGTCCTATGTTCTTGAAGACTACGTTAGGGCTTACCAGGGGTCCTATGTTCTTGAAGACTACGTTAGGGCTTACCAGGGGTCCTATGTTCTTGAAGGCTACGTCAGGGCTTACAGGGGTCCTATGTTCTTGAAGACTACGTCAGGGCTTGCCAGGGGTCCTATGTTCTTGAAGACTACGTCAGGGCTTACCAGGGGTCCTACGTTCTTGAAGACTACGTCAGGGCTTGCCAGGGGTCCTATGTTCTTGAAGACTACGTCAGGGCTTGCCAGTGTGTTGAGGCCAGTTCCAGCCAAGTCATGTGTTTCCAGATGAACTCTGGCAGCAGCCTGGCCGCTTAGAATGCACACGGTCTAAATGACGGCGCTTTCGCAGAGCCGCTGACAGCGCTTTAGAGCGAGACAACAACCACGCTTACTGCTAAAGCAAAATGCGTCTATCATTGCAGGGTTTCTGTTTCATGAAGATTCATTCATCAGTACCTAGATCAACGTTCATGTCAGGCACCAAATGAATGGTGGTAAGAATACAGAAATTTTACAATCGGATTTTAAGGTTGAACTAACTGTGACTTCACAGAGAGAGAGAGAGAGAGAGAGAGAGAGAGAGGGGGAGAAAGAAAGAGAGACAGAGAGAGAGAGAGACACAGAGAGAGGAGAGAGAGAGAGAGAGAGAGATTTAAGACAATAGATGATTTATTGTACTTTGGCCATCGATCCATGTATAAACCACACAAAAACAATAGAAATATACAAACACACAAACAAAGAAACAGACAGACAGGCAGACAGACAGACATTCAAACAAAGATGATTTGACACACTGAAATCGCCGTATAAACTTCATGGCCGCGCAAAATATGCATTAATGAATGAATACGGCTCTGGAACGTCGACCGAGGTTTCTAGAAATATGAATATAGCAAACTGATTGGACATTTAATCGATTAAAGTTATACAGACAATGTGAACATTAGTAAAACAAATATACGAGAGAGAGAGAGAGAGAGAGAGAGAGAGAGAGAGAGAGAGAGAGAGAGAGAGAGAGAGAGAGAGGGAATACGCAATTTTTCGAATAATCCTGTTCTTTAAAATGCTAGAATGAAAACAGTCTTTCTTTTAATCTTTGTTCATTTACGTTTACTAATTAATTCAACTTCGCTGCAAAAATAAAATGCAGCATATTCTGCAGTTGAATTATTGGATTTCACTGCATTGAACACTGTGTTATGATCAGATCACTGTTTCCCCTTCTAATTTTGTCTCAGAAAACTTCTCGAAATCAATAAAATCTCTCTTGTTTTTAGTTCAGTGAACAATGGTTCTGGGCGACTCGGGGAGAGAGAGAGAGAGAGAGAGAGAGAGAGAGAGAGAGAGAGAGAGAGAGAGAGAGAGAGAGAGCGAGAGAGAGAGAGAGAGAGAGAGGGAGGGAGGGAGGGAGGGAGGGAGAGAGAGAGCGAGAGAGAGAGGGAGGGAGGAGAGAGAGAGAGAGAGAGAGAGGGGGGGAGCAGGAGGGATTTGGAGGAGGAAGACGTTATTCTGAATCAATTCATGTGGGTTTTTTAATTCCTTTATGAGAAAACAAAACTGTTGGACCGTGAAACGCATGAGTATTATTCCAAAGCATTTTTGAATAAATATAGATATCATATAACTTTTGAATGTTGTGACAAAAAAGTTGTTCTTCATCAAAAGAATTATATGTATATATATATATATATATATATATATATATGTGTGTGTGTGTGTGTGTGTGTGTGTGTATGTGTGTGTGTGTGTGTGTGCATCTATGTTTCTTCCTAATGTACAGATGCATAAATGCCACCAAGATGGATTTATATATTAATTAGCAAAAAGCTAATCGCTAAACGCATCGTGTGTTGCAACAAGATCAAAACTTTCTTTCCGTACTGTTAGACACCAAGCCAAGACACCCCCCCCCCCTCCTCTACACTGATCTGTACTGTGTTGATGGCTCTGTAGTCACCACCCTTTGCTGTGTTTACAGGTGAACAACAACAGCAACAACAACAACAACAACAACACACTCCCACACAAAATCACCTCCACCCCAACTTTTTTTCTTCTCCCCGCTCCCCCTTCTTTTTCTTTTTCTTTACTTACCTTATGCCTGATTCACGGACAAGAAGTCAAAACAATGATGCGCAAAGAAACCGGTTTTGGTCGGCCGACCAACAACTCATTTGGTGAAACAGACTTGCAAAACCTTTCGATGCGCAGTTCGCTGGTTGATATGGGAACTGGTTCAACCGCTTGGCGAAGGCACAGCTGATTTTGATGGTGTTGGTGGCGGACGGGGGTCGGGTGGGGGGCGGGGGGGGGGAGGCAGGAGGGAGGGAAGGGGAGCAGGGGCGGGGAAGGGCTCAATTATGCCCTCACATGCATGGGGAGCCGGAATAGCTCAGTTTTTTTTTTTTTTTTTTTTTTTGATTACATTTATGTGGACATTGATACATGCATTTCATGCTGGCATTGTGCGGTGAACTACTTTGACATGCTTGTGCACTTAAAATATCTTGTAGAGTCTAGAAAGGAAAAGAAGAGGAGAGAGAGAGAGAGAGAGAGAGAGAGAGAGAGAGAGGAGAGAGAGAGAGAGAGAGAGAGAGAGAGGGAGAGAGAGAGAGAGAAGGAGAAAGGAAAGGGAGAGAAAGAGATATGGCATGTACTGGCCACTGGTAGTTGAAAGACTAATATTATGTAGTACTCGGTAACAGCCTTTGCTATCCGCTTGGAATTTCAACCCTGTTATATAAATTTATGTGTATGTATCACATTTTGCCATGAGATATGATGGTTAATTTGTAAATGTACAGAATGTTTAAAATACAGTGAATTATAATGCAATAGTTCACCAGCACTGACACTTGGCTGCACTGCCACCCCATGCATAGTGGACTTCTCGAACACTTAATTGGCCCCAAGCCAACCCCTCCCTCCCATACCCCCCTCCCCCCCCCCCACCACCACCACCCCCCCCACCCCCCCTCTCCGCCTGTGCCCCTTGTTTCAATACTTTTTCAAAAACTGTTTGAATGATTTGTATTCATTGTATGTATGTTTGTATTTATTTCCTTTTGTCAAGAGAACTTGAGCATTGGGCTTCATATGTGAAACATGTTTATTATTGCTTGCTTGGTTTGTGTGTTACCATGATGCACTTGAGAAATGTGAAGGTATGTCATTTTGTGACCTTTTTAGTGACCTTTTCAAACCCTGATCCTTTTGTATGTGATGGAATGGAATGGTATTCGGTGAATAGTTATTTTCAAGATAACAGGAAGTTGTTGTTCGGATGGAACATTTGTCATGGATAGATATTACGATGCTTGTCCTGTATGCAGCGATTTATTTTCGTTAAAAACTCTGTTACAAATATGAACAGTCTTATCATCTCTTCCTTGAATTGCCAGGGCCTAGGTTCTTATCAAAAGAGAAGAGATGTCTTTCAACATCTTAGACAAAAACGACACTCTATATATTTCTTACAGGATACGCATTTCACTACAAAGATGGAAAGACAAGTAAGAGCTGAATGGGGTTATGAATGTGTATTTTCGTCAAATAATTCTAGATCAAGAGGAGTAGCCATCTTGTTCAATAATAATTTTGAATTTAAAATTCTGAAAACTGTAAAAGATACCCATGGCAATTATATACTTCTTGCATTAAAAACGATAGACCTAGAAATTCTGTTGGTTAATATATATGGACCTAACAAAGACACTCCTGATTTCTTTGATGAAATTAAGAAACAAATTGATGAGATGGGTATCGCTAATATCATAGTAGGTGGGGACTGGAATTTGGTAATAAACCCTAACTTAGATTATTACAACTACAAGACAGTAAACAATCCAAAAGCACAAGAAACAGTACTTGAGATGATGAATGATCTCGAACTTGTAGATATTTGGAGAGAATTCAATCCGGAAGTCCTGAAATACACATGGAGAAGGCCAACCCCTTTACAGCAGAGTCGACTAGATTTTTTCCTGTTAACTGATAGCGTCATCAACACGATAAAAGATGTAGATATTCTTTATTTGGCTATAGAAGTGACCATTCTCTAATAACTATTCACTTCAACTCCAAAGTGGAAAATAAAAAGAAAACGTTTTGGAAATTTAACTCAGCTTTACTAAAGGACAAACATTATGTAGAATTAATTAAACAAACAATTGAAAACATAAAACTTCAGTATGCAGTGTCCCCATACTCTCGGGAAAACATAAACAAGATTCCGATGGATGAAATTCAGTTCACAGTAAGTGATCAACTGTTTTTGGATGTTTTAATTATGGAAATAAGAGCAAAAACAGTAACTTTCGGTATAAAGAAAAAAAGAGAATTAAGGGAAAAAGAAAAAAAGTTGGAATCAGAAATACAAACACTTGAAACAGATTTGCTAATTAACAGTAAACCAAGGGAACTTCAAGAGAGAAAAGATGAACTGATACAGTTTAGAAAGGAGAAAATGGAAGGGATCGCCATTCGATCCAAAGCAAGATGGGCATCAGAGGGGGAAAAGATATCTAAATATTTTTGCAATCTTGAGAAACGACATTTTGTCAGCAAACAAATGTTAAAGTTAGTAACAGACCAAGGAAATATAATAACAGAAACAGACGAAATATTAGATGCAACTAAGACCTATTATGAAAACTTATACAAAGAAAGAAGTACAAAAAACATAGACATTGGCAGATATGCTGGAAATCTACCAAAGCTTGAAGAAGCTGAATCCAAACAACTAGAGGGACAAATAACTAGACAAGAAGCTTCAGAAGCACTGAAGGGAATGCAGAATGACAAGAGCCCTGGTACTGATGGGATGACAGTAAATTTTTTCAAATTTTTCTGGAAGGACATAGGAGACTTTGTAGTTCGATCTTTAAATGAAGGTTTTACAAAAGGAGAGCTGTCCATTACTCAGAGAGAAGGAATTATTACTTGCCTACCAAAAGGAGAAAAGCCAAAAGAATATTTACAAAATTGGAGACCTATATCATTATTAAATGTGTCGTATAAAATAGGATCAACATGTATAGCCAACCGAATAAAGTACACCCTACATAAATTGATAAAAGAAGATCAGACAGGTTTTATTCCAGGAAGGTATATAGGAGACACTTTAAGAACAGTATACGACATCATATATTACTTAGAAAAAAATAACCTTCCAGGTTTATTAGTGTCAATAGACTTCGAGAAAGCATTCGATTCAATAAATTGGAAATACATGAATAAAGTCCTGAATGTTTTTGGTTTTGGCGATGATATATGTAAATGGATAACCACATTTTATAAAAATATAAAATCGTATATCACGGTAAACGGACATGCATCTGGAAGCTTTGAAGTACAGAGAGGATGTCGTCAAGGAGACCCTATTTCACCCTACCTTTTTGTTTTGTGTTCAGAAATTCTAGCTCACAAAATAAGAGAAGATAAAAGTATAAAAGGTATTACTATCCATGACTCTATTTTTAAAATAAATCAATTCGCAGATGACACGTCATTTACACTGAACGGAGATAGGGAATCATATGAAAATCTGTTCAGAACTCTTGAGGATTTTGAAGAAATTGCAGGACTAAAACTTCATTATGGAAAAACTGTTAATGTGTGGCTAGGTCAAAAGAAATATTCAGAGAACAAATACTTAAAAGAAAAAAAATATGAAATGGAATCCCCCAAATATAAACTCTTAGGTATATGGTTCATGAATGACTTGTCGAAAATGACTGAAATTAATACAATGGACAAATTAGTAGAAGTGAAAAATCTATTTAAAATTTGGTCCAAACGAATTTGCACACCCCTTGGTAGAATCGCTGTACTTAAGTCTCTCATACTCTCAAAACTTATTTACTTATGGATTCTCCTCCCAAACCCTCCAGAAAAGATAATAACACAGCTACAAAACTTGTGTTTCAAATTCATATGGGATAATAAACCAGATAGGATAAAAAGAAAATATTCAGTTCATCACACTGAAAATGGTGGCCTAGGTGTTCCCGAAATACAAGTGTTTATACAGGCCCAAAAAATGACATGGATGAAAAAGATCCTCACAGGAACATCCAAATGGAAAAAAATACTGTTTACGGATTGCCCTGAGATAGAATCATTGGAACAGTGTGGGCATTTGAGATTACTTAAAAATAATTGTAACAAGTTTTGGAAGGATGTGTTCACAGCTTATGCGAATTTCTGTAAACACGTGTCTGTAAAAGAAGCACAAGAAGTACACAAGTTGATAACGACAAGTTTAGAATTGATAATAGTACTTTTTTCTTTAGAAAATGGACACACAAAAGCATATTCCTAGTAAGAGATGTGGTTGACGAAAAGGGATGCTTTTTAAGCTATAAAGCTTTCTGCGAAAAGTATACTATCAGCGTAAACTATTTAGAACACATGAGTTGTGTTCAATCAGTTAAAAGCTTCCTTGCTGCAAATAATATCAAAATAAAAGATAGCAAATGCAATGAAAGAACAAACGCACAATAAAATAATAGCAAATGCTAAAAAAGGTTCAAAAACTTTCTATGATGTCTTACTAGAGCCAATCGTTATATATGATATAAATGCTTTTGCAAAGTGGGAGCAAACACTAAATATATATGTGGACTGGGATAGAACACTAAAACAAATAAAACAAATAAAGGAAATCAGATTAAGGTGGTTCCAAATTAAATTGTGTTATAATATTTTAGTTAACAACAATATTTTGAAGAAAATGAGAATTACAAATTGTGACAAATGCACTTTTTGTAGAAAGGAGAAAGATTCAGCCAGACATTATTTATGGTTCTGTGATGTTTCACAATGTTTTTGGAGGGACCTGGAGAAGATTTTAAGAGAGAAGTGCGAACAATGTCTTCAGTTAAAATTCAACGTAGAACTTGTTTTGTTTGGGAATGATGACCAAACAAAAACAGACGACACTTTTGATCAGATTAATCTATTAGCAAAATACTTTATTTACAAATGCAGGATAAATAAGATCAAACCAAATGTAATACACTTTCTGAAAGATTTGAAACACAATTATATATGAATATGAGTACATGTATAGATAGATATATTCATATGTGTCTGTGTGTAAGTGTACTTTACAATTATCTTTTGTTCCACTTTTCACAGTAGTAAGAAATATTCATGTATCATCAGTTTAATGTACGTATGAAAATCTCTGCGCACTGTCCTCTTTCTGCGCATATGTATCTCTTCTGTTACTTGAATAAAATGTATGAGGAAAAAAAAAAAAAAAAAACCGGTTTTGGTCGGCCGACCAACAACTCATTTGGTGAAACAGACTTGCGAAACCTTCCGATGCGCAGTTTGCTGGTTGATATGGGAACTGGTTCAACCGCTTGGCGAAGGCACAGCTGATTTTGATGGTGTTGGTGGCGGACGGGGGTCGGGTGGGGGGCGGGGGGGAGGGCAGGAGGGAAGGAAGGGGAGCAGGGGCGGGGAAGGGCTCAATTATGCCCTCACATGCATGGGGAGCCGGAATAGCTCAGTTGGTAGAGCGCCTGACTCGTAATCTTGGTGATCCTGGGGCTGTGGGTTCGAACCTCCGCCAGGGCGTTTCGGTACAGGGGGATTTTTCCCTCGGAGTTAACATTGGTTCTGACTCCATTTCCCATACAGTCCTTCGAATGAGACTATAAACCGAGGTTCCGTGTGTGAACGCACGCATAACATCTTGCACACACGTAAAATCCCATCACCAACTTTCGGAAGAGTAGGCCAGTTTGGCCGTTGGTATGGATGACACGTTACACATAGCATGCACCCTGCGTGAGAAATGGAAAGAATGAAGGAAGTAAGGAAAATGAGTGATCGATATTGAACGATACTGACTGGATGACACGGGAAACGACTGAATAAAGCGCCAGCTGGCAGCTCTTCAGTCGGCACTACCCAGGTAGGCAGCCCGTTGTGTAAACGAGTGTTGATTGTAAAGCGCTTAGAGCTTGGTCTCTAGCCGAGAATAGGCGCTATATAAGTATTCATTATTATTATTATTATTACATGCATCGCTGTCTTCACGGTGAACTGCAGCAAATAAGGGAGAAAGAAAATGAGCACAACGGTAAAAGGCAAAGAAGGATTTCTCCGACTGGGAGGGGTGGGGGAGGGCGGGGGGGAGGGAGGGAAGGGGGGGGCGGTGGACGACGGGTGTATATGTTAAGCATATTGGGCAACAAGTATAACTGGCAGTGTTTGTAAATACACACACACACACACACACACACACACACACACACACACACACTCACACACACACACACACACACACGCACACACACACACACACACACACACACACACACACACACACACACACACACGACAAAGTTGGAAGCGTACGTAGTTTTTTTCCATTGGTCTTGGACAAGAGAGAGAGAGAGAGAGAGAGAGAGAGAGAGAGAGAGAGAGAGAGAGAGAGAGATGTTAAAGCTGATCTGACGATTCACACAGAGGACATACGTGCGACTCAGACGGAGTTCAGAATTATGGTCCAGTACACATGACAGACTTCTTTGGATCCCATACCATATTACTGCAGAGTGTTACAAGCGCACTGAAATGTTCCCTGGTCCGATCTCTCCCACGAACTCGCCTCTGCCCCCTCCCTATTCCTCCTCCCACCTACACATGCACCCACTTCCCGCCCCTAACCCCCCCCCCACTCCCCCCTCCCCCCCCCCCCCCCCCACACACACACACACACACGCACACACTAACGAAAGACTGCGGACTTCTAACAAAAGAGAACTGACACACACAAAAATTAGTTTTTAGTTTTTTGTTTTTTTTTTCTTAAATCAAAGAGAAACAGGGAAAATCTACCAGGAAAAGATGTTTAACTGAAACAGAGGTAACATTGCTCTTGTACCTGTAAAACGAAAATAAGAGAGACAGGAAAAATCCCACCAGAAACAACGCTCTTAGAGGAAGGAGAGAATGAGGACGGGGGAGATGAAAGTGCGGAAGAAAATGAAAGTGAAAGTGATTTCGATGCATTGTTAAGCAGAAATAGACGTATCAGATGAAGAAGAAAGAGGACTGGAGGAGGAACAAGAGAGTATACAGAGAAACAGTAGAAGAGGAGTGGGAGAGGAAGAAGAGGGGAGAAAGGAGAGACTAACCAGTGCAAAAGGAAGAGAAAATGTAACAAATAATGAAGAGAGGAAAGAGGGTGTGTCCGGCAAAAGCGAGGCAGGGAAAACACACACAAAAACACTACGGAGGCAAATGCAGGTCAAAGTTCGGACACAGGTCACGAAAACACCAACAGCATGCGCATACAATATACCTGGAACCGCTTTCATCCTTTTATCGCTCGTCGTTTAGATTATTGCTTTGCTTCAGAAGATATTATTTCCTTTATTGCGTCATGTGAACATTATACAGTCTCTAATTCGGATCATAAAGCTGTAGTCACAGAGTTAGAAAACAGCAAGTTCATAAGAGGTCCTGGGTATTGGAGATTTAATAATAGCTACCTCAGACATGAAAGTTTTGTAAAAAAAATGTGAATGCGTTAATAGATCATTGTGTAAATAATAAGGAACTTATAAATTCTGTTGATAAATGGGAACTTACGAAATCCGAAATACGTAATTATTGTGTTGATTTTGGCAAACGGTTAGCTTGTTGTCGAAGAAACGAACAGTTAGACCTGCGAAAACAACTTCATGACATCGAATTTCGCATAACAAAAAACCCTGGAAATGCACGCTTACAGAATGATTTATTAAGTACTAAACATAAACTAGAACTACTAGACATGCAAAAAACGAGAGGAGCCCAAATTAGATCAAGAGTGAAATGGATTGAAGAAGGAGAAAAAAACACCAAATATTTTTGTAACCTTGAAAAAGTAAGGAAAAGAAAAAACGTGATTACTCGTCTTGTATCAGATTCTGGGTTTACTACCACTGACCAGACCAAAATAATGAAAGAAGAGGTTACTTTCTATAGAAATCTTTACAATCAAAAGACTGACGTTGCAAATGTGACTGAAGCTACGCACGACTTTATTGCTGGAGAAGATATTCCTCGCCTTAGTGACACTGACTCCAACTCATGTGAAGGTCTTGTCACTGTCAATGAAGCATCGTGCGCTTTACAAAGCATGAAAAATGGATCAGCGCCAGGTATGGACGGAATTACTGTTGAATTCATGAAATTTTTCTGGCCTAAATTAAAAGATATTGTAACGCCCTCTTTCAATGAATCCTTTCAGAAAGATGAGCTGTCTTATACTCAATATCAAGGTGTGATAACACTAATTCATAAAGGCAAAGAACTGGATAAAGAACATCTAACAAACTGGAGACCTATTACCTTAACAAACACTGACTATAAAATTCTAGCTAAAGTTATGGCACAGAGACTAAGTGGTGTTATACAACATCTGGTCAGCGAAGACCAGGTTGGTTACATTAAGGGTCGAAATATATCTACAGTCATTCGTACAATTGACGATGCAATCAATTACGTAAACAAAACAGGTAAATCAGGTTTTATATTAGCGCTTGATTATTCAAAAGCATTTGATTCCATAACAAAAACGTACTTATTGAAAGCATTCGATGTTTTTGGATTTGGTCCCGATTTTAAGAAATGGATTCGAATTATGTTAAAAAAAGGCTGTGAATCACATAAATCATGGGGGCTGGATATCGGAGAGTTTTGATGTTAATTGTGGTATTAGACAAGGATGTCCGTTTTCCCCCTTTAGCCTTCGTTTTGGCTGTAGAACTGCTAGCTATTAAGATTAGAAATAGTGGCATTGAAGGAATACAGATACGAAATGAAACAAATGCATGCATCAAAATTCAACAGATGGCTGACGACACAACCCTTTTTTTAAAACACCAAAATGATATAACAACGGCAACAAATATTCTCAGACAATTTGCATGTTTCTCTGGCTTGAAACTAAACATACGCAAAACTAAAGTCTTGGCAATAGGTGATGTTGATGAAAGAGTTCTTAACATACCCTTTGAAATAGTGGACAAAATAAAAATCTTAGGAATATCCTTTGCAAAAGACAAAATGGCCAAAGAAATAGAAGACAACTGGAAAAGTAGGCTGAAAACTCTAACAGCTATGATAAAAGAATGGAGTAAGAGAGACCTTAGCATACATGGTAAAATAGTGATCATAAAGACATTTTTGACCAGCCAATTTATTTATGTTATGCAGTCGGTTGGACTGCCAAGGGAAATACTGATTAAAGTTAATACAATTTTATATAAATTTCTTTGGCAAAGGAAACACAGTAACAGAAAAGCCTTTGAAAAGATTAAAAGAAAGGTCATGAAAGCAGATTATAAAGAAGGAGGGTTAAGAATGGTTGACATGATTGAATTGCAAAATACCTTCTACCTACAGTGGATTGAACGATTATACAACAAAAGAACTGAGACATGGTGCCTCATTCCTTTTTGGCACTTGAAAAGAATAGCTTCAGCTGAGGAAATATTTGAAATAAACTGTTCTCCTAAAGATATACCAGGGATCTCTACAATCGAAAATAATTTTTGGAAAGAAGTTTTATTAACTTACCTAGATAACAAAACTAAAGTAGAAAGCGATAGTGTGCTTGCAAAATATATTGGTACACAATGTCTCTTTTATAATAAGTTAATCAAATATAAAAGTAAGGTCCTCAATTTTGAAAAATGGCGAGAGAAAGGCCTCATCACAATAAACGATATTATTAAAACGCAGGAAAGGCGTTTTTTAACTTTATTGGAAGTACAAGACCTACTTAACCAAAACAGGGCAATAACCATGTTTCAATACAATGCTCTACTAAATGCCATACCACAAACTTGGATTGACTTGATAAAAGATAAGAATAGACGATTTGAAATGGAGAATCATGGTACCTCTGATGCAAATCATTTCTATGCTAAAACAAAACAAATTAAAGAATATCTGTTGAAAAAGAGTAACAACAAACCGTTAACTCCACACGCCGTAGATTTTTGGAGCA
>CM065747.1:18856713-18871713 GCA_033310375.1 Conus canariensis | reverse complement strand
GCACATCGAAGGGAATGGAAGATAGGCATAAGAAAGACGATAACACACCCACATTAGGCAACAAATCAACAAACACAAGGCAATTCACAATAGAAGAAACCATGCAATCACAAAGCATAATGGGCTCCGACAACGAAGAAGGGAACAAAACGAACGGTGGAGGTAAAACTAAAACAAAACAACACGCTACAGGAAAACAACAATCAAGACCTCAAACAGGAAATACAAAACAAACAAACAAACAACAAGGGTACAAACGTCTATCAGCGAACACACGTTCCCAAACAGCAAAGGACAAGAGAGAACGGTCCGATAAAGAGGATAGCTGAGGGACAGGCCAGGGTCACACACAACAGAAAAAGAAGGATAATGATACAGGACAGTCTGTGGAGAATGTGAGAAGAGTGAAAGGAAATAGTAATGAAAACGAAAACAAGAGTGTGAATGAGAGCACGAGGGAAACAAGAAAGCTATATTTTGATTGCTGGAATGTCGAAGGTCTACTTGAAAAGCTAACAGATCCAGACTTCTCAGAATATATCACGTCGTTCGACGTGTGTAGTCAAAGTGAAACATTTACATTAGAATCATTCGACTTTGAGATAAAATTTCAAGAATTTTTTACACTCACACTGTCCAGCGGTAAAATTTACGAGAATGGGCAGACCTTCAGGGGGGATTATTATGTTAGTTAAAAAGGAATTGTCTGAACATGTCCAGCTGATCAACACTGATGTAAAAAAATGTATTATGCATAAAAATAACGAATGATTTGCTTAAGTGTGAAAAAGATTTACTGTTTTTTTGGCATTTATGTACATCCAGTGGACAGTCGTTTTTACTCTGATAAAGATTATTCATGTACTCTAGAACTAATAGATATACTTATGCAAATAGAACAAGGAAATGATTTTTACTATATCATTGGAGGAGATTTCAATGCCCGCATAGGAGAATGGGGCTTGAATATCAATGATAACAATGACATGGCAAATGATAACCAAGGCGTATATTCACGAAAATCAAAGGACTCATACATAAACGGTTTTGGTAAAAAATTAATGGAATTTTGCATAACATTCAATTTAACCCCTTTAAATGGACTTTGTACCGAGAACTTTGACTGTGCATATACGTTTTACTCGGAAAGGGGGAACAGTACAATTGACTATTATGTGTGTTCTATTGAATTGATTGAAAATGTAAGAAATTGTACTATTGATGAAAGAACTGAATCTCACCACATGCCTATCACTATGGAACTTCAGAGTACATTGCCAGACCCACAAGTGGATAAACCTAAGAAAAAAACAGTCGTGTGAATGGGTACCATTGTTCTTGTTCTTTTTTTTTAAAGAGAGAGTAAGAGATACAGAGGAAAACCCACCCTAAACAGCCGTGTGAACGGGTACCATTGTTCTTGTGCCTTTTTAAAGAGAGAATCAGAGATACAGAGGAAGACCCACCCTACACAGCCGTGTGAACGGGTACCATTGTTCTTGTGCCTTTTTAAAGAGAGAATCAGAGATACAGAGGAAGACTTACCCTACACAGCCGTGTGAACGGGTACCATTGTTCTTGTGCCTTTTTAAAGAGAGAATCAGAGATACAGAGGAAGACTTACCCTACACAGCCGTGTGAACGGGTACCATTGTTCTTGTACCTTCTCCTACTGGCTTTGTAAATAAAAGCCTTTCCATTACGCCATTCTGTCACGCTCTGTCAGAGCGAACGCACGCTCGTAATAAAAGCCCTCAGTGAATGAAAGCCCTCAGCTTCAACCGCCTGCTGCGCCCGTATTTTAAACTCGCATTTATCATGGTGAGATTACATTTCACAAATCTGAAAAGCGCGCAGATGGAAGCCTCGCCTTGTATAAAACTCAGAGAACAGTCAACGAAACAAAACTTTTATGGATAATGATTAGTTTCTCGCGTGAACAGACACGACAACCCGTAACAGTCGTGACAAAGTACAAACACAGCAATTTCATACTAATATAAGGAAACATTCCTTCAGCCAGAGGATAGCATCACTTTGGAATAAACTAACTCCGAACATCAAACGTGCACCAAATACTAACTCTTTTAAAAAAATCTTATCGATAAGCATAAAACAATGACTGACATCATGTTCGACTTTGATGGTGGAAAATAAAAACTGGGCTCGCTGTGGACCTGACAAATGGAAGAGCACACCAAGAAGGGGCATATAAAGCCGCGAGGCTATGATGAAACAATCATCGTCCCTAAACCTGAACCTGAACCTGACAGTTCAGTTCGTGAGAGATCAATTCTTGGATATCAAAAATCATTGAAGTTGATTGCACACGAACGTTATTGAGCTTACGAATTCAAAAATCTCATCAGTGCAAATGAAAGTCCGAGGCTATCTATACTGAAATGTAACCGGAATTTTAAAAATATATATCATTCAAACGAATTGCAACGAAAATGTGTCTACTTTAAAAGTATGAAATGGAATCCCACGTTCCAAACGGTAGTGACCAGTGAATATAATTTAACCCGGGACGTGGAATTAGAACAGAATTGGTCAAGAACGACTTTCATGCCGTACGGAGATAGACTGGGGTGACAAATTCTCTCTCTCTCTCTCTCTCTCTCTCTCTCTCTCTCTCTCTCTGTCTGTCTGTCTGTCTGTCTGTCTGTCTCTCTCTCTCTCTCTCTCTCTCTCTCTCTCTCTCTCTCTCTCTCTCTCTCTCTCTCTCTCTCTCTCTCTCCTGTCCGCCACAAACATAACCCCGAATGATGCCTCTCCAGACCTCTCTCCCCCTCCCTGCTTTCCCCTCTACTCGTCCTCTATTCCGTTAATCTGATCAACGCATATTAAAAACACAGTCAATTTCATATTAAGGAAGGGAGGTTGGTGGAAATGGGAGGGGAGCGGAGAGGGGCGGGGGGGGGGGGGGGGGGGCAGGGACAAGTTGGCGTAGTGGGAGGCTTGGCGTCACATTCTCGTTCCAAGGTCTGGGGTTTGATCCCCACCGGGGACACCACAGGTTAGACATTATTCGTTCTCTTCTCACTTCACTTCTGACCTGGCTCCAGTGCCCTCCAAGTCCTTAGACGGACACTCTAAAGGGAGTGACCCGCAGGGGAAAATGAAATAAATTATAAAAAAAAAAAAAACTGAAAAGAAAATAACTGAGTAAATGTAAAGAAATTTTGCACTTAAATTCGATCGCATTGTACCTAATGAAGAATAAGCCATGGTCCCCGTGGGATGAATGACACACACATAAAACACTATGAAGAACAGGCCATAGTGAATGACACACACACATAAAACACTATGAAGAGCAGGCCGTAGTGAATGACACACACATAAAACACTATGAAGAACAGGCCATAGTGAATGACACACACACATAAAACACTATGAAGAGCAGACCGTAGTGAATGACACACACATAAAACACTATGAAGAGCAGACCATAGTAAATGACACACACATAAAACACTATGAAGAGCAGGCCGTAGTGAATGACACACACATAAAACACTATGAACAGCAGGCCATGGGGTAAATGACACACACATAAAACACTATGAAGAGCAGGCCGTAGTGAATGACACACACATAAAACACTATGAAGAGCAGGCCATGGGGTAAATGACACACACATAAAACACTATGAAGAGCAGGCCGTAGTGAATGACACACACATAAAACACTATGAAGAGCAGGCCATGGGGTAAATGACACACACATAAAACACTATGAAGAGCAGGCCATGGGGTAAATGACACACACATAAAACACTATGAAGAGCAGGCCATAGTGAATGACACACACATAAAACACTATGAAGAGCAGGCCATGGGGTAAATGACACACACATAAAACACTATGAAGAGCTGGCCGTAGTGAATGACACACACACATAAAACACTATGAAGAGCAGGCCATAGTGAATGACACACACATAAAACACTATGAAGAGCAGGCCATGGGGTAAATGACACACACATAAAACACTATGAAGAGCAGGCCATAGTGAATGACACACACATAAAACACTATGAAGAGCAGGCCATGGGGTAAATGACACACACATAAAACACTATGAAGAGCAGACCATAGTGAATGACACACACATAAAACACTATGAAGAGCAGGCCATGGGGTAAATGACACACACATAAAACACTATGAAGAGCAGACCATAGTGAATGACACACACATAAAACACTATGAAGAGCAGACCATAGTAAATGACACACACATAAAACACTATGAAGAGCAGGCCGTAGTGAATGACACACACATAAAACACTATGAAGAGCAGGCCATGGGGTAAATGACACACACATAAAACACTATGAAGAGCAGGCCATGGGGTAAATGACACACACATAAAACACTATGAAGAACAGGCCATGGGGTAAATGACACACACATAAAACACTATGAAGAGCAGGCCATGGGGTAAATGACACACACATAAAACACTATGAAGAGCAGACCATAGTGAATGACACACACACATAAAACACTATGAAGAGCAGGCCGTAGTGAATGACACACACATAAAACACTATGAAGAGCAGGCCATGGGGTAAATGACACACACATAAAACACTATGAAGAGCAGGCCATAGTGAATGACACACACATAAAACACTATGAAGAGCAGGCCATGGGGTAAATGACACACACATAAAACACTATGAAGAGCAGACCATAGTGAATGACACACACATAAAACACTATGAAGAGCAGGCCATGGGGTAAATGACACACACATAAAACACTATGAAGAGCAGACCATAGTGAATGACACACACATAAAACACTATGAAGAGCAGACCATAGTAAATGACACACACATAAAACACTATGAAGAGCAGGCCGTAGTGAATGACACACACATAAAACACTATGAAGAGCAGGCCATGGGGTAAATGACACACACATAAAACACTATGAAGAGCAGGCCATGGGGTAAATGACACACACATAAAACACTATGAAGAACAGGCCATGGGGTAAATGACACACACATAAAACACTATGAAGAGCAGGCCATGGGGTAAATGACACACACATAAAACACTATGAAGAGCAGACCATAGTGAATGACACACACACATAAAACACTATGAAGAGCAGGCCGTAGTGAATGACACACACATAAAACACTATGAAGAGCAGGCCATGGGGTAAATGACACACACACATAAAACACTATGAAGAACAGGCCATGGGGTAAATGACACACACATAAAACACTATGAAGAGCAGGCCGTAGTGAATGACACACACATAAAACACTATGAAGAGCAGGCCATAGTGAATGACACACACACATAAAACACTATGAAGAGCAGGCCATGGGGTAAATGACACACACATAAAACACTATGAAGAGCAGGCCATGGGGTAAATGACACACACATAAAACACTATGAAGAGCAGGCCATAGTGAATGACACACACATAAAACACTATGAAGAGCAGGCCATGGGGTAAATGACACACACATAAAACACTATGAAGAGCAGGCCGTAGTGAATGACACACACATAAAACACTATGAAGAGCAGGCCATGGGGTAAATGACACACACATAAAACACTATGAAGAGCAGGCCATGGGGTAAATGACACACACATAAAACACTATGAAGAGCAGGCCATAGTGAATGACACACACATAAAACACTATGAAGAGCAGGCCATAGTGAATGACACACACATAAAACACTATGAAGAGCAGGCCATTGGGTAAATGACACACACACATAAAACACTATGAAGAGATGGCCATGGGGTAAATGACACACACACATAAAACACTATGAAGAGCAGGCCATGGGGTAAATGACACACACACATAAAACACTATGAAGAGCAGGCCATGGGTAAATGACACACACATAAAACACTATGAAGAGCAGGCCATAGTGAATGACACACACATAAAACACTATGAAGAGCAGGCCATAGTGAATGACACACACATAAAACACTATGAAGAGCAGGCCATGGGGTAAATGACACACACACATAAAACACTATGAAGAGCTGGCCATAGTGAATGACACACACATAAAACACTATGAAGAGCAGGCCATGGGGTAAATGACACACACATAAAACACTATGAAGAGCAGGCCATGGGGTAAATGACACACACATAAAACACTATGAAGAGCAGACCATAGTGAATGACACACACACATAAAACACTATGAAGAGCAGGCCATGGGGTAAATGACACACACATAAAACACTATGAAGTGCAGGCCATGGGGTAAATGACACACACATAAAACACTATGAAGAGCAGACCATAGTGAATGACACACACACATAAAACACTATGAAGAGCAGGCCATGGGGTAAATGACACACACATAAAACACTATGAAGAGCAGACCGTAGTGAATGACACACACATAAAACACTATGAAGAGCAGGCCATGGGGTAAATGACACACACATAAAACACTATGAAGAGCAGGCCATGGGGTAAATGACACACACACATAAAACACTATGAAGAGCAGGCCATAGTGAATGACACACACATAAAACACTATGAAGAGCAGACCATGGGGTAATAGACACACACATAAAACACTATGAAGAGCAGTCCATAGTGAATGACACACACACACATAAAACACTATGATGAGCAGGCCATGGGGTAAATGACACACACATAAAACACTATGAAGAGCAGGCCATATTGAATGACACACACACACATAAAACACTATGGTCTGGTGTCTGCAGTTCATGCTGATACCAAAGCTGCTATGGCCTCTGATGATATACATCTGCACCAGCATAGTGGAGGCAATGGAAGCCAAAATCAACAAGTTCACAAGGAAATGGCTTGGTGTCCCACCCTGTCTGACTGACATAGCGCTGTACTGTCGCCAAGCAAAGCTGAAACTACCCCTGAAATCCATCCTGGAGGAATACAAAGCAGGAAGATCAGACTTCAAAGCATGCTGGAGGACTCAGGAGACAAGGTGGTAGAAGCAATTAAGCCCCAGCTGAAGACAGGCAGAAAATGGAAAGTTCAAGAGGCGATGGATTCTGCAAAAGAAAGTCTCAAGATCAGAGAAATAACAGGACACACACAGACCAACAGACAGGGACTGGGGGTGACCAAAACTGAATGGTGGTCAAAGGCCAAAGGAAAAGCCAAAAGAGACATGATGATTCAGGAGATGAGAAAAGAAGAAGACCAAAAAAGACTCCAAAAAGCAGTCCAGCAGAGCCAGCAAGGGCAATGGACAACGTGGGAGAATGCACTCCAAAGAAGTCTCACTTGGAATGACATTTGGCACATGGCCCCTCTCAGGATCAGCTTCATTCTCAGATCTGCATATGACCTTCTGCCCTCAAATGCAAACCTGGTGAAGTGGGGGAAAACAGACGATCCTGCATGCCCCCTCTGCCATGAAAAACAAACAGTGGAGCATGTCCTAAGCTCATGTAAAGTAGCCCTGGCTCAAGGAAGGTACACATGGAGGCACAACCAAGTGCTCAAAGAAATTGTACAAGTAGTCTGGGCTAGTACCAACACCACAAAAGGGAAAATCAGGACTCCAAAAGCACCCGCAACATTCTTCACGGCAGGAGGCAGCAAATCATGGCCAAGAACAACAGTGCCACTCGAAACATGCAGGCAGAGTCTGCTGGACGGGGCAGATGACTGGGAGTGCACTGCAGACCTCCCAGAATGGAAGAGTCACCCAGAGATCATCAGCAAGAGTGGCATGAGACCAGACATAGTAGTCCACTCTAAGTCAACCAAGCAGCTGATCATGATCGAGCTCACGGTGCCATATGAGAACAGAATGGAGGCAGCTCAAATCTACAAGACTGAAAAGTATGCTGATCTGGCAAACAGCCTGAGGAGAGAAGGCTATCAGGTCAAAGTCCTCACTGCAGAAATTGGAGCTAGGGGGTTTGTAGGAACGTCTGCATACAGCCTCATGAAACAGCTCTCAGTTGCAGGGAAGGAAAAAACCAGAGCCCTGAAAGCAATGGCAGAAGCGGCAGAGAGGTGTTCAAGCTGGATCTGGTCAAGGAGGAACAAAAGTGAACTTCATAAGGCTTAATTTCCCTACAAATATCAGGTGTCCCTGTGGCTCAGTGGTTAAAGCGCGAGTCATTAAGTGGAAAATGAGCATGTCCAGAGGGTCATGGGTTCGAATCCCAGCCATGGCTCGTCCCAAGATGGGAAAAAAAGGGGCAGCAGAGGGACATCCGGAGTCATGAACCGGGTGTGGCCCAACCCCCCTAGAGTGTCAGGAGATAAGGGCCGAAACACTTGCTTGAAGGGGGCTTCTCTTCTGAGGACTCTCTGCTGCCACGCTCTCCACGAGTTTCTTTCTACTGATGCATGGGTAAACCATTGACTTCCGGGAATAGGCCGGAGGACGTCCGGGAAAGACCGGAGGACACTGGGAAAGACCAGAACCAAGGGCTCTGTGGGCTGGCTCCCCACTTTGCCTTAAACATGTGGCTACTAAAAATAAAAGGAAAAGATGCTCCCAGGATTCACCGAAAGGGGGAGAGAATGATGAATCCATCGGTGCTCAACCAATCATGACTGCAAATCCCAAACGGACTATGAACATGGACCAAATGGAATATCCATGTGTCTGTGGAAAGCGTTTCGCTACCACCCGTGGCATGAAGATCCACAGAACAAAGATGGGATGTGTGAAGACTCATCTGAATGAGCAGCAGCGCACTGCATCAGCAGATAAGACGTCGGAAGACCAAGGCCAGGATTTAAACCACAGTGCCAAGGACATCCACGCTGTTGGTTCGGATGAGGAATTTGCACAGGCCCTCGATGCCAGGCGCCTGAAACTCAACCTGCCACGAGCAAACGAAACTGAAGATTGGGAGAAACTGGATGCAAAAATCGTCCAAAGACTCGATGCACTGATAGGGAAAAGCACCCTGGAACACAAACTAGCCACATATGGGGACATTGTGTATGCCACATGTAGAGACGCCTATGGAGCAAAACTACCCAAAGAGAAAACACCTCCAAAGAAATCCAGACGCCAAGAAAAGATGGACAAGATCAGGGTCCAAAAGAAAAACCTCAAGATGCAAATGAAGACCGCACTGCCAGCTGAAAAACAAGGCTTGGAAAAACTGTGGAAAGACCTGAAAGAAAAACACAGCGCCCTCAGCAAAGCGGAATCTGCGAGGAAGAGGAAGAGCAAAAAGAAGAAGACACAAGAGCGCTTCTTCAGAGACCCCTTCCAGTTTGCCAGAACACTGTTTGAGCAGCCAAAATCTGGGACCCTAAGTGTGGACAAAGGAGTTCTTGAGCAGCATCTGAGGAAAACATACTCTGACCCACAGAGCAAAGCACCACTCGACATTCAAGGTCTGGTGTGGCCAACCAACCCTGAGGAACAGTTCAATGGCAAGCCTCCAACGTTGGCGGAAATCAAGAAGGTGGTCGACAAAGCCAGAGCCAAATCATCACCAGGGCCAAACGGAATACCTTACCAGCTTTACAAGAAATGTCCCAAGGTGCTGGAGTGGCTCCACAGGCTGCTGCGATCGGCTTGGAGAAACCAGAAGATCAGCGGCCAGTGGATGACGGCAGATGGTGTGTACATCCCCAAAGAGCAAAACTCAAGTGACATTAGCCAGTTCAGGCCAATATCACTACTGAACGTCGAAGGGAAAATCTTCTTCTCTGTCATGGCAGCAAGGCTGACCAAGTACCTGATGGAAAACAAGTACTTGGATGTGTCAGTCCAGAAAGGTGGCATCCCAGGCGTGGCGGGCTGTGTAGAACACGCCACAATGATCTGGGACGCAATCCAAAAAGCAAAAACAGAAAAGAGAGACCTGGACGTAGTGTGGCTTGATCTGGCAAACGCATATGGATCTGTGCCCCATGAGATGATACAGTTGGCTCTTGAGATGTACCATGTGCCAAAGAACATCCGCGACATGCTCAAGAAGTACTTCAATGGCTTCTCAATGCGGTTCTCTACCAAGGAGTACACAACAGACTGGATCAACTTGGAAGTGGGTATTGCAATGGGCTGTGCAATTTCCCCAATACTGTTCGTGCTGGCAATGGAACTCATCTTGAAAGCAGCAACAAACAACGCGAGACAAACAGACCTTGGCGATGGATACAAGATGCCTCCTCTCAAGGCCTTCATGGATGACACTACAGTGATTTCATCCAGAGAAGACGAGACACGTCATGTGCTGGAGAGGCTGGACGACATAGTTGCCTCATCCAGAATGAAGTTCAAGCCAAAGAAATCACGGAGTCTCTCACTGAGGAAAGGAAAAGTGGCCGGATCTGTGGTCTTCAGTGTTGCCAACCAGGCCATTCCAACAGTCACAGAAGAACCAGTCAAGAGCCTTGGAAGATGGTATGATGATACGCTGAAAGACACACAAAGAGCAAAAGAAACCAAGCAGATGGCGGAGGAAGGCTTGGAGACCATTGACCAGTGTGGGCTCCCTGGCAAATACAAGGTCTGGTGTCTGCAGTTCATGCTGATACCAAAGCTGCTATGGCCTCTGATGATATACGACATCTGCACCAGCATAGTGGAGGCAATGGAAGCCAAAATCAACAAGTTCACAAGGAAATGGCTTGGTGTCCCACCCTGTCTGACTGACATAGCGCTGTACTGTCGCCAAGCAAAGCTGAAACTACCCCTGAAATCCATCCTGGAGGAATACAAAGCAGGGAAGATCAGACTTCAAAGCATGCTGGAGGACTCAGGAGACAAGGTGGTAGAAGCAATTAAGCCCCAGCTGAAGACAGGCAGAAAATGGAAAGTTCAAGAGGCGATGGATTCTGCAAAAGAAAGTCTCAAGATCAGAGAAATAACAGGACACACACAGACCAACAGACAGGGACTGGGGGTGACCAAAACTGAATGGTGGTCAAAGGCCAAAGGAAAAGCCAAAAGAGACATGATGATTCAGGAGATGAGAAAAGAAGAAGACCAAAAAAGACTCCAAAAAGCAGTCCAGCAGAGCCAGCAAGGGCAATGGACAACGTGGGAGAATGCACTCCAAAGAAGTCTCACTTGGAATGACATTTGGCACATGGCCCCTCTCAGGATCAGCTTCATTCTCAGATCTGCATATGACCTTCTGCCCTCAAATGCAAACCTGGTGAAGTGGGGGAAAACAGACGATCCTGCATGCCCCCTCTGCCATGAAAAACAAACAGTGGAGCATGTCCTAAGCTCATGTAAAGTAGCCCTGGCTCAAGGAAGGTACACATGGAGGCACAACCAAGTGCTCAAAGAAATTGTACAAGTAGTCTGGGCTAGTACCAACACCACAAAAGGGAAAATCAGGACTCCAAAAGCACCCGCAACATTCTTCACGGCAGGAGGCAGCAAATCATGGCCAAGAACAACAGTGCCACTCGAAACATGCAGGCAGAGTCTGCTGGACGGGGCAGATGACTGGGAGTGCACTGCAGACCTCCCAGAATGGAAGAGTCACCCAGAGATCATCAGCAAGAGTGGCATGAGACCAGACATAGTAGTCCACTCTAAGTCAACCAAGCAGCTGATCATGATCGAGCTCACGGTGCCATATGAGAACAGAATGGAGGCAGCTCAAATCTACAAGACTGAAAAGTATGCTGATCTGGCAAACAGCCTGAGGAGAGAAGGCTATCAGGTCAAAGTCCTCACTGCAGAAATTGGAGCTAGGGGGTTTGTAGGAACGTCTGCATACAGCCTCATGAAACAGCTCTCAGTTGCAGGGAAGGAAAAAACCAGAGCCCTGAAAGCAATGGCAGAAGCGGCAGAGAGGTGTTCAAGCTGGATCTGGTCAAGGAGGAACAAAAGTGAACTTCATAAGGCTTAATTTCCCTACAAATATCAGGTGTCCCTGTGGCTCAGTGGTTAAAGCGCGAGTCATTAAGTGGAAAATGAGCATGTCCAGAGGGTCATGGGTTCGAATCCCAGCCATGGCTCGTCCCAAGATGGGAAAAAAAGGGGCAGCAGAGGGACATCCGGAGTCATGAACCGGGTGTGGCCCAACCCCCCTAGAGTGTCAGGAGATAAGGGCCGAAACACTTGCTTGAAGGGGGCTTCTCTTCTGAGGACTCTCTGCTGCCACGCTCTCCACGAGTTTCTTTCTACTATGAAGAGCAAGCCATGGGGTATATGACACACATACAAAAACAATAAAGAGCAGGCCATTGTGACGTCAACGTAAATTATGACGTCAACTTAAAATGACATAGGTAACTACATGACGAAAATAATGATAGGAGACGAAAAAAGAGAGCAAGAACTAACGGCCGAGGCTTTGGTGTCCAGCCTACTTCATTTTGTTTTAATCGTCGTTTTCTCCGTAGTGTTACTATGTGGAGAGGCTGACTTTCAAGTCAGTAGTACGTTGATGTTCACTGTGTATGTGCGATACTTCTGATGACGGTACCAGCGAAATATGTACCAGGAAATTTATTTGTTATAGAAATGTTGTGAATGCTGTGTAGCCGAGAGTGACTTAAAACTCCTGCAAGAATATTTATGTGCTCTAATTGTACCACCTCATGTGTGTCGGTGGGCTGAATTTATTGATGTGAACATTGTAATCTCAATACACGGAGAAGCTAATTAATTTTTGTTTTAGATCAACAATATGTGGAATCGAAGTTTATTGTGTTCCATGGGACTTTGCTGAAATCGTGTTCTCCGGGGATTCAGTATTGGTTGCTGTGCCTTGTGAATCTGCAGTTCTTCTATGGTTTACTGTGCTTTATGAATCTGCGGTTCTTCTTCTATGGATTGCTGTGCTTTATGAATCTGCGGTTCTTCTTCTATGGATTGCTGTGCTTTATGAATCTGCGATTCTTCTTCTATGGATTGCTGTGCCTTGTGAATCTGCGGTTCTTCTTCTGTGGATTACTGTGCTTTATGAATCTGCGATTCTTCTTCTATGGATTGCTGTGCTTTGTGAATCTGCGGTTCTTCTGCTATGGATTACTGTGCCTTGTGAATGTAAATCTGCGGTTCTTCTTCTGATAGCTTGACGTGATTTATTATGTGCTTGTTGTGTGGAGACCCTGTTTCTTCTTCTTCATCGCTTGTGTTGGTGAACGGCTGTGCTTATCATGTGGGGACCTTGGTTATCCTTATTTGTCTTCTTTTAGTGTTGTAGACTGTGGCTTGGGTACTGTGGAACCGAGTGTGTTGACTGCATATGTGAGACACTGTAGACGACGCCGGCGAGATCTGTGAGTGATATCAAGATATGTAATATGATATGCTGATATCTGATGATTGAAGTTCCTATGTATTGATATCTTGATCTATATGCTATGTAGTGACATGTATTGATTTGTACCAATTTACATGAATGTTTGTTTGATGGTTCAGGCGGCATAATTATAAAAAAAAAAAAAAAAATCTAACTCGTGTGTTGCCTGGCTATCCATGTGCGTTTGGTGTGGGTGTGCGTAGGAAATAATTATTACACGCATCCAAACTTTTGAGAGCGAGAGTCAGACAGCAAAACACGCACCGCACACCATCCGTAACAGCCATAGTGAATGAAACAGACATGAAACACTATGAAGAGCAGGCCATTGTGAATGACACAGACACAACACCTATGAAGAGCAGGCCATTGTGAATGGCACAGACACCAAAATTATGAAGAAGGACACAGACGCAAAAGCTATGAAGAGAAGGCCATGGTGAATGACACAGACACAAAAACTATGAAGAGAAGGCCATGGTGAATGACACAGACACAAAAACTATTAAGAGAAGGCCATTGTGAATGACACAGGCCATTGTGAATGACACAGGCCATTGTGAATGACACAGGCCATTGTGAATGACACAGAAACCAAAACTATGAAGAGCAGGCCATTGTGAATGACACAAGCCATTGTGAATGACACAGGCCATTGTGAATGACACAGGCCATTGTGAACGACACAGATCATTGTGGATGACACAGAAACCAAAACTATGAAGAGCAGGCCATTGTGAATGATACAAGCCATTGTGAATGACACAGGCCATTGTGAATGACACAGGCCATTGTGAATGACACAGACCATTGTGGATGACTCAGGCCATTGTGAATGACACAGACCATTGTGGATGACACAGAAACCAAAACTATGAAGAGCAGGCCATTGTGAATGACACAAGCCATTGTGAATGACACAGGCCATTGTGAATGACACAGGCCATTGTGAATGACACAGACCATTGTGGATGACTCAGGCCATTGTGAATGACACAGACCATTGTGGATGACACAGAAACCAAAACTATGAAGAGCAGGCCATTGTGAATGACAGAGGCCATTGTGAATGACACAGACACAAAAACTATGAAGAGCAGGCCATTGTGAATGACACAGGCCATTGTGAATGACACAGGCCATTGTGAATGACACAGACACCAAAACTATGAATAGCAGGCCATCGTGAATGACACAGGCACCAAAACTATGAAGAAAAGGCCATGGTGTTCCCATGTGATGAAGGACACACACATGGCTACTAGGCATACTAGCGTCAAGTTTACACATCATTCCCGCAGACAGAATGATCACAGTGGGATTAAAAAGATAAACTCAGCGATAGCAAACCTGGGAGCTTTAAGAAGTGGATCGAAGAAAGACAGGAATTAGCACACCACAGTCCTAGCAGGCGGTCAGCTCTCATTCATCTTCCCCACTCTCCTGCTGACCCACACTGTTCCCAAACCTGAGCTCTCCTCAGGCATGGAACCCGTCATACTGCTCTGTCCCGCCAGCCTCTCCACCCGACACCATTACCACACAGCTGACTGACCAACAAAAAGGAACAGGACCACTTGGCCTGTGCCCTCCGCTACTGCCTTTGTTGTTTTAACCTTAAGTCTACTGACTGCTTTCCTTTAAGCCTTTTCACACACTGCTTGTCAGTGGTCTAAACATTATCGGATTGTGATAGTAAGAAGAATAATTGGATGGGAAACAAACA
>CM065747.1:18799213-18849213 GCA_033310375.1 Conus canariensis | reverse complement strand
TCTTTTGCTTAAGAGCGGTGTTTCTGGGAATTCTAGAGGCCTTTTGTATCTGACCAGGAGTTATATGTTAGTGGGTTTCCTTCCTATTGGAGATCGTCTCCCACTTGGAGACTATAAGCTTGCTGAAGGCTCATTTTGAGAAGCATTTATTTTATTTTATTTTTCCCCATTCACCCACTCAAGCACATACTGTTAGTTAGGCAGAATGATCTACCACTGCAGATATAAATGCTTATCTCCCCCTATTTCTTCAATCTAAGACATAAGAGCAAGCTTTGTTTATAATTGAATATATATATATATATATATGTGTGTGTGTGTGTGTGCGTGCGTGCGTGTAGGTGGCAGCCAGACTCCATGAGACATACACGTCAAACGAGGGAGGAGCCGTGTCGTCAGTGCAGACTAGACACACCACGGACTGCTGTCGTGGCCATCGGGTTTGTGACTGCAATGGTGAATTTCGTTGAGTTCTGTTCCAGGTATGCATTTTTTGTCTGTCTGTCTTTCTTTCTTTTTCTTTTTCTTTGTCCACTTTTTTTTTTTTTTTTCCTTTTTTTGGCGTTTATTTTGATACCACCATTTAGGAAAGATACGCACACACTAAGAAAACCCGGTTGCTCTCTCGCTCGCTCTCTCTCTCTCTCTCTCTCTCTCTGCCTTTGTCTGACTGTCTGTCTCTCTCTCTCTTTCTCTCTCTCTCATTTCATTTCATTTCTCTCTCTTACACACACACACACACACACACACACACACACACACACAGAGTGTTGACAACAAATTCGATGCTTTGTCAAAGTGTATTTTTGGCTAGCTATTTCATCACATGGTCATGGGACAATATTGCACAAGGCAAAGGTCATGATTGGTATTGTATTTTGCGGCACTGTATAAACCTTGCTGTCGACCATCCTGTCAACCACACACACACACACACACACACACACACACACACACACACACACACACACAATTTCACGTTCATTTTTATTCTATCCCACCCGTTTTCACAGAGGTCTTGCGCGACTGTCACCACACTGAAGAAAGTATAGACTGTGTCCACGTCTCTGCCAGGACCTGACTATCCTGAAACAAGCAGCGAGTACAGTGGAGAAGTTCCGAACAATCGGTCAGCATCCTAGCTCATGTAGGGTCCTCCACAGAGCGAGATGAGCCTAGACCATGCTGAGGGCAACGGTCATTCTGATTGGTCTTTCGTCAGAAATATACAGGAAAAAAGAAATCAAAATAAAACACACAAAAAACACACAGCGGTACCACAGAAAGTCATCAAGGCCGTATAACAACCTAATTACGCGTTCTCTCTCTCTCTCTCTCTCTCTCTCTCTCTCTCTCTCTCTCTCTCTCTCTCTCTCTCTCTCTCTCTACCCCAAAGTAACCGTCCCTTCTTCTGAGCAACAAACTATCAGAACCTTGACAGAACACCCAGCTGGAGAATCCAATCAAGATCAACCACCATTAACTGAAACAGGAACTTTGGATTGTTCTGACCGATCTGGTCATGTTCAGCGGGCCAATATGTCATTTGCAAGAACCATCACCACTCCAGTGCCAAAGAAGATAGCACCAGGAGAGCTGCTGTACAGCGAGGCAGTGGCAACTTCCAGTCCACTGCTTGGAGGCGCTTCCAGACGCACTCCGACTCGACCCGAAACACCCAAAGAAAACGAGGACTCCAGAAGATCTACATCCCAGCCATCCAGACTGACCAGGGACACTTCTGCTGCACGGAACAAAAATTCAAAACCCACCGAGAATACCATTCGGTCGTGGGTAACCAAGCAACCACGCAATTTTGGACCAAAGAAGGCCCAAACAACCGGTACACGGTTTTCAACCCGAATTAAAGGGACGAACAAAACTGGACAATAGGGATTCGGCCAAAGCCCAGGCACGTTTCATACAACTGAAACTCTGACATTTCTTTCTTATAATGTTTGTGGCATCACCTCCAAGTTAAATGATTCTGACTTTATTTTGTATATTAGCAGATTTGATTTTGTTTGTCTTGTAGAAACCTTTACTGCAGAAATCTTTACAGTTGATGTTTTAACCAAGTTCACTCAGTACAGCAGTCCAGCAGTTAGGCTGTCTAAAGCAGGTCGCAAATCAGGTGGTGTGACGCTACTTGTTAGGAAAGATCTAGATCAGCAAGTTACAAGAATTGACTGTGAAACCGAAAACATTGTGTTGTTAAAACTGTCCCAATGTTTATTTAAGTCAACAACAGATGTCTTTCTGATTGCTGATTATGCAGCGCCGCCACAGTCTCCTATATATAATATTTCACGTTTTGAAAACGGCATTTCAGCTGTAGAATCATGCATGTTGAATGTATCAGAAAATTTTGGAGACGTTCCATTCATTATATGTGGTGATCTAAATGCCCGAACTGGAAATGTACAACCCTACCATGTAAACGATGTTCAATATTTTCTAGAAACGCATCAAGATTCCAACTATGTAGAGTCAGCTACGAGAAGTTCAGAAGACAGAGAACTTAATTATCATGGTAGACTTTTCCTTGAATTGGGTGCACAGTTTAATCTATTCATTGTAAACGGCACAACTAAAGGGGATAGGTGGGTAAATTCACGTTCATCTCAAATAATGGTTGTAGTGTGATAGATTATTTTGTCATCTCCACATCACTTACGTATGCCATACAAGACATGCTCGTTGATGAAAGAATTGATTCTCAACATATGCCCATTGTTTTAACCTTGAGGTGTAATGGTTATGGAAAGATAGAAAGAAAAGACAGTTTATGTGTACAAAAACTTGTTTGGAATCCTGACTACTACGATATGTTTAAGGACAGCCTAATCAGACCCAATTCCATAACTGCTTTGGGAGAAGCCAAACGAATGATAAGTGTAGATGTTAATGTGTCCATTGCTGTGTTCAATGATACTTTGACATTGGCTTCAGAATGTATGTTAAAACAACTGAAATTTGGTAGCTTCCCGAAAAAGCAAGTATGGTTTGACAAAGAATGCAGGGCAACAAAAGCGTCCGTAAAAAGTTCCCTAAGAATCTTCAGACATGAGCGATCCAAAGCAAACTTAACTGAGTACTTGGAACAGAAGAAATGCTACGAAGATTTACTGAAAGCTAAGTCCGATATGTATAAAACTGGTCTTAGAGACAAATTATTGAATGCTACCAACGACTCTAAATTGTTTTGGACTACTCTTAAAAATGTCAGACATACGCAAAAGAATTCATTGGGGGACATTTCGAAGGAAGACTGGCGAAATCACTTTGCGAATGTTTTTGAAGCAACATTACAGCCACAACCATCGATTGTTTGTGAGAATAATAATGTTGAACACCAAGTAATAAATAGCTTAAACTCGGTTATTACCCGCGAAGAAATCATCGATTCAATCAAACATTTAAAATGCAATAAGGCAGGTGGTCCTGATGGACTAATTCCTGAGGTATTCATTTATTCGTACACATGGATACTGCCTTATTTAGAAGAATTATTTAACTTTATTTTTACTTCAGGACAGTACCCAGATTCATGGACAGAAGCTATCATTCAACCTCTGTATAAACGTGGAAATCCTCATGATCCCAACAATTACAGAGGGATCTCTCTTTTGAATATATGTAGTAAACTATACAGCTATATTTTAAATAAATGCCTGGCAGACTGGATCGAAGATAAAGGAATCATTGGCGAGGAACAAGCCGGATTTAGAAAAGACCATTCCACAATTGATCATGTCTTTACACTTTGTGCTGCTATTCAAAAACATCTAGCGTGTAACAAAAAACTTTACGTCGCTTTCATTGATTTTAGGAAGGCGTTTGATCTTATTTCCCATGCTAAGTTATGGCCTATCATGCTGAAGAACGGAATATCGGGTAAAATGTTAAGTGCTATTCAAAGCATGTACAAGGTGGTAAAAGCGTGTGTTAGATGCGGTAGTGGTACAGGTCTGACTGATTTCTTTTTCTGCCAGAAAGGCTTAAAACAGGGTGAAATTACAAGTCCTCTGTTATTCTCAATCATGATAAATGAACTATCACTTGACATAATACACAACGGTAAACACGGTGTTCAGCTACACCCTGACATCGTTGAACTATTTATTATTCTTTTTGCAGACGATGTTGCTTTGCTTTCATACACAGTAAAGGGCCTACAACTCCAATTAGATTTACTGAGAAAAAATGCAGATTCTCTTGATCTTTCGGTTAACCTGGAGAAATCCAATATTGTGGTGTTTAGAAATGGGGGCTATATATCTCGCCATGAAAAATGGTTTTACGGTAAATCTGAAATGGAAGTGGTAAACTCGTACAAATATTTAGGCGTATGGCTGACTACTCGTTTAAGATTCTCACTCGCCATGCAAAAACAGACAGCAAAGGCAAAACTAGGTATTGTGGAAATACTTAAAACGTTATGGAAGTTAGGAGATGTTTCCCCCTACATTTTCTTTAAATTGTTTGATGCCCAGATAAAACTTATCTTACTCTACGGATCTGAAATCTGGGGAATGTTAGAGCAAATGCATATTGAAAAGGCTCAGACATTTGCGTTGAAAAGGTTATTGAATGTGGCGCCCAGAACACCAAATGACATGGTGTATGGGGAAACAGGTAGAGTACCATTAAGTATAGACGCAAAAACAAACGCTGTCCGATTTTGGATCCGCCTCACAAGAATGAACAATGAAAGACTGCCCAAGAAAGCTTACAATATGCTTATAAATCTAGACAGCAATAACAAAACGAGCTGGGTATCAGATATCCGCAAGCTGCTTACGATGTACGGTTTTGGTTATGTGTGGTTTAATGGAGGTGTGGAAAATGTGCCTTGGTTCCTAAGACTTTTCAAGGAACGTTTAACTGATTGTTGGAAACAAGGATGGTGCAGCAGGCTCCAGGAACATGACAGATATTCTATATACAAAATGTTTAAATCCGAGTTTTCATTAGAAGCGTATTTTGACTGCATCAGAAATAAGGCATTAAGGGATATCTTCATACGATTCAGACTTGGTATCACAGATATTACAACTCATAAATTCCGCTATTACCCAGATCTCTCCATGGACTTACGTTGCCCGTTATGCAACGTTCAGCCGGATGATGAATTTCATTTTCTGTTCTACTGTCAGCGTACTGTACAATTCAGAACAAAATATATCCCACGTCACCTGACTCAAAATTCGTCAAAGGAATTAACAATTCTGAATAGCAGGAACTTTATGAATGATATTGCTCGTTTTATTTATCATAGTATGAAATTAAGATTAGGTAGTAAAATTTCGTAAGTTAAATTGCTTTTTTCTCTTTATTCTACCTGGGCTGATGGCCACGTATTCAATATCCTTACTGTGTGCGTGCATGCCTTTCTGTCGGCTGGTTAGCATGTGTGTGTATGGTGTGTGTGTGTGTGTGTGTGTGTGTGTGTGTGTTGTGTGTGTGTGTGTGTGAGGGAGAGAGAGAGAGAGAGAGAGAGAGAGAGAGAGAGAGAGAGATTGTGCGTGTGCGTCTGCGCGTGCACGCTCGCGCACTAGTGTGTGTGTGTGTGTGTGTGTGTGGTGTGTGTGTGTGTGTGTGTGTGTGTGTGCGCGCGCGCGCACGCGCGTTTTGTAGTTATTCTTTTTGTAAATGCTTCTTATGTGTCTGTGTTTGCTTTCAAATTAACGGTAGAGTCTACAATGTCCGACAAGAATAATGTAACAAATCCATTGTGATATGAGCAAATGCTTACGTCAGTAAACCATCTGAATCTGAATCTGAATCTCTCTCTCTCTCTCTCTCTCTCTCTCTCTCTCTCTCTCTCTCTCTCTCTCTCTCTCTCCATTAGGTCACACTAGTATGGCACTGGACGCGATCAACTGAGCCCTCTGTACCTTCATTCCTCCTTCCGCCTCCCACCCACCCTCACAGCACACACCTCCACTCAGACGATGATAGGACCATGCTTTCTTTGCAGGAGAATGGAGGACCCACTGCATCTCAAGTCTGTGCTAGCTCTGGCGTTGATGTTGGCATCAGTGGATTTGGCAGCCGGGAATTGCCGCATCGCAAGTGAGTAGTAGCATCATGTCTCTTCCCGTTTCTTTTGAGTCACAATACAACGTTAAGTGTGGCGTGAATACCAAGCATGTTCTAAAATTTTCTGTGGAAGAAAAAAGAAAAGGCTTTCTTTTGGAAGTCAGCAGAGAACTGCGAATCCTTTGGCTGAGCAAGAGTCTGCGTATGTATGAAAGGGTGAGGGTGAGAACTGGGCAAGTGTGTGTGTGTGCGCGCGCGCGCGCGCGCGCGCGCGCGCGTGTGTGTGTGTGTATGTGTGTGTGTGTGTGTGTTTTTGAAGTGATAAGAGTGGGGAGTGGGTATGTGTGTGTGCAGATTTAGGAGTTGGAACTAGATGAGTACGTCTGAAAGGATGAGGAAGCTCTGATGCTTGTCATGTGATGAACCACTCTCTATAAAACATTTGCTTATGGAATGTTTGGATTTGCATGACATTTGGCATAAAACACTGCCAGCAGATTCAATGAAGTGTTGTTGGGATGTTTTATCTGATATACATTTTGAGCTTTTTAAGAGTGATAAACTGTTTTATCAAAGACCCATGAACAGAAAAAGAGTCAATTCGAAGACGTTTTGAATACATTAGAAACTGATCTAATGATTTGTTTTTAAACAAAACGTTTTGAATACATTCAAAACTGATCTAATGATTTATCTCTCCACGGACTGGTATTGCTCTATGACAATAAGGCATGAGAGTCCCTCAGAGTCTTCACATCACAGGAGTAGGCGTTAATAAACTGCTCCATGATGATGAGGCATGACAGCCCCCTAGAGTCTTTACATCATTTGGGTAGGCGTTAAGAAACCGCTCGTTCTCATCGATCAGCATTAAAAGGAAAGACAAGTCTCAAATTCTCTGGCTTTTCATGCCCTGCTCTCATGGTGACCTCAGTTTTGATGTCCTCTCCACGTCTACGGCCTTGGTTTGATTCCGTCGGGGTCACCGGTGTTGGCAAATTCATGGGGGCTGTCGTTGGACGGACGCTGGGGCGCCCTCCGGAGGGAGAGCTCACTCACGCCGGCTCGTCGAGTAAGCAATAATTGTCGTCAGTAGGGGACCTAGTAGGTGGTGTCCTGCGTATTTTGGATCGGAGCAGGCACCACTGAACACCACCGAAGTGACTCGGCAGCAGTGCAGTGTCTCCTCCGGCGGGTTGCCTTATGACGGTTTTACATTGCTCCCTGTATCTTGCCGGTGCCGGAGCTGTGGTGGGCCGGGCCGGGCTGTGGCTGTGGACAGGGGATTAGAATGAGCAGCGTGGCTGCAGTGCCACTGATCTGTCACAGAAGATGGGACACATAAAAAAAAGGAAAAAAAAGAAGAAAAAAAGAAGAAAAACTGCTCCATGACGGCATGGCGTGATAGTCCTCCAGACTTCACATCACTGGGATAGGCGCTAATAAACCGTCCCATTAGATAAGGAATAACAGTCCCTCAGTTTTCACATCACTGGGGTTGGCGTTCATAAACTGCTCCATGACGATAAGGTATGACAGTCCCCAGAGTCTTCAGCAGCGGCTAACAGTTGCACTCAGCGTTTGAGACTTCCAGACGCTTCCAGACTGATGATGAACTGCCGTGGGCTTTCGCCAGCTTCGGGTCTGTGGTGACAAAAACGGCGACGATAATCTCGCTCTGTGAAGTTGTTTGCAAAGCGTCCTTCATTGGGGTATGGTCTTCAGCCTTTTCGCGTCAAAAACGACTGTGTGTATGGAGTGCCCTCGCTGACAGTAAGGCACTCATCTGGCTTCCGTCCAACAAGCTCCAGTGACACCACGTTCAAACCTCTCTCACATCATCAAGGTCGTTCATTCCATCAGTAAATTGTGGTCATTAAATTGCCTCGGGACGCTCATCATCGTTGGTATTTGTGTGTGTGTGTGTGTGTGGGGGGGGGGGGGGGGGGGGGGGGGGGGGGGGCGGGAACACCAGACCCAAGGTCAAGTCTTTTTAACCGCACTTCATGACGCCTTTCTGTTTCTGCTTCATGTTCCTTTTCCGTTCTCTCCTGTCTCTCTCTCTCTTTGTTCTTCTCTCTCTCTCTCTAGTGTTTGCTATTTCCCCCTTTCTTGTCTCTCCTTTTTCTTTCTGTTTTCTTCCCCAAGCCCCTCTACCCTCTCTTCTCTGATGATTTGCTCTAGTTCTTTTCCTTTCGTCCCGCGCTTACGGGTGATACTAATTGTTTCTTTTCTGCTCTCTGCCATACTGAAAATACACAATCGTATCTTTCACCCAAAAGGCTCTCTTTAAACCACATTAAACGTGTATAGTTTGACTACCAGTAACACATCTATTAGACCTCAAAATGCCTTACGTCACGTGTTGACAAGTATGTAGGCGTAACAACACAATATGACTCACGCTTATCGACTTCACCAGGTCCAGGCTGACGTACTTAAGTCACTCGTCACCGTGCCAAAACAAGGCACACGATCAACATAGATCAGACTCGGATCCAGGCTTGCGCTGGGCAGAAGGAACGATCACGGCCCCCTAGACAGTGTAGAGTCATAATGTTCACGGTTCCTCTCGGAACCACACTGGATCAGTCTGAACCACCCCCAACACTTAAGGCAAACGCTAGATCACACAGAATTCCCCCTATTCAGACTGGATCCCACTGATGCCAATACACTAATGCCACTTCAGGCAGGATCCCACTGATGCCAATACACTACTGCCATTTCAGACTGGATCCCACTGATGCCAATACACTACTGCCATTTCATTTCAGACTGGATCCCACTGATGCCAATACACTACTGCCATTTCAGACTGGATCCTGCTGATGCCAATACGCTACTGCTACTTCACGCAGGATCCCACTGATGCCAATACACTACTGCCACTTCAGACTGGATCCTGCTGATGCCAATACACTACTGCTACTTCAGACAGGATCCCGCTGATGCCAATACACTACTGCCACTTCAGACTGGATCCTGCTGATGTCAATACACTACTGTCACTTCAGACAGGATCCCGCTGATGCCAATACACTTCTACCACTTCAGGCAGGATCCCGCTGATGCCAATACACTACTACCACTTGAGACAGGATCCCGCTGATGCCAAAACACTACTGCCACTTCAGGCAGGATCCCGCTGATGCCAATACACTACTGCCACTTCAGAATGGATCCTGCTTATGCTAAAACTATCCTGCCACTTAATGCTGTTTCCTACTTAATGCTGTTTCCTCCTGACGCTAAGACACTACTATCACTTCAGACAGGATCCCACTGACGCCAATACACTACTGGTACTTCAGGCAGGATCCCACTGATGCCAATACACTACTGCCACTTCAGACTGGATCCTGCTGATGCCAATACGCTACTGCTACTTCAGGCAGGATCCCACTGATGCCAATACACTACTATCACTTCAGACTGGATCCCATTGCTGCAAATCGGTACACTTGAGACTGGATGCTACTGTTCAATGCACTACCATTTACGATTGAATCCTGCTGATGGCAATACACCCTTCACTATTCAGACTAGATCTTACTGATGCCAACACACTACTACCACTTCAGACGTACGCAGTACATTGCTACCACTTAAAACTCGACCCTTCTGATGCAATAAACTGCTACCACCTCAGACTGGATCCTGCTGAATACACCCACTATTACTTTAGACTGGATCCTACACTTGCCATTACACTGCTACCACGTCAGACAGGATCCCACTGATGGCAATACACTACTACCACTCAAGACTGAATTCTGCTGATGGCAATCACTACTACCTCTTCAGACAGGATCCCACAGATGTCCATACTCTATTACCATTTCTGGACTGTCTCCCACTGACAGCAATGCACTTTCACTTGAGACTGGATCCTACTTATGCCTATACACCACTACCATTTAGTGATTGATCCTGCTGATATAAATACACTACTACGATTTTGCACTGGATCCTACTGATGTCTATACACCACTACCATTTAGTGATTGATCCTGCTGATATAAATACACTACTACAATTTGTCACTGGATCCTACTGATGTCTATACACCACTACCATTTAGTGATTGATCCTGCTGATATAAATACACTACTACAATTTTGCACTGGATCCTACTGATCCCAAAACACTACTACATTTTGGCAATGATCCACTGATACCAATACACTACTACCATTTAGCACTGGATCCTACTGATCCCAAAACACTACTCCATTTTGGCACTGGATTCCACTGATACCAATACACTACTACCATTTAGCACTGGTCCCACTGATGCCAATACAGTACTACCATTTAGCACTGGATCCGCTGATGCCAATACAGTACTACCATTTAGCACTGGATCCTGCTGATGCCTGTATACCACCACTGCAGACTGGATCCCACTGATGCCAATACACTCCCACCACTTTACAATGGATCCTGCTGAGACAAAAAAACCCTTCTAATTTAGACTGAATCCTGATTATGCAAATACTATACTACCATTGAATACTGCCTCCTGCTGATTCTAAGACACTACTACCATTTCAGACTGGATACTTTTGACGCCAGTACTCGACTACCATTTCAGACAGGATCCCACTAATGCCCATACACAAGTACTCACTTCAGTCTGGATCCTACCGATGCCAGTACATTATAATCACTTTAGACTGAATCCTGTTGATGCAGATCAGTACCACTTCAGACTGGATCCTACTGAAGTCAATGCACTACCATTTACAATGGGATCCTGCTGATGCCGATACACTCCCAACTCTTCACACTAGGTCTTACTGATGCCAGTACACTACCAACACTTCAGACTGGATCCTGCTGATACCAAAACACTACTACCACTTCAGATTGGATCCTGCTGAGGCAGTAAACTACTACCACTTAAAACCTGACCCTTCTGACGCATGGAACTGCTATCATTTCAGACTGGATACCACTGATACAATACACTACCACTTCAGACTGGATCGATCCTGCTGATGTGAATATACTAGTATTTTTCAGACTGAATCCTCATGATGGCAATACACTACTATCATTTCAGATTGGGATCCTATTGATACTAACACACTACTACTACTTCAGACTGGATCTTATTTGTGCAGTTCATCACTACCATTTCAGAGTGTCTCCTACTGATGTAATACATTACTACCTCTTCAGACTGGATCTCGCTGATGCTAATGCCCCCCCCCCCCCCCCCCCCCCCACCACTTCACACCGGATCCCACTAATATCAATACACTATCACTTCAGACTGATTCTTGCTTATACCAATACACTAACACTTCGCCCTGGAAGCTGCTGATGTCGACACATTATTACCACTTCACTCTGGGTCCTACTGATACCAATACACTACCACTTCAGACTGGATTCCGCTGAAGCCAATACATTACCTCTTCAGACTGGATCTCGCACATGTCAATACACTCCCACCACTTCATACCGTCTCCAACTGAAGCACTATACTATTACCTCTTAAGACGGGACTCTATTGGTGCCAATACCATATTACCACTTCAGACTGGACCCTGCTGATGTTAATACACTACCAATTCAGATCGTCTGCTACTGATCAAATACACTACTACCTCTAAAAACTGGATCCTATTGATGTCAATACACTACTACAGGCTGTTTCCTACTGACATCAATACACTTCTACCATTTCAGACTGGTTCCCACTGATGTAAATACTCTACAACACTTTACGCTATTTCCTACTGATGTCAATACACTACCACCATTTCAGACCGTTTTCTACTGATGCAAATACACTACTATCACATCAGACTGAATCCCACCAATGCAATACACTACCACCCCTTCAGAGTGGATTCTACTGATGCCAGTATAATGCTACCCAATTAGACTGGATCCTGCTTACGTCTACAGACAACTATCACTTTAGACTGAATCCCACTAACGCAATACACTGCTACCACTTTAGATTACGGATAGAGACTTTATGGAGATCTTGACGGCAGAAGGTCTTCAGAGAAGAAACCCCCTCAGACGAGTGTTTTAACCCTGAACTTCATGCGATCTGAGGGGGTCAGGCCGCTTCCAGGTCATGATTCCCAGCTGCAGTTCTACTGCCAACTTCTTTTTCTGGCGCTGCCGGGATTCGAACCCTCAACTCTTGATGGATGGGCGTCTCAGGGCGTGTCTTTTTAGATGGACGTCTTACCCATCGCTAACAGACACCTGTTCTAGGTTGGGAAAGGTAAGCCTTATGAAGTTCACTTTTATTCCTTCTCAACCAGATCCAGTTGGAACTCTATTCAGCTGCCTCTGCCACTTTCAGGGTTCTGGTCCTCTTCCTACCTGAAATCCCTTGCTGTTTCATGGAATCACGGGCTGATGATCCTGCAACCCCTTGTTCCAACCTCTATGGCGAGAACCTGAGCCTGGAATCTGGAATCCTTCAAGCTGTCAACTAGACTGGCATTTGTCTCGGTCTTGCAGAAATCAGCTTGCTCCACTCTGCTTTTGTATGGCACATCGATCAGAAACATTTGTTTTGATGAAACTGTGTGGAGAGCAACATCCAGTCTCGTGCTACTCTTCCTGATTATTTCTAAATGCATTCAAGGAGCCGAAACTCTCATCATTCTCTCATTTAAACCAACTGTAATCTAGTCCTCTCATTAGCCTACTTACATAGGAGAACGCATGCAAAATTTATCTTGTAAATACAAATAGATCAAAATTACACACACACACACACACACACACACACACACACACACACACACACACTTAAAAAAAGAACGACTATCAATGCAGAATCGGAATCTCCACCAGCTATGTTTATCACTATGCATACATGATATGGCAAAGAGACACACACGCGCACACTACTTGCTAACTCGCCCGATCATATTTATTTGGTCTTGGCCCCATCGCACTTTCTTCCACATCTTGCTGTACCCCATGACATGTGTTGCAATGTCCCCAGAAGCGCCTGATATCGCCTAGGATACCAGGCCAGTAGTACTCCCGTGTCGCTTTCTTTTGTGTGGCCTTCTTACCGAGATGGCTGGAGGCCAACAACACACGTTTTGCTGACATCAGTGCCCTCCTGCGTTTCATAGGCACAACAATCTGTCTTTTCGTCTTCCCCGAACTCGAGTGAGTGAAAGTTCGGTACAATACCCCATTCTCTATCTTAAAACCGATAGTGCCCTCCTTAACACCTTTCTTCTGTCCTGTGTGAGCGAGCCCAAATAGTTTTCTAAGCGAGTAGTCGCCCTTTTGTTCTTCCCGTAAGTGAGTGGGGTAGGTCTCACTGGACACGCTCCAATGCTTTTGGAAGTGTTTGACCGCCCGGGGCCTTTCCATCACGCACGTGACTTCTCACGCCTGATTCAACACAGGAATCAGGGTTTGGGTCTTCCTACCCACGTGATCCTGTAATGTTTCCAATTACCAGATCATACGGCGGCTTTGGAACAGCCAAAGCCTGTACAATTCCACTGTAAAATGGTGTATCAATGAACACCTGGGCCGTTTTGAAATCTGCTACTGTTCCATCTATTTGTCTACACTTCTGTGTTTTACCTGTGAATTGTCCCTTCTTAACCAGGGATTCTTTCACCATTACACCTGTGCACCCAGAGTCTCTAATGACACTAACCACATTTTCCCCTACTCTGTCTTTGTGCACAACCATGTTATCGCCTGAATCTGTGAACACACAACACAATCCTGTCATCTTTCTCTTTCTTTTTTGCCTGCCTCTCTCTTGGCGTGACCCTCATTGCTGCAGCTTTCTGGGGCCTAAATCGGCAGTCTGTAGCCAAGTGTCCTATCTTATTGCACAAGAAGCAGGTACGTTTATCTACAGCCTTATCCACGTGGGCCTTCACCCTTGTTTGCTCACGTGACACCATGGGCCTACGGGCGTGTACTCTGTGTGAAGAATGTGCTGGCCTGCTATCCTCTGTATATGCCTCCGGGCTTTCCTCTTGTTGAGGCAAGTCACGCCTCGCTTCCCGGCAATTCTCTGCCGCCTCCAGTACTTCGACTGTAGGTTTCGAGCGATGACGTCACGTTTCTGCCGAAGCGAACGGAAACCCCCATTTTGGGAAGCCAATTTTCCGGTTACGGCCATATCGTCTCTACCTCGTCAGTGCGGCGTGTTGTTGTTTGTGCCTTGTCTTCAGCCACCATGCAGAAAATCGCAGCAAAAGAGAACGTCAAGTATATTGACAAATTAGATGGGGAGTGTAGATCTCGCTATCGCCAAAAACTGGAGTGGCTGAATGGATTTGATCCATACGATTCCAGGGAAAAAGAGTGGTCAAACGATGTCAGTCTTATACCACCACTGGAGTTTCCTGCACTCGTAAGTTACCTTGTCTGTGGTGTAAGCGCATACACATTGCAGCAGTTCAAGTGCTACAAAAGCCTTGATGCACATATGCACCTTACTGATGGTTGGGTGCAGGAATTGAAAGTCTATGCGCCTCCTGCTTGCCTGCGTTGGTCAAGCAATTTTTGACTCAAATTGGAATTAAGTTCTTTGGTTCATAGTATGCAATAGGCATTTGTTTACATATATGTATTTGTTCATGTTCGTGTTTTTTTCCTTAATTGTTCATTGGTTAGATGTAAGTGGCACAACTGAATTGTTTTTGTACATGCTCTTGCTTTTTTCCGTAATTGTTTATCGGTTAGATGTATGTGGCATGACTGAAAACAAAAGGCACACTCTAATGATTGAAGAGATGAAACGTAGAAAAGTAAGGACAGTCAAAGCGCAATAGATTCAATAAGTAAATTAGAGCGCCAGATAAGAACTGAATGGGGTTACGAATGTGTATTTGCTTTCCAACAACTCTCGATCAAGAGGCGTTGCAATACTATTCAATAATAACTTTGAATTCAAAATAAAGAAAACTATCAAAGATGAACATGGTAATTATATTATAGTAACTATCAATACAATGGGAAAAGACTTAGCATTAGCGAATGTCTATGGACCAAATAATAGTGAACCATCCTTCTTTGAAAATATAAAACTGAAAATAGAAGATCTAAATGTCCCCGACATAATAATGGCAGGGGACTGGAGTTTGGTCCTTAATCTTACTAAGGATTATCACAATTATAAACATAATAACAACGCTCGCTCACAGGAAGAAGTTACGGAAATCATGTCAAGATTAGAGCTAGTCGATATATGGAGAGAGTTGAACCAAGGCACGAGGCGATATACCTGGAGAAGACCAAAACCGTTTCAACAAAGCAGGCTAGATTGCTTTTACTGTCCGACACGTTAATCACTTACTTAGAAGATGCTGATATTTTGTTCAGATACAGAACAGATCACTCTTTGATATACATAAATATTGTTGTCTTTAAAAAAAAGAAGAGAGGCATAAAGGGTTCTGGAAACTTAATTCTTCCCTTTTAAGAGACAAGCAGTATGTAAATCTGGTGAATGAAACGATTGATAGAATCAAGGAGCAATATGCATTACTGCCTTACAAGAAAAACTCTGTCAGTAAAATCCCGAATGATCAAATTCAGTTCTCAATTTCAGACCTATTGTTTTTAGAAACTAATTATGAAAGTAAGAGCAGAAACAATTACATTCAGCATTCGCAAAAAAAAAAAAAAAAAGAAAAAAAGAGAAAAAAAAAAGAAATTGAAAAAGAAATACAATACTTTGAAAGAAAAAATTGCTTACTGGAAACAGATTTGGATAATACGACCCAGAGCCAAATGGGCATCTTACGGGGAAAAAATAAGCAAGTATTTCTGTGCACTTGAGAAAAGGAATTTCGTAAGCAAAAGAATGCTTCAGCTTGTCACGGACCAAGGAACAACTTTGACAGAAACGGATGACATGTTAAAAGAGACAAAGAACTATTATGAAAACTTATACCCAGAAAAGAAAATATTTGATACTGAAATTGGAAAATAATTTATGTAGATAACCTGCCAAAACTAAGTCAGTTAGAATCCGAACAATTGGAGGGATTAATCACTTTAGAAGAAGCTACCAAAGTCCAAAAAAGATGAAAAATGATAAAGAGTCCTAGAACAGACAGTATGACAGTAAACTTTTAAAAAAAAGTTTCTGGAGACAGTCAGGAGATTTTGTTGTCCGTTCTCTAAATGAGGGATACAGTAATGGAGGAATGTCTGTAACACAAAAAGAAGGAATAATAATTGGTCTCCCGAAAGGAGAGAAACCGCGAGAATACTTGAAGAACTGGAGACCTATCTCACTTCTAAATGTAACGTACAAAATTGCTTCCGCCTGTATTGCAAACAGAATAAAAAAACTGTTCTGCCAAACTCATAAACGAGGACCAGACGGGATTCGTTCCAGGAAGATACATAGGAGATAGTTAACGAACAAGAACATTTGCTGATAATCGTGTCTATCAGACAGTCTCATCGAATAGTTCTTGCGAGCATTAGTTTTTTCAACCTGCAATGTTTTGCATTGTCCGCAGTGAAATATAAATCCCAAGCACACTCAATGAGATATGCCTACCTGACAACCACTACATTTCTTTCTTTCTTTTCTTTCTTTTTCTTTCTTTCTTTTCAAGCACTTAGTCGACCATGCATTTTGCGCTGGGAGAATTGAAGTCACTCGTGGTGCAATTTCTTGTCAATTTTTTTTTTTTTTTAACACAGGTATCACTGGTACACAAACAGATAAATGGCCAAAGGTAGTGAAAGGGATACAATGTGTGCAGTGTGCACGTATGCGTATGACTGCCCAAAAGAGCGCGCGCGAGCGTGTGTGTGTGTGTGTGTGTGTGTGGTGTGTGTGTGTGTGTGTGTGTGTGTGTGTGTGTGATGCGTGGCGTGGTGTGTGTTGTGTGGTGTGTGTAGCGCGCGGGTGTGTGATGCGCGTCGGATGCGTGTTGTGTGTGTGTGTGCACGCGCGCGCGCGCGCATGCGTGTATGTGTGTGTGTGTGTGTGTGTGTGTGTGTGTGAGTGCTGTTCGTGCGAGCGTGTGTATCTATAGAAGGTATGAGGGGAGTTTTTCTCTTCTTCTTTCTTTTAGTGTCGACAATCATCATGTTGATTATTCTGACACTTTTGTGTGTATGACCATTTTTTTATCCCGCCATTGAGGCAGCCATACTCCAACTTCGGGGAAGGTGCATGCTATGTGTAACGTGTCATCTATACCAACGGCCAAACTGGCCTTCTCTTCCGAAAGTTGGTGATGGGATTTTACGTGTGTGCAAGATGTTGTGCGTGCGTTCACCACAGAACCTCGGTTTATAGTTTCATTCGAAGGACTGTATGGGGAATGGAGTCAGAACCAATGTAACTCCGAGGGAAAAATCCCTCTAGCCGAAACGGCCCGGCGGAGATGCGAATCCGCAACCCCAAGATTACGAGTCCGGCGCTCTACCAACACGCTATTTGGTCTATTTCATCGTAGAGGGTGAGGAGAACAGGGGAGGGGGTGTCATTGGACCACGATGCCTATCTGGGTTTTCTCTCCTTCTTTTGGCTAAAACGATCCATTCATATTTTACGGTTTTACTTTGTTTTGCTTTTTGTCTTGTTTTGTTTTGTTTTTGAATGTGTGGTGTTTGGTCAAAAACAATGTGAAGAGTACTTTCCCTTGCCATCGAACATCCGTTTCCATGCAGCAGAGTTGAAATGAAAACACAACGCAAAGCGTGGGTAGCATTATTAATGATATTGATAACCAACACAGTGGTGCGTATTTGGCTGTATACAAACAGCAAAACTGTGACATAACGTTTTGGCAAGATACAAATTCTCTCGTTTCCCTTTCCATCCCCATCACAAGGATCATATGAATGAATGAATGAGATGTTCAGAACTTGTTTTTGTGTAATATATGATGTTGTAAGACAGTAAGAACTGCCTGCACCTCCACATGCCGCTGCACTTTCTCCTGGAAGTAGTCGTCTGTCTTATGTTCTGTTTTCGTTTTGTGGTTCTGTTAATTTGTTTTGTCTTCCTTTTCGCTCTCTCGTGTGTGAACTAATCTTCGTCATGCCGAAGGTTTTCAATCTTCAACTTGGAAGGTCAACTGTCATTATTGACTAATATTGACCAGTGTGCGCAGAGGCGCAAGATGAAAAGAAAATAGATCTATTAGGGACAACAAAAAGATAGCAGAGGATCTAAAGTAGCCTCAGCACCCCAACCGACTGAGTGATACGTCTACAACTCAGATTTATCTGCAGCGAAGCCCCCAGTTACAGGTACCAGACTAATCAAAAAAGAAAAAAAAAAAAAAAAAAAAGGAAAAACAGGGTGGAATAATCAAGTTTGATTGTGGGCCCTCAACACTGAAGAAGAAGAAGAAGAACAAGCATACCCCTGAGTTCAGCTCCAGCGCAGCATGTTGCGGCAGGCAGGAAAAAAAACGTTTTCACCTGAAGCAAGGTTATCATGCGCCCATTCGCCACTTTTGAGCCTTTGAGATAAAGAATATGCTATATTTCGTTCTTGTTTCATTCTGCCAAAAATTATAATGAGTTCAATTAAATCACCGTATATGAATCTCCATGGAGATAGATAAACAGAGTGTAGATAATATATATATGTGACAAAAATAATTGAATATACCGGTAAGAAAAATATTTGAAATAGCAAAAATCAGGGGAAATGTGGAAAAAGTGTGTGTATTTGATGTTTGAGGAGGTAGGTTGTGATTTTTAAAGCAATGAAATTTTGCCCTCAAAAACTGTGAAAATGCATTGAAAAAGAAACATATGATCTTGAAATGAGAACAAGGTCATGGAAGGTGAAGGACTTAGAACTATTCACTGCTTCAAACATTCACAGTAACATTTAAGTGTGTGTGTGTGCGCGTGCGCATGCGTGCGTGCATGTGTGATGTGTGCGCGTGTGTGTGTGTGTGGTGTGTGTGTGTGTGTGTGTCATTTTGGTGGATACTGGCACTATGAGAACACCAAGCTTTCATGGAATAGCTTGACTACAGAAATGTTGGTGGCTGTCTCCTTTACAGTGGACTTATATATGAAAATGACGCTTTGTAGGAACTCGTGGGGGAGAAAACCACCATCATTTCTGTGTCTAAGCCATATTATGAAAGCTTGTTCTTCAGGTGACAGTATGCACAAAATAGCCTTTTCTTTCAAGTTACATTGCCATATTCACTTATTGTGCTGTCCCTGGGCATTGTTTTTCTGGTGCACTGCCTGACCCAGTTGGAGGACTAAGCGTTTGTGTGTGTATGTGTGTGTGTGTGTTTGAGAGACAGTACTAGAAAGAGAGATCAGTCTTGTGTCCCAGAAATGTTACTTTAAGACTAAAATAAAAGAAAATGTCATTGAAAACAGAGAAGATAAAAAAAAAAACTTTGATATTTTCAGTACCTGCTAAAGATATAGTATCAATACCAGGTAAAGATAGTGAATTTCATTATATTAACAACAACAAAAAAGTCAGACCTGTAGCATACAAACTTTGACACTAAAACTTTGAAGGTGCTGTTGTGCTTCAGATAACATTGTCGTAAGTTTTGCAGATAATGAAATGGTTTAGAAGCCACGTAACTGAAACAAGAACACCCAACACTTCCATGAATTGGTTTTTCGAGACAAGGTTTGACCTTTTAGAGAGTGTAGCAAGCTATTTAAACATACTATTATGTCTGTTGTCAGGGGACTAGGTATGCCAAGTCACTTAGTTGTGCAATTCTGAGGCAGATTTTGGATGTAATGGCTACTTACCAGGGCTCCCCTCAGCTGCTGGTGAAGAGGGTGGGTTCACCCCCTATCTGAAATTCTAGAGGGTATTTTCACCCTCACTTTCAAACTTTAGAGGGTGATTTTATTAAGACTTGCCGCAACTTAAAACAATATCTACAGCATACTCTTGGTGACTGGTCTCTGTACCAAATGCACAGAACATGTGCAGGTTCTTTTAATACAAAGTAGTGTACCAAAGAATCATACATACAACAAAAATGAACACACCAAACACTAGCAAATTCTCTTTACTTTTCATTTTTCACTTTGTGATTTTCTCATATGTGTGTGTGTGTGTGTGTGTGTGTGTGTGTGTGTGTGTGTGTGTGAGTTAGTGACTGCTGCAATTTTACTTTAATATCACTGTGTGATCAGAGTTGGTACACCTGCTGTACTGCTTGTTCAAGTTGTTGCTCAATTGGCAGCAAAAATATTTATATCAACCTGAATCAAATCAAAACAAAAATGTCCATGAATAAGTCACCAAACTAACACACATTTAGAATTAGAAGTTGGTGAAATCATGATTCTTTACGATCTTCTGATCTGTCGTCTTCTTCTCAGTTTTAGATTATTTCCGTTCACCGCCACGGTCTCCTCTATATTGTTGTCAGGATTTGGCTTTCGTTTCAACCACTGGTGATGTAGAGACGCCATCTTCGCCGGTTGCAGAAAAAGAGAACCTAGACTCTGAATGAGACAGTGCCAACATTCTCTTAGGGGCCAGATAATTGACCAGTGAAAAACACGCATCTAAACTAAAGCGATGACGCGCAGCTATTTTTATTGCAGCCTGTTGGTCAAGACTTCGTGGTCTCGTTGTGCGAATGGGCAACACAGACACGCTCGACGCAAGAAGCGAGGCTGTTTTTACTGCAGTCGGTTCTGAGAACCTGCGGTCACGCAGAGCACACGGCCAGCCTGAACAAACAGCAGACGCGTTCAACGAAATCTTAGAGGGTGATTCCACCTCCAGATTTTAATTTTAAAGGGTGAAGCTCACGCGTGAAACACAATTCTAGGGGGTGAAATAGAGTTCTAATGCTTGAATGACGCGCTTGAATGACGCGCATTCTGCGCGTCATGGGGAGCCCTGCTTACAAAACCATTTTCTTGTTAGATGTACATGTATAATCAGCTATATTACTAGCTACTTTGAGATTTTCAAGGCTGTCGCACACACACACACACACACACACACACACACACACATGCACACAAAAAACAAAACAAACCAAAAATGTGATGATAATTCATTAGACAGCGTACTTGACAGCTGACACTCCTTTGTTGTTTTAATTTCATCAACAGAAATATAGGCACAATGGAATGGAAAAGGTTGTTGTTGTATTGTTAAGCTTTTCTTTTGACGTTATCTAAATATTCTGTGTAATGTTTAAAATGATTCCTCTGTGTGTGTGTGTGTGTGTGTGTGTGTGTGTGTTACCAAGAGATCAGACCAGTCATTAATATGCGTAAGACTGACTGCAGATGTCTGGCCACAGTAAAACGTACAATGACAGTTAAATAGAAAGCAAATTGAAACCCAAAGTGTGCATAATTTTATGTGCTGGACATTCTTAGTTACTCCTGGTCCATGATTACAATGACTGGCCTTTATGTAATACTAAGTAATCAGGAGTTGTTTTTTTTTTCCAAATTAAATACTTAAAAGTTGCTTGGAAATAGTTTGAAGAGAAATGGAAAAAAGTATGCAAATCGTGTTGAGGGCAGGGCTACAAAGAATATTCTGGTTTGGTGTGGTCAAGCTTTGCGCATGTCAAGTCAAAACATGATATGAAATGCCTGCAGGATAAACATGTCAAAAGTAAGCCAAGTAAAAGTATGTACAGGTGTGTTTTCAAACTGCGAAATAATTTCAAAATGCTAAATCTTTACTTTTGCATTGCAGGAAATGACCATCCAAAGCATATGCTACACTAGACGAGTCTCTTGCTGAAGTGCCTGCTCTTGCTATGCAAGACGCTCGGTAGGTCTGACCGCCCAGGTAAGCGAGCACCAGAGAGAATGCTTGTCCAATTTGTAGGAGTTGAGAATGCTCAACTTTTCAAGTGATACACTCGCCTAGCGAAGGTGTTCATCCAATGAGAGCAAAAATATAGGTTGTGTGCTCCACAATCCATCCTGTCCTGGTATGATCTATCTTTTTTTTTTTCTAAACACAGTTGCAGCCATCATCCAAAATTCATTCCCACATTCAGATACAGTGACTCACATAATTCTGTTTGTATTCTATGCTCTTAACTGAAGTAATCAAGTCAAACACCTCAGTGTGCACTGAATAAACAACACACGGTCAACTGGAGTAGTGTAGAATGAGGTCTGTGTCTGCGGCACATGATGAATATTGATCTGCATTGATCTTGTATGACTGGTCCCTAACTTTTTTTTTCCAGTTTTGCCTACTTTATTAAGTCCCCTCTGTGGATGTTTATTTCATTTATTCAAGATGTTCAGCATTTAAGTATGAATATAGATAGATCTGCTAGCTTCCACAACAGTATTTTGTGTGAAGCAAATTTTTTGCAAAGTGTATTTATTTGGTTTTCAAAACTGTAAGAATTATATAATCAATTCCAGAGATGAGTAACCCTAGTGTTGGTAAAGACGATGTGCATATATGCAAAAGTTAAAGCTTTGACAAAAGGTTTGATTTCATAGAATGTTTGGAACAAACTTTTTTTTTTCTCTCCTTTTTTTTATTTTTTACATCAGAATGAGAGAAACATTATTTAGATGTTGGTTATATGCCGTATATTGAAATAGTCACTGTCTGGATTACAGATCAGTAAATGGTACTGATCTAATACCATTAGAAAAGTTAACTGGTGCATAAAAAAAAACTATAATATATTGATGTATGTGATGATCTATTTTTGAATTATTTCTTTCTTTTTACCATTAAAGTGTCTTTTTCTTCTGTTGCCTCTCCCCTCCCCCTGTCCCACCCATCCCTTCCCCCTCCCCCCGCCTCCACATCCTTGTTTTCTTACCTCTTTTTTTTTTGTATTTAAAGCTGTTTGAGCTTTGCATTCAAGAAGATAGATAGTGTTCTTGATATTATTAACAGCTTGACTTGGTTAACTGTTTTTATGTGTGTGTGTGTGTGTGTGTGTGTGTGTGTGTGTGTGTGTGTGTGTGTGTGTTATAAAAGTTTACATGCATTATCCTGAGCTTTTTTCTGAAACTTTTTTTTAAACATGATTGATGCTTTTCCTGAACATATCCCTACATGTTTCAGATCCAAGACTGATTACAGTTAAAGTTAGGTGCAGAAAGTGGTTATGCAGCTTGAATGTGTAGGGAGGTTGATGAGAATGAGGGACTGACAGAAAATGGAAGAAGAGGAGAAATTAGAAGAGAGCAGACTATGAAAATGATTTTGATTGATGCTGATTATATGAATGAGAGTAATGATGATGGTGATGATGTTAACATCTGCATAACTTCTCTGTATTTCTAGCACAATGCAGAGTTCAGCGTCAAAGCCCAGACCAAATAAACTGCCACCTTCACAGTTGATTGGTTTTGTCAAACGCCACAAGGCACCGCCTACAGTGTCAGGTGGACTTGTCAATAAACCAGAGGTATTACCTAAAATAGCACCCTCACCAAAGAGGTAAATGGACTTTTGTTTCTTTGTTATTGTGCATGTCAGTGGTAGGCAACAGTGGTAGATTTTCTCTCTCTCTCTCTCTCCTCTCTCTCTTCTCTCTTTCTCTTTCTCTCTCTCTTTCTCTTTCTCTCTCTCTCTCTCTCTCTCTCTGAGTAGTCCCTACTCAGGGCGAGGACTGGATGTAAAAAAGCACACCAGTGCTTATCTATTATCCTCGTAAATAAAGAATTTTGTCTTGTCTTGTCTTCTCTCTCTCTCTCTCTCTCTCTCTCTCTCTCTCTCTCTCTCACGATCATGTTTGTGTGTGTATCCCTGAAAGAGAGTGATCGGCTGTGAGTCAGTTTGTTTGTGTGTGTATGTGTGGGTGTGTGTGTGTGTTTATTGCCATTGCTACTTTTGATTTCTAATGGGGTTGTCAATGAATCAAAAGTGATAGTAGGCATGTGTTTGTGGGCCACTCACCAGAACTGGGAGCCACTTTGGGGTCACCATAATCCATCCTGTATTTTCCTTCATTATGATATATATGTACCATTAATTTCAGTTAAAATACAGCGGAAAATACTTTGTTGAAAATCCCGTGATACATCTTGGTATGAGGTCATATATTTTTGCTGTGATTGCGACATATTTTTCAAGCAAACATAGCGATTAAAAAATGTGACATGTGAATATGAAAGAGAGAGAAATCTGTGTGTTTGATTTTGTGCTAGGCATACCTATACAGTGGTTTCAAAATTTTCAGATTTTACAGATAAAAGGTGAGGTCGGCAGACAGTCTTTGAAAGTCATTGTTTTGATGATGAATGATATTTCATGCCCAGGGGCTGGGAGGGAGGTGGAAGGGAGTAGCAGGATCAGGTTCCAAGTGCTGCATTGTGATGTGCCAGTGTCTGGAACTCCAACTCAGTGTTACAGAGCTGTCAAGCGCCATGCTCCCAGCATAGCTTGCTACAATTTTGTTGACATAACACTGCTGTATTGCTGCACTGCTGCACTTTGTTGACAAAATACAATCCAAAAACAAAAACAAAATTTTTTTTTTTAAAAGAAGGAAAGCATGCCTCTTGGACTTAGTGGTGGCACGCTTCATAAGAAATGAGGACACATTTTCCATACACACTTCTTCGAAATTCACTTTCCATATACTGTCCATGGTGACTCACTTTACATAATCTCTGGTGAGGAGACACACTTTCCTAATACGCTTTCCATGGGGACTGATTTTCCGGACACTTTCCGTGGGGAGTGATTTTCCAGACACTGACTCCATACACTTTCCATAGAAACTCACTTTTCACACTCTTTCTGTGGGAAGTCACTTTCTGTGTACACTTTTCATAGAGACTCCTTTTCCCACCACCCTGTATGGGCACTTGCTTTCCATTTCCTTTCCACTGAGGCTCACTTCCAGACACTGTCAAAGAAGACTCCCTTTCCATGAACACTCTTTTTATATATATACTGTATGGAAACTCACTTTCTATGTACTCTCAACTGATACTCACTTTCTGTATATTATTCTCACTGGGGACTCAGTTTCCGTACACTCTCTGTTGGGACTCAGTTTCTGTACACTGTTTATGGGGATTCAGTGTCCGTACACTCTGTGCGATCTTACTTTCCATACAATCTCAAAGGGACTTAACCTGTATATTTGTTTGTCTTACATATTTTCTGATGGATTGAAACCAGCCAAAATCCATCATAAAATCAATCTTTAGGTTTTTATTATATTTTGAGTTCAGTATATGTTAGAAAATTCTCCGTGATCTTTCAAGAATTTGCCAGTGCAGTGTATGCCTCTCTGAGTGCAGTTTGATCCAGCTGTATCCTTGTTTCCAACAAAAAATTTAGGGTTGAAGAAACAGTTTTAAGTTCCACCGGTAATTCTTTCAAATTTGTAGGTTTGATTTTATCTTAGATCCAGTTTCATAAGCTTTAAACATATCTACCCAAAAAGGATTCTAAGTTGCTCTTTTGCCAGAAATTGGAACAGAGACTTCAAGATGCTCGATACAAGGATGGCGTTTTGTTTTGTTTTGTTTTGTTTTGCTATCTGTCCCACTTATGACTACTTATATTCAACTTTTTTTTATCCAGTTTAGTCTGTGAAAGTTGGAAAGTCCTAAGCCTCTCATTTTTCACACTGTTAAGAACTGTCTTTGAACTGATTCTGTCCGTTCTCCTACAAACTGAAAATGCCTTTTTTTTTTATTTTCAAAGTTTTTACCATGTGGTCAGGTGGGTCTTGTCGCAGAATCCAGAGATGAATGAGCTTCAATACAATAAGTGATTTTAAAGCAGCAACTCCGTCCCAGTGGCATAATGTTTCTATGTAGCCATGTCTTGAAAAGAGTTAAACACCATAGTCTATAAACTCGCATTCAGTTAAATTTTTAGTGAACGTATGCCTATTATCTTTTAAACTTCTGAGGATTCCATGATTTTTTTTTTTTGCATGTATCTTACAATTGAATTACTACCCAACCAGAGTGCATAAGTTTTCTCTTTGCTTACAAATAAGTCAGAAGAATTGTTTATTGAAAGGGTTTAGATGGCAAACTGGGAGATTTTATGTTCTGTGCCATACATGTTTGTACCTTTTTTATATCATCCTTTACCATTATTGCAAAATCTTAACTCTTAAGAGTGAACAGATACAGGAAGATCAGGTCCCCCTGTCTGCATCCTCTTTGTACATTGATCCATTTTGATGTGTAACAGCAGCCTTTCCTCTTTGTACATTGATCCATTTTGATGTGTAACAGCAGCCTTTCCTCTTTGTACATTGAACCATTTTGATGTGTAACAGCAGCCTTTCCTCTTTGTACATTGAACCATTTTGATGTGTAACAGCAGCCTTTCCTCTTTATGCATTGAACCATTTTGATGTGTAACAGCAGCTTTCCTCTTTGTACATTGAACCATTTTGATGTGTAACAGCAGCCTTTCCTCTTTGTACATTGAACCATTTTGATGTGTAACAGCAGCCTTTCCTCTTTGTGCATTGAACCATTTTGATGTGTAACAGCAGACTTTATATATTTTTTGTGGAAGGTTTAAACTTAATCCATGTGACCAAATCCAAAGTATCTGAGGACCTAAAACTGCCAGTCCGAACAGTCAAACACTTTTACTGTCCAAGTTTAACGACATGTATATGAACCTACTGTTACCTCCAATATACATGTTTTTAAAGGAATCTGGTCTTCATTTGGTAGCTTCCACAAATCTGTTTGTTTCCCGCTGGCAATATAGGAAGATCCTATCTTGTATGCAGCATTCAGAAAAGATGTAAGCCTCCAGTTCTTGATACATTGTTCAGGTCTGTCTCCCTCAGAGGTATAATTGTGAACTGTTTTTGAGTTCTTCTAATGACAACATTGATATTTATTTTACTAACTCACAACCCTCTAGATCATTCTTTGAAATATGTAAATATTCCTAGAAGCATATGACTTCATATAACTTCACTTAGATAACAATGAAATCTCTGATATATAAGCTGTTAAAGCTCAAGAACATTTACATTCATGCTATCCCAATCATTTCAAAAATTTGTACAGATGGTTCGGTATTAGAATTAGGGGAAATTGGTTCTGGGTTTGTAATACCAGAGTTAAAAATAAGACAGTCTCTGCATGTTAGAAAGGGGTTTTCTATTTATGCAGCAGAATCATATTCAATGCTAATGGCTTTGATATACATTCTTAACACACCAATGGCCATTTTTTGATATATTGTTATGCGCAAATTCAAAATCAGTTTTGCCATCAATGCAACAGTAGAACTGCAAAGCTAGAATAGATTTATTTTATGAAATTGAATGTGTTATTCTCTGTTTAAGAAATCGATGTGTAGGCATGGATTATTGCTGGGTTCCGTCACATTCCAGATTAAATGAAGTAGCAGATAATCTGGCTAAACAGGGAGCTTTGGGAGGTGTTCAACCTATTTCTGAATGTCCTTTGAAAGACTTCATTTGTTGGAAAACTGTACACACAATAGAAATTTCACTGAAATATCACATGAATTGCCTTCCGGCCCAAGATATGTAGCACAGATAATCTGTAAACTTTAGGTTAAACACATGGAGCACAAAATTCTGTGTATACTTGTGTGTGTGTGTGTGTGTGTGTGTGTGTGTGTGTGTGTGTGTTGCAATTGAGATCTAACGTATCCATGTATTGGTGCGTGGTACTTGTTGTATCACATGTGCTTAGGCTGCAATTATGACATGCATGCTTCTAGTTAAGGCCGCGGTCTTTTGCTTTCGCTTCCTCTAGCTGAACAAGAGGCCTTCGTTTTGACCTTGATGCTGTGAAATTCATTGTTAATATTGTCACTGCTCTGCAAAGATTACGTGAAGAAAAGGAACGGCAGCAGTGTTGATAATGATGACCTTTTTCTCCTCCTCCAGCAGAGAGCCAGAACAGCAGGGTGCGGCGGAGAGAGCAAGGCCACCGGTGTTGCTGGGACCTGTAAAGGAAGTGAAAAAGATGTCGGCTGAAGCCGCTAAGCACCAGTGGAAAAGGACCTCACCGGACGCCAGACAGGTAGAGAGGAGAACCTTGGCGGATAAACTGAGACCTCTGGACAAGGCAGGCCAGGGCAAGGAGCAAAGGTCAGAGGACTCGGCCGCGAGAGCTGCACCTGAAGTCTCCCGCACTGTGGGGGAGGTGCAGGAGGTGCCGGGAGAGGAGGCGGCGTGTGTTGGAGCAGCGGATAAATCTGTGGCTGGCACAGAGGGGTCTGCAGCGGATGGTAAGTCAGCTAGTGTGTTGGGAGTCGAATGGAGTAATACCTCACCGGCTAGGTTTACTCTCTGAAATCTGTGTCAGGCGTTGGCAGGATCTCTTTCTGTCACTCTCTCTGTCCTGTCTCTGTCTCTCTCTCTGTCCACCCCCTCCCCTCTCTCTCCCAAGACAAGTGTTTTGGCCCTGAACTCCTTACACTCTAAGGGGGCCGGGCCGCATCCAGGTCTTGACTCCCAGATGCCCTTCTACTGCCCTTCTACTGCCAACTTTATATATATATGTGTATATTTAGATATATATAGAGAGAGATAGAGATAGCAGGCCAGCAATTCTTCTGTCGATGCATTAATGTCTTGACAAATATTTAAATAAAAGTGAAAAGGGGGAGGGAGAGGAAGGAGATGAGAACAGAAGATTAGAGAAATATATTGTAAATGTTAAACCCCTTCACTAGCAGCACAGGGGAACCATCATAATCCCTCCCTGAAGACAGATCAATTCATATTGCGAGCTCCTAGGCCTTTCGTCCGCTGAATCGGACTCATCAGGGAGACACGGCTGATTGCGTCTGTGCTCCCTTGGCATCGAATGGAATCCAGCAGCACCCCAAAAGAAAGCAGCCAGCAAAGGGTACAAACATGAGATGAAAGGAAAAAGTGGTAAGAAAAGAAGTTATCGAAAAACTAAACCCATCATATAAACAGTATAAAATGTAGGGGAAAATCTTTGAGCCTATGCTTGAGAGGATCCATTCAAGGATGCAAGGGAGGTCAAAATTTGTCTAACAGTCCGAGTGGTCAGCTCTGCTGTTCAGTGACCCAAAACATTGTCAGCAGCTAAGAATTGTGCAGAACTGAGCCTTTACTTGGATCTCCTAAGAGATGCTGTCTCCCACCAATTGACCAAATAATATGATGAACAATTTAGTAGTGGGGGAAACAAGTGCAGGCCAACAATTCTTCAGTCATTACATGAATGACTTGGCAAAGATTTTAATAAAAGAGAAAAAAAAAAAAAAAAAAGGGGGGGGGGGGGAGGGAGGGAGGAGAGGAAGTAAATGAGAACATAAAATTAGGAAAACATGTTATAAATGTTAAACCCTTCACTAGCAGCATATGGGAACCATTGTGATTCCTCTTGAAGACAGATCTATTCATATTGCCTACTCCTAGGCAAATGAATATAACCACTAGCTTTGTTTAATTCTCTCTCCCTCCCTCCCCCCCCCCCCCCCCCATCTCTCCTCTGTAATAAATCCACCAAACATTTAATTCTCTCTCTCTCTCTTCTCTCTCTCTCTCTCTCTCTCTCTCTCTCTGTTTATGTAATAAATCTGCCAATCATTTAATTCTCTGTCTTTCTCTCTTTATATGATAAATCCGCCAAACATTTAATTCTCTCTCTCTCACTCTCTCTCTCTCTCTCTCTCTCTCTCTCTCTCTGTTTATGTAATAAATCTGCCAAACATTTAATTCTCTGTCTCTGTCTCTGTCTCTCTCTGTCTCTGTCTCTCTCTCTCTCTCTCTCTCTGTAATAAATCCGCCAAGCATTTAATTGGCTCTTTCTCTCTCTCTCTGTCACTCTATGTAATAAATCCGCCAAACATTTAATTGGCTCTCTCTCTCTCTCTCTCTCTCTCTCTCTCTCTCTCTCTCTGTCTCTCTATGTAATAAATCCGCCAAACATTTAATTGGCTCTCTCTCTCTCTCTCTCTCTCTCTCTTGTCTCTCTATGTAATAAATCCGCCGAACATTTAATTGGCTCTCTCTCTCTCTCTCTCTCTCTCTCTCTCTCTCTCTCTATGTAATAAATCCGCCGAACATTTAATTGGCTCTCTCTCTCTCTCTCTCTCTCCCTCTCTCTCTCTCTCTCTCTCTCTCTCTTTTCTCATGTGACAGATGGTGGACCTGGCACTGAACAGGTACAAATAATGAAGTGTACACTGATGGAAAAAGCATCCAGTTCTTTCACATGCATATACCGATGGACTCCCTTAGCAGAGCAAGGGCCGGATGAAAAAAAGCATGTGTTTGCTTATCTATTACCCTTGGAAATAAAGATTATCATCATCATCATCATCTCTCTCTCTCTCTCTCTCTCTCTCTCTCTCTCTCTCTCTCTCTCTCTCTCTCTCATCATTCTCTCTCTCTCTCTCTCATTCTCTCTCTCTCTCTCTCTCTCTCTCTCTCTCTCTCTCTGACTGCAGGATGAATGGGTAGGGTATTATTTTCTTTCTCTAAATGTTCTGACTGTTTTTGTTAACATGTCAGTTGTGTGATTTTCTCTAGAATATGCAAAGGACAAACGTTCTGGCTAACATGGCTTCTTAACTGACAGACAACACCCCCACAACATGTCATTTTGGTGAAAAATTCAACAGACCCCAACAAAATGACCAAAACATTCAATTCATATATTATTTTAAAGTTGATTGTGTTCACTTTGAAAATCTTTGGAGAGATTTTTCATGAGTGGTACATGTAAAATTTCTGAACTCAGACAGAAACAACAACAACAAAAGCGTAAGACACTAGAGTCTTAAAAAAAAAAAAAAAAAAATTAAAACATGGGGAGTATATGTACAGTCCTTAGAATGTTTCTCTGTCCATCAGTATATGCACATGGAAGAACAGGATGCTTTTTTCCATCAGTGTACACTTCATTATTTATACCTGTTCATCACTAGATCCTCCATCTGCCACAAGACTGATCACCTTTCAGAATGACAATGGTCCTCTTCGGGGCGTCTTGTCTTGGAAAAAGGGCATCCTCTGATCTGTGTCAGAACAGCTCTATCAGAGAGAGAAAGCTTCAGCCTGATCATCTGTGGGAAAGAACTGAGTACAGTCAGATGGTCAAGCTGGTGTCTGGTGAAGCTGGTGTGGGCATTGAAAAAAAAAAGAAAAATCCTGCCAAAGACTGAAACATAGGCATATCATTGTCACAGCATGTCAGCAAGGCACCAGGCTGAAACTGTCGGGGTCACCTGGACCCTCAGATCCATAAGGATGTCGTGGCGCCCTCAAGAGGGAGAGCTCACTCATACTGGTTCTGCAATCTATCAATGATGATTCAGATTGTCATTAGGGTGATTGTTAGTTGGTGTCCTGTACCTGTTTGATCAGAACGGACCCACTGAACACTACCCAAATGATTCAGCAGCGGTGCAGTGTCTCCTCTGGTGGGTTGCCTCATGATGACTTGACAGTGACTGCACCTTGTTGATTGCTGGTGTTGCAGCTGTGGTGGGATGACCAGCTGCTGTTGTAGAAGAGGAAAGCAGGATGAAAGGTGTACGCACGCACGCACGCACGCACGCACGCACACACACACACACACACACACACACACACCACACACACACACACACGCGCACACACACTGAAACAGATAAATGTGCTCTGCAAGGGTATGATTAAAAATCTCTCTCTCTCTCTCTCTCTCTCTCTCTCTCTCTCTCTTATATATATATATACTCAAACCACGTATGATTTTTAATTAGAAGCTGCTTTCTCCCACCTATGCTTCAAAACAGCCACAGATATGGATGCAAGTAGTTACCTTTACAGCAGCAGCCAAAAAAACGTTATGCACTGTTCAAGTCTAAGATGATTAGTTTGTGATTAACATGTACACAAACTTAATAATGATACCAAAACAATTCAATATAGTCCATTAGTAGCAACGTAAGAGAACATGCCAACAGATCTGAGTTTTGAGGCAGTATACCTGATCACAATAAATTCAAATGATTGATTTGTTTATAATATGTACACAAACTCAATAAATAACACCGAAGCAATTCAGTATAGTCCGTTAGTAACAACATAAGAGAACATGCCAACAGATGCAAGTTTCAATGTCAAGATACCTGATCACAATAAATTCAAATAATGTGTACTGTATTTCTTTTTGTATTGATATTGAGAGAGAGAGGCAGAGAGAGAGAGAGAGAGAGAGAGCAAGAAGAGAGAGATACAGAGAGAGAGAGAGAGAGAGAGAGGCAGAGAGAGAGAGAGAGGCAGAGAGAGAGAGAGAGAGAGAAAAAGAAGAGAGAGATACACAGAGAGAGAAAGAGGGAGCGAGATAAAGGGAAACAACTGGAGGAACACACACTGAGTGACCAACAGCCAAGTGTGACTGTCAACGAGAAGGATGAGTAGTAGAGAGAGGGGCTGGGAGGGTGAGGAAGGGAGTAGAATGAGGAAAGGAGAAAGGAGGAGAGAGAAAGGAGAGGAGAGAAGCACAGGGTTAGACAACTGGTGCAATTGTGCACATGCATGTGTGTGTGTGTGTGTGGGTAATGAAGTAAATATAAGGAATTATCAACCTGTAAGATAAAGAAATCATGATCCGATGATCTCCAAGTGCACATGCGCTTCGTTACCTTGCTTGCCCATTGTACTCCCAACGTCTAACTGACAGTCAAAGTGATTTGCCAGGGGTTTTGTTTCAGAGTGTGAAACTCTATCCGTGCTCTCTTCGACCAAAACCGCGGACACTCATCACACCGGCACAGAGAATTCTACAGATCTGTCCAAGGCAAAAGTCCAGAAAAGTCCAGAGGAATATCAACAGCAGGCTGAAACCAAGGTCCAGAAGTGCCTGAGCATCGCCAGCCTTACGCACATGGTGCCAGCCAAATCCCCAGACTCGCCTCTCTATCTGAAAGAATTCATCCTCCACCTGAAGAGCGTTCGTCACACCTATTTCACATTCAGAGGTCTGCCACTGCCGCTGATCAGAAAGTCCCGGCTGGAGGTTGCTGAAAGTCTGTTGACCTCAGGAACAGTGAGGATCTTATGCGACACAGTCAGTGCCATAGGCCAAGCCAGCCAGCTTTCCTCAGAAGATCAAGCTGTAGCACAGAACCATCATCAGACAGTGCTGATGTCGTTAACGACGCTGATGAACTACTCTGATTGTAGTGATAATGTCACATACACTTTGCGGGACCATCCCAGTTTCTTGCAGGCCGTGCTGTCATGGCTGCGAGAGTGGACAGAGCCTCATCTCGCCAAGAGTTGAAGGTACGTACACCACCGTTTTCCCCGCCTCTTTCTGCTAAATCTTGTCTGTGTCCCTTTTTTCTGTCTTGATCCTGCTTTTTTATGAAAGGATTTGTGATTAACACCTACCTCAATGTATAAACTGATTGGAGTCTTTTCCCTAGAGATGATTTGGGATATGTTTTTGTAATTACACACAGAACTCACCACCCATAAAGGTTGAGGTTTTTAGCTCTGTGCTTGATATTTTTTTCTGAGGAATGGGTTAGGGGAAGGGGAGGGGGAAGGGCATGCCTCCAATTCTCCTAAGATTTTGGGGAGTTGAGCTTTTTCTTAATGGGAGCCCTGGTTTTTAGTACCGCCTTTTAATACTGCCTGCATGTTTTGGAGAGACTGGAGAGCTGACTAGTGTTGTTAGACATTCTCCCATTGTCCACTGATATAGTATGCTGGGTCAGTGCCATGGCCAGCATTACAGGCTTGCACAGTTGCAGGCAGGGAGGTAAAGGTTTGAGTCCTATCGTGGGAACTTCCCAGGACTTGCGGCTCCCTTCGCATCTTCCCCACAGTTTAGAGTGCTATGAGCTTCGGTGGGAACTGGGAAGACAGGAACCACTCAGTCGAGTTTCGTCTACTTTTCCAATAGATCCCTGAGAATCTTGCTCAGATTTCCCAGCCAGCACTGCAGGTGCCTGTATTTCTTGGCCTGGTTGACGTCAGGAATCTTATCAGAGGAAGCTTAGAGTGCAGCCCTGTTGCATTACCTCTGACCAGTATGGAATACCAAAATATCATCTTCATCATCTTCGTCCTATTAGACCACAGAAAGAAAGGAGAAAGGGTCAAGGACTCCGTGACCCTTCATGCCCAGCTGTCATGGTGACCTCAGTGTTGAATTGCTCTCCATGTTCATGCCTGTGGTGGGTGTTTGTCAAAGTTTTTTGTATCGGCAAGTTCATGGCGACTGTTGCTGACATGGACATGATGGCACCCTCCACAGGGTAATGTTTACCACATTGGCTCTGTGACAAAGCAAGTGTTGTCACTTGTGTGGGACTCATTCGGTGGTGTCCTGTATGTCCTGGGTCAGAACAGGCACCACTGAACACCTCCAAAATGACGTGGGAGCAGGAAGGTGTCTCCTCTGATGGGTGGCTTTATGACATCCTGATATTATCTTAACTCTTTCACGACTGGCACGGCAGCACAACGTTACTTCCCTGCCGCCTTGTGCTCAGCATGGGCTTACAACCCTACAGACGCACAATTTTCATACTTTTTTTCATTTTGTTTTATATCCACTAACATAAACATAACAACCTATTGTCATATATCAACCAAAAGGGTAAAACGCAAACTGTGCAATGAGCATAAACTGAAATATATTTTAGGTAAAAGAGCAATGCTACAGTTACGGAAACAACATAACTAAAATGTAGAAGAACGATATCTTGTTTATGTTTGTTTGGTTAGTATCTCTTTGTTTGGACTACTCTGGGGCTATAAAGGTCATGGCTAGTGCATGCAAACTGACTTTTTTCCAATGGCTAGAACCCTGTTCTAAATATTTAGGGTAGCTGCATCCCTTAGACCATAGACGAGAGAACAGGACTTTTTTTTTATAGTTGTGGCGGAACGGCACTAGGGCTAGTCCAGGGAGTATGGCAGTGTTGTCATAGCTACAGAACGGCTCGTCGTGAATGGGTCGACTGTCCTGGTGTAACTATCGCACAGTGCGTGGCGAAGAAGTTAAAAGAAAAATTACTGTTCCGCTGAATGAAAGACAAAATTACAAGACAAAACATGATACGTTTCACCGTCTTTGGTTTTTTTCAGGCAAGTCAAACAACATTCAAGACAACGAAACCAAAGAATGGACAGTCACTTATCTCCTCAGATTTGGTGCAAAATGGATGTGGAATTCATTGTCATTTTCATTAACTTGGATGTTGTTTGTCTTGTCTGAAGAAGACCAAAGAGGTCAGTACGCGTCGTGTTTTGCCTTGTGATTTGTTTGTCTCTTTCGTTCAGTGGAACAGTGATTTCTCTTTTAAGTTTGTTTCGAGTTTCCACCTGCAGTCACTTCACTTTGAAATTAACCTGATATTAATATTGCTTGCTCCCCATGAACTGCATGCTGTGGCTGTGATAGGACCATGTGCGGCTGTGTGTTTTGGGGGAGTGAGAAAGAGCTGTGGGAGGGTCATGCCGCTTGGAATGCGCTTACGATCAGGCTCAGAACAGCTGCTGTAGGTGGATGCAGATGCTGCAGCAGGACAGGTCCACAGAGCTTGAAAATCACCGTCAAGTGCCTTTTCCATGATGCAGAGAGAAATGGAAGGGGAAAGTGTGGACATTGAACAGCAAGTCCTGCTCGGTCTACAGGAGCCACTGGAACAAGAAGGAGGGCCCATGGTTTGTGCTTGTTCTCTTGCTCACCTGACTCTTCTTTGCTGACTGCTAACGGAGTTGATCGCATCACATGGAAAGTTGTGCATTGCTTTCCCCTGCTCACACAGCTCACAATCTCAAGTGTAACTCAAAGGGCGCTTGGAAAGGCATTTCCGCCAAGGTCGGATGGATTCTGAAAAACAAAAAAAAAATGTTTTTCTATCATGGCAAGTGATGATAATTTCATACTGAAAGAGTTGCTTCCCGTATGGTTTTATTTTTCATTTAAGATATAGAATTTAAAAGTCAACAAGTATATCACTAGAAAGTTTGCATATAGTGTTATGTAAGTGTGAGGAGACTTTAAAACTAGAAAATATAGCTATTTCAGTGTTTGGTTCGGCCTATGTGTGACTGGAAATTAGAATATACCAGCTTTTGTTTCAGTGTCTGCTGTAATGTATGTGAGATGAGATATTCAAACACAAAAATCAGGTTTTTTATTGTTTGCTATGATGTATGTTTGACAGGATATTAAAACGCAAAAATATAGTTATTTTGATGCTTGCTATTACTGATGTGTGACTGGACACAAGATGTGAAAATATAGTTGTTTCTGTATCAAGTGTGACTGATGTATAGTAAGACATCATAACGTTTGTAAGATGTTGTTGTTTCAAGTGGAGCTGTCACATTTGTATGATGAGAAATTAACGCATTAAAAAAAGGCAGTTATTGTTGTGTCTGCAAGAACTAACGTGTGACTTGACTGTACGATGTAAATCACAGCTACTTCAACGTTTGGTATGTGTTTCCTCACATGAAAACGTAACAGTTCTTCCCCTTTCCTCACATGAAAACGTAGCAGTTCTTCCCCTTTCCTCACATGAAAACGTAACAGTTCTTCCCCTTTCCTCACATGAAAACGTAACAGTTCTTCCCCTTTCCTCACATGAAAACGTAACAGTTCTTCCCCTTTCCTCACATGAAAACGTGACAGTTCTTCCCCTTTCCTCACATGAAAACGTGACAGTTCTTCCCCTTTCCTCACATGAAAACGTAACAGTTCTTCCCCTTTCCTCACATGAAAACGTGACAGTTCTTCCCCTTTCCTCACATGAAAACGTAACAGTTCTTCCCCTTTCCTCACATGAAAACGTAACAGTTCTTCCCCTTTCCTCACATGAAAACGTGACAGTTCTTCCCCTTTCCTCACATGAAAATGTAACAGTTCTTCCCGTTTCTTCATGTGAAAACTTTTCACAGTTCTTCCCCTTTCCTCACATGAAAACTTGACAGTTCTTCCCCTTCCCTCCCTTTGCCTGTCTGTCATGACAGAAAGTTATGGAGGGCATCCTGAGGACCTGCCTGTCGACGATTCATAACGTTTCCATGAGAGAGGACAACGTCCATCGCTTGAGGGAACTGAACGCCACAAACATCCTCCTTCCTTACCTGGAGTCGCACAATGACATTTACAGGTCGGTCCACGGTGCATGTCTGCATGTCTTGAACAGAGCTCAAGGTCTCAAGGTCAGTCTGTTGTGTGCACATTGTGGAGGGGAAGGAGGTGGTAAGGGAGGGGCTCACGCATACTGAAATTTGTTGTTTTACTCATAGGCACTCCTAGGGACGTGGACGTTATGCAGAAACACAAGATGTGCTTTTTTTTTTTCAATAAACACAAAGACACAGAAACAAAGAAGTAAAAGAAAAAAAAACAAAAAAACAAGAACAAATGCTTAGTTGCTTCATGTTGACATGGACAGTGACCTTGTAGGAGAGTGAATAGAAGGTACTTTACACACAGTGCATTCCATTGGATGATGTTTGTTAGCTTCCCTCTGCTTGGCCAGCTTTGACCAACATCGCTACACTGTATTGTCATCTGCAAAGAATCTGAACCGCCATAAAGATTTTACAGCAAGCAAATGAACCGAAGACATTGTTGAAGATTGTCATTACAAGGCTGACTGGGCCTGGTTACTTTGCAGACAAATCAAAAGATTCACAGGATTGTAAGGTTTTTGTCCTTAGACCCTTCCCATGTCCGTGAATATAAAATGCATCCCTCGACCTTTAACCAAACACCACCTTCCACTGCCCCCGTACCCTCTGAAGAAAAGAAAACCCGAAAGTAGTTTTACCAAATGTTTACCTGTTCTACACGGCGTGATGGTGCTCAGCCTGGAACTTCACTTACCCAAACTGTTAGAGAGCCGAGGAGCTAACTGTGCCTCCAGGTTCGCTGAGCCCAGCAGTAGTGATCCTTGAGGGTGCAGGTCATTTCTGTCAGTGAAATTTCCCCTTCAGATTCCACTGCCTTTACAACAGGTGCAAAGATTTCCTGGTGTGTGTACAAGTAAGTATCTGGCAAAACTACTTTTAGTAGTGGTAATTCCTTTTCTTGTACTTACTTGTCCAGACCAATACCTGCATAAGAAAAGGAAGTGGGAAAACAAGCTGTCCTTCAGCGGAGGGGATGTAACCCTCACAGACGAGTCTCAGTCCCCTGAGCCAGCCAGCTGAATAAGGCCAACCAGTCATGATACAAACTGCCCCCCATGGTCACCGGGTGTCGACTGAATCAGTCCCTGCTCACCCTCACAAACACAGTAAATAATCGCAAAGCAAGACAGCAAAAAAGTGCCTTTGTGGGGAAGAGAAAGACAGAGTTAATACATCAGAACCAGTAAAGAAGGGGCTGGAAACAACAAAGCCAGAGAGCATGGTTCAAGCAGCAGGAACATGGTGGGCCGATCTATCAAACAAGAATGATGAAGGAAGTAGAACTACGAATTCCATGCTGACCAAGCACAGTGCCTACATGCTGCTGACGTGGTTTTATTTTTTATTTATTTTTTTTTTTTTTTGCCTTGCCGTAGCAAGTCAGCGCTCTGCTAGGATTCCATGGAGGAAGGGGGAGTGCAGGGAGAGGGTAGCGTCGTGTAGTAAAGATGTGAAAGTGACAAGGGAAAGAGGAAAGAACAACCGGTCTGCATTGAAGCTTACCTCTCAACAACACTTTCATGGACGCAATCAAAAATTTGTTACTCAGCGGACGGGTGGAGAGAGAATTTCCGCTTGTGGGCCAGGAGATGAAGTGGTTGTGCACAATGGGACGGGTGGGTATTTCAAAAGTCTTAATAAGTGAGGATCCTGATTGAGGGCTTTTAATCACGCCAAAAAGGAATAAGACGCTATTATTATGATCAGTGAAACAAATTCATCTCTTCATGCACACTTTGGAAAATAAGGCAGGCTAATTTCGTAGCATACAAAGTGGCAGTTTGCCTGCAGCACTAGAACATGCAAATGTAACCATAGCTGAACACGCAGAGTCAACACTTGTGGGGTATGTGTGCTGGATTGATGAGTAAAGCTGTGAACTGTGAAGATAAGACTCGTACAATCCAATATTTCTCCGTCTTTGTTTCCCGTTTCCTACATACCACTTCCATGCTCATGAGTGGTTATTTGTCAGAAGAATACCGCAATTATATACAGTTTCTCTGTCTTTTTTTTTCTCTTTTGGTTTTCAGTGTTGTTATGTTTGTTTCTGAACTAGATTGAGTACTTACGCCACTCTGGCAGACATCGTGTCTGAGGAGGAGGCTGACAAACTGTCCACTTCCCCACACCTGGCCAGGTTTCTGCTCAAGCGATTGGAGAATGCTCTCAAGTCCAAGGACCACCGGTGTTATGGTTGGAGCATCAAGGAACTGGTGAGAGGTAAACATGGCTGTGAGTTAACTCACCAGCTTTCTTTTTCAGTATCAGAACGGGGTGACTGAGGGCGGAAAATGAAGCAGAATTTGGAAAGAGAGGGGGTTAGTTACCGCCAAGGACACAGACAAACAGGGTACAGGACTAGACACAATGCATTTTGACCTCTTGGGACTTCTTCAGGTGAAAACAAATGACATTTAGGACAGTGACAAGAAGAACATGTAGCCACTTAGCTTTGCTTCTCCTGTTTGTCTCCAAAGTCCAAATCAAAAATCAAAAATGGCCGCCAGACGGAAATGAGGGGATTATGGAAGAGGAAGCATTGGCGGAAGGGGGGGGGGGGGAGGGGGGGGGGGGGGAAGAAAAAGGAAGGGGAGGGTGGTAACGTATGTTTAAAAAAAAAAAAATTTTTTTTTTTTCATTTAACCATAGAAGTAGCTGCATCGTAAGTCTTTCAGTTAATCAGATGATTTCTTTCATGTTTTCTCTGCTTTCTGATGTTTATGGATGTAACTGTTTGTTTCTCCTGTTAGCGGTAAGGCGTCTTGCTCGGAACGATGCCAACAAACGACTGTTGGTGGAACAGGGGGCTCTGCCACTACTAAGCGAAGGGATAAAGTCTACGTTTGAGGATGAGAGGATGGGTGAGCATCTTGTTCACTTGATTCTTTAGAGCTGAACAGTTTGTTTACTGCTGGACCTTTTGTATATCTGTTCGTTTGTTTTTATGGTTGTGGGAAGATTGTTTGTTTGTTTTTGTGGTTGTGGGAAAATTGTTTGTTTTTGTGGTTTGTTTGTTTTTGTGGTTGTGGGAAGAGGTACACACCCTGTTTCATGTACTCATTTTCACTTTTAAAAATCTATTTAAAGTAAGTGATATATATGGTAATATTGTGACTGTCAGCTGATATTATTTGTCTTTTCTGTCATTCATACCTGTTATTGTGAAGCAGACAGAAGGAGTGTGGGCAGCAGGCAGTTGCGCTGTTGGTCAACAGGTAGACTTTGAGACATTGTCCACAATCACATTCAGAGTCCAGTGGCCCAAAGCATTCAGTGTTGAGTGGTCACATCAGTCCAACGCACAGACTGCACTGTCTCTCAGCTCTTTGAGCTCATGATTGGTCACAAGCACAGGTTTTTGTGATTTGTTATTTTTATGGCCACTCTTAATTTCTCTTCGGAGATAGTAAAGTGTTCTTGACTTAAATTGACTTGTCTGTCAGACTCTCCAGGGTTTGTTCCTGAGACAAGCTTGAATATAAATGTGAACAACCATGAAGTTGCATACATTAACCCTCTGCCTACCGCATGACTGTGCTACATGACTGTGAGAATACCATGCCAAGGGAGGTAACTCTGCAATACTTACACACTTGCCATAAAGAAACCTCAATTAAAAATTTGCTTTTAACTCATCTATTCTATAAAAGTAATGAAAAAAATTCAAAGACATCACTCCATCCAAACCAGCCATTTTTTTCCCATATATAGTGAACTGGTACACGAGGGGAAAAAAAAAATGAACAGACTAATTCTGCTTCGGTGTTCTTGGTGCTAAAACAATTTTCCCTAAATTCACTGTACCCACTGAATGTCGTGGATTAGGAGCACATAGTGATTTTCCAAGTCTAAACAAAGCACTGAATCCTTCAGGAACAAAATAAAGTCATTCTGTATGGTCTGTACACTAAATAATCAACTTTTGTGGTGAAGGAAAAAAAAACCCAAACTTCAACAATTTTGTTAAACTGAAGGCATCACATACAATTACAAGAACATTTGTCTTCTAACTACTGAGGGGAAAAAATAACACAAACAGATTACTGGATACTGGACTTGAAATTGTGATGGAATTCAGCAAAAATGTGCTTTTGCACAACTGCACTAAGCAATCGGACCCCCCCATCGACACACACACACTGTGGTGATGATGTACCTCTTCTCTGTCTCCTCTTTGCTTTTTGATAAACGAGGCAGTTTTTAATTTTGGCCAGAGTTTATGCTCATCCTTTTTTGCTTGCTTTTGTGCAGCAAATAGATTTGTTTCTCCCTAAAAGTCTGGAAAAATTCCTCTAAAATCAAAAGGCTAAAGGTGACGCTCTCACTGGAAAATCATGGGACACCCACTGACTGACTCAGTTTCCTGACTGTCAAAACGAGCGAAACTTTTTGGGGGCTTCACTTCTTGTATCATATTACTCCAGTCAACAATTAAAGAATCTCTCGCAACTGTTGTTTTTCGAATTTTCATTCTTTTGGGGGCTGGGCCCCGCAGCAATTGGCAGTTCGATATCGTCATTATCATCGCCCGAATCATTATCGATTCTGGCGTCAGAATCAGTCAGCAGTTGATCTTTATTTATAACTAGGTCAAGAGACATCCGAATCGTCTCACTTCAAATCTTCTTCAAGAGTGTAGCCCTCAAATACGCTCTCTTCATCAATATCACATTAGAAAATGAATTCTACAAGTCGCATAGTTACATGATCCGCCATTTTCCCGAAAAAAAAAAAAGCCGTACTTTGAAAATTCACAGCAGCAGCAGCAAAACTACTCCACCAAAACTCTTGCAACAAAAACCAAACGGCGTCCAGAAACGGCCGAACCGGAAGACTCTTCTGTCGCGATTGCATTCTGGGATATGTGATGGTGAAAGTGAAAGTAGTTGACCTAGTATTCAGCAGTCGATCTCGGTCGATCTGGTATTCAGAGGGAGGAAATCTCGCAGTCGATCTCGGTCGATCCGGTAGGCATTGGGTTAATGCGAATTGAAATGAATGCACTCATGTGCACTGTTTTCTTTACGGATTCCCTGAAGAAACTTTGCAGTTATGTCTTTGTTTAATCACCTGGAGCATATGAGAACTTACCAAGTAAGTTGAAGCTTGCTCCAGATGCAACAGGGATATGTTAGTGAAATGTCTAGGTGAACTCCCACCCAAGCGAAACTGAAAGGGCACCCAACCCGTTCCATTACTTTTAAATTTTTGGTGGGATGGGTAGAGATTGTATAAAAGTAAATTGTACCTTTTTGTTTTTAATGTTGAATCATTTTTGTACATTTCATGACCTAAAGAGAGGTTAATGCGCATGCATTTCCTTCTGTTAGTTTACCTACACTTTTCAGTGGCGTTTCACAATCAGATGGGGAGCAAGCTTCAAATTTCTCGGTAGGAGTTCAAACGCTCGAGCTCGCTTATTTATATGTTAAAATGTACAAGGTGAACAGTTAACAAGGGCGAATTGAACATCATTTCCCTTTCACTCAAAAAAAAAAAAATTTAAAAAAATGAATAGGTCTATGATGTAATAAAGAACCAGTTTTCTTCGTGTATTACAACGTTGTTAAAACCTGGTCTTTAGAAGAATTAGATGGCTTAGGTAGATAATGTTGCTTATAGCCCAGCCGACCGCAAGGGGCCACATCAGGGCTTAGGTAGAAAAGATTCAAATTGCTAACTGTGAAAAAGGGTTTGAGTGTTTGTTTTTTCTTCATAGGTGCATGTAATGTTGTCCCAAATTGATTTTAATAGCATCCAGTTTATATGTGTGTGTGTATGTGTGTGTGTGTGTGAGCGTTTCTAAGTGTATGTATATATTCATAAGGATGGCATGCTTTCAAGTATGTACACCAAAACAAACATATGTGAAAGCTTGTCTGCTTGTTTGGGCTGCTAACTGGTTGCAGTACGCAGAAATTTGACATGCCCTACATCATGGCAGTCCATGCGTATGGGAATTCATCTGTCCTTATAATTATGTTTGGGGCACCGTGTGTTGTATCATATCAAACTCTTGGTAATACTGACCAGTTTGCTGGCTCTGTTTGGCAGTAAATGTGATATATATCAAGACACGCCTCAGACCGTCTTATGCTACTAGTCTACAACTTATCCACTTCCATTTCGATTTATTCCATGGCTGAATGGTATGTGTGCGAGATGTGTTCGAGTGTGTGTCTTTGTAAATGTGCACTAGGGTTGTATTTACATACCGTTTCAGAATGTTGGGCATTTATTGTAGTTTCAAATATCCCCATTGACCGTGGGCCATAAAACATCAACAGCTTTTTCTTCCCCGCTCTCACTACCGGCCGGGTGTTCACAGGTTGCATGGAAGCAGTGTGGGTGTTGAGCTTTGACAAGCAGAACATGATGGAAATCATGAAGCACGATGAGCTGTTCAACAACATCATCCAGATATCCACCGACTATTCCCAGCCGCTCGGCCTGCGCCATTCCGCCGCTGGCATTCTCTGGCAGTGCCGCAACGAAATGGTGAAAACCGAGAAGTACTGTGAAATAGGTGAGTGTGCCCGTCAGTCAGGGACAGACTGATGAACTGACTGGATTGTGTTGTGTTGTTTTGTCGTGGACTGGGTCAGGCATGGACCGCCGCAAAAACGGCAGGTCAAAACCCAGCTTCCTTGGATTACTGTCCACAATAGGTGCACAAGATGGCAAGCAAGACCCACCAATCCTTTCCCCCCATCCACCCCTCACCACTGCCAGTCGTCTGTTCTCATTAGAAGATTCTGCTGTTTTAATCGATCACCGTAAGAACTGCTGAAGGCAATCAACCATAGGCCCTGTCCTCCACCTGTAAGGCGGCTTTCTCAGAGTCCCATACTTACATTGTGCTGCAGAATTAATGGCTGTCATTCAGCATAATTGTGTTGGGAGATAGTTGTGTGTGATGTGAGTGTGTGTTTGTGATATGTGTGTGTGTGCATGCATGCATGCGTGTGTGTGTTTGTGTGTGTGTGTGTGACACCTTCAGTCTAATGTCAATTCACCCACATGTTCTTGGCTTTTGCCTCCTTCGTATCTGCCCCCCCACCCATATTATGCACGGTCATTGCTTGAATTGATTCTTGTCCCTCCTCCTTGTGCATGCTGTCTGGGTTTTGAAACAGTTACCTTAGGAAATCCATTGGCTGATGACAAAAACAAAAACAAAAGAAAAAACCTTAAATCTCAGACTGAACTGGACTCCATTGTAGTGCATGGCACTGGACTGCTTAGCAGTGCAATGGACTGGACATCACACAAGTCAACATCTGTTGTGAAAGGCATGTCATAAATGGCTCTGCTGACTGTCATCATAGGCAGATTAGTGAGAGTATTCACTACAGTGCAACTGTGTTGTACTTTTCACTCCATGCTGTGGAATTATTGAGTTAACAAAGAAATGAGTTTGTTTCCTGTCTGGTGTGGGTGGATGGGTTGACGATATTGTATCGAAGGTTGGTTTCCATACATCACTTTTAATCGAGGGGTGAAGGATATTTGAGAGATACAGAAAATGGTTGGTTGGATCGTCCATTCTTTGGTGTGGGTGGATGGGTTGATAATATTGTATCGAATGTTGGTTTCCATTATTATATCAGTTTTAATCGAGGGGTGAAGGATATTTGAGAGATACAGAAAATGGTTGGTTGGATCATCCATTGTTTTTTTGTTTTCTGCAGCAGCATGCAGATGAATGGATATTTATGTTGTTTTTGTCTGTTTCTGCTGGTGAGTTTTTTTATGTACTCCTTGCGTACACTTTATGCTTACTGACATATAAGGGCAGATGAGAATGAGAATGTGTGTTTATTATACGCACACTTTCTTCTGTTCTGATTCATTTATTGACTGGGTGGCTTGCCAGGTAATTGACCTGAGTGAATGACTCTGAATGCATGGTTGAGCAACAGAAGGTTAACTCACTGATTCAGTGAATGTATGCTTGAATTGCTGACTATATGAGGAATTAGCTAACTTGTTGATTTAATTTTTTTCTAATGATTTTCAGATTTTGATCCGCTGCGCGTTAGTTTTGGTTCTGTTTGTGTAAAAAACTTTACCAACTCTGTTAAACAGTTATGTTTCAGTAGCTTTTACAACAATTTTCTTTTATCTTTGATTACACCTCATTTTCATCTGTTCAGTTTATTTCACTCACAGGCTGATTCATTCATTCATTCATCCTCCACTATCCGTCCATCCACAAATGATTTAAAGTTTTTCCAGTGTCCTGAACACCTTGGGGTCCCAGAGCTATACTATGCTAACAACTTAGCAGTCAGCATTGCGCTCAGCAGCTGGGTGCACAGCAACACAGAAAACCTTTTTTTTTTTCTCTTTTGATCTGAAACTAAGTTTAGGCCTTAGACATTGAATTTACTTTTACAGACGTGCAGATTCTGACAAAGAAATGAAAAAAAAAAAAAGCCAAACAGAAAACCCCAAAGTGCTAAACATGCTGCATAGGTGATCGTAACTAGCACACACAGTGCGCATGAAAAAAGGGCAGCTGTGTGTGAAATCTTTTTCTCTTTGATAACCTCAGCTGCCCTACTTGTCAGTGCTTCTGCTACTGAAGGCTTGATGACCTGGGCTTGTTTTGGCTGCAGGACTCGTGCTGGTTGTAGTTCTGAACAGAACTTCTCAGGGTCATCTTTAAGCATCTAAATCATTTTGTTTATGTTTTTATCCATGCATTGAGCATCACTGTTGACTTCTGTAAGTCTGGTACATCTTATGGTTCAGGTGTTCTTTTTTTTAACATGCCTTTTAGGAGATGCACTGCTTGCAGTGCTGTCTGTGTTTGGTTGTGTGAAGAAGTGAACAGTTACTGCTCAGTTTCATACAGACTGCAAAAACCATAGGAGATCTGCAGGCTAATGCAGCAAACTTGGTCTGCTGGGGTTAGGTGTACTGTAGATTATGAAAGGGTCAACTCAAGCAACTGCTGCTTTTTGTACTCCCAGTTCTTATAGAACAGGGAGTACTTTACAATAGGAATGAAGAAATGCTGTCTGTCTGTGTGTCTGTCCGTGGTCAAAATGTGTTCCACTTGCTCCAGACAAAACTTCTGGGCCGATCTTTCTGAAAATTTGTACGTATGTTCATCATGGGTCACGAATGATGCCTGATGTTTTATTTTACCAGAATAGCCGTTACTAACGGCTATAATGGCCCAAAACATTTTTTCTTCTTTATGGAATATCTCAGAAAGTGCTTGGCTGATTTGTAAGTGGTTTGGACTCGCGTATTCAAGATAAACTGGGAGTATGTTTACATGCTTTGCCTCTTGTTCAGTTTTGAAAGAGACGATTGATGTTTGAAAGACATGTTCAAAGGCATTTTATACGTTATGATGTGTAAAATGTGTGTCAGTGGGAGTCCTGCCGTGCTGCTCAGATGTCTACGTCTTTCAGTTCAGCGGTCAAGTAAACAACACATTCGAATGTCCTAGGCAAAGCAACATCAAAGACAAGGCACAAGAAGAGGTGGAAGCCCAAGACCACAGAACCATCTCAGCAAGGCCAAGCCAGCCTGGATGGCCGCAGTGCCAAGGTTGGGGGGAAGATCGAGGAGAAGGCGGAGGATGACAAGGAGGAAGAAGAAGAGGGGTCAGTGGGCCACGTGATGCTGTCCTACCAGTGGGCCAACCAGGAGGTGGTGAAGCAGATCCGTGACGTCCTTCGTGAGCACGTGAGTTAGGCTAGGTTGTTTCCCCTGTTCCTGCATTCCGTGGACAGAACTCACTGAATCACTGTCGATGTGGTTTGTGTGTGTGTGTGTTTGTTTGTGTGTGTGTGTGTGTGTGTGGATGGTTCCATTAAATGGCTGCATTTCATCATCAGGGTAATGTCCTGTTACGACACAAGCGTGCATGTTTTTGGTTTGGTGTGTATGTATGTGTGGGTTTCTTCCATCCATTGGAAATCGTATAGTCTTCTTTGAAAGACAGAAAGCGATTTAGTTTGTGTGTAACTTTTTTTTCCCATTTGTGTATACATACATTCACACATATTCAATGTAAAGTCTCAGTAAAGAACTTGGAAAGGGTAGAGTCTCCTGTCATGTCAGTCTCAAGGAGAAATGCTCTAACCTGGCTGCCCCAGCTGGGGATTGAACCCAAGATCCATGGATCTGTGAAGACAATGCTTCTTCCATTAGGCCATCCACACTCACAGGGTCTGTTTAATTCATTTTGTTCTGTCTTCACTGCGTTTCATTCTGTCCTATTACTGCTGCCAAGGCAGCTATGCCTTCCCCCATGTCCATTGGCTTGAATGTTTGGGGGTTTTTTTGTAGCCAGGACAGGGCTAAAACAACCTCATCAAACTTCATCGAAAAATTGAATGTGGTGAGGGGAAGAACCTGTGAACGTTTGGTGCAGATCTGTGGTGAGGATTTGAAGCAGAAGGCAAATCCAGGAGGGATCAGCAAGATCAAATCAAATTTCAGTACAGCAAAACTACTGAACTGATTGTAAGAGAACGTGGTAGAAAGATAGGGTGTGCACCCAAAATAAAGCCATTAGATTTTAACGGAGATGTGGACCAGAAGGTGCATCAAAGATCTGTTCACATTTCTGATAAGATTATTCAAAACTTTTTCACTGAACTTGTGATACTGTGAAGTCACTGTTTGGAAAAGATATTTGTGTACTAGGTAAACTGTATCATTAAATATTCAAACTTTGTAGTGATATAAACATTGACATTTTCGTAGTTAGAAAGTCCATTTGACAAACTGCATATACTGGAAGTCATTGAAGAGCATTTAGATCATTTCATTTACGTTTCAGTCTTGTATCCAGCATCACTCCCCATTTTCCATCAAAAGTCTGCTATCTATATTTGGCCGAGTCAAGAAATAAGCCGCATCTGTTTCGGATTTCACATTGACTGGAATCTGTTTATGAATTGCAGACTTAACTTGTGCAACAGCTTTGACAGGTGTGGGTACGAGAATTTCAAAGGGTGGGCTCCATTTTAAAGGGTCACTTGATACCTGAAGCATATTTTGAAAGGGTACTTTGTGTGTCATGACAGATAAAATGCAGCTCAGTTGGAGATATAGTTACTGCTGGCATAGCATCGTTTCTGGTTCGAAAACAGTGTTATCACATCGTCTTTTCTGTAAGATTTTTTGTTTTACCAAACAATTTTTTTTTCATTAAGTCCTAGATTATACCAGATTTAGAAGGGCCCGTCAACAAATGGTTCGAGAGCTTTCCTTCGGACCTGAGGGTCCTGAGTTCAAACCACCCATGGGGTTGGATTGTTACGGCTCGGAAACAGCCACAGCCCTCCCAGCTATGAGTGGTTCCTTGATCCATGCCTGGGAATGTTAAAGCGACAGAATGAGAGGATCGGCGTGGTGTTCCTTCTTACATTTCCACAGTTACGGTGAACCTTCAACAGGTTCCTGCCCAGAAGGCCATGAGGCTAAGAGAATCTTACTTTGTTTTTAATCCTTTACCTGTTTTATCACATGGTGAATGCTAAGGGAATGTAACTTTGTTTTTAATCCTTTGACCTGTTTCACCACACGGTGAATGCTAAGGGAATGTAACTTTGTTTTTAATCCTTTGACCTGTTTTACCACATGGTGAATGCTAAGGGAATGTAATTTGTTTTTAATCCTTTGACCTGTTTTACCACAGGTGAATGCTAAGGGAATGTAACTTTGTTTTTAATCCTATTATTTGAGACCTGTTTTAACGCACATGGTGAATGCTAAGGGAATGTAACTTTGTTTTTAATCCTTTGACCTGTTTTATCACATGGTGAATGCTAAGGGAATGTAACTTTGTTTTTCATGGTGAATGCTAAGGGAATGTAACTTTGTTTTTAATCCTTTGACCTGTTGTATCACATGGTGAATGCTAAGGGAATGTAACTTTGTTTTTCATGGTGAATGCTAAGGGAATGTAACTTTGTTTTTAATCCTTCACCTGTTTTATCACATGGTGAATGCTAAGGAATGTAACTTTGTTTTTCATGGTGAATGCTAGGGGAATGTAACTTCGTTTTTGATCCCTTCACCTGTTTTACCACATTGTGAATGCTAAGGGAATGTAACTTTGTTTTTAATCCTTTGACCTGTTTTATCACATGGTGAATGCTAAAGGAATGTAACTTTGTTTTTAATCCTTTGACCTGTTTTACACATGGTGAATGCTAAGGAAATGTAACTTTGTTTTTAATCCTTTGACCTGTTTTACCACATGGTGAATGCTAAGGGAATGTAACTTTGTTTTTAATCCTTTGACCTGTTTTACCACATGGGAATGCTAAGGGAATGTAACTTTGTTTTAATCCTTTGACCTGTTTTATCACATGGTGAATGCTAAGGGAATGTAACTTTGTTTTTAATCCTTTACCTGTTTTATCACATTGTGAATGCTAAGGGAATGTAACTTTGTTTTTCATGGTGAATGCTAAGGGAATGTAACTTTGTTTTTAATCCTTTGACCTGTTTTATCACATGGTGAATGCTAAGGGAATGTAACTTTGTTTTTCATGGTGAATGCTAGGGAATGTAACTTCGTTTTTGATCCCTTCACCTGTTTTACCACATTGTGAATGCTAAGGGAATGTAACTTTGTTTTTAATCCTTTGATCTGTTTTATCACATGGTGAATGCTAAAGGAATGTAACTTTGTTTTTAATCCTTCACCTGTTTTGCCACATGGTGAATGCTAAGGGAATGTAACTTTGTTTTTAATCCCTTCACCTGTTTTATCACATGGTGAATGCTAAGGGACTGTAACTTTGTTTTTAATCCTTTGACCTGTTTTGCCACCCAGCAGAGATGCTCTCCCTCTCAAGATCTGGGGCAGCTCACTGGAAGTTTTGATAGCAGCTGTGTTTGCGA
>CM065747.1:18776713-18794213 GCA_033310375.1 Conus canariensis | reverse complement strand
CTTTTTTTCTTGTGTTTTATGTGGCATGTTTTTCACTTGATTCTTCATCTTTTTTGTTTGTTTGTTTCTTACTCTCTGGGGCTGTCAAATTCAAGGGAGCTTTCAGCACCACATAATGTTGTGCGCCTTATGACGTCAGATACCAGGTCATAACCATGGTCTGTCGTTTCTTTTTCAGGATATGGTGTTATTGGCATGGTTTGATTTGTTTTGTGATGTGACTGCTTTTCGTGTGTGCATTTCACAGTCCAGAAAAGTGTGTGTGTTTTCAGCTGAGCTGTAATGAATGAAGTTTAATGTCACTGCTGTTATGTTGGTCATCTGTCCAAACAGACATAACCTTTTTTTTTAAGATTTTTGTTTTTTAAGTTTTCCATATGTATGCATATTTTAAGGGGTTTTTGTGTTCTCTTTTCCATTTTGCATACAAGATCATAGATAATGGTGTGATTGAATAGTATCTGGTGTGTGTGCCTGTTAGGAGTGGTTGAACAAGAGGCTTTCACACTTTGCTCGAGTTAGCCATGCACAACAGTGGAGTGAAGTGCAGTTTCCATTACATTTTCTTTCCTCCTCTTTCCTTGGCTAGAGCTGGGAGATGCATCATTAGTCAGTGCTTGTGTGTGTTTGTGTGTGTGTGTCTGTATGTGAGTCTACACACAAGCCCTTGGTTTAAAGCACCATGCAGGATGTGCAGAAGCTGCCAGGTGCTACACTAATTGCATACCGTGCAATGATCTTGTTGACAGTGCTGTACTGCTACACTTTGTGCCCAAATAGTTTGCTAAAAGAAAGAAAAAAAAAGAAAACGCACTTACACACAGGCACGCACGCACGCACTCCCCCCACACACACACACACACACACACACACACAACACACACACACACACACACACACACAGCACACACACGCACGCACACACACACACACGCACACACACACACACACACACACACACACACCACACACACACACACACACACTGCCCAACAGACTTAGCAGACTTCACAGAACTGAGGCAGTATAGATCTTTATAGACTATTGACTTGTTTCATTCAAAACAAAAAAAAAAAGAAAAAGAAAAAAAACGACAAAGTTCAGTAGGAGAGGAAGGAAAAGCAGAAGAAAAATCGCTAAAGATGATTGTGATTTTGCTGCCGTATGAATTTGTTTCATTGTCAGCCATTTTAATATTTTTGTTGGTCAAGTCATAATAACCGATAACCACTAATAACTAACGAGATTTACTGTTGTTTGAAAGCAGTCATATCGTATGTGAAGTGAAGTGTGACTGTCAGTGCTGTTTTTTCAGACAGTGAGCACATCACATAGACAGTATCCAAGAAGAAACCAGCTAAAAATAAGGCTCTCCACTACAGCTTCCGTTACATTAGCAAGCGAATGTTATGCTTAAATTTTGAACGCTATGCAAAGTGCGACACTTTGTGCTCGTGAGGCCTAGGCAGCTCTGCATATGTCATGTCCGAAGAGAAGGTCTCCTCTGTCCTGTGGCATCCTCAAGTGGCGACGGAACCCAGGAGGCCTGGATGAACAGAGCAGTGCTTTCTCCACTGAGCCCCTTGAGCTCTGACTGACTGTAAAAGGCCAGACGCGGACATGTTTGACTGGGATCAATGGCTTGACCCTTACAACGTGCAAACATTACTGCTTGACCCTTACAACGTGGAACATCACTGCTTGACCCTTACAACGTGCAAGATAACTGCTTGACCCTTACAACTGCAAGACGACTGCTGACCATTACAACATGCAAGACGACTGCCTGACCATTACAACGTGCAAGACGACTGCTGACCATTACAACGTGCAAGACGACTGCTGACCATTACAACGTGCAAGACGACTACTGACCATTACAACGTGCAAGATGACTACTGACCATTACAACGTGCAAGACAACCACTAACCATTACAACGTGCAAGATGACCACTAACCATTACAACGTGCAAGACGACTGCTGACCATAACAAGGTGCAAGATGACCGCTAACCATTACAACGTGCAAGACAACTGCTGACCATTACAACGTGCAAAACGACCGCTAACCATTACAACGTGCAAGACGACCGCTAACCATTACAACGTGCAAGACGACTGCCTGACCATTACAACATGCAAGACGACTGCCTGACCATTACAACATGCAAGACGACTGCCTGACCATTACAACATGCAAGACGACTGCCTGATTATTACAACATGCAAGACGACCGCTAACCATTACAATGTGCAAGACGACCACTAACCATTACAATGTGCAAGACGACTGCTGACCATTACAAGGTGCAAGACGACTGCTTGACCATTACAACATGCAAGATGACTGCCTGGCCATTACAACGTGCAAGATGACCGCTAACCATTACAACGTGCAAGACGACTGCTAACCATTACAACGTGCAAGACGACTGCCTGACTATTACAACATGTGAGATAACTGCCTGACCACCACAATGTGCAGCATTACTGCTTGATCCTTACAACATGCAAGTGTGACTGCCTGACCATGACAACATGCAAGACGACTGCTATTGGAATGTGCAAGATATCTGCCTGACCATTACAACATGCACGATGATTGCTGACAGTTGCATTGTGCAAGATGACTGCTGACTATTAGAATGTGCAAGATGACTGCCTGACTCTTACAACATGCACGATGATTGCTGACAATTGCATTGTGCAAGACGACTGCTGACTATTAGAATGTGCAAGATGACTGCCTGACCGTTACAACATGCACGATGATTGCTGACCGTTGCATTGTGCAAGATGACTGCTGACTATTAGAATGTGCAAGATGACTGCCTGACTCTTACAACATGCACGATGATTGCTGACAGTTGCATTGTGCAAGATGACTGCTGACTATTAGAATGTGCAAGATGACTGCCTGACTCTTACAACATGCACGATGATTGCTGACAGTTGCATTGTGCAAGACGACTGCTGACTATTAGAATGTGCAAGATATCTGCCTGACCGTTATAACATGCACGATGATTGCTGACAGTTGCATTGTGCAAGATGACTGCTGACTAGTAGAATGTGCAAGATGACTGCCTGACTCTTACAACATGCACGATGATTGCTGACAGTTGCATTGTGCAAGACGACTGCTGACTATTAGAATGTGCAAGATGACTGCCTGACCATTACAACATGCACGATGATTGCTGACAGTTGCATTGTGCAAGACGACTGCTGACTATTAGAATGTGCAAGATGACTGCCTGACTCTTACAACATGCACGATGACTGCTGACAGTTGCATTGTGCAAGATGACTGCTGACTATTAGAATGTGCAAGATGACTGCCTGACTCTTACAACATGCACGATGATTGCTGACAATTGCATTGTGCAAGACGACTGATGACTATTAGAATGTGCAAGATGACTGCCTGACCGTTACAACATGCACGATGATTGCTGACCGTTGCATTGTGCAAGACGACTGATGACTATTAGAATGTGCAAGATGACTGCCTGACTCTTACAACATGCACGATGACTGCTGACAGTTGCATTGTGCAAGACGACTGCTGACTATTAGAATGTGCAAGATGACTGCCTGACCGTTATAACATGCACGATGATTGCTGACAGTTGCATTGTGCAAGACGACTGCTGACTATTAGAATGTGCAAGATGACTGCCTGACTCTTACAACATGCACGATGATTGCTGACAGTTGCATTGTGCAAGACGACTGATGACTATTAGAATGTGCAAGATGACTGCCTGACTCTTACAACATGCACGATGACTGCTGACAGTTGCATTGTGCAAGACGACTGCTGACTAGTAGAATGTGCAAGATGACTGCTGATAGTTGCATTGTGCAAGACGACTGCTGACTAGTAGAATGTGCACGATGACTGCTGACAGTTGCATTGTGCAAGACGACTGCTGACTAGTAGAATGTGCAAGATGACTGCCTGACTCTTACAACATGCAAGAGGACTGCCTGACCGTTACAACATCCAAGGCGACTGCCTGACCATTATTGTGTGCCAAGTGTGTGGTGCTGTCTGTCCATGTCAGGGGGTGGCTGCCAACAGGACCACGGTGAAGGCCTGGTCCGCTGCCGATGTGAAGAGCTGGCTGAGGAAATATGGACTGAATGGGTTAGTTTGCTGTGTAGGGGATGTTGTAGTGATGAACAGGTTAGTTTTGCTGTGCAGGGGATGTTGTAGTGATGAACAGGTTAGTTTTGCTGTGCAGGGGATGTTGTAGTGATGAACAGGTTAGTTTTGCTGTGCAGGGGATGTTGTAGTGATGAACAGGTTAGTTTTGCTGTGCAGGGGATGTTGTAGTGATGAACAGGTTAGTTTTGCTGTGCAGGGGATGTTGTAGTGATGAACAGGTTAGTTTTGCTGTGCAGGGGATGTTGTAGTGATGAACAGGTTAGTTTGCTGTGTGGGGGATGTTGTTGTGATGAACAGGTTAGTTTGCTGTGTAGGGGATGTTGTAGTGATGAACAGGTTAGTTTGCTGTGTAAGGGATGTTGCAGTGATGAACAGGTTAGTTTGCTTTGTAAGGGATGTTGCAGTGATTAACAGGTTAGTTGGCTATGTAGGGGATGTTGTAGTGATGAACAGGTTTGTTGGCTATGTAGGGAATGTTGTAGTGATGAACAGGTTTGTTGGCTATGTAGGGAATGTTGTAGTGATGAACAGGTTTGTTGGCTATGTAGGGAATGTTGTAGTGATGAACAGGTTAGTTTGCTGTGTAGGGATGTTGTAGTGATGAACAGGTTAGTTTGCTGTGTAAGGGATGTTGCAGTGATGAACAGGTTAGTTTGCTGTGTAGGGGATGTTGCAGTGATTGACAGGTTAGTTGGCTATGTAGGGGATGTTGTAGTGATGAACAGGTTTGTTGGCTATGTAGGGAATGTTGTAGTGATGAAAGAGGTTAGTTTGCTGTGTAGGGGATGTTGTAGTGATGAACAGGTTAGTTTGCTGTGTAGGGGATGTTGTAGTGATGAACAGGTTAGTTTGCTATGTAGGGGATGTTGTAGTGATGTGTGGTATTTCACCAGTCGAGGATAATTCGACTTGCTTTGATCTCTTTTATATGTTTCCATCATATTCAAGTATTTCAACAGTAAGTGGTGTGACTGGCAGTGATTTATTGTCAAGAAAGAGTTATATCATCATGCTGCCAAGCACGTGGGAGCATTTGAGTGTGTTATGTGTGTTAGTGTGTTTGTCTGTGTGTGTGAGTGAGAGAAAGATAGAGAGAGATTTGGGGGGGTTATGCAATCTATGTACAAATGTGAACATTGTGTGAGTGTGATTGTGTGTCTGCGCACAAGATATGCGAGACTATTGCGTGTGCATGCTGGGTTCATGACTATGCAGTGCTGTCGTCAGTAGGGGGCGTACTAGGTGGTGCCCTGGGAGCACTGGCACAGAGCAGGCACACCAACGAACACGACCAAAAGCAGCAGTGCAGTTTCTCCTCTGCTGGCTCCCCCCCCCCCCCCCCCCCCCCCCCCCCGTGACGGCTATACAGTGATTGCTCCCTGCTACTTAAGTCACTTGGGTGTTACTGCGTATCAGGGGACCCAAAATGAGCCGCATGAGAGTAAAGCTGCCTGGGGTAAGGGGTTGGGGTGGGGGGTATAAGAAAATAAATGAATAAAAGTAGATAGCATGTGTTTTTATGTATGATGTGTATGTTAGAAATTGCCTTATGGAAAAAAAAAATTGGAAAAAATATATCTAATTTTTCACTTGAATGGTTGCCCGTGAAAGAGTCTGGTGTCTTTGACTTTATGGACATGAACTGGTGTTTACACCTGGAGTAAGAAAGTCCTTGCTTTGTTTTGTCCTCTCAGGACGGAACTTGAAAGGCTGACGGGGAAGGAGATTGTGTTTTTGAAAGGTCTGCGGGCTGAGGTGAGCACGTGTGCCTTTCTTCTGCGATGTAGGGGTGATCGTAAGGAAATGTGCCAGTCTGTGGGGGGGTTTATTTTTGTTGTTCTTCTCAGTTCAAGTGAGGACCTGTCCCTTTCTTCTGCGATGTAGGGGTGATGGTAGTGAAAAGCGTCAGTCTTTGGGGACTTTGTTTTGGGGAATGATCAGTGTAGGGGTCAGGCAACCGGAGATGGGGGTGGGGGTGACCGTAAAGGAGATGAGACTGCAGTAAGAAAAAGAAAAAGTCAACTCATGTTGTTTGTGGCCAAGCCGATGACAAAGGCCATGTAAGGGCTGGCTTGTTCCCGTGGCATCCCTACAAATTTACACACACACACACACGCACGCACGCACACACGCACGCATGCACGCACACGCACACACACACACACACACACACACACACACACACTCACACACACAACTTTTTGCATATCATATAAAACACTTTTTGCATACTGTATAAGGACGTCATCATTATAATAAACCGTAATTATTATGGGATTGTTTGTGATGAGAATTGACATTTATGGTCTCAGATGAAGTTGATACTTGATGAGAATTTATCAGTGTAACAGACTATGAGATAGAGTGAGGCAGCGTAAATTTTTACCTAGGATGTGATGTTGTTGCAGTGAGACAGCGACTATCAACATTTTTGTCAATTTCTCCACAAGTCTGTCTCTCTGCCTTCCTCTCACTCTCTCTTCCTCCCCCCTCCCCAATCCCCTCTCTTTCTTTGTGTGTGTGTGTGTGCATTTGTGTGATGATATCACAAACGTTTTGTACATTGTGGCATCCATTCACTGATTTGGTACAAGCGAAGCCCTTTTTTCATTCGGCATGACAGTGTCAGGATTTTCTCAAAAAGATTTTGTTGCAGCAGCCAGGTGACTTCTGAACACTTAATTAAACTGGTGCATTTTGCCCATACCTGCCAGCCACTACGATTTTCCATGATTTAATCAGATGCAGATTCTGATCACAAAATTACATTTTTTTCTCTTTTTTTATTAAAATTTTTTTTTTTACAGATATTGAAAATTGAAATCAGAAAAGAGAAAAAGAAAAAATCCCACAATCCACAAGGAACTCATCCTAGGAGTGTTTCCGTTCTCCAGTCCATGTTTTTTTGTTTGTTTGTTTGTTTGTTTGTTTTCCTTTTTAACTTCAAAATGACATTCCATTCTTGTGTGTGATGCTTATTTGCTTTCACAGAGCGGCATCACAGAATAAAAAAAATATGGGTTACATGGGTTGGAAACGTGTGAAGAAATATAGGCATCAGCACTTTACTTTTGAGTATAAAAAGGAAACTGTCATCAGTGAAGCAAAACAAGCATTGGCCTCTTGCAGATTTAATGTGTTCTGATATGAGGATAGTATTCTTTACGGTCTATGGTTGGTCATCTTCGGTGAAGTGGTTCCTCTTGTCGGCTGACAACCTTCATCCAGTGCCACAATCTCAGATGGAAGGCAGTCTTCCCCTCCCTCCCCCCCCCCCCCCCCCCCTTCTCCCCTCCACACCCACGCCTTTCCATCAGGATTACAAATCAAATTTTGCTTTCCAAAGGTTTGTGTTTGCTCAGCTTTTTCGCAACATGCCGCGAGAATGATCGCAGCGCCCAACTTATTACTCGGCGACATGGGGCGAAAATACTCATGGCAAGTGATCGGTCACCCAGGACATGTTGTGAGAATGATAGCGAAGGTCTTCTGAAAATAAATATGACCAAATTTCATAAGGAATTTTTAGCCAGTGGTGTCACCATACAAATACAGTCTTCTTACGTCATATCATACGAGTTAGCAGGCTACTTACAATTGATTTCATTGGTTAATTTGAAGAGAAAGTAACCAATGCATTGGCGTCTTCAGGCACTGAATCAGTGTTCCTTGTTTGAAGTATGTTATTTTCAACTCAATCAAACGACAACAAAATAATTGTTTTTGACTTTTAAAACATTTCTCATCAAGAAGATGAAAGATAGCTCTATTTCACTGTACAAAAATAAAGTCACTATCAGATTCAGGCTTTTAAAAATGGTCAAAATCAGGTGTCCTGAGGGAATTTCAGTGCTGTGACTTCAGTGTTAACTGGGCACATAGAGCAGAACTGTGTTGATAGTGTTAATGTAATGGATCATTTTCTCAGCCACAAACTCACGTCTGGAACATTTTTCTTAATCTCTGTTGTGAACATGAAACTAGTCTGAACTTGTCTGACATAGTAATGTGTCTTGTCATGTCTCTATCTTGCCTTTGACCTGTGTGTTCTTGCTCCGACACTTCAATACTGTCATGCCTGTACAAGTCCAGATTTAGCCATGAAGGTTGTTTTTTGCAGGCCCCCGAGTTCTTCTACCGAACGCTGGACAAGAAACTGCACATCACCACCTTGTCTGGCCTGATGAGCTTCACCGAGGCCCTGCAGGACCTGCCTGGTCTGTAGCCATGGCGACGTCACTCATCGTTTCAGAAAGACGGAAACTGCTCGTCAGCACGCTGTCTAGACTGATCAGCTCCTCAAGTGTCCTGAATTAATGTGCCTGTGATAACAGCCATAGTGTTGCACCTCACCAGTCTCAAAGACCGGAACTGCTCAAGATACGGATTTGCTCAACGCTGGGAACCTACATATTGATGCCAGCTGTGTGTGATATACATATGTTGTGTATAAATTTTGCATTTTCACTTTTTTTTTTTCTGAAAAGAAAATTTTCTCATAACTTTGTGATTGGATGTTGACTAGACTGTTAATTGAAATGAAGTGCCAGTAGGAGCTACAGCAGGTAGTGGATGTTGACAACAGTGTTAATTGAAATGAAGTGTCAATAAGAGCTACAGCAGGTAGTGGATGTTGACAACAGTGTTAATTGAAATGAAGTGTCAGTAGGAGCTACAGCAGGTAGTGGATGTTGACAACAGCGTTAATTGAAATGAAGTGCCAGTAAGAGCTACAGCAGGTAGTGGATGTTGACAACAGCGTTAATTGAAATGAAGTGTCAATAAGAGCTACAGCAGGTAGTGGATGTTGACAACAGCGTTAATTGAAATGAAGTGTCAGTAAGAGCTACAGCAGGTAGTGGATGTTGACAACAGCATTAATTGAAATGAAGTGTCAATAAGAGCTACAGCAAGTAGTGGATGTTGACAACAGCGTTAATTGAAATGAAGTGCCAGTAAGAGCTACAGCAGGTAGCGTCCGCGTAAACTAGATAGGCAGCACTGAAAGCCATCAAAGTAACACAGCAGCAGCGCCGAGTCTCCTATGGTGAGGGGCTTGGTGACAGCCTGTTAAAAGGTCACTCCCTGTGGCCCACCAACAGGGCGAGTGGCTCTGTGTATATTGCAGCTGGGACGAGCAGTGGGGGAATGACACGCTGCGAGGACGCAGGAGTCGTGACAGCAGACAGAAGCTAAGGAGTGTGAGAGTGGGAGGCTGTAAGAAAGAGAAAGAAGCAGACAGCGATTGGGGCAGTAGAGAATGGGAACTGAATGGGAAAGGTGGGATGGGATGAGATGGGGGGGGGGGGGGGGGGGGTGGGGGGGGTCATGAGATGAGGCGGAAAAGAAAATTAGGTAACGTTGAGAGAAGAGTTTGCGAATGAATGAGAGCGAGTCTGTGTTCATGATTGTGTGTTCCAAGGACCTTGTGTCTCGAAATGTGTGCACCATTTATGCGAAAGTGTTGTGAGAGGAACACTACCTACCCCTGCACATCAGTTGGGCATGACGGGGACCAGAGAAGCAGGTAGGAGAAGGCGACGGTTAGACGCTGTTTTTGTTTGTTTCTTTTTTCTAAATCGCAGTACAAGGATGGACAAACAAATCTTTTTCTTTTTTTTAACCAAAACTTTGGTGCCAACACAGAAGGTATGAAGCCAAAGAGAAGCAGACCAACGAGGTCATCGAAATCATCCTCTGACAGTTCTGAGATGGCTCGGAAGGCAAGGATCAAAGAGTGACTCTCCGCTCAGAATAGCATTTGTTTCCAAGACTGTATCTCCACTACATTTTTAGGATGTGGTAGAAACTGGTCAAGAAATGGGAAATGTCATTGTACGTTTTTTTTTTTTAATCCTGACCTTCATGCAGTTTGGAGTCTTGATGAATGGCCAGTAATGTTGAACTTTCTCTTTTGTAGTTTTTGTTGCAAATGAGTAGTTGCTCAAACATGATGTTTTTGATGGGTTTGGAGAAATGCATGACGTTAGGGGAAAGTGTGTTGCCAGTTCACTAGTGTAACGTTGGAAAACGGCTCCTCTTTCTTCTTTAGTTGTTTTCCTCAATGAAACTCCACAGTTCCACTGTTGCTGAGATTCCCGTGAGTGCCCCCCCCCCCCCCCACCTCCCCCCTGCTTTCCGCCCCCCCTACCCTTTTAAATCCTGCGGGTAAAGTAGCCACATGCTGTCATTTGGGGTCATGTTTGAACATAGCACCAGGGGCTTGAAATGGTTTTGTGTATATCTGATTTCTTTTTTTAAATCATTAAACCCACTGACACAAGATGGGCCTACTCTTCTATGAAGGAATGAATGGAAATAACACAAAAGGAAAAACGATGGGCTTTTTTGTTTGTTTGTTATTGTGTTTTTAGATGCGTGGGTTGATTTTCAGACCGTTGTTTCAAAATCTCATCCCAAGGACTTGGAGGAGGCTAGAGTCTGTGCAGATGTCCCACCCCCACCAAGAAAGAGTTACTTTTTGCCTTCCATAATGTTCTGTTACCCGATGTATTTCTTACTAAATTTCCAAATCTTTTTAGGTACCAGTTTCTTGTGGTGGAAGGAGCATGTCTGCTACTTGAAATGTTTTGCCTCTCTGCCATGCTGCTTCTAGCCAGCAGTATTGTTATCTTTATTGTTGATGTTCCTCATTCTGCCAAACTGTCAACATTCCTCGATGTATTATCATGTGATGTAAATTCCAGTGAGATGCGCTTATTTTGTAATGTTTGTTTGTTTGTTTTTTTATTCACAAAATATAGCTGTTTGTATTTTGAACAGATCACATGTGCCTGTGCTGTGTGAAAAAATCTTACTTTCTGTTGCTTTCATTCCTGTAATGTGTTAAAGTTTTTTTTCTGTTCAGTGTCGTTTTGCTTTTACCACATGCTGTACATCTCAAGAGACTGCTGAGACTCTGTCAGATCTGAAAACAGCAAGGAAAAAAATGGGATGATAATTCAAAGGTGAATCACACTGACTTAGAATTAAAACATGTTTACTAATGTTACTTTTACAAGTTTACTTGACTGTTGTTTCTACCATGTTTTTGTTAACCCTTTCCGTCATATATGAGTTTACAGCCTGGGCAGCCTCTCCTGCATGCACAGTGTGGGCCCACCTGATCTGCGTGAGCTCCACGTAAACTGTCATACCTCAGAAGCCGTTTCGGCAAGAGGCAAACAAATTCATCTGGTCTTTGCCAAATGATTGTGTTGTAAGAGATTACAGTTTTGTGATGTGATTTTAGACTTTTTTTGGTTGTATTGACAAACTCAAACATTGTTTTGCATTTAACTGTAACCAACTTAGAATTTCATTTCACTCTGATACAGATCTGGAAATGTGATCTACTAAGGTTTGAAAAACTTTGCTGAGTTATGAGGGAACTGATTGCTCTGCAACATACCAACATGTGATATGATATTATGTACTTTACTACCTATAATACTTCGACATACTAAAACTTTTTTCCCCCCAAATTTTTACTTAATATCCTGTTTGAATGTGAATGGCAGACTCAGTTTAGGGGTGGAAGAGCTTCAAAACTTTAACGTGTTATAAACAAATCTTCAGGTGGGGGGAGGGGGAGGGGTGGAGGTTGTTGGGTTTTGTTTTATTTTAGGCCATGTCAAATTTGTTAACTGTCACTTGCAGAATTTTGGCGTTAAACAGGTTTGAACCCATCAGTTCTGTTCCCAAGCATTGCATGGGTGCAGATCCATGGTGCTGTTCAGCAGTTCCCAGGTAATGCTCAGGTGCAAACTTTCTATGCTGCTGTCCACTGGTTTTGTTGTTGTTTGTTTAGGGCTTGTTGGGGGGGGGGGGGGGGGGGGTTCTTTTTCTGCATTTGTAATCCAGTTACCTGTCTTTTTTCGTCGAGTCGTTACACTGTTGTCTCTTGTTGGTGTTTTTTTACATGCTGTTTTGCTTTGCATTTGTTACCCGACAACCAGGTAGTGAGAATTTTTCAGCTCTGGAATGGGGTGCTAGCTTGGCAGTCTGTAGTGATGCGTGCCATTGTAGTCTTTTCATGCATTTTTTAAGCATTTTTGAATGGGTGTACACATATCTTAAAACTGATTGTTAATTGAAGCAGGATGGCTGGCCCATTTTGCAAGTCTAGTTTTATCCGCATTTTGAAGGGTTGATTTTTAAAGTATCGTGGTTTCAGTTGTTGTGAAGACTGAACGTGTGTGGCAGGAGAGGAATGGGGGCAGGGGGAAGGTGGAGAGGGTAGTGTTCCATAAAACGCTCAACCAGTGGTACTTTACACACAGATTTTGCAGTTTGAAGTACAGCCTTTTACTCAGAGGGTCTCTGGGATGTACAGTTTTTTTGTTGTATTTTTTGTTGGCAAGAATTTTTTTTTTTCTGCTACTTTGTTCAAAGTCGAAAGTTGCAAACTTTTCAAGAGATGCAGTGAATCAGCTTCATTGACGACCATTGTCAAACACATCAACGTCAGAGTTTTGGCCCCAGATTATCTAAGACTTTACTTCAGTTACGGAAAGGAAGCAATCATGATTTTGATTCAACAGCTTTTGCCCACAAAAATCTTGCTGGAGGCAAGAGTCGGCCTCTAATTTTGTTGAAGATATCAACAAAAGCGGTAGTATTGGTACTGCTGTTATGTTTGACGATCTCATTTTCAGTTTTGTCGAAGAGATCAACAAACAATGCAAAGTATTCACACTACCAACAAGCCTGTTGATCTAGACTTCTAGAAACAAAAGCTTGTACACATGTTTAATTCCATTTTATCTTTTGAAAGAGAAGGTCATTGTGTGCCAAGGATATGGATAAAAGAAACGTGTATGCACGCCAGTGCAGCTGAGTCTTCCAAGTTTTTATGCTGGCTGCCTTTAAACAAGAAGAAGTAGAGTGCCAGTGATGTTGAATCTGAAAGTTTGATTCCAAATGTGACAGTAAGGCCAGTGTAATAGTGTTGTAAAAAAAAACAAAAAAACACACACACACAGAAAGTGCAGGGCCTTACTTTAGCAGCAAGATTTGGGGAGACAGTTCTGTTTTAGAGCCCCCCTCCCCCTTTTCCATACTTTTGTTCTTCCCATGGAGAAGAGTCTCTGTTCATCAAATTGAAAATTTTCTCCATGGAAGAAAGAAATGGGAGAGAGTAGGAGAAGGGAACTCTAAAACAGGGTTTTTGTTTGCTTCTGATGCTTCTGATTTGAAAGCAGCTCAACAAATGTTTAAGTTGGTACATGTGTTGTGTAGCAGAATGGATGAGTGTGTTGGTGTGATACTCTTATATTACTAAGAATTCCTTAAATTTTTTTTATTTTTAGGTAGTAGTAGCCCTTAATTTCACTAAAGGACCCTCAGATTTTTTCAGCAAAGGGTCCCAGGGAACTTCATTTTTAAATGCTATACAGAACCACTGGAGAGGATTAAGCTATTGAAGCCTGAAAGGGCCCTATGTGATCAGCTGGATGAAAATGAAAAGAGGTTGTGGGTGGATACTGACAGCTTTGACAGCTGGGCTTCTGTTGCTAGGAGAGGTTTTCACATAGTAAATTTTTTTTGTTATCCACATGAAGAACTGTTTACTGTGAGATTTTGACATATTTCATTCACATGTTTGGCGAAAATGCGATGAGTATAACAAACTAAAAACAAGAAAATGTCAATTACAAACAAATCTTATGGCGAAGTTCTTGAGCAGTGATTGCACTTGCAGATGTCAACCATGGTTGTGTCTTGGTGTGCTTTGACCAAAGAACGACAACTGTCGCTAGCTCTCCCGCCTGAAACTGTGTTTGGCCGTGTCTGCAGCTTCAACAACATGCTGACATGTAGGAGCAATAGCGACGACCACAGACCCTGAACAGCGTGCAACGATGTACATGTGATTTTGGAACCCAACTTAGGTCAGACTTGAAACAATGAAGTTAGACGCAGTGACACAAGCACTCCACTGGCTTTCATCCACAGGCCAGCTTAAAACTCAGCAAGCCATGATACTGGCTGACTCCATGAACCTACTTCAAAAAGTGAAGAGTGGAAAGGGAAGCCGTGCTTGGCATGAACTAATGCGCAGCCTTCCGTTGGAGGCATTCATATGGATGTACTGCCCTGGAAGTGCTGGAGTTAAAGGAAACGAGGGAGCAGACACGCTGGCTGCCAAGGCAACAATAAGAACTGGATTACACCTTGGCCGATCTGATGTGATAAGAAATCTGAAGAATCATTTATTAAAAGCAAACAAGAGCAAAGTCACTAAACCACAGACCATCTTTCAGATCTGAACATCAAGAGAGGAAGTGGCCGCACATCTACACTTAAGAGAAGAGCAAGAAACATCACCAGTCAAACAAACATTGGAATAATCTCAAGGCAACACTGTGAAGACTCCTAGAGATTGGGGCAAAGTCATACTGGGCCTTTCCAATAACGGACACAAATGATCAAACACACATCATCTGAGATAAGACTTTGAATCTCTCAAGGACCCCAGCATATACTGTAGACGTGGGTGCACTGGTGTGTGTTCATCAGTGGGGTGATGCAGACATGTTAATTAGAGAGTCCACAAACATGAGTGTGCAAGCCTTAGTGTGTGAATGTGTGTGTGAGAGAGTGAATGTGTGTGGATGTGTGCGTGGGGGAGGGGGGGGGGGGGTATTGTTGTTCTTATTGTTAGTACGCGTGGATGTGTATGTTGTATTTGATGTTCTTGTTTTTGTTCTTGATCCTGAGTCATCTTCTGAACATTCATTTCCCACAAACAATAAAAGGTCCATGCAGTCACACACATACACGCGCGCACACATACACAACACACACACGCACTCATATACACACTCACGCATGCACACATATATACGCACATGCGCACGTACATGTGCTCTCTTCTACGCGCAAACATATGCACATGCATGCATGCACACATCCACGCCCACGCATGTGCACACATACATGCATACACATGAACACGCATGTGCATACACATATGCATATATACCCACATACAAAGACGCACACACATACATATATGTACACATACTTATGCAGATACATGTGTATGTTCACACAAGCCAACAAATCACATGCACATGCACTTCTGCACACACACGTGCTCGCACACGAAAACATATACACACAAGCTTGCACACACACGTGTGCACACACACTCATGCGTACACATACACGCACATCATGCACACACACATGCGCTCGCACACACACATGGCCCCGTGCCCACACATCCATACACACGTGTACATTCACTACACACACAATGATAAAAATGGCACAACCAATGTCGGGTAGGTACTCAAGGTCTGACCAGCGCATTGGGCTAATGCGTAGGTCAGACATCTGCTAAGTCATAGCCACGAGACCCTCTTAAATTATCTCATCTCGGTTATTAATCCATTTATCCATCAGCTTTAAATCATGCGCAGCGTGGTCTCAAAACTTAGCAGATGTGGTGTGTAGCGTATATGGACTAGTCCACATGCAGTGACGCCTCCTTCATGAAACTGAAACTGAAACCCAGGATAATGTGGTGTGTTGTGTAATGAATGGTCACAGTAACTCTTACTGGTGCTGTGCTGTGTTTTTAAACTATGTCTCAATGTGCTTTGGAGGTGAAGCTGATTTTCAAAGATTGCTGTGATTTAGAATGTTTCGTATTCATAACAGAGGATTGATAATAAATTCTTTATTTAAAATTATATTGTGTTATTTTGCAGTTCTGTGACCTTCTCTTTCTTTGCCATTTTGGTGTGTTCATTGGTTACTGTATGTGGTTTTCTGTGTTTTGCTTTCTCTTCTCTCTGCCCATGTGTCTGTCACAGTCTGTGAATCTGTATGCCTCTCTCTCTCTCCTCTCTCTCTCTCTCTCTCTCTCTCCTCTCTCTCTCCTCTCTCTCTCTCTCTCTCTCTCTCACTCTCTCTCTCGCTCTCTCTCTCTCTCTGCTCATCATGTTGTCTCTGCCTTGTGTGTATCGGTCTGTCTTTCTCTCTCACATGCATAAACACACACACACACACACACACACACACACACACACACACACACACACACACACATGTATACACAAGTTCATGTTCATGACCATAATGACCTGTGTGCGAGCGTATCAATGCAAGTGTGTGTGTGAGAGAGAGGGAGAGAAAGCATGAATGAAGATATATGTTAGAGGGAGAGAGAGAATGAGTACCTGATTTAACAGAAGTGTATGTATACACACATACACCTGTGTATAACTTAGTGTACTTGAAAACAACCAGTCGAAATGGAATCGATTTGGAGACGGAAACATCCCTGATATGGCCCCTGCAATCACCTGGGCTCTAAACAACATGAAATGAAACCAGCCATCTCATTACTTTCCCTTTGGAGAGGGAAGGGGGAGTTTTTCCCCGACTACAGCACCCAAGCTCCAGTTTTTTTTTTCTCCTCCTCCTCCTCCTCCTTCTTCTTCTCCCAACCCATACAAAAAAAAGATTCACTTTCCGAACTTTAACTACATATCTCAGATCATTGCAAAACAAACACATCCAAATTTTTAAAAGTACATTTCAAAAATGTTGCAAAAGGAGCAAAGAAGAAGTAATTTTACAAGTGTGACATCAAGATATTGAAGCGGGCCACATTTACTCCTTATTACAATCAAATTGCATCGGGGGGTATTCATGAAAAAAAGGCATAACAATAAGTCAACATTCATGTGCACAATGTAATGTAAAATGAGACCAAAGATTCAAAACAAACAGAAAAAAAAAGGATATGAAACGAACAAGCATGCACACAAATCTTAACCATGTGGAAAGAAGAGAAAAACACTTAGACAAACAACCAGACAAATAAAACGGACGAAAGTAAAAGAAAAAAAGAAAGCAAGGGTGGAAAAAGAAAGAAAAAAAAAAAGAAGATAGAAACCAACCAAACAAAATCTGGCAGGGCTTTCAATTCGCCAACGTATCAGGCTCCAATTTCAATCGACGGATAGATCGGTGGAAACCCAGAGTTGTAAGTGCCGGAAGCAGTGGGGTTGGAGGGCCAGGGTTTCACCAACAGGAGCTGGACGCCAGCACAAGGCAATCACAAGTGATATACACATCTCTCTTCTTGACAGTAGATAGCCAGCTTCATCGGGGTAAAATTTCTGCTTCACTTCGGGGTAGCAAACTGTTGATCCCACCTCCACAAAAAAAAAAAAAAAAAAAAAACTGAAAAGAAAGAAAGAACAAAAGTGTCAGAAAATAACAGAAGAGATAAGACTGGGGAGAGTGGAAGGAAAATAGATCTCTCTCTCTCTCTCTCTCTCTCTCTCTCTCTCTCTCTGTGTGTG
>CM065747.1:18734213-18771713 GCA_033310375.1 Conus canariensis | reverse complement strand
CCAGGTTGTTACTTTCTCTGACTGATGTGAATTGTAATTGGAATGGATGTGGCAGCGTATCATTTACCTGAAGCTGTAGTTGCTGAAATTTTCTTTATGAGTAAACTGAAGTTAGGGATGACCAAATTTCAGGTTATGCTCTCTGGATCAGTCTTTCCAATTGCCTTAACTGAAATGTCTGCTTTTTAGTGTGTGTGTGTGTGTGTGGAGGGGGGGGGGGGGGGGGTTGTACTTGACAGTTACATATTCCAATTTGTCTTTAATAATAGACAAAAATATTCTTTTTGTTCTTTTTTTTGTGCTTGTTTTGAACTGCTTTCTTTTAGTGAGTACTGTTTAATATCTTTATGTGTTACTAATCTGTATGTATAAAGAATATACTAAATAAGGAAAGCAGAAAAGACTGCTGCATTTCTGAAAACAGATATGGCAACAAGTGCTTTTTTCCTCTTTTTTTCTTTTCTTTTTCTTCTTTTTTTTTTTAACGGCTGCTGTTTCTGAGATTTGAGGAAGACATATTGGTTGAAAATCACTTGTATGTATTGTATTGTGTATTAAAGACATGTTACTTTGCTCTCTGCTTTGTATGTCTATATGTGTTTTGGATAGTGAATGTGCTATTAGTCTGATCGTTATTTATGGTAATGTGATGTTTAATGTTCTGCCAGTCTATTAGTCTTTGAGATGAGTTGATAAAACAAGATACAGTGTGCAGCATGTCCCTGGCACATTTATGTACATGTAACAAAATTGTTAGTATTTCTTCTTCTCCTTTTTTTTTTTCTTCCGATGTGGCTTTTTTTTTCCTTCTGTCTCAGTCTCAGTCTATCTCTTTATGTCTTTCTGTTTGCCTCTAACTCTGTCCCTGACTCCCTCTCAGTCTCTTTCTGTCTGTCTCCCTCTTTTTCTGTGTTGCTCTGTCTGTCTCTTTCTCTCTCTGTTTTGATTTGTTGGTTGGCTTCAGATCTGCTCAGGTATACTTAAATGATATCTAACTATTGTTGTTATAATAATTATTATTATAATTTTCATATTCTTGAACAGGCAACCCAGGCATTCCCGAGTTCTACGAGGAGTTCATGCGCACCCTGTGGTTGAAGAGTGATCGGAAGATTCCGGTGTGGTGTGTGAGTCATGCAGGTCATGTGTCAGGACCTAAACATTCTGGTCTTGGCTGGATGGACATTGGTAAGCTAAGTGACTGTGTAAACATCGTATTTATGAGGAGGTTGAAACAGATGGTAGCGCTGCTGAAGTCAAGACAAAATAAAGATAAACACACGAAACAAGGTGCAAAGGAATGCAGATGGCAGCATTACTGAAATCAAGATAATATGAAGATAAACATGGCAGCATTGCTGAAATCAAGATAATGTAAAGATAAACATGGCAGCATTGCTGAAATCAAGATAACATAAAGATAAACATGGCAGCATTGCTGAAATCAAAATAATATAAAGATAAACATGGCAGCATTACTGAAATCAAGATAATATAAAGATAAACATGGCAGCATTGCTGAAATCAAGATAATATATAGATAAACATGGCAGCATTACTGAAATCAACATAATGTAAAGATAAACATGGCAGCATTGCAGAAGTCAAGATAATATAAAGATAAACAGGGCAGCATTACTGAAATCAAGATGATATAAACATAAACGCACAAAACAAGGTGCAAAGGAATGCAGATGGCGGCATTACTGAAATCAAGATAATATGAAGATAAACATGGCAGCATTGCTGAAATCAAGATAATGTAAAGATAAACATGGCAGCATTGCTGAAATCAAGATAATATAAAGATAAACATGGCAGCATTACTGAAATCAAGGTAAAATAAAGATAAACGCACAAGACAAGGTGCAAAAGAATGCAGATTCAATATCAGTATGCAAAACAGACGTGATTTTTTTTTTTTTATTATCTTCTCATCTTCTGAGGTCAGAAATTACACACTGAGAAAAGAAAATAGAACTGGCAAGTTCTATGCTGTAGGCATAGCATGCTGTGATGTCATTGACAATGGTTCTGCATACTGTGAGGAAATGCTGTTCAAGAACTGAAAATCGTGAAACAAAATCTTTAAAAAGCATCATGGAGTTAGCAACAGGTTAAACGGATTCAAGAAAGTGTAGGTCTTTGGAACGTAGATTCATTTCATACAAAAATGGCCGAGTGTAGTGGAGAGGGGAAGAAAAAGCAGATGGAAAGTTGCTAAAGGTGACTGCAGTTTTGCCACCTCCTCGATTGGTGTGTTGTCAGCCATTTTCACTTTTTGTAGATCAAGTCAAAATCATACAAAAACTTGAAGATGTTGGTCATGTTTTCTGCGGTAATACTGTGTGCAATGTGAAGTGCAACTGCAAATGCTGTTGAGTCTGCCTTGTAAGACATTGAGATAGTTTCAGAAAAGAAACCAATGAAAATAAAACCCATTCTGTGGCTTTGGTGATATCGTCAAGAGGCAACCCACCAGAGGAGACACTGCACTGCTGCCGAGTCACTTCGGTGGTGTTCAGTGGCGCCTGTTCTGATCTAACATACGCAGGACACCACCTACTAAGCCCCCTACTGACGACAATAATTGCTTAGTCGCAGAGCCGGCGTGAGTGAGCTTTTCCTCCGGAGGGCGCCACCACGTCCGTCCAACGACAGCCCCCATGGAATCGCCAATACTGGTGACCCTGACGGAACCAAACCAAGGCCACAGACATGGAGAGGACATCGAAATTGAGGTCACCATGAGAGCAGGGCATGAAGGGCCACAGAATTTGAGGCTTTTTTTTTAATGCTGATCGATGAGAATGAGGATGATTAAGATGATGCTATGGATTTCCATTTCGGTCTGAGACTACATGATAGGGCTGTACTCTACGCTTGCTTTCATAATATATCCCGGCGTCAACCAGGCCCGAGAGATACAGGCACCTGCAGTGTTAGTCAGGAAATTTGAGCAACACTCTCAGAAACGCATCCATTAAGTGGATGAAACTCGACTGTGTGGTCCCAGTCTTCCCAACTGAGTCCACAGCAAACTCAACTCTGGGTAGGAGCCGGTCGGGGCAGAAAAATCCCACATGACTCTGATGGGAATCAAACCCATGACCTCCCAGCCGGGAGTCTGTGACGCTAACCACTTCGCCACGGCGGCTGGTGTGATATTACATTTGGAATGCAACACTTAAAATGTTAAAAGCTTATGCTTTTGCGGCCCTGGTAGCTCTCAAACATTCACAAATTTAAAGTTTCTAGATGACAGAATCCTGCTGCTGATAGCAGTACTGTTTTATGAATTTTTATGCGTTTTACTTGTGACATATGAAAAGAAGATATAGTTGTTAAAAATTCGTGCCTGTTTTGAAATAGGTATTTAATTGGAATCAATAGTATGTCTTAAACATTGCAATGCTTTAGAAAAAATATTTGCTGATAGCTTAAAAGCACACTGAGAAACAGTTCAGGAAGAAAGCAAATTCTGCTGCTGGAAACTACATTTAAGCAAGCTACTAGACTGAGTAGTAACAGATTTAACAGTGATAAATGCAAAATACAACATGTGTTATAGATAAATAATCATTGTAGCTTGTTGAAATGCTCAGGCAAAAGGCTGATAATGCCTGAAAGCCAAATCGTAGGTGTGTACACACGAACACACACACACACACACACACACACACACACACACACACACACACACACACACACACCATCTTCAACGCTATCATTGTCTGAGAGAGAGCAGACGGGAAGGAAGGTGGGGGCAGGGTAATGCAGTAAAGAATAGATTCTGGATTTCAGTAATAACAGACAGTAGTTGCATTCAGTGGTTAAAATATGAAAATCATTCTTTTCTTTGTTTTGTCTTTTTGTGTGTGTGTGTGTGTCTTTTTAAGAACTGTATGACATTTTATTTGATTTCATATAGACAGAAAGACAATTCTTATACATATTTTGCGTATACTTGACATGGTAAAAATCAATGCATGTTTTGTATCTTGATCAGAAATCCTTGTTCAGTTCATCACCATCTGTATAAAGGATGTTGATGAATGAAATGCACTGATTTCTTTTTTTTTCACGAGTAAAGGAGAACAGTTTCTACAGTTAATAATGATTATGATGATTATGAATTGATATTAACATCTTTATTGTTTCAGAGATGTAATCAACGCATGCATACAGAGAAATGATCATTTTTTTTTTAATTTCAGTGAGTCATCCAGGGCCTGTACACATTATCATCTGGTATCATTTTAGTGACATAACCAACGTGTGAATACAGAGGTCAGAAATTATCTTCATTGTTGGTTTCAGTGAGGCATGTATGACCAGCATACATTATTATTTGTATCATATCAGTGATGCAGTCAATGTGTGAATACAGAGGTCAGAAATGATCTTCATTGTTGGTTTCAGTGAGGCATGTATGACCAGCATACATTATTATTTGTATCATATCAGTGATGCAGTCAATGTGTGAATACAGAGGTCAGAAATGATCTTCATTGTTGGTTTCAGTGAGGCATGTATGACCAGCATACATTATTATTTGTATCATATCAGTGATGCAGTCAATGTGTGAATACAGAGGTCAGAAATGATCTTCATTGTTGGTTTCAGTGAGGCATGTATGACCAGCATACATTATTATTTGTATCATATCAGTGATGCAGTCAGTGTGTGAATACAGAGGTCAGAAATGATCTTCATTGTTGGTTTCAGTGAGGCATGTATGACCAGCATACATTATTATTTGTATCATATCAGTGATGCAGTCAGTGTGTGAATACAGAGGTCAGAAATGATCTTCATTGTTGGTTTCAGTGAGGCATGTATGACCAGCATACATTATTATTTGTATCATATCAGTGATGCAGTCAGTGTGTGAATACAGAGGTCAGAAATTATCTTCATTGTTGGTTTCAGTGAGGCATGTATGACCAGCATACATTATTATTTGTATCATATCAGTGATGCAGTCAATGTGTGAATACAGAGGTCAGAAATGATCTTCATTGTTGGTTTCAGTGAGGCATGTATGACCAGCATACATTATTATTTGTATCATATCAGTGATGCAGTCAATGTGTGAATACAGAGGTCAGAAATGATCTTCATTGTTGGTTTCAGTGAGGCATCCGGGGCCTGCGTACACCCTTGAAGGGCAGATCTCACACAAGGTGAACTTCATCAAGAACAACATCCCCCCAGATGTCACACTCATTTTCCTCGGCCATTCCATCGGCTGTTACATCATCATGAACGTACTGCCTGAAATCCCACAATCCAGCGTCCTGCGTTGCTTCATGCTCTTCCCAACGATCGAGCGCATGGCAGAAACGCCCAATGGGAAAGTCTTCACCCCTGGCCTGAACTACTTCCGATGGATCATCATAGGGATAGTGAAGGTCTTGTCCTACCTCGGCCCTAGTCTTCAGCGAAGGTTGGTGAACTTCTACTTCCCCAGTGGCTCCGTCCCCGAGTGCGGAAAGGTGGCATCGCTGAACCTGTTCAACCCCGCCTGCATTAACCACTGCACCTTCATGGCCAAGATGGAGATGAAGGGCGTGACGCAGCTGCAGGAAGAGCTGCTCGACAAGTACATGCACAAGATGAGCTTTTACTACGGTGCCACGGACAAGTGGTGCCCCCAGGAGTTCTGCTTCGCCATGCAGGCCAAGTTCCCTGACGCAGACGTGCGGCTGTGTCAGATGGACTTTCCCCACGCTTTTGTTCTGCATGCTGGGGAGGAGATGGCTCACATGGTGTGGGACTGGGTTGGGCCCCATCTCTAAACTGGCCATACTGTGATGTTGTATGAGGTACATGGCTCTGAGTGAGAATTGGTATTCTTGGGAATGCTGCTCAATGATCAAAGTTTATTTTGTTTGAGATATGATTAAACAAGTGGGAACTTGACAAAAACGGTTCAGAGGACAAATCAGTGCAATTAGAAAAAAAAGAAATAAGATCAGATGAAAAAAAAAAAAAAAAGGACAGAGATTGTGGCCAGGGTCAGATCAAATACATGAGGGGAAGAGGGGCACAAAGAGAAGGAGGGGGTCTAGGGATCTTCCCCGTGCAGGAGAAGGGAGAAAGTGCGCCAGGAATGCATATTTGTCACCCATAGGCAGGTGGAAGCAGTGGGATGGGGAGTCCAGAAAATGGAATCCCTGCAACCACCCCCCAGCCCCTCCCTACCCTTCACCTTTGTTCAGTAATTTTCATTTTTGTAGTCATTTAGCATTTGCACAGTTATCTAATTTTAAGAGAACAAGGATTTGACAGAAGTACATACTCTTTTTTAGCAATCATACTTAGTATGCCATGAGACTGATATTTTCATTAGGATCATGAGTAGCATACACAGTCAGTATCTCACAGTAACATTGTGAGCTGGTCACATGCGTTGATGGACCTCTTTTACATTTATTTATTTATTTTTCGGATAGAGTTTTATTCTCACCAGCTACCACCTTCTGTCTCCTAGTCCTTAGAGAAACCAGCACAAATTTAGATGAAATCGAAAAGAGAAAAAGAAAAAGAACATTGCTGATTTTCAGTTGTAAACATGAGAATGTTTTGAAAGAAGCTCCTTTGGAATTATTTCTTTATCTTATACAGTTTGCCTTTTTCTGAGGTCAAAACCAGCTAGCAGTGTTCTTTTCTGTTTTACTCCGAAGTCGAGATGCAGTTATAGATGGAGTCGATGACTGGTGAGAATTATGTATAGGATGCTTTTCGTTGTATGCCTTCGGCCATCAACATAGATGAGAACCATGCTTTGTTTGTAAACTCAGTATTTGACGGATTATTCGACTCAACTATATCATGTGTTGTGTGTGTGTGTGTGTGTGTGTGCACGCGCACGTGCAATTTGGGTTTCTATTCTCAAAATGATTGTATTTTTCATTACTTTATATCGATATCAATGCCTATTATCAGTGTGTACTGAACAATTAAAACATTGGAGTCCACAGCTAAACAGCTTGACAAATCATGGATCAAAAATGAATGCTGCAATTTTTTCAAGATGACAGGTCAGGTTTAGAGTTGAACAGGTGCCATTTGCTGCATGCTTTTTTTTTGTTTGTTTTTTACCAGTTACAAAAAAAAATTTCTTTTATTATAGAATTTGACAAATTGCATAGCCTGACATATGTGTTAATATGAATAAAGAGGGAGATGAAAATTAAATGCAAAGTGTAGACAACCAAGACTTAGACTGCAATTCATTTCTTTCCATTCAAAATGCTGTAAATGATTCTGTGAGGACCAGAGATCAGAAAGAACATTTCTAATTGTGTACTAGCATTTTTTTTTTTTTTAACCTGCGTATCATAATATAGTAACGCCCTCTGATATGTGCATAGAATTATCACAGTTCTCACTCTGTGTCCTGCCATTAGGCAGCTGTTAGTAACCACAGTATCAATCAACACGACAGTTACAGGGCATCCTTAAGACCGTCAGCAATTTATGGTCTGATTTGGATGGTTGTAAAAATGGAGAAATTCAAGAGGCTGTAACAGATTCACCATCTAGATAAACATGGCACTGCAGAATTTGCAGGTGGGTTTTAAACTGTCCATCTGATGAACATAGCTGCTACATCCACAGAATGAGGCAATTCAAGATGTCCCTCCACATCAGTTTGCATACATTTATGTTGGGAATTTGTTTTAGATAACTCCTTTTTTTTCTATTTCGGTGTTTGCAAAACCTAGAGAATGCCAACATGGTAATATGATCAAATTATACTTTTACTTGATTAACTTGATCGGTTGTGTATCTCTAGATACACATGTGGAAGGTTTCAGATTCTTGTTGGTCTGCACAATTTTTGTTGTTGTAATCATTATTTTGGGACTTATGATATGTCCCACCTTTGGTGGTCCGTGACAATTTCAGTTAGAAGTATATGATGTGATTGCTGTAGACATTATCTGTCTATTAAGCTGTGCCATTTTTATTCATAGAGTTTTTAAAGATTCTTCTTTGCTTTTATAAATCCAACATGAAAATGTGAAATTAGTGTTTGTGTGCGTGTATATGTGGGTGAAGGTGTGTGTATGTGTGCGTGCGTGTGTGTGTGTGTGTGTGTGTGTGTGTGTGTGTGTGTGTGTGTGTTTAATGGAGATTTCTTTTAACTACTTGTTTTATTATCATTGTTGTCAACCTTGTCATCATCAGGTAGCATCTTCTATTTTCTTAATTTCCAGTTACCTTGACAAGCCATTTTTAGCCTCACAATAAGATAATTTTAGACATATTAAGAGCTTACTAGGCAAAAATGATGATAGTAATGATTCTAACGATGATAATAATAATAATAACATTTATCAATGACTAAACGACTTGAAGATTTGTGTGTGGATGTGAATGCATATATCCTAATTCATTCCCAAACTGACGTAAAGTTTACTATTTGTTATGCATTCATTGTCAGATAATCTGCACATTACAGAAGACAATGGTCAAAGAGTGAGGTTCAGCGTATTTATCCCATTTCCAGAATTGTCTGCAGCTGACAGGGATTCATCACACGGGCTACAGTTCATTCTCCACTGTTCAAGACGTAAAGCATGCCAAAAAAAAAAAAAAAAAAAATCAGAAACTAGTTTTTGAAAATGAAAAAGAAAATCTTGACTGTTGTTTTTGTGCTTGAATTTTGTTCGAGTCTGTCTACATACATTTTTTGTTTCATTCATGTCGAGTAAGAGTGATTTAAGAGATAGCTCAGTGAATGAAGCAACACATATAATAATGTTTTAAGCTTTTTTTTTTTTTATTGTACATCACATTACTTTTACAGATATGTGATTGAAGATTAATCGTATTTTGTAATTGTGTGCATATGTGTGATAGTATCATGCATGCGTTATGTGTGTGTGCAATTTCGGACATAAGTATATCTGAATTCATTAAGTTTAGGCACAAATGACACCCATCATGGGAATACCAACAAGCTTTCAGTTGAGAGTGTATTCTCAACTTCTTGAAATTCTGTTATTTATTTCATGTTTTCTGTCTCTGTGCCTTTTGTTTGTTTGTTTTTTTTTACTCCTGTCTTTGTGCAGGAAATTCGTACATTTATTTAGCAATTTATAACATGCCAAGCTTCTTTTGGTAATCTGGCAGTCAGGTGGTGAAGATTGCACACACTGTCTAGTCACAGTGGACACTGCCTGTCCTTTCGGCAGTGTGTCAGTTAGCCGATATGGCTGTTTAAACTTTATTTCGGGGTCGTATTTGAATGTTTTTCATTGATGATTATGACTGTTTAAAAAGAATCTGGGAGCGAAAAAAAAAAAATGAGAGGAATGCTTGGTGCTTTTAGCACAGTATATTGGGTATTTATTGGGTATTTATATAGCGCCTATCCTCGGTCACAGACCAATCTCTAAGCACCTTACAATAAACACACGGTCTATCTTTATATGCTGTAACATTTCAGTGCTGTGGCTACCATGTCAGTTACTGCTTTTATGTTTGTTTCTTTTTCAGGGTGTGATTTTTTTTTTTTTTTTTTTTCTTCTGATCAACTGATGTGCTAATGATGTGTAATCTATTTTTTCCTGTGCGAGTTTGACACCTCTGAAGAGGCTCTGTGGGACCAGCTGCACTGTAATGATTAACGCTTGAAACCCCCCCCCCCCCCCCCCCCCCCCCCCCTTGATCGTTCACTGTTTACAGTCACAATGAACATTGATGAACCTTTGTCCTGAGACCGTCAAGATCAGGAGGATGGCCTTTTTTCTTTTCTTTTTTTTTTTTTTTTTGCCACTGTTATCTTTTTTATTTATTATTGATATTTCACAATTTATGTTTTTTTGTTTTAAAGGTTTTACCTTTTTTTAAACTTGGGGGCAAAAAATAAAGTGAAACGACCAATGCCGTCAGCATGGCTAACTTTCATGTGCCTCAAAGATGTCAGTTGTTGGGGTTTTCTGTTTGTTTTTTTTGCCTAAATCAATCGTCATGTGTAGAAATGTATGTTTTCTTGTTGCAAGACTGTCCTGTTGGTGTGGTGATAGCCACATATGTGGGCTGATGGGCTATACAAAAGCTGAAACAGAGTATTCAGCAAGAGTCATTTACTGTTTAGACCATCGATTTTATCGGATCATCATCTTAACATTCTGCAGGATTCCTTCACATGTGATTTATTGATGAATAAATGAAGAGATCAAATCTGTTTTGTTATAGAAAAAATGAACAGAAATTCTCTCTCTCTCCTCTCTCTCTCTCTCTCTCTCTCTTCCTTTCCGTCTACAAAATGTCTTCTGTTCAAAATTTCATTCCCTTTAAAACAAACTTTGCCAGCCTGCACACACATGAACATAATTTTGATAGTGCCATACCCTACTTAGGGCATGGAAGATTTTTTTTTTAATGCACGCATGCATGCACACACACACATACACGCACACACATACACACATGCTGCATCATGTGTGTGTGTGTAACAAGCTGGGCGAGAATCAATCAAGAAAGGAGGGGGGGAGGGGGGGATCCGTTATAATTTCGGGGACGTAAATCTGCTTCAAGCAAACGTAATGTCAAATCATTAGAACGTTTATCTAATCTACTTCCATACGGGCACATAAAAAACAGTGATCAAAGTACATTTTCCCTATCGTAAAAAAATCTTGAAAAAGAAAAGAAAAGGAAAAATGGCTGATAAGCTCCGTTCATGGCTCCACAAGAACCGGTTCCACGCAGTATCGGGTACACGACAGCCGGCAAAAATTGAGTAGGGAGCAATGGAGGGGTGTGTGGGTAGGGTTGTGGTTTTTGCAGCAGATTCTTCATGAACGATGACGTAAGCGCCATTCTATCAGTCGGCTGATCCCAATTCCATCTTCTCGCATTGTGGCTGCTCTCGGTGCAGTGAAGCTAGGATCTTCCGTTAGAACTCTGATAGAAGCGGCCGTGGAAGTCGCGTCCTTGAGGTCGTCAATAGAGGTACGCAAGTATCATCATCTGTCGTAGGGAGAATTCACAGGTATCGTCATCTGTCGTGGGTGGAATACACAGGTATCGTCATCTGTCATGAGTAGAATACACAGGTATCGTCATCTGTCGTGTGTAGAATACACAGGTATCGTCATCTGTCGTGGGTAAAATACACAGGTATCGTCATCTGTCATGGGGAGAATACACAGGTACCATCATCTGTCATGGGGAGAAAACACAGGTATTGTTATCTGTCAAAGGGAGATTCCACAAGCATTGTCTCCATCATGGGGAGATTACACAAACATCGTCTCCATCATGGGGAGATTACACAGGTGTCGTGTTATTCTCTCCTGAGTAGTCCTGGGTGGTAGGCTGGCTGATAAAGAACCTGAACCTACTCACTATTTTTTTACCTTACTCACTATTTTTTACCTTTTTTTTTCTTTTAATCTGAAAGAAAAAAATAAAGAAAATGGAGCAGGAAAAAATAAAAGAAAGAAAGAAAGAAAAAGCAAGGGGGAAAAAGAGAAGAAAATAAAGGAAGACGCTCTCTATCTCTCTCGTGGACTCGCTTGCTAGCTCGCACGCATGCGTAACCATGCTTGAGCACTCAAACACACACACACACACACACACACACACATGCACGCATGCAAGTATGCACGCACGCACTTAAGTACGCGTGCATGCACACACGCACAAACGCACACATGAGCATGCACACAATCTCTCTCTCTCTCCTCTCTCTCCCCTCTCTCTCTCTCTTATTCAACTATTGATCAAATGTTTACATTTTTGGCTATCATACAGCAACACTTTTCATGGAACTGCAAATTGTACATAGCCTTCATTGACTTTGAAAAGGCATTTGATTCAGTGTCTAGAAAATTACTTTGTCCAGTACTTCAAAAAGAATGGGATAAAGGGTAAGATGCATTATTGTATTTATGAGTATGTATGATTGTGTAAAAGTAACGGTTAGGTGCGGTGGAGATTCTATAGACCACATAGTTTGTACGAAAGGCGTGAAGCAAGGAAATGCGTGTAGCCCTTCCTTATTTATCAACGAATTGGCTCAAGAAATAATAGAGATGGGAAGACATGGTGCAACACGATCTCCAGATATGGTTGAATTATTTATTTTGTGATTGGCAGATGATATAGCTTTGTTGTCAGATACTCCAGTTGGCAATCGGATCCAGCTGAGTAATTTGTGTAATGCAGCATCAAGACTCAACTTAAAAGGTAAATATGAAAAAGAGCCGTATTGTTGCATTTAGAAAAGGTTTTTTTTGTTGTTGTTTTTTTTTTTTGCAGCGAAAGAGAGATGGTCTTTTAACGGGGAACAAATGGCTGCTGTTCATAATTATTTGTTATATATATCTTGGTATTTATTTTTCAATGCGACTTAGTTTTGTGGCTGCTTGTAAAGATCTCACAAACAGGGCGAGAAATCCATTGCTATTTATTTTGAAACGATTGTATGTACTTAGCAAAAATTCGCTTGAAATGTTGTTAAATAAATTTGATACTCGGGCGCAACCCAGTGCTCTCTATGATGCTGAACTGTGGGAACTGGATGCTGCCGCTGTTTATTTTGAAAAGGTTCATTTGTATGCTCTTAAAATTATTTTAGTCGTCCGTATAAAAATACCTAATGAATTAGTTTATGGAGATACCGGACGTTATCCTGTTTTCCTTTTTTCTTGTGTGCAGTGTATTAGATATTGACAAAAGATATCACGGATGAGAAATAACAGGTTAAATTTGAAGGCTGACAAAACATCATCTTGGTAAGATTCACGTGGCAAATCCACATGGGCGTCAGGTGTTCGTGAGATACTATTTCTAAACGGGTTTTGATTGTATGGCTGAACCAGGGTGTGTAAAATGTGGAATGTTTTTTTGCAAGTATTTCGTCAAAGACTCATCGATAACAGATGGCAAATCTGGCATGAACATATTCAGCAGAGTGCTAGGATTTCATGGTACAAAACGTTTAAACCACCCAATAACTGCGAAATACATCTTTCACTTGATATTGACAGACATAAGAATTACATGACAATGTTCAGATTTAGTGTTTCATATATAGCAGTGCATCCTCAAAGGTACAATGCAGTTACGACTGCAGTTTGTTATGCCCACAATGCAAAAAGGTAAACGATTACGAACAACACATTCTGTTCTTCTGCATTGCTGCCAGTGACCTAGGGCAGGAATTTATTCTATTCAGATATTTTGCAAACTCATGTCAGTTCCGTGTGAATCCACTATTGACGAGTAAAAATCAAATTATTGTGAGGAATTTGTGCGTATATTTGTATAGAGATCTATTGTGTAGAGATCTATTGTGCTTTGCTGATAACCTAATTGTGATATGTTGCTATCCTACTCTGAAGTTGCTATACGAGTAAGCAGATTGTTCTTCATGTATTTGTGTATCATTTTGTTGCTGATGTTCCACTCACCACACTATGTATTGAAGATGACCCCCCTCAGAAGGGGCTGTAGCACATTCTCTCTCTCTCTCTCTCTCTCTCTCTCTCTCTCTCTCTCGTATGCACGCGCACACGCGAGTTCTGACCAACTTTAAGACAAAACTGTATTTGGTAAATTGGGGATATATATTCATAGAATACAAATGCATATGTACAACAACGCTATGTCTAAGATAATCAAAGACACCATAGTCTGCTCCGGCAAAAAAAAAAAAAAAAAAAAAAAAAGTCAAAAAAAAAAAAAAAAAAAAAAAAAAAAGAGAAAAATAATTCACTTCCGTCCCCCACAAGCTACGATCGCCATTTTGGCTCCTGGGTATGACAACATCCGGGTAACATTCCAGAGGTTACTTACATTTTGCATTGCATGTCATTGAAAACCCGGCCAAGCCGTCTTATACGAGCTGTTTACAGCGGTGGGACGCTGAGAAACAACAAAAAATCGCACAAACAAGCCAGCAATTAAAAAAAAAAAAAAAAAAAAAAAATCCAAAAACAATCACACAAAAAATCCATTGCAGTCGAAGAAAGGGGACGCAACTTCCTTCACTACCGAAATTGCTTCCCTTCTCGGGCTTCCAACATTTTCTTTCTTTCTTTCTTTTCACACGAGGGCGATGTTTTTGTTTTATTCAATTTCATTTTATTTATTTATTTATTTATTTCAAAACGAAGTGACTGAGGGCGGAAAATGAAGCAAAATTAGAAAGAGGGGGGGGGGGGGGGGGGGGGGTTAGTTACCGCCAAGGACATAAGACAAACAAAGTACAGAACAAAACATAAAGCATTTCGACCCTCTGGGTCTTCCTCAGGCAAGAACAAACAACATTCAGGACAGAGAAAACGAAGAATGAGAAACCACCTATCCTCTCATATTCGGCGCAAGATCAAAATGGCCCTGATCTTGCACCGAATATGAGAGAACAGGTGGTTTCTCGTTCTTCGTTTTCACTGTCATGAATGTTTGTTTTTGCCTGAAGAAGACCCAGGAGGTATAAATGCATTGTGTTTTGTCCTGTACTTTGTTTGTCTATGTCCTTGGCGGTCACTAACCTCCCCCCTCTTTCTAAGTTTTGTTTTGTTTTGTTCTAAATTCAGTATGTCGTCAGGTCTTGATCCAGAAGCTCCAAAATTCAGGCACTTGAGGATGACTCTATGAGGTAACCTTTTGCATTGCATCATGAACATGTTAGCCCTCGTTGACTTGCCTCCAATTATATACGCGCGCGCGCGCGCGCACACACACACACAATCTAATAATGGCATATGTATGTATTGGGCGGACGATCTATGGTGAACGTCACTATACATCCAAGCCGATCCTCCTGAGTAGGGTCAGTTTTAGACACCAACGGGAGACCGAAGTAGGGAATCCGTGTTGTATTCTAGACGCTTGGGAAACACGGGACGAAATGAACGGGTTGAGAGGGTGGAGGGAGGATTTGGGTGTGTTGGAGAAGAGAGGATGAACACAGTCCAATTCCCTGGTATATTTCAACGGCCGTTGTAGAGCAGTTTACAATACCACTGTACAGTCATTAAACAAAACACACATTCTTTCCGTCAGACATCAAGTTCAGCTGACTCATGAAGTGGACAAGTACAGCCATCTTAGTTGCCCAGAGAATGTTAATTTTAGTATTTTCTGTTGGGAAACCTCGAACCTTCAGCGGACGTCGCAAGCTGGTCAGGCCTCAAGGGGGCCTCGCTGGACACACTCAGCACAGATGGAAAGTGAAATGAATCGACTTATCAGCTGCCACTGAACTCAGTCTTCAACAATCATTTTAAGAGGTAAAGATCTCCGCGAACATAAATTACCCTCTACAAACAGTGGCTGAATTCGGTATACCCGAAAAACAAATTGACCCCCAAAAGAAACAGGAAACCCAGTTCAAAGCGATATACAGCGATTACGTCGAGGTGCATTTTTTTTTTATTTTGTGCTTCTCCGCTCTTGATTACATCTCCAAAATATACAACACACTGACGACGCCATTGAACTTATCAATAGCACACACAAAAAATACCTGTGAATACATGCAACAAGAGATCTGTATGCAAAAGACTGGAAAACCATTCCAAAGCTTGTAAAAGGGATCTATCAAACTACTGAATAGGCTTTGGTAGGAGAGATTAGGGTGGAAAGCTGGATAAAATCAGGAAGGGGTGTGAGGGGTGGGGGTGAGGTAGGGTAGGAGGGGAGTGGTATCGGGTTGAGAAGGCGGGGTGAGGAGAGGGGGGGGGGGGGGGGGGGGGGGGGGGGGGGGGGGGGGGGGGGGGGGGGGGGGGGGGGGGGGGAGGAGTGGAACAGGCGCGGAAAGATCAAAGCATTCCACAAGACTAAAAAAAAATCTTTCTAACATATGCCCACTACTATTACCCTAGAAAAAGTTATTTTGTCGTAATTTTCGAACAATGTTTTTTTTTTTTTTTTCCACTTTGCAAATAGAATAAGATCAAGCTTTAGCAATTAAATCCCCCACCCCCACCCTTTCAATTAAAAAAAACAAAAAAAACCTGGGTGTGGAGGGTTGTGAGAGTGAGGGTATGGTATGAAGGGTATAATGGGAGAGGGGGAGGCAGACAAAAAGTGAGAAACAAAAAAGTAAAAGATTTAACTTTTTTTTTTTTTTTTTAGCTCATTAAAAAAAAAAAAATCAACATGCTGCTGTAAAAATTCTAAGTGCCCTGATCAGGGAAGACACAGTTTCATTAAAAAGAAAAATAGATAAATGAATAGATAGATAAACCCTGGCCGAATGAAACAGAGGCTGACGGGAGCTATTGTGTGTATTCCTCGATACCAAGTCTTCCTCTCGTGAATGAGTTTGATGAGTATGAACCAGGTCTGAGCATAGACTCAACAATGAAATATCATCAGATGATGAATTCTGTACAACACACACACGCACACACACACACACCCACACACACCCACACAAACACGCGCACGCGCGCGCGCACGCACGCACGCATACCCACGCACGAACGAACATTATATATACATACATACATATACATAATACCTAAATACACGCTCTCTCTCTCTCTTCTTCTCTTTCTCTCTCTCTCTCACACACACACACACACACACACACACACACACACACACACACACACACACACATACACACACACACACACACACTTAAGCGCGCTCTCCCTCTCAGTGGGGAGGGCGAGATGCCATTTGATGTCGAACTGTAAAGTCAACTCTTAAGCATTAACGGAAAAAAGACATAGTTAAACTCAACAAAAAAGAAGAGTATAGGCTAAACACACACACACACACACACACACACACACACACACACACACACACACACACACACACACACAAAGTGTGTTGCAGTCGAAGGGCAACCACCACGACAGGATCAGACTTCAAGTGGTGGGGAGCGCCTTACCTCCCTTAGAAGACGTGCGAAGAGGGAGCTGCTAGGTCAAATCAAGATTATGGAGAAGTAAAAAGAAGGAACATGATGAAACAAACACTTGGCTGAAAAAACAAGTTTTCTGTAATAAAACAAACACGAACAGGTTAAAAGGTTACAAAAAAAAACCCCAAAAAAACCCCCGACAACCAATGTGGTAAAAGTAACGCAAAACAGAGAGAGAGAGAGAGAGAGAGAGAGAGAGAGAGAGAGGAGAGAGAGAGAGAGAGAGAGAGTGAGAGAGAGAAGATGTGTGTGTGTGTGTGTGTGTGTGTGTGTGTGTGTGTGTGTGTGTGTGTGTGCGTGCGTGCGTGCGTGCACACGTGTGTGTGTGTGTGTGTGTGTGTGTGTGTGTGTGTGTGTGTGTGTGTGTGTGTGTGTGCGCGCGCGCGCGCGCTTGTACATGTGTATATGTGTGTGTTGTGAAGGTCGATGCGAGGTGAAAGAGTGGGGATGTGGGGGGGGGGGGGGGGGGGGGGGGGATCGGAGATGGCATGGACATTTACAAACTAGTTTCGGGTGTCGAAATGTAGTCGAAAAAGTTTCAGATACTACTTGCCTTGTAAGCAAATTATGGAAAGCATGACCTTAATCAAAAACCGAAAGCAACGGTATTAGAAAAAAAAAAAAAATCAAACTCATTAATCAATTTTCACAGATCAAAGCGATCCCAGTACTGAGAAAATGAAGCAGAAGTTAACGAAAATACCTACTTCATTAATGACTTGACAAATCCAAACAAAACAAACAAAGTAAGACCCAAACCAATTTCTAAATTTCATAAAACCAAAACCAAACCAAAACTAAAAAAAAAAAGAAAAAAAAAAAAAGAAAAAAAAAAAAAGAAACAAACAAGATAAGAAACAGAAATGGAGCAATAATTTAACTGATAAACAGGGGGAAGGGTTGGGGGGGGGGGGAGGAACCCTGCCCTCATCTGGTTGACACTATATAGCAGATTTGGCACAACGGCTCTCTGTGTTTGTTTGATACTACCTTGGCTAATGACAACGATAACCTGAGGGACCCCACACACACAGGATCAGCAGGAGCAACTACCATAGAAGCGACGATATCTCTCTGAACACATAAAACTTTTAGATATCACTACGAAAATCAAATCCACAATCACAACTCGTGTCATGAAAGGAAGACGGTAGAAACCACTTGTAATAGACTTCAAAAAGGGTGTGCCTATAAATGTGCACTGTTTGTAACCTAAGAACATGAATTTAGCAATTCTTCTGGTTTTCGTAGATGTTTTCTCCCTCCCAATTCTTTGACGCGCCAAGATATGCCTCTAATGTGAAGCGCTGCAACAACCCAATAATGGAAACAAAGGCACAGCTGTTTGCTTCACAAGAGATACTGGGTTTAAAAGGGTATACATTGCTCAACATATTGTGATTTTTTTCTATAGATATCATTCTGATAACCCTGAGAATAGTCGGAAGCACCGTGAACAAACGGACACCTGACCTGTCACGGCTGACCGTGAAAACTCCAAGACCACTGGAGCAGGCCACTACTACCTGGCGAACTGACTTACCGGAACAGACCACAACGGTTTCAGTATAACCAGAATATCAGCAAAATCGGCCATCAACAAACCGAAGCTTTTTTTTTTTTTTTTTTCTAACTGAAAGTGAAACTTTCAGATACCATTTACTGTCCAGAACTACTGTCTCAACCACTATCACATCAGTGACCGTAAATTTTTGAACACATTTTAAAACACCGTATAATTTTACAGACATTAGCCACTATTGGGATAACTGTCTCAACCACCATTTCCAAACGGCAAATCTATTGATCTGAATCAATCTTCACTCGATTTCTAGAATGATCGTCTCGTGTACACCTGCCAATTGGAAGTTCATTTTCTGAACAGATTATATAATATTCCATCACGTAATAGCTGGAATTATTACAACCATTGTCATTTTTAAAAAAAAAATTAAAAAAATTAAAAAAAAAAACAGAAAAAAACTCAAACGGGAAAGCAAAACTCGCACATATTAGTAAGTTACATGGAGTATCAGAGTCATCGCTGATAGAGATTGTAAACTTTCTTACCATTAACAAACACAGCTCGATTTATTTACCTCTGCTTTCAATGTATGAAGACAATATTTCTTCAAAGTACTTGTGCAACATGAAAAAAATCATCATCATCAACAACAAGAACAAGAAGAAGAAGAAGAAGATGAACAACACACAACAACAACAAAAAAGAAAATTAGCTGTCAGCACATTGAAACAATCAACCATCATACAGTATAAAGATGTCGAAAATTCATGTTTGCATCTTGAGTTTTAATTTAACCACCACCACCACCAACAACAACAACAAAGATACCGTTCGCCATCGTTATAGCGAAGAAAAGCAGTTCTAGATTCGGATTTTTCACTAATGAAACCAGCACCGTAGATTATGTCTCTGATATCTATGCGATTGCCAATTTTTGCATATGCATGCTGATTACTTTTGAACCTGTACAGTTTTATGAACAAAAATATATCAAGCCCAAACTGTCTTTGCGCAAAGTAAAGACTGACATAGCAAACTACAAAGCTTTGCATCACAGCACGTCATGCAGTAAACAAATAAATCAAAAAGATACAAATCTTCCATTATTTCAGTGTGGGTAAAGCAAAATAGAGGAAAACAAACTCCAAATTACAATAAGTAAAGATAAGAATATTGCGTTTTCAAAGTTGTTTCAAAATGATGTATTGGTGTCTGGCTCAGAAAAAAAGTCTGTCCAAAAGTCTAAAATCACCTAAACAAGCTAAAAATAAGACGACGTTTTGAGGAAAACTATCAGTATGAGTGAACGAACAGTTAATTCGTTTTCGTTCAGAATCAAGCCATCTGACAGCATGCACCTGACTCCCACAAACATGAACTGTTACAGTAACATCTCAGCGGGGGAAAAAGATCACATCGTTCGCAGACGCTAAAGTTAAATGTCCTAAAAACACAGTGAGTAAATTATGCATGAGAACGCAGACAGGACCAGGGAAATTACTCCAGATCAATTTAGGTTGAAGATCAATACAATCCAAAATGACACACGGAAGAAACAATAATTATCGGAAGAGGAGGAGGTAAGGGACACAACTCCACACTGACACCACCAGATTCAGGTGGGCAGCGAGTTGTCTTTTTGAACTGAAATACGGTGTACGTTGATAGTACAGGATGATCAACAGTAAACGAAACAAATTCACTTTAAAACAAAACCATTCATATCGCTTGCTCAGAGGACTTTCGTCCGCGGACTCGAACTCATCGGTGAGACAAGGCTGATTGTGTCTGTCTTCCTTAGCATCGAAAGGCGACATACCACAGTGTATATAATTCTGTGGTATTCTCACCACCAAGGTTTGACAAACAGAATCCAACGACACCCCAAACCAGAAAAGTAAAAAAATAAAATAAAACACACACACACACACACACACACACACACACAAACAAAAGCGCTGTGAGGAAAAAGAAGAAAAGAAGAAAAAGCTGAAAAATTAAATCATTATGTAAAGAGTAACAAATATAGCGGGAAATATTTGAGCCTATGCTTAAAGGATACATTTAAGGATACACATGAGGTCAAACGATGTTAACAGTCAGAGAGGTCAGTTCTACTGTTTGATCGCCCAAACATTGTCAGTCACGTAAGTGCTGACAGCAGCTAAGAACTGTGCAGAACCACCTTTTTCCTGGATCCCCTAAGAGATGGAATGTTCTGCTGACTGATCAAACAATTGTGTGTTGAACGAATTAGTAGAGGGTGGAAAACAAGTGCAGGCTAACAATTCCTCCGTCACCACTGCAATAATTTGGCAGAGATTAAAAAAAAAAAAAAAAAAAAAAAAGAAAAACGGAAGGGGGAGGGAGAGGGTCTCTGAGAGAAAGAACACACACACACACACACACACACACACACACACACACACATATATATATATATGTATATATATATATATACATATATATATATAGAGAGAGAGAGAGAGAGAGAGAGAGAGAGAGAGAGAGAGTTAACATAATCGAAGAGAAAGCTTAAAGAATCCAGTGTTTGTTTCAGCTTTTTTTCTGTTACACACCCACATACTTTTCCATATAGATGGGATAAATGTTGTCTTAAGAGTCGAGAGAGCAAAAAAGATTTTTTTTTTCGAATCATGTTCAACCATTATCATCCTCATGCATTAAAATAGTAACACGCTCTGTTTGGCAGAAAGAACCGGCGGCATTCTAACTTCCTGTGGTGCACGTGCACAGCGCCAGGTTTGGGTCAGCTACATACAGGTCACAAAACGGTCAGTGTGTGTGTGTGTGTGTGGGGGGGGGGGGGGGGGGTCTACTGCAAGTCATCAATGGTCAGTTCAGTCCGGTGGAGGATAGACTCTGCTCCCCCCCCCCCCCTTTTTTTTATATATATATATATATAATATATATATATATATATATATATATTAAAATGCCACCCATGTCTTAGTGGTGTTGCCTTACTTTCCAAGCGTTTTTCCAGATATTCGAAAGGCAAACGGTCGAATGAAACCGGTAATAAATCCCCAAAGGTACGGAAATATGGCTAAAAATAGACCAGGCCTCGGGACCGTAAAACGCCACCTGGAGGGGGTTATGCTCGGGTTTCTGGGTTTCGAAAGTGTTGATGATCCACATGGCGAAATTGCAGAGCAGCAGAAAGGTGACGTATTCCCGTCCAGGTTTTTTCCTCTCCTGCACAGCGTTTCTGGCCGACATCCGGTCTCCGGCGAGCATAAAGATGGTCTGGAATGCGGACTGTAGCATCATGGTGAAGTTGGACATGATGGTGAGGGCGGCGCCCTCTGCCGGAGCCATGAGGATGGCGGCGATGAGGCTGAAGATGTTGAAGGCCAGGAGACCGGTGTAGGCGATGATGATGAGCGTTTCTTCCAGGTCCGATTTGTGGTCGCTGTAAGGAGAAGCAAGGACACCAAGCCTGTCAGTCGATCCATCAGTTTAGCAATTCTTCAGTCAAACTGAGTGCTATTCGTTTAAAAGATTGAAATTCATAGGCCAGCTTTTATATATGATTTTTTTTTTCCATTATCAAAAAAGCTTCTTCTTAACCTTCTTCATCTTCATCGTCATCTTCTTCTTCTTCTTCTCTTCTTCTTCTTCACACTAAGAGTAACCGGTGTACAGATGTAGGTATTTAGATATAGGCCTAGTAAAACAATAGGTGTAGGAGAAGCAGCAGCGGCAGCAGCAGTAGCAGAAATAGTTTCAGTAACAGTGGTAGTTAATTTCATTCTCTGCTTCTCTGTTTCCGGCTCATTTCCATCAAACTGATCTTTCATAATCATGGATAAAGATTGGCCCCTACACTGTTTTCTTGTCTCTTTATCTGTTGCTCTATACAATAAACCCACTTATCCATGTGCTAGTTTCTTGCTTTTTTCCCTTGGGAAAAAAGCCAGTGGGGGAAAGAAGAAGATCATGAATCCGATGATCAGTTAAGTCCTTCATGCCGTTGATTTCAACATCACTTCATTTTCCATGTTTTATTTTGTAATGTTTGTTCGTGAACATAAATGATATAATTCATAGGTAACAAAAGACACAAACAGCGAAAACAAACAACAAGAACAAAATAAAATAAAAACTATTCTAGTATTTACACATATTGCATATTGACTAACATGACTCAACCATACCTCTTCTCTGTAATAAAGAATAAATTTGGATATGTCATCATTAAAATGTTTGCATTGTGTTATTAATTTTTCCACCCTGCGTTCAGATTTCTTTGATAATCAAGCAGATTTGGTGAATTATGTGCTTTTTCATATTTGTGCTGGTTCGTTTTGGCAAACGTTATAATGAAGTCAATTGTACAATCCATATTGATACGTTTATGAAAAAAAAAGCAAAAAAGTACTTACATTTTATGCATTTTTAAATTTTCTACTGATCAGTTCAACTTGGGTGCTCTTCAAATTTTTTTTTTTTTACCTTCTTTATTTTCCCCGTTCTTCACTCATGTGTAACCTATTCCCACAATGTGACTCAATAGTCGACAGAGGCTGACGAGCAAAATGGTCATAAATGTGAAGGGGGAAAGATCTGACAATTATGTGTTGTGCATGAAGAGCTTATTAATGTTTTAATCTAGGAGACAGACCCGATTCACCCCCAAATCAGTTGATAAATGGCCTTAACAAGTTCCCTTTTTTGTTGTGGTCGCAGATGGATTTTTTTTTCTTTTTAAGTGGTTGAACGCTCTGAGTCATCGGTTTCAGCCGCAAAAGGTCAGTTGACTCGAATTAAACTCCAGACTATGCATTTGTTGTCGTTCAGACTGCAGATTTTCACGCAGGCCTTGCATTTTGCGAGGTTTGGGAAAGCGTGGTGAACATCAAAGGTCCATTAAAACACACACACACACGCACACACGCACGCACGCACTCACGCACGCACGCACGCACGCACGCACGCACGCACACCCACCCACCACCCACCCACCCACCCACCCACACACACACACACAAACCCTGCCCAGCATGACAATAACCTTTAGTCCTCGTTTTTTCCCCAAATAGCTGTCACACCACACACTTAATTCAAAGCAGTGTACAACAACCAGGTTTGAGAATAAATTCATTATACTTGTATCATTGCAAACTCCATTCCTTCTGCTTTACAAAACAAAACAAAAACCTGTTTCTCAATCAGTCAAGATTTCGAGTGAAGGGTGATTTGGTGGCAAATGACTTTATACATCCAATCGTTTACTGACGGCGAGCTCTGCCGCCTTGCTTAGTGCCTCTGTTGAAGCGTGGATTTTCTCTGGAAGCTTCCCCCCCCCCCCCCCCCACGGGGCCAGGTCTGGTATTGGACGTTTTGGTGAGCTGGACAATCTTGGCTGTATGTGGTGAGGAACTGGAAGTTCGATTCTACAAGGAAGATTACCTGGGTGGGAACGATCCCAGGTAAAGCCGAAACAACACGAAAACCCACTGACTAATTAGTGGAATGCTAGATACCAAAACAACGCAAAAACCCACTGACTTATCACTGGAATGCTAGATACCAAAACAACACGAAAACCCACTGACTTATCAGTGGAATGCTAGACACCAAAACAACACAAAACCCACTGACTCATCAGTGGAATGTTAGGAACCAAAACAACACAAAACCCATTGACTCATCAGTGGAACGCTAGGAACCAAAACAACACAAAACCCACTGACTCATCAGTGGAATGCTAAATACCAAAGCCACACAAAACCCATTGACTCATCAGCGGAACGCTGGATACCAAAAACAACATAGACCCTTCTGACTCACCTGTGGAACACCAGGTGCCTCATCTTCACCGTGGCCATCACCAGAGCGAGGGTGGTCACGCAGTAGATGAGCGTCTCAGACAGGTGAGTCAGCAGCAGGGCCTGGGACTTGAGGTGGGCCTGGCTGACCATGACGTAGAAGGCGATGATGGAGATGATGGCGCAGACGGTGAGGAAGATGCCCAGGAAGAGGCCTCGCGAGGAACCCGTGCAGTCCACGCTCATCCGCTGCTGCTTCAGGTCCTGTTCGGCGTCCTGGATCTCGCTGTTGGTGCGGAGGCGGGGCCGCGTGCCCACGTTGTTCCACATCACGTACAGGATGCCTGCCACCACCAGCACGTCAACGACCATGACGGAGACAGAGGGAAGGACACGGACAACGGTGATGGTGGTGACGACGATGAGAGAGGGTGGCTAAGGAAGGGGAGGAGGATGGTGGTGGCGGTGGATAGGAGTGGGGCGGGGGTGGGGGGTGGCGTGGAGGGGGGGGGGGGGGCAGACTGCTCCACGTCACGTAGAAGATGGCTGGGATGAGGAGGATGGTCAGGGACAATGCAGAGGAGGGGACGACGAACTGTGATGAGAGGATGTGGGTGGGGTGGGGGGTGGGGGGGATGAGGAGGTGATGAGAGAGAGCATGGTCGTAAACAGGGATTTGGAGACAGTGGTCGGTGGTGGTGGTGGTGGTGGTGGTGATGGTGGTGGTGGTGGTGGTAGTTATGCTCATGCTGATTCACATCATGTAGAAGATACCTGTCACGAGGTGATAGTCACGATGATGATGATCCCAAATATGAGGAAGACCATGATGATGATGATGATGATGATGATGAGAATGATGATGATGATGATGATGATGAAGTGATGGTAAGATTGACGATAATGACGATGATGATGATGGTGGTGCTGCTGCTGATGGTGGTGATGATGATGATGATGATGATGATGATGGTGGTGGTGGTGGTGGTGGTGGTGGTGGTGATGATAACGACGGCGATGACAACAAAGACGCGATGACGACGACGAAGACGATGATGATGATGATGATGATGATGATGATGATGATGATGATGATGAGAGAAGGAGGAGGAGGAGGAGGAGGAGGAGGTGGAGGAGGAGGAGGAGGAGAGAGGAAGAGGAGGAGGAGGTGGAGGAGGAGGAGGAGGAGGAGGAAAGGATGGCGTGAAAGTAGAGAGCAGAAGGACGGAAGCTACGGCGACGGTAATGGTGGTGATGGTGTCCAGGACATCCGTGGTGAGAAACGTGGGACGACGGTACGTAAAGAGACAGAAGAAGGTGGATCAGGAACACCAGTGAAGGACACGACAGAACGGCCGAGTGACTGTTGGGCCGCCAGGCAACAAGCATGGGGGAGGCGGGCGATGGATGTGGTGGCATGGTGGACCTCTCACACAGAACTTCGAGGATACCTGCGACGACGATGATGATGATAGAGGAGGAGGAGGAGGAGGAGGAGGAGGAGGAGGAGGAGGAGGAAAAATTGATGATGAAGAGTTGGGGAAAGCAAAGCACAGAAGTGAACAGGGGAGGCGGTAGATGATGATGATAGTGCTCACGTGACACACACACACACACACACACACACACACACACACACACACACACACACACACACACACACAGGATGCATGTGGCGAGGAGGATGTCTAAAACGAACGAAGAGGAAAAGGGACAAACGGTTCAACGTTCAAGCGATGAAGATGAAGAAATAAGGATGATGCTTGGGTGTGCACAGAAGACTCTGCTGCGACAGCTGCAACATACGGAATGAAGCTTGCCCTGGGCAAACCCACAGACCTGACCGAAAAGAGGTGTGTGACTGTCAGTGAAGAGAAGTCATCGGCCACGCTTTTTCCATCTCCTCAAAGATTTAACGCAGACAACCTGAGGAGACACCCAGCTGCTGCACGCGGACCAACAGACGTACCTGAAGGCCACCTTTGATAAAGGGATGACATGGAAGACTTATACAGAAGAATGCAGAAGACAGTCTGGAAAGAAGCTGAACAATATGGAAAAAAAACACAACTTTCTCCATAATCACCCTTGGTAATATATATATAATATATATATAATAAATATATATATATCTATTATATTATATATATATCGACAAATGTATAAACAAACACACTGTCTCTCCCTCTGTCTGTTTCTGTCTGTCTCTGTCCCTATCTCTCTGTCTGTCTGTCTGTCTGTCTGTCTCTGTCTCTCTCTCTCTCTGAGTCTTTCCATCTCTCTCTCTCTCTCTCTCTCTCTCTCTCTCTCTCTCTCTCTCTCTCTCTCTCTCTTTCTTTCTTTCTTCGTTCCGCTGCTAGAATTCCGAGTGTCATTACTGATCAGACTTTTTTTCCGTACGCCACCGTTTTGAATCCCAGCATGAGAGGCAACCACATTTCGTCTCGGAGGATGATGTCTGAATGCCAGACCAGTCTGCACGTGACGTAATCTATTTCAACGGCACACGACGGCCTGTTCATCTCAAAAGGTGGAACAGAATTGAATGTGCGTGTAACATTTTATGCGTACGTTCACGGGAGGAATCCCGAACGACTAGGAAGTAACTGAAGCCTCCAAAGATGTGAACACTGGAGAGAAAAAATCGGATCCAACCTGCCTGGACTGAGAATCCAGACCCGGGAATCAAAAACTAAGTCCACATTTTTTTTTTAACAGTTAAAAAGCTTGAAAATCTTTCTTCCATAAAAGTCCTCAATCAGATGAAATAAACTTTCTCTTTCTCTGGTAAGCTTAAAAAATCACGTTTGGTAGGGCATCTCTGAAGAGTGTTTTTATGGAGTCTGCTGTAAAGGCTTGACGTCTGACATATGTATGTCCCATCACTCCCTAAGACTAAACAACAACAACAATAACAATGAATACTTATATAGCGCCTATCCTCGGCTAGAGACCAAGCTCTAAGCGCTTTACAATCCACACTCGTTTACACGACAGGCTGCCTACCTGGGTAGTGCCGACTGAAGAGCTACCAGCTGGTGCTTCATTCAGTCATTTCCCGTGACATCCAGTCAATATTGTTCAATATTGTTCACTCGATTTCCTTACTTCCTTCATTCTTTCCATTTCTCACGCAGGGTGCATGCTATGTGTAACGTGTCATCCATACCAACGGCCAAACTGGCCTACTCTTCCGAAAGTTGGTGGTGGGATTTTACGTGTGTGCAAGATGTTACGCGTGCGTTCACACACGGAACCTCGCTTTATAGTCTCATTCGAAGGACTGTATGGGAAATGGAGTCAGAACCAATGTTAACTCCGAGGGAAAAAATCCCCCTGTACCGAAACGCCCCGGCGGAGATTGAACCCGCAACCCCAGGATCACCAAGATTATGAGTCGGTGCTCTACCAACTAGCTATTCCGGCTCCCTACATGTAATAGTGAGTGGTACATCACCGGAATGCATCATACAGCTCGCTTCCTTACCTTTGAAATAAATGAGTGTGTGTAAAAAGAGTGGCGTAAGTTTAACGGCAAAAAGCTGTTTTCTTTTTTTTAATTCTTTACCAACTCAAGTGACAGATAGTAAAAACTCTTGTACGGATTTAAGAGTTTGTTATCCATATCGTCTTGCGAGAGGTCATTGACACAAGCCTGAACTTTGGTTTGTTTAAAAGTTTGTTATCCATGTACTGTTCCAGTCGTCTGGCTAGAGATCCTTGACACAAGCCTGAACGTTGAGTTTACCTAGTGGAGCCATGGGCCCCTGACAGATACATACACTTCACCAGGTGCGCAACAAAACCTAACAAAGCTACCACACTGACACGATACATGCACCTCACCAGGTGCAGCCAACAAGACACCTGACAGATACATGCACTCACCAGGTGCAGCCAACAAGACACCTGACAGATAATGTACCTCACCAGGTGCAGCCAACAGACACCTGACAGACACATGCACCTCACCAGGTGCAGCCAACAAGACACCTGACAGATACATGCACCTCACCAGGTGCAGCCAACAAGACACCTGACAGATCCATGCACTTCACCAGGTGCAGCCAACTAGACACCTGACAGATACATGCACCTCACCAGGTGCAGCCAACAAGACACCTGACAGATACATGCACCTCACCAGGTGCAGCCAACAACACCTGACAGATACATGCACCTCAACAGGTGCAGCCAACAAGACACCTGACAGATACATGCACCTCACCAGGTGCAGCCAACAGACACCTGACAGATACATGCACCTCACCAGGTGCAGCCACAAGACACCTGACAGATACATGCACCTCACCAGGTGCAGCCAACCAGACACCTGACAGATACATGCACCTCACCAGGTGCAGCCAACTAAGACACCTGACAGATACATGCACCTCACAGGTGCAGCCAACAAGACACCTGACAGATACATGCACCTCACCAGGTGCAGCCAACTAGACACCTGACAGATACATGCACCTCACCAGGTGCAGCCAACAAGACACCTGACAGATACATGCACCTCACCAGGTGCAGCCAACCAGACACCTGACAGATACATGCACCTCACCAGGTGCAGCCAACAAGACACCTGACAGATACATGCACCTCACAGGTGCAGCCAACAAGACACCTGACAGATACATGCACCTCACCAGGTGCAGTCAACTAGACACCTGACAGATACATGCACCTCACCAGGTGCAGCCAACAAGTACGCCGGTGCCAACGTGAGTGACCGTACCGGCGCCACATCAGGACTGCACTCAATGGTGCAGTCTAGAGGTAGGACCTCGACCGAGTCCACACCGACCTATGCCCTCATGTTGCACCACAAGCACACTTCAGATCCCGCACCCACAGGTCTGCCCAGCCACTGCCGTTGATGACTCACAGGTGCAACCACAAGACAACTCTGACAGCTTCATGCAACCACTGGCCAGGTCAAATTGGGAACAGTTACAATACCACAGCCAAAGACACTGAGCCAGATACCCTTACTACACCTCCCAAACACTGATCACGATAATGCCTCTGTGCAAGAACTAAAACCTAAGGAATAATGCACCTCCACAGGTCAAGCAAAAAATTTAACCTGAAGATTACATGTGCACTTGACGGGAGTACACGTCCTAGATCGTCGTACTAGAACAGTGCAAACAAGAATAAGAATCATGACATACTATGTGCAGCCAACAAACACGACAGATACATCACCTCACACACCAACAAGACACGCAGATACAGCACCACCAGGGCAGCCAACTACACACCGACAATCACACTCACCAGGCAGCCACACACACACACAGACAGATACATGCAATACCATCAAACAAGAGACAGATACAGATCAAGGGAGAACTAGACGATGAAGAAAGCACCGAACAGGTGAGAAGAGAGAAGGGAGGATAATTATACAGTCAACAAACATTGACGATAACAACATACAAATGCGCAATAGCCCTGACGTATACTGCACTTCGGTGAGTATCTGAATACAAGCATCCCAGTCAGTAACCACCTCGTACAACTTTCATTGGTGCACAATTAGAACTGATAAGAAGAAGTGCACTACAGTCAATAGACACCTGACAGATACATGCACCTCACCAGGTGCAGCCAACAAGACGGGGCAACGTGTGGACGTACCAGCGCACATCAGGCTGTACTCAATGGTGCAGGGGTAGAGGTAGGGTCCCGCCGAGTCCACCGCCTTGCCCATCATGTTGTCCCAGGCACACTTCAGTTCCAGCAGGCCCCCGAGCTCTGCCCGCCACTGCCGTTGGAGACTGCCGCTGGAACCACAACCGACAACTCTGAACATCTTTCATGGGCAGACCTCTGACCAAGGTCACTTGGGAAAGTTACAATACCACATGCAAAGACGATGGCATTGTAGTCCAGATCCAGTTCTAACCTCCCAAACACTGATAACGTTTATGAATGCTTTGTGCAAGAACACAGCCAAGGGAATAAGCACAGACTGGCTTTCACAGGCTCAGAGCAAAATTTAATTTTAACACTGATGGATTACTGTTGTACTTGACGGGGATGTACTATCGTCCTAGATCGTCGTATTTAGAACATTGCAATACAAAAAGAATTTATACATATTATGTGCGCGCGCGCACACACACACACACACCACACACACACACACACACCACACACACACGCGCGACGCGCGCACGCACGCACGCACGCACGCACGCACACACGCACACACACACACACACACACACACACACACACACAAGAATATACATTGCAATATATCAAGAGAGAGAGAGAGAGAAAGAGAGAGAGAGAGAGAGAGAGAGAGAGAGAGAGAGAGAGAGAGAGAGAGAGAGAGGGGGGGGTATTATACATCATAATATTTCGATGAACAACATACAAATGCGCATGTCCTGTGCGTTACTGTTTTTCGGTGTGTATCTAATCACAGCATCGCCAAGTACCCCTTACAATTTCTTGGTGACAATTATGAAGTGATGAAGAAGAGAGTGACTATAGTCTATAGTCTGGAACACACCAAAAGAATTAAAGTTGTTTCAATACAAAAGCAGCGTATTTCGACCTTCACGTCTTCTACAGGCAAGACCAATAAATGTCATCCCCTCAAAACAGACAAACAAACAAACAAACCGCATTGATATCAACTTGAATAAATGGCAGTGGCGACGGGCTGCACTGATGTCACCAATGAAGGTGCACTGATGTCACCAATGAAGCTGCACTGACGTCAACAATGAACTGCACTGATGTCACCAATGAAGCTGGACTGATGTCACCAATGAACTGCACTGATGTCATCAATGAACTGCACTGATGTCACCAATGAACTGCACTGATGTCACCAATGAACTGCACTGATGTCGCCAATGAAGCTGCACTGATGTCACCAATGAACTGCAATGACGTCACCAATGAACTGCACTGTTGTCACCAATGAAGCTGCACTGTATGTCGCCAATGAAGCTGCAATGACGTCGCCAATGAAACTGCACTGATGTCACCAATGAAGCTGCACTGATGTCACCAATGAAGCTGCACTGATGTCACCAATGAAGCTGCACTGATGTCACCAATGAAGCTGCACTGTGTCGCCAATGAACTGGCAGTGATGTCAACAATGAAGCTGCACTGATGTCACCAATGAACTGCATGATGTCACCAATGAAGCGTACTGATGTCACCAATGAAGCTGAAATGATGTCACCAATGAACTGTCTGATGTCACCAATGAAGCTCTACTGATGTCACCAATGAACTGCACTGATGTCACCAATGAAGCTGCACTGATGTCACCAATGAAGCTGCACTGATGTCACCAATGAAGCTGCACTGTTGTCGCCAATGAAACTGCACTGATGTCACCAATGAAGCTGCACTGATGTCACCAATGAAGCTGCACTGATGTCACCAATGAAGCTGCACTGATGTCAACCAATGAACTGAGTGATGTCACCAATGAAGCTGCACTGATGTCACCAATGAAGCTGCACTGAGTCACCAATGAACTGCACTGATGTCACCAATGAACTGTACTGATTCACCAATGAACTGCACTGATGTCACCAATGAACTGCACTGATGTCACCAATGAAGCTGTACTGATGTCACCAACGAAGCTGGACTGATGTCACCAATGAAGCTGAACTGATGTCCCAATGAAACTGCACTGATGTCACCAATGAAGCTGCACTGATGTCACCAATGAAGCTGTTACTGATGTCACCAATGAAGCTGTACTGATGTCACCAATGAACTGCACTGATGTCACCAATGAAGCTGAAGTGATGTCACCAATGAACTGCAGTGATGTCACCAATGAAGCTGTACTGATGTCACCAATGAACTGCACTGATGTCACCAATGAAGCTGCACTGATGTCACCAATGAAGCTGCACTGATGTCACCAATGAAGCATGCACTGATGTCACCAATGAAACTGCACTGATGTCACCAATGAAGATGCACTGATGTCACCAATGAAGCTGCACTGATGTCACCAATGAAGCTGCACTGATGTCACCAATGAACTGCACTGATGTCACCAATGATGCTGCACTGATGTCACCAATGAAGCTGCACTGATGTCACCAATGAACTGTACTGATGTCACCAATGAAGCTGGACTGATTGTCACCAATGAAGCTGAACTGATGTCACCAATGAAACTGCAGTAGATATGTCACCAATGAAGCTGTACTGATGTCACCAATGAACTGCACTGATGTCACCAATGAACTGCACTGATGTCACCAATGAAGCTGACTGATGTCACCAATGAAGCATGTACAGTGATGTCACCAATGAAGCTGCACTGTATGTCCCAATGAACTGCACGATGTCACCAATGAAGCTGCACTGATGTCACCAATGAACTGCACTGATGTCACCAATGAAGCTGCTACTGATGTCACCAATGAACTGCACTGATGTCACCAAGAACTGTACTGATGTCACCAATGAACTGCACTGATGTCACCAATGAAGCTGCATGTTTCACCAATGAAGCTGCACTGATGTCACCAATGAAGCTGCACTGTTGTCGCCAATGAAACTGCAGTGATGTCACCAATGAACTGCACTGATGTCACCAATGAAGCTGACTGATGTCACCAATGAAAGCTTGCACTGATGTCACCAATGAACTGCAATGATGTCACCAAAGAAGCTGTACTGATGTCACCAATGAAGCTGCTACTGATGTCACCAATGAACTGCACTGATGTCACCAATGAAGCTGCACTGATGTCACCAATGAACAGCACTGATGTCACCAATGAACAGCACTGATGTCACCAATGAGCTGCACTGATGTCACCAATGAACAGCTACTGATGTCACCAATGATGCTGTACTGATGTCACCAATGAAGCTGCACTGATGTCACCAATGAACTGCACTGATGTCACCAATGAACTGCACTGATGTCACCAATGAACTGCACTGATGTCACCAATGAAGCTGCACTGATGTCACCAATGAACTGCACTGATGTCACCAATGAACTGCACTGATGTCACCAATGAACTGCACTGTTGTCACCAATGAACTGCACTGATGTCACCAAGGAACTGCACTGATTGTCACCAATGACGCTGCACTGATGTCACCAATGAACAGCACTGATGTCACCAATGAACTGCACTGATGTCACCAATGAACTGCACTGATGTCACCAATGATGCTGTACTGATGTCACCTATGAATTTGTACTGATGTCACCAATGAAGTTGCAGTGATGTCACCAATGAAGCTGTACTGTTGTCACCAATGAACTGCACTGATGTCACCAATGAAGCTGCACTGATGTCACCAATGAAGATGGACTGATGTCACCAATGAAGCTGCACTGATGTCACCAATGAAGCTGCAATGACGTCACCAATGAAGCCGTACTGATATCACCAATGAAGCTGTACTGATGTCACCAATGAACTGCACTGATGTCACCAATGAACTGCACTGACGTCACCAATGAACTGCACTGATGTCACCAATGAAGCTGCACTGATGTCACCAATGAAGCTGCACTGATGTCACCAATGAAGCTGCAGTGATGTCACCAATGAAGCTGTACTGATGTCATCAATGAACTGCACTGATGTCACCAATGAAGCTGCACTGATGTCACCAATGAACTGCACTGATGTCACCAATGAACTGCACTGATGTCACCAATGAGGCTGTACTGATGTTACCAATGAGCTGCACTGATGTCACCAATGAACTGCACTGATGTCACCAATGAACTGCACTGATGTCACCAATGAGGCTGTACTGATGTTACCAATGAGCTGCACTGATGTCACCAATGAACTGCACTGATGTCACCAATGAATTGCACTGATGTCACCAATGAACTGGACTGATGTCACCAATGAAGCTGGACTGATGTCACCAATGAACTGCAGTGATGTCACCAATGAAGCTGGACTGATGTCACCAATGAAGCTGGACTGTTGTCACCAATGAAGCTGTACTGATGTCACCAGTGAACTGCACTGATGTCACCAATGAACTGCACTGATGTCACCAATGAAGCTGCACTGATGTCACCAATGAAGCTGCAATGACGTCACCAATGAAGCTGCACTGACGTCACCAATGATGTCACCAATGAAGCTGCAATGACGTCGCCAATGATCTGCACTGATGTCACCAATGAAGCTGCACTGATGTCACCAATGAAGCTGCAATGACGTCACCAATGAAGTTGCAGTGATGTCACCAATGAAGCTGCACTGTTGTCACCAATGAACTGCACTGATGTCACCAATGAAGCTGCAATGATGTCACCAATGAAGCTGCACTGATGTCACCAATGAAGCTGCACAGATGTCACCAATGAACTGCAATGATGTCACCGATGAACTGCACTGACATTACCAATGTAGCTTCACTGATGTCACCAATGAAACTGCACTGATGTCACAAATATAGCACGCGTCACAGATTATCACCGAGGTAAACACAATGCAGAATTGCCAGTCACGTTTATTTTATTTTGCACCTTTACTGTCTTTTTTTTTTAATTTCACGACAAAAACAAAATTTCATCGGCTACTTACTGACAGTATGCTCCAATATACGGGGACGTTCTTAACGGTTAAAAGATTGAAGCTGGGTCAAAGTCCCATAACTTATTTGAAATCGGGGCCATTAACTATGAGAGGTTTGCAGCGTCCGAGGTACACCATTGTTTAGAGCAGAGACCATCCTTTCCCTTCTGCCGCCCAAAATTTTCCCTGGTCTGAATCGGGTACCAAGTTCTTCCGTCCGGTGTGGACAGAGAAGATTTCCAGTCCGTGAAAATCCACCCTCACGACTGGCTCAACTTCACGACTGTCAGCTCTGAAGATAAACACTCTGATTTTGACTGAAGCCACTTTCGTCCCCCCCCCCCCCCCTCCACCCCCCCCCCCCCCCCCCTCCCCTTCCCCGGCAGCCTCCTTCCACTCTCAGTAACGATGTCGCTAATACCTTGGAAGGGGATGGTGGGGGTCGGGAGGGGGGGTGGGGTGAGGGGTGATTCTTTACTTTTGACCCAAAGATGCGCTTAATGAATATCTCAACTGAGCTGTAAGAGTGGTGTTTATACAACTCTCATCCCCCCCCCCCCCCCCCACCCCTCCATCCCCAAATTCCCACCTGCCAACAGCTTCCTCCCCACAGACGCAGTCAGATTCTCTGGCGTCTCCGTACTGTGGGCGGCGTAGTAGGCCACCTCCCCGCCAGGGCTGCTCGCGTGATCAGTCACGTGGCTCGTGGTGTCGTGACCCGGCAGGGCGTGGTGGTGGTCGTCGTGGTGATGGTGGGCGTGGTGGTGGTGGATCTCGTGCAGGGTCTCCACCACGATGGAGCGGAACCAGACGCAGATGTTGGTGGCCGCCATGTGCATGAGACCGAACCGGGCCAGGACCTTCTTCCGGTGGATGCACATCTGGAACAAGACGGTTAGTTCCGGGGGGCAGTAGAAAAACAAACAAACAAACTACAGGACGGTTAGTTCCACGGGGAAGTGGCAAAGCAGACAAGCAAACAGACAACAGGACGGTTAGTTCCGGGGGAAGTCGCAAAGCAAACAAACGACAAGACGGTTAGTTCCGGGGGGGAGGGGGGGGGGGGGTAGCAAAACAAACAAGCAAACAAACAACAGGACGACTAGTTCCATGGGGGGATGGGGGGGAGGGGGGAGGGGGGGGGGAGAGTAGCAAAACAGACAAGCAAACAAACAAGCACACAAAATCTCTCTGTGAAGAGCTTGACAGCAGAAGATCTTCAGAGAAGAAACCCCCCTCAGACAAGTGTCTCGGCTTTGACCTCCTTACACTCTAAGCGGGCCGGACCGCATCCAGGTCATGACTCCCAGATGCCCTTCTGCTGTCAGATTTGGTTTTGTTTTGTTTTTTTTCGTTGTGCTGCCAGGATTCGGGATAAGTGGGAGTCTCAAGGTGTTCCCTTTTTAGACGAACGTCGTACACACATCGCTACAGGACACCTGTTCTGCGTCGTAAAAACTGAGGGATCCCGCGATCCATTTTACCTGCAGTGCGTTATGACCACAAAAAAAAAAAAAAGGAAACGAAAACCCAGCATTCCTCAGGACAAAGGAAAAGGAGATGGACAGGGCAGAGCACTACACAGCACTGTCGTCATGGTCAACGGGCCACATGACAGAAAAAAAAATGATGGCGAGAAAAGAGCGTTGACTAAGTCATTAAATCAGTTACCATCAAGCAAATGCTTCTAACTTTTACTCCATAAATCCATGATGGAGAACATGCCCTTCGGCATCTTCATTTTATTATCAGGTATCAAGGGTGTGTTCCATCATTCCCCAGCTTGAGAGTTCAGCTGAGTGTGTTGGATGAGGTTTTTCTTCCTTATTAGGGACCCAATGACAAAGCATACCCGGAGATATTATGAATCTCATAAACATTTGATACTGGGAGCAACACATGCAATAGAGTTCTTACTAAATCCTCAAGTAACTCGAAAATAAAAGCTGATCACATGAGCTAATCGAAGAAGATGTCACTGAATTCTAATTTTAGATTTGCAGAGAAGACGACGTCTAGTTCGATTCGAGTTACTATACTGGAATACATTTCCATTCAGTAGAAGAACGTTCAATCCTACTGGAGAAACAACAACTTTGAAACAAGCCGTTTTGAATTTATTAATACATTTTCAGAGAGAGAGAGAGAGAGATTCACTTAAGGGTTATCAAGCTGAGATCAACATGGGGGACGGTATGGATTATATGAAACAGCATTTTCAGTAGCGCAGAGAGAGAGAGAGAGATGGGGTGTGGGGAGGAAAGGGGGGCGCCAGAGAGAAAGGTACGAAAGAAGGGGGAAACAGATAGCCAGACAGACGACAGGCACGTCAAGAAACAGAAAATAACACAGACACTCCACAGCGACAGACAGGAGGCAGATGAACGAAAAGAAGAAAGTGAGGAACGAGAACTGACCTTGGAGTTCATGAAGATGAAGTAGAGCTGGGAGAAGGTGAAGATGAGGTGAAGTAGGGGCTTGATCAGCAGAGCCACCCCGCTGGAACACTGGCCCTCCGACACCGAGCCGAAGAACTTGCCAAAGTTCAGCCCGCTGTGAATCATGCTGCCGATCCCAAACCCTGGGCAGAACACTCACAGTGTTAGACAGGGCACACTGCTGGTGATTTGTACAATTAGATGTCTTTGTTAACCTGGTGAGAACCCTCAGGTGAAGGGAGCCGTTCACCATTAG
>CM065747.1:18704213-18729213 GCA_033310375.1 Conus canariensis | reverse complement strand
CTTTCTGGTCCGGCTACGGTCGCTGGAACCCCGCGCCCAGGAGTTGGCCCAGCCCCGCGTGAAGGAGATAGACCTGGTGGACAAGGACGTGCATGGCTGTGTAATCACTCAGACTGGGAACTGCGTGGTAGGGTGGGTGTTGATCAGGTTGTGGGGTGGTTGGTTGATTGGTGGGTGGATGGATGGGGTAGGTGGTTGTATTCATGTATTTGTTTATACGTTTGTAGTCAACCCGATTCATAGTTCACTTGTTATTCGTTTAAAGAATGAGCGGGAAGAAACATCATCATCATCGTCGTCGTCGTCGTCATCGTCGTCGTCGTTCTCGTTTTCCTCCTCTTTCTTCTTCTTCTCTTTTTCCTCCTCCTCCTCCCCATCCTTCTACCCCCCTCCCTCTCCTCCTCCTCCTCCTCTTCCTCCTCCTCCTCCTCCTCCCCATCCTTGTCCTCCTCCTCCTCGTTCCTAGGCCCTTCTGGAGAAGAGGTCGTCAACACCAGCCCAGCAGAGAGGTCTGTGCAGGGCCTTCTTCTCCCGGTGTGCCCGGGCGTCCCCCATATGCCTGCCGTCTGCCTCGAGGTCCCAGCGTCAGGTGTGTCTCGGGGCGGCCCCCTCTCCGCCTGTGTCCTCGGGGCCTCAACGTCAGGCATGTCAGGTGGTGTCTGACGCAGGTGTCCGGAGACTATACGTCCTTCTGCCCCAGTTGGTTCTCCTGGCTGTCTCCTGGGCTGGCAGCTGGTGTGAGTCCTGCCGGAGGTCAGGGTGGCTCACAGTGTCCGGCCGAAGGATGTTCTTGAGCCAGTAGTTTGCACTGTCTGGATGGAGTTCTCTGTGTTCTCCATGTCATTTGCAATGGGTATGTGCCGCGGAATTGACTTCGAGTGAGTTCCACGACCAAAGAAGATCATGTGTGCACTTTTGTTTTCGGAGGCGAAACTAAATGAATTTCAAACAGAGAGAGAGAGAGAGAGAGAGAGGGGGGGGGGGCTCAAAGAATTTTACAGAGAGAGAGAGAGAGAGAGAGAGAGAGAGAGAGAGAGAGAGAGAGGTGATCTCCGATCAAGAGACACAAACTGTGTGGCCTTGAGCTTACCCACCCCCGAGATCTGTATTGCCTCCCATTTCGGACATTGCTTTTGCTGTTCTTGCTGTGGTTGTTGTGGTTGTTGTTGTTGTTGTTGTTGTTGTCGTTGTTGTTGTTCACCTCTCAGACTAAGACTGAGTGTTTGAGGTTTGTTTGTTTGTTTGTTTTATTTTCACGGTAATCTGACTTTGTTAGAGACAGAAATTTCACCATTTTCTATTATGGATGAACGCAATTTACTAATCACGATTTATGGGAATAACAATGTAGTACATAATACGACGATATTTGTGTTAGAGTTCTAGCCCCAACATTTACCTTGTTTGTATGGAAGATGGATTGGACGTCACACTGAGAGAAGGTGAATCAAAGACTAAACTGTCTCAACTTTGAATTTGGTTGTCATATTCTGTCTCTTTGTTCTCCATCCCACCCCACCCCCGCTCTGTAATCCTGTCTATCTGTCTATCTATCTAGCTAGCTAGCTAGCTAGCTGCCTGTCTATCTATCTATCTACTATCTATATGTCTCTATCTATCTATTTATTTACCTGTCTATCTATTTACACACACACACACACACACACACACACACACACACACACACACACACGCACGCACGCACGCACGCACGCACGTATGCACGCACGCACAACACACACACACACACACACACACACACAACACACACACACACACACACTTATAGTGTAGTGGTTCTGACGTTAAGCATTAACGTCCGTTGAGAGACAAGCATAATTGACCCTAGAATATTTACGAACATTTGATAACTATCCACTAATGGTTTTTGACTTATCCCGTGGACAAAGATATACACGAACATGATTGGAACAAACGTACAAATCAACACTTTAGATGTACCTAGACGAAAGACAAGCCCTGATATAGACCTTTGCGGTCGGCCGAGCTATAAAGAACACTATCTCTCTCTAGCTACCTGGACAAAGTTAGTTGCAAAATCATGAGACTGCAGGCGGATATTGAAACAAATTTCAAAAGGCATTTGAAATACCTCTGCCAATTGACCTGGACGAACTAATTACAAGACAAAACACGACGCGTTTCGACGTCTAAGGTCTTCTTCAGGCAAGATCAACAGCACTCCAGAACAACTAAAAATGAAGAACGAGCGATCACGTATCTTCTCGAATTCGGCGCAAGTTGGGCGTTGAATGAATCAACGTTGAGTCTGAGTGTGGTTTATCTCGCCTGAAGCAGACCTAAGAGGTCGAAACGTGCAGCGTTTTAATTTATGATTCGTTTGTCTCTGTTACCTGGCAGTGTTGTTTCAAATACCTTTCAAAATGTACCTGGACAAAGTCTTTGTGAGGAACTCCGTCCTCAGGCGGTTCCTCCTCAACAGGTACACGTAGACGTACACCAGGAAGACGATGCTCACCGCGTACAGGTAAAGGTAGAAGGCCTGCAAGGCAGGAAGTCGTTAGAGCTGACAGGAAGTGACGCCAGGGTTGACAGGAAGTGAGGGAAGAAAGACACGGAAACAGGCACATGTCATGATTCAGAAGTGAGGGATATTTTGACGATGATGAGCAGATAAGCGGCAGTGAGTTTGATGAGATGAGAGGTGAGGCGTCGTATTATGGCCAAGAGCACTCTTGTTACACATGAGTACAGTATAGTGATTTGATACATGTATGTACAAGCAGACACAAGCGATTAGAATGATGAGTTTTGTCCGTGACCTCCTGTCTTTGGACTTTTTCTGTTCTGTCAGAGAGAGAGAGAGAGAGAGAGAGAGAGAGAGAGAGAGAGAGAGAGAGAGAGAGAGAGAGAGAGAGAGAGAGATTAATGAAAATGAACTAAGACAAATGTCAAATTCCAGCGCCATCGCCTGCATAATAGAGACATTGGTACCATTGACTATTTCGTTGGCGCATAACAATGATTTACTTCGCAAACCTTTGCTTCTCGCGCAACTGGAACCTACTCTCTATGTTGTGTTGGGCACATAGTTCATTGTATGTGTGCTTGAATAATCTCTCTCTCTTTTCTCTCTCTCTCTCTCTCTCTCTCTCTCTCTCTCTCTCTCTCTCTCTCTCTCTCTCTCTCCTCCCTCCCTCTGTGTGTGTGTGTGTGTGTGTGTGTGTGTGTGTGTATGTGTGTGTGTATGTGTGTGTGTGTGTGTGTGTGTGTGTGTGTGTGTATGTGTGTGTATATGTGTGTGTGTGTGTGTGTGTGTGTGTGTGTGTGTGTGTGTGTGTGTGTGTGTGTGTGTGTGTGTGTGTGACGTGGTGTGGTGGTGAATGATATGAATAATAAGTAGGGATGGACAAAGGGGGGGGGGGGTGAAGGTGGCGGAGGAAGGAGGTGGGGAGGGATGGAGGCGTATCGTATGTAAAAGGGTAGGGGAAGAAGGGTCTGTAGGGGAAACAACTTGGTTTTTGCTTCTAAGAGGCTGGGATGGCTATCAGAGACTTACTGGGATGAATAGTTCCTAACCATGTAAAAGCGTTGAGAAGTATGGACATGCACTACCCTACCTCTGGCATTTCATCATTATGTATCTTCCTCTCAGTGAGCCTGCCAAAACGCTTTCTTTCTGTTTAGGCAGCGGGCACAATAAGAACATCACAGACCGTTGAATGCAGGTCATCTTTCCCTTCATCTTCATGGGAGTTAGCTGGTTTGATTATTTGTTTTTAAGGGGTAGGGAGAGGGGGGGGGGGATGAGCGGAGATGGTGAAGGGGAGAGGACGGGAGGGGAGGGAGAAGGGGAAGGGGGTGAGAATGCTCCGACTGAAAGTGTTAAACCGATGTGACATTGCACGCTCTAGGAGCTTCTCGACGTTGAATAATACTTCGAGGGAATCTCTCTCTCTCTCTCTCTCTCTCTCTCTCTCTCTCTCTCTCTCTCTCTCTCTCTCTCTCTCTCTCTCTTCTTCTTCTTCTTCTTCTTCTTCTTCTTCTCTCCCTTAAATCTACCATTGCCTCTCGGAAAGCCTCAACCAAACTTCATCACGATTTGGAAATCATGTCCAGGCGAAAGTCTGTAACAATCTCGCTAAACATGCGGTTTCGTTCCTTGAACAAGACTGCCAGGCAGCGCGGACAGACGCTGGAACCACGCAGTGGAGTGTGACCGCTGAAGAAACCGATTGTTCACGTGGTCCAGCTGCCTCACGCAGTGCTCTGTCATCTCCCTGTGTCCTGGCAAAGATATTGAATGGACAGGATCAGTGCATTTTGCCTTTCGCTGGCTGAAGCCCCAACTGCGCACATGGAAGGCATTCATCGCTTCCTGTCGATTTTACTTTGCCTTTCGCTGGTTAGCACTGCGCACACTGAAGGCATTCACCCCTTCCTGCTGCTGTTACTGGCCCTGTATCTTCCTGCTGTTGCGCTAGTCGGCTGTCTGATCACAATTCACAGCCGATAATGAAAGACTGTTAAAGACAGACATGGTGGTTCAGGTGCGGGCGAGGGCTCCTTGCAGGTGAGAGACCAACCCCGCTGAACAGCTGGTAAGAAGAAGGCGGCATACGCGGTTATCTGAGGGGGGGGGGGGGGGGGGGGGGGGGCAGCCTTGCAAACTGAACAACTGTCTCGCTTACAAGTGGCCAGTGACCTGCACGATTAACCGGTGACTCTCTAACAAAGGCGAACAGTGGGAAAGCGAGGCGACATAGTGGATCCTTGCTCCTACATCTTTGCTTTTACCAACTTGGCTCGAGACCTATATCTGTTTCTTTATTCGGTTTCTTGGTCCCACGACAGTGAATCGCAGGGAACTCCGTGGTGACCGTTTTGGACATTCAAGGGTCACCACAGCCCTCTATGATTGGTTATGGGCAACAGGGCAGAGGTATTGTAACCAGTCCAGTCCCTTACATTGTTTATGCAGAACCGTTACGATCTGTGACGTCCATCTTTCAGGACAGCCCCACCCCCATCCCCGTCCCCCACCCCTACACTTTTCTCTTTAACTACTTAAAACTGCATTTTCGATCCGTTGCCCCTCCCCCCCCCCCCCCTTCACCCCAACCCCTTTTCCCCCACTGCGAAAAGACGCGTAGGGCTCCCCCTGAAAACCTCCTTCCACCCTCCTCCATTTCTCCTATAATTGATCCGCCCCTGCACAATCGTCTTGGTCAAGGAGCTGTGCCGAGAGGAGTGCCCGTGTCAGGAGTGCCCGTTTCAGGAGTGCCCGTGTCAGGCAAGCGTACAGCACCTGACAGAATACTGTGAACGTATGTTCTTGTGTGCCAGCCTATGTGATCACTCCTCTGCCAGCCATAGTCCTCTGCCTTTGATCTGTGTATGAACAACGCTGAACAGTTCCTCTCACACACGTGTAACACTAACAGGAGATCATGAACGTATACTACAGTCGTTCGAGAGACAGTGTTCCCGATGAATTCTGAGCGCTTTATATCAGAAATGTAATAGAAATGACTATACCAGGTGGCATAAATACACAAGAATATAAGTCACCACAATCTGAGCTAAACGAAAACACGAGTCTTCGAAACTCTTCCTCTACTTCTGATGATAATGATGATGATGATGATGATGATGATGACGATCACCATCATTATTGTTCTTTTTCTTCTTCTTCTTCTTCTTATGATTATTATAATCACACACACACACACACACACACACACACACACACACAGATATATTATCATATATCAGTGGGAGACTGCATCTCTTAGGAGATCCAAGTAAAGGCATGTTCTGCACAATTCTTTGCCGCTGACAATGCTTGGCTTATTGAACAGCAGAGCTGACCACTCAGACTGTTCCATATCTTTTGATCTCCCTTGCATCCTTGAATGGATCCTCAAGCATAGGCTCAAAGATTGTCCCCTACATTTTCTACTGTTTGCATAACGTTTTTAGTTTTTCAGCAACTTTTTCCCTCTCCTTTTGCTTCGAATCCGAAAACAATGTGCGCTAACAATGAGTGAATGAGTATTAAGTGAATAATGTAGAGAGTGAGTGATGGAGTAATACGGTGAATGTATAAGTGAGTGAATAAACGAATGCGTAAGTAAGTAAATGAATAAACGGGGGGGGGGGGGGGGGGGGGGGGGGAAGGTGAGTACTTTATTAATTGTTTTGTTGATTAATTATTTCATTCATTAACTTCTAGGTCATTTTTTTCCTCATAAGGTTAGTTTTTGTTTGTGAGTTTGTCTGCACCACCACCCTCTCTATCGACAACAACCCCCCCCCCCCCCCCCCCGACCCCCCTTATTTCTTTTCTATAGAAAAGACCGTATTTTCGATTGGAAACTCATGTTTTGCTAGGTTATGTGTCGTTGACTGCTGCCGATGAAAGACGTAAAACCAAGAATTATACCGAAAACGATTGCGATTATTACCATGAAGCCCCTAAATAGTAGCTTCGTAGTTTTTCTTTTGTCTTTATCAATTTAATTGAATAATCCTCTGTCACGGACCTTTATTTTGTCTGTAGATTACTCACACCAGTGTCTTGTTTGGTGAATATTCTGTGAAGTCATATGTTTCCTCATTTGAGAGGACCGTATAATACTACTGCACTTCAGTATTGTGCGAATGATTGATGTTTAACATTGGCATCACTGAGTCTTTCGGTTTTTTTTTAACTGTATGTAATGTGAAACCATTCTGCTATTTTTTGTGGTCTTAAAAAGAAGACATTGGCATTTTGAGAACTCCCCCCCCTCCCCCCTCAATTACTCCCATGCCCTTAACCCTCTCCCCTGCTGTCTCTCAATTACTCTCCCTTTCAACGAGTTTCGGCATTAAAGAAAATCGATGATCTAGAACTACGGCCGTGATAATGTATCAAAAATGTGGAACTCAAGCCTTGTTAGATATCAGCGATTGATAGAACTAAAGTCAGACCGTGAAAGTCCATCGACGATCTAAATTATAACCATGAGTTCAACAATGGGAAGAATATCATATATCTGTAAATTAAACTTCGGCGTATATAAATAACCCGGATGATATTAATAAATTAAAATTGATCGTTTCTGAATGTTTTCAAATTCAACGATTGAAACGCAAGCCATGATTATACATAAAAGCTAAATAAGTCGCACCTTTACTACATGTATCAATGATTTCAACCTCATGGTTATACATGAATGATTTAGATGTTAAGCCATGTCAACGGTTTACACTCAAGCCTTGGTTACAACTCACTAGTGCAGGAATCAAGCCTATCAAATGTGTGTGTGTGCGTGTGCGTGCGTGCGTGCGTGCGCGCGCCGCGCGCGTGTGTGTATGTGTGAGTGTGTATGTGTGTGAGTTAGAACTCAAGCTATGTATGATGTATGTACGATCAAGAATTCAAACTTTGAGAACTCATTGCATAACCAGTAAGAAAAATATCAGCGATCTAGAACGCAAACCTCAGTACGTATTGAAGAACTAAACCTCAAACCTTCGCGGTATATCATAGACCTATAGCTTTTAACACTTTGTAGGCCAATACATCCTCCGTACAGAGGATATTAGCGATGTAGAACTTAGGGTCTGGATGGAAATCTAAGATCTTGAGCACAAACTTTGCCATATGTAGTAAAGTCTTGGTTATTAGCATATTCACTACATTCAGAACTCAAGCATGTGCTGCATATTAATGATTTAACTCTGACTCTTGTCTATGTTGACCGACAACCAAGAATGTAATTTTTTTTTTGTCTTAATGAATGTTAAGGATCTAGAATTCAAACTTTAGCATATACCAACAACATGAAAAATATTTACAGTTCTCAGTTCTTGGTAACACATCAAAGAGTTAACACGCATGCAGGGTTATGTACGAATGTTTTAGACAGACAAACACGACCAAAACGTTTTAAATACAAATGTTTTGCGATTAATTTTCTTTTCGTGAAATTTGTGTGTGCATGTTTTTAGGGACAATATTTTTTTTTGTTGTGGTTGAAAACTCATTTTCTTTTTGTTGTGTTTCTATTGTTGTCATCAGTGTTAGAGGAAGAGATATATAGGACATATCTGTGAAAATGTGCATTGCACACAACGATCAATAGAGGTGACTTGACCAAAGTAGAATGACATTCTCACCCAGTGAACAGTTATGATATGAAGTATAAATGCATACTTATTACATACAAAGTTGTATTTTGAACTCGGTAATAACAGATTAATACATGTGCGTATTTCGCGAATGGCATTCTCCACACTTCTATAAGTAAATTCTTCATGATCTTCATTATCATTTTTTCAAACTTATGACAGCTCTATTCCTGCAGTCAACAGTATCTCAATAGCCAAAAACATTCAACAAAGAACAAAAACAACACAATTTATTACACAGCAACAACAACAACAGCAACAACGACGACACAGAAGACAACAACAACAACGACAATACAAAAACAAGAAAAAGACAAAAGAACAAGAACAACAACAACAACACACACACACACACACACACACACACACACCACACACACACAGACGCGCGCGCCATGCACACCAACCAACAAACAAACAAGCAAATAAACACACACACACACACACACACACACACACACACACACACACACACACACACACACACATACGCGCCCGCGCGCGCGCGCGTTTGATGGTAAAACTCAAGCAGCTACTTTAAAGGGTAGTAACGCTGTACAGTGGTCACTGTTTAGGTCAAAGTCCACTCTGGTCACTCAACAACAACAAAAACCAAAAACAAAAAAAAGCAAGGCCATGTTCCACATTGCACAAACAGTTCCAATATTTTCAAACGATTGAAGTTAGAAGCAGTACACATTCTTGATTACAAGTTTCGAATACAAGCACCAGCAACAAAACTTCCGTTTACACAATGATGAAAATCATATTGTAATGTATTGTGCTGTATGTGATTATACAAACATGTACATAGGATCAGCATTGGTGTACGATGCAACGCAATATACAACAAATCGAAAATACAGTAAAGCAATTCACACGTGTTGTTTGCATGCCAATCAAAAATAAAGATCGGCAGATGACTGACAGACAGGTGAAAAGAAAATCAACACAATGCTAGATTGTACAGGTAAGTTGTCAAGGTGGACTGAAACATCAGGTAGATTTAGTCAGATAGATAAAAACACACAAATATTATATATATAATATATATATATATATATATATATAATTAAGGTTAAAAGACCTCTCAGTTTTCTAAAAAGTGCTCAACCAAGAATTGGGAGCGACACAACAGTTTAAAAGATTTAAAATATGGAAGTAAAACTTCCATATTTTAAATCTTTTAAACTGTTATATATAAATTTATATATATATTATATATTATATATTATATATATATTATATATATATATATATGATGCAGCGCTTGTTTGTTATAGAGCAAAATCACGATGGAGTTGAAACGGTAGCGAAGGTCAGTAACGTGCAGAAACACAATGCAATGCTTGATTATTCTGGACTGTAATCGTGATAGACTGATACATCATATAACAAAATCAATACACAGAAATACAAAATACAATGATTGATTATACGTGATTGTAATCATCATGAGATGAAACATCATATAACACGAGGAAGGGACAGAAATACAGCGCAACGTTAGATTATAAAAAGAACGTGAACATGATGGAATGAAGCACCACATAACGTCTGCACTGTAAAGGAATACTAAGGCGATGCTAGACGACAGGAACGTAGTCACAGAATGAATCATCACCAAAGATCATCATGAGGAAAAATACAACGCGCTGTTAGGTTACACTGGAATGCAGTCGTGACCGAATGACACATTATGAAAATTGAGCAAAAAGTCAATAAATACCATGCGATCGTAGATTCTACAGAAATGTAGTCATGATACAATGAGTCAAAAAACCAAACGTCGTTGCAGAAAATACAGTATGATGCTAGACTGGTTTTTGACATGAAGCCATGATGGAATGAAGAGTCAACAAAGGTCAGCAAGGTCAAGACATGCATTAGAACGCTATACTATACCAGAATGTCATCATAATGGAACGAAACGTCACCAGCATTAAAAGTAAGGTAAAAAAAAAAAATGTACGACATGGGCCTTTAATACTGGAATGTGGTCATGATGAAACGAGACAAACCAAAAAATCAATGCAATGCCAGAATTACTGAATGCAATCATATTTGAACTACTATTGGTCACCAAGGCGCGCGCGCGCACCACACACACACACACACACACACACACACACACACACACACACACACACACACACACGCACGCACGCACGCACGCACGCACGCACGCACGCAGCACGCACGCACGCACGCACGCACGCACGCACACACACACACACACACACACAAATATATTATTATATATCAGTGGGAGATCGCATCTCTTAGGAGATCCAAGTAAAGGTTGTTCTGCACAATTCTTAGCCGCTGACAATGCTTGGGTTATTGAACAGCAGAGCTGACCACTCAGACTGTTCCATATCTTTTGATCTTCTTTCCATCCTTCAATGGATCCTCAAGCATAGTCTCAAAGACTGTCCCCTACATTTTCTACTGTTTGCATAATGTTTTCAGTTTTTCAGCAACTTTTTTTTTTCCTCTCCACACTTTCGTTTTGTTTCATTCACTACCCTTCACTGGCTGCTTTGGGGGTGCTGTTGGATTCTTTTTTGAGCCCTTGGTGGTGAGAACACCACAGAATTATGGAATTATGGTGTGTCTCTATTTGACACCAAGAGCACAGACACAATCAGTCGTGTTTCCCTGATGAGTCCGATCCAGCGGACGAAAGGCCTAGGAGCAGACACTATGATTATATCTGCATTCAAGAGGAACTGCAATGGTTTCCTCATGCAGCTAGAGAAGGTCTTTCATATTTATTATATATTTCCTTAATTTCATGTTCCCATTTTCTTCATCTTCAATCTTTTTTTGATTGCTTAGTTGAAATCTTTGTCAAGTCATTACAATAATGACGGAAAAATTGTCAGCCTGCACTTGTTTTTCCACTACTTAATTGCCTTTTACTGCAATGAAGACAGATAATGTTCAAAACGTTTATGAAAAAGAAATGTCGTATGCTTTAAAACAGGGGAGATCAAGAATAAAATATCACCGAGGCCATGTGTCAAAGTTTTGACTAGACTGACGCTTTAGGATGTATTCAAAATAGTCCAAACACAAAATACACAATACCTCGAAGACGTTGACTCGCACCAAACACAACAATCTCTCTCTCTCTCTCTCTCTCTCTCTCTCTCTCTCTCTCTCTCTCTGTCTGTCTGTCTCTCACACACAGAGAGAATCAAATCCATCGACCCCATGATTATGTTATTTGGTGAAAGCTCTTATCTTCTCTTCTTAACCCACCTTCGCTGTGATTTAATGTTTCACAACAAATGTTGGGAGGGTTATGTGTTATGACGACAGAAATTTGTTCGTCTTCGATTGTTTTGTCTCTTCTGCGTTTTTGTTCAGATACTGTCAAATTTTTGATCATTTGAAGAGACCAGATTGGCTTTATTTTTAATTGGAAACAGTTTCCCCAAGCGCTGCTTTCGCCCTCGTATTCCTCCAACAGAAACATTAATTAATAATAAACCTAAAGCAAGCATAGTGAAAAGCCACTTACTCCAACGCTTGTAAATTCCACTGCATGATGATGATGCTTACTTCAGCCAACGAACCCTACATTTTCAACTGCACCCGGTTTGTTTTTTTTGTTTGTCTGTCAATAAGATTATGCTGAAACCACTACACCGAGTCGAAGCTTTGTGGGGGAAATGGAAAGCGGACGAAGGACAAACCATCCGCTTTTTTGGTGCCGTGCTGTGGTGCGGATCCACATGAAAATACGAATCCAGGATCGGTTCGGTAACATATCATAAACATGCCCACCGAACATAAACACTGTGGAGATGCTGCGCACGAATTGATAACTGTCGATGAACTAAATTATTTTTGTGGTGTATTAAAATTTTCTAGTGATACAAACGTAAAAATTTCGTCTTTTCCACGTCCCGGTAAGAAAACATTATAAGGGAAGTAACTCTTTCAGTCTGTACCTACTATTATTTTCGCTGTGGGAAATAATGTGTTGATTTTAAGGACGGGACTACAATCTGTTCGACCTTGGCGGAGGCTGCGGCCTCCCGAACGCCCGTCTAACGTTTCCTTGTGTTGGCTTCCACACACGTCTAACTACTAGAATGCACTGCAGATGTGTATTCGGTTCTATGACTTGAGTCCGCAACGTTGATCAGTGACAACGTTCTGAAACACCAATTTGGTCCCTGATTTCAAGGTATGTGGTAGAGCAAAAGATGGTTGGTACCAACTGGTTGGAATAAAGTCCGTTGTTAGTTTAGTAGGATGAAAAAAAAAAATCAGAAATGGATTAAAGATGTCAGAGATGAACTCAAGTTAAGATCTTATGTACGCTAGCCTCTGGACTTGTCATGCAAGTAGTTCTGTTTTCAGAAGAGATATCCATGGCCTAAAAATTGCTAGTGATGAAATTGTATTGACACTCTAACGCCAGTGGGTTTTTTTTTTTCCAGTTTCCTTCCAGCCACACCCAACTTTTGTTTTTCTCTGTCTTTGCCTGATCATCGTGTTAATGACGGAGCTGGGAGGAGAAACTGTTTGCCTGCACTTTCTTTTTTCTGCCGCTACGAACTTGTTCACAATCTTGTTCAACCTACACACTGAGCATATTAGATATCACAACAGTTTTATCAATCACATCTTTTGACTGTTTTGCGTTTCCTCTGCACAGATGGCAAACAGCCTTGACAGTCCAAGGCAGAGCCAATCTGTTTACTAAGCCAACGTACGTATGTATGTACTGTTCTGAAAACGACCCAATAGCGGCATACAGCGCTCTCACACCGTAAAGACGTCTTCAAAATGTTCAACGGGATCGCTTATCCATATAACACACGACACATTGCAGCTCGACAAATCAACCAGGTCGTCATCATGCCATTTCTTAACATAGCCGCGATCAGGGTGTTTTCTGTAAGAGGTTTTACCGTAAAAGAAGACAAACACCAGTCCATGGATCACAAAGGCATAGAAGTGAGCAGTGACAAGAACCTCAAAAGCTGTGCCTTCCTCTGTGACGAAGATCTCCGTGAGCGGGATGACGGCGCCCAGCACCACGATCAGGATCCCGTACAGACCGGACAGGATGGTGAACAGGCTGTCCCTGCAAAGGGCCAGCAATCCAGGCATCCATCAAGGCGTCAAGAGCAAGTCACTCAATCCGTGCGTCTATCAAGGCGTCAACAGCCAGTCACTCAATCCATGCGTCTATCAAGGCGTCAACAGTCACTCACTCCATCCATGGCATCCATCAAGGCGTCAACAGCAAGTCACTCAATCCATGCATCCATCAATGCGTCAACAGTAGGTTACTCAATCCATACATCCATCAAGGCGTCAACAATCAGTCACTCAATCCATACATCCATCAAGGCGTCAACAGTCACTCACTCCATCCATGCATCCATCAAGGCGTCAACAGCAAGTCACTCAATCCATGCATCCATTAAGGCGTCAACAGCAAGTCACTCACTCTGTCAGTCTATTGAATCGTCGTCGACCAGTTAAAACGACCCGGGTTACGTCAGCTACGTTATGAACAATGTGGTCGATGGTCTGAAACAAGTGGAGTTTCTCCCGCTGTCTCCTTCTTTCGGGCCAGTTATCTATCAATGCTCCATCCATCCATCCATCCACATCCATCCATCCATCCATCCACACAGCTTGTCGTCCATGCACCTACCCACTCATCCACCTATCCATCTATTGACGCATCATTCATCCTCCCACAAACCTATTCATTCATCTAGCCATCTACCCACCCATCCAATTATTGACCTACGCATCTGTTTATCCAACCCAACACCTATTTATTAATCCAGCCATTGGTCTATCCAACAATACATTTGTCGACCCCCTATTCATCTATCCACCACGTAATCTCATCTGTTGATCCATCCATCCATCCATTCATCCATTCCTCTACCTACCCATCCATTCACCCATCCATCCATCCAACCACATGTTATTCCCTTCCATCCGTCTACCCACTCAGCCATCAATCTATCCATTTCAGTACACACTCACCCAAAAGTCCATCCGTCTACCGGTCCACCCATCCACCCACTTTTCCTCCCATTCAACCACAATCCACCAACCCCAGTCCATCCATCTACCCATCCATCCAGCTATACATTGATCTATTCACTTGTTCAGCTGCTCATCCATCCATCATTTCAACCATCTATTCGTCCACTCGCCAACCAAACTGCTTGGGTGAGAAAGACTAAAGACAAAAGACATGCAACGTATATCAAACACCAAAGATTAAAAAAAAAAAAATAGAATGGTTCCCAATGTCCTACATATAGCCACTAGCCCCCTAATCCCCACACCATCCCTAATCTCTTCCCCATCCCTAATCCCTACTCCAGCCTAATCCCTACTCCACCCCTAATCCCTACTCCACCCTAATCCTTCCCCACCCCTAATCCCCACACCATCCCTAATCTCTTCCCCACCCCTAATCCCTACTCCATCCTAATCCCTACTCCACCCCGAATTCCTACTCCTCCCCTAATCTCTGATCCACACCACGCCAGTGGTCTTGAGTTCAAGCCTTCGGAAGAGACAATAAACCGAGGGCCTATTCAAAGAATACGGTTTGCGAACGTGAAAGACACTACGGCAACGGAAAAACATCCCATGTTAAAATCTTTCAGAGAAAACGAAAATGTCGATTCTTTTTTTTCTCGCTTCTCCCATTCCTTCTTGTGCTTCGTCGTGTAATCATACTCTTTTATCTAGTCTTCTTTGCTTGTCAACATCACCATCATCATCCTCAACGTTATGATGGTGATGATGATGATAATGATGATGATCATCATCATAACCAGCAGCAGCAGCAGCAGCATCGTTATCATCGTCGTCGTCATCATTATCCTCCTCCTCCTCTCATCATCATCATCAACAACAAGAACAACAACAACAAGAGCAAACAAGAAAAGAACAATGACCACAACGTCATCTAAAAATCACCACTTCTACCTCCCCTTCAAAACAATGGTGTCACCACAACCGTCGCTGCCACCATCACCGCCGCCACCACCACCACCACCACGAACACCAACAACAACTTACAAAAGGAGCGAGGTCTGATTCTTCCGGCCATGACGCATGGTGACAGGTTCATCGTCGTTGCCGTGGTCGTCGGTCCCGTTCGCGTTGCCGTTCTCTTCTGTCCACGGCGACACAGAGACAGCGGGACATGAGGAACATCAGCATCAACATCGTCAGGACAGGCACATCAACGTGCTGCTGCCAACGATATTGGAGACCGAGAAGGCAAAGAAAGGAGAAGGGCGGAAGAGGAAGCGCGCAAAAATTCCAGTCCGCGGTCAACTCTTTGGTATTGAGGGGAAATATGAAAGGTGGATTTGGAAGAGGAGGTCGTGAAGAAGAAGAAGAAGAAGAAGAAGAAGAAGAAGAAGAAGAAGAAAAAGACGAAGACGAAGAAGAAGAAGAAGAAGAAGAAGAAGAAGAAGAAGAAGAGAAGAAGAAGAAGAAGAAGAAGAAGAAGAAGAAGAAGAAGAAGAAGAAGAAAGAAGAAGAAGAGAGAAGAAGAAGAAAGAAGAAGAAGAAGAAGAAGAAGAAGAAGAAGAACAACAACAACAACAACAACAACAACATCAACAACAACAACAAAAAGAACGAGAAGAACAAGAAGAACAAGAACAAAAAAGAAAAAGAAAAGAAAAAGCAGAAAAAGGAGAAGCAGCACAAGAAGAAGAAGAACAACAACAACAAGAACAACAACAACAGCAACAACAAGAACAACAAGAACAAGAAAAAGAAGAACAAAAAGAAAAACAAGAAGAGGAAGAATAAGAAAGATGTGTGGGGGGGGGGGGAGGGGAGGGGGGAATAGAAGAAACTAGAAAGAAAACCAGAAAATGAAAGAGAAAGGAGACGAGGAAGATGAAGAAGAAAAAAGAGAATCAGAACAGAGAAGAAGAAAGTGGAGAGAAAAAAAAAAAAGAAAAGGTGGGGAAGGGGGAGGGAAAAAGGCAAGGGACATTAAAAAAAAAGAAGTTTTTAAAGGAGAACATGGCGAAGGAGGAGGGTGAGGGAGGGGAAGAGGGGGGGGGGGAGTAAAAGAAGCAAAAAGGGAATGGGAAGCGAAAAACCATTTTGACGAAAACCGGCCCATTGAAAACAAACTCACAAAGAAACAACCAGGCAAAGCACTAGAAGATAAAGAAGGCCATGACGATAACTATGACAATAAACAGCAACAACAACAATATCAGAAAAAAAAAAGTACAGCATTATTAACGACCGCATCAGCAGCAACGAAAGCAACAAAAAATAAGAGCAAATATCTTGCAAACGTTACAAATATTAATAGCAGTAGTTTTGTACAGAATAGTACTGGCAGCAGTAGCAGCAGCAGCAGCAGTATCAGTAGATGTGATAGTAGTAAAAACAGTAGCAGCAGAAGGGAGGGACACTACCAATGTTGGCATAAAATCGCCGATGACGCCTGCTTTGGAGAAGAGAGAGAGAGAGAGAGGAGAGAGAGAGAGAGAGAGAGAGAGAGAGAGAGAGAGACAGAGACAGAGAGAGACAGAGACAGAGAGAGAGAGACAGACAGACAGAGAGACAGAGACAGAGGCAGAGAGATATAGAGACAGCCAGATAGCCAGGCAGACAGAGAGACAGAGATGGGTGTCGCTTTTAAAGTGAGTAAGATACGGGTGGGGCTCAAGACTAAATGAATAGATATAGGCGCGCGTTCGCGTGTCTAAGAGAGAGAGAGAGAGAGAGAGAGAGAGAGAGAGAGAGACAGACAGACAGACAGACAGACAGACAGACAGACAGACAGACAGACAGACAGATACAGAGACAGACAGACAGACAGACAGATACAGAGACAGAGACAGAGAGATATAGAGACAGCCAGATAGCCAGGCAGACAGAGAGACAGAGATGGGTGTCGCTTTTAAAGTGAGTAAGATACGGGTGGGGCTCAAGACTAAATGAATAGATATAGGCGCGTGCTCGCGTAACTAAGAGAGAGAGAGAGAGAGAGAGAGAGAGAGAGAGAGAGAGGAGAGAGAGAGAGAGAGAGGAGAGCACAGGATCAAGGAGGGATCGAAGCATTGAAGGGTGGGGTTTCATGATTCATCCTCTACACACCAGCTTACAATTAGAATAATAAAGACTTTGAATGTCAGATAATTTAAAATGTCTTTGACCCATTATTGTTGTTCAAATATTGTTTCATTTTTCTGTGCATGTTTTCTGTAAAAAAAAAAAAAATCATGATCATCCGTTTCCTGTGAAATCATTCATTCAATTTTAGAAAATATACAGATTGAGAGATGCTGAGCAGTGATTTACATATCTGGTTAATGACGGCATATAAAGGATCAGACATGATACTGCTTTCTTAAAAAGTAAATGAGTGAAATAAATAAACAAGAAAGAAAGAGGGGAGGGGATGTATCAGTTTAGTCATTTCTAAAAATTTAAACTGGATAACAATTTCTTGTGTGTAAAAAAAAAAACACCTAACATATAAACAAACAAACTAGACAACAATGAAGTTCTATTCATATAGGTTGACTTCAAAGCAGAATAGAACACATAAATAGGAACTGACCGTTATTGAAAATGATATGACTGATGGAAATTCAGTCACAATTCCGAACGGTAGGATAAAGGAAAACGAATGATGACAAAGGATGCTTAGCGTATATCTATGTGTGTGTGTGTGTGTGTGTGTGTGTGTGTGTGTGTGTGTGTGTGTGTGTGTGTGTGTGTGTGTTGTGTGTGCACACACACACACACACACACATACACAGAGCAGGGGGGGGAGGGAGGGAGAGAGAGAGAGAGAGAGAGAGAGAGAGAGAGGCAGGCAGACAGACACACACACAGACACACAGACAGACAGAGATTTCACCCTTAAATGTTAGGTACATACTATTTGAACATGTTTGATTTAGACTTGCATTTCAGACATGTCCTAAGACATGAACTAAGCTATATATATATATATATATATATATATATATATATATATATATATATATATAACCGAAGTACTTCTTGCTTATAATTCTTCATTGAATACGAACGATAAAAATGAATAAGAATGTAATGATTAATTAAGGAGATGGACAGCATACCAGCGCCCTGCCCTTTCTTACCATGCTCATCGTCAGACTTGTCGTCCTTGCCGAAAAAGAAGGTGGCGATCCGTCCGTTGGGAGTGGACTCCCGGCGGTGGATGGACACACGCCTGGCCATGTTACTAAAAATACTCGACTTCCGCCCGCCCCGCGTCGACAACGACAGAGCCGCCCGGATGTCTTTGCTTCCGCGCCGGATGTTCTTCAACACCCTTTCAAAGTTTGCATTCCGCTTCCGGTGTGGGCGTCCGCCGGATGTGACGTTTCGCTCTCCGAGGACGATCTGGAGGGCGGGTTGCTTTCCTCCACCTCCTGTATGTTGTTGAGAGAACCCACTGGCACGGTGGAGAAGGAGGAAGAGCGGGTGGCGGGATCTGCCGTGGGGTCCAGGGAGTTGAAGGAACGAGTGTTCCGGGTCAGACCGGTCTTGCTCACTTCTAAAGGCACTCCCAGGTACGATTCGGTTGGTAGTGACCCCATGGTGGAACTAACGCTTCAAAAGGCCTTTTCTGTCTACGCCGGAGCTGGATTGGTTTAGCGGACAAATGTTCAGTTTGGACTCACGGGTTCCTTTACCTTCATTCTGTGCTTGGGGTTGAAGAATCCATCCTGTAATCACCAGATCGTTTTGTTTTACAGGTAAGAACGCAGGGGACAGGCAAGTGTCCGGTTCAAGAAGCTGTTGTTTCGATTCGCACTTTGTTTTCGTCAGTGTTCCACTCTTGGGCAAAAACAGATTTGTTTAAGCAGTTTGTCATTCATAATGTTCTGCGGTGATTTCATGGCTCGTGGTTTTCATTTTTTTTTTTATCTTGTTTTCCTTTCGTTTTATTTCTGTTTCTCTGCTGTTGTTATTTAATTCGTTTGTTTCTGTCTTACCTTTAACGCCTTCTTCCTTGCGCTGAACCCTGCGAAGTGATCTGAAGCGATCAAAGCTAAGTGAATTTTCGTTGTTTTATTCGTTTATGTCTCACCTGATGAAGACGTAAGAGGTCGAAACGCGTTGTGTTTCGTCTTGTGACTCGTTTGTCCACGTTCTCTGGGCGGTTCGCTAACATTTATTCAAGATTTGTTTAGATTTCCGCCTGCAGTCCTCTCGCTTTGCAACTAGACCTTACCTTTATTTTGATTTTTTTGTTAGTCAAAGCTCTTAGGAGATCACATCATCACATGTCTTTGCTAAGTTTGGCCGTTATTGTTGTTCGTTTATTTCTCTGTGTTGATATCCTGGTGAAGAAAAGTGTTCGAAAATTGAAGAAAGGAAGCCTGGATGGTATCTTTTAGTACAGCGACGTGGAACAGACTGCCAGACTGTCTCAGACATTCAGATTCTATCTCTTCTTTCAAGTCTAAACTTAAAACCCATCTATTTTCTCATAATTAGTCAATGCTGTGGGGAGAGGGGGGGGGGGTACAACCTAACTCATAGCCGTCTGGGCCTTTTCAAATGTAGCGTATGTGTATGTTCTCTATTATATGTATTTGTTGTATGATTGAACGTTATAGGATTAAGTTTTTGTAGTGATATTTGAAGAATGAGTGAATGTCACATTGGTAGGATTAGGATTTGTTAGTTATTGTAGTAATAGTATTTGTAGTTGGGTGTAAGGTGTATTATTGTATATGAGAAGGGTGAATGTAGTATGACTTTGTAAAGCGCTTAGAGAAATTCGTTTGATTAAGCGCTATATAAGAAATCATTATTATTATTACATAGATAAATCCTGAAGCCTAAGTATATTCTAATACATTTTAATGTATGTCTACCTTTTAAGCATCGGATAATTACCTTCTAATATCCCTGAACTAAAGGCAGAGGGATAGACATTTTAACACTCAGCGTGTTTTAGTCCAATGTATTCTGGTACGACAATTTACCGTGTAACAGTGCTGCTTACTGCATAACACAGACTGCAGAAACGCACCCTTTCTCACTGAAAAAAAAAACCCACATACAAGGCTAAACTTCAAAATGACTATTCAAAGTGCTTTAGTGTTTTAGTCCAAATTGTTTATGTACTACCATTCGCTCTCAAACCATGCTGCTTACCGTTCATCACAGATCGCAGAAATATGTCTTGCTTCACTAACAATCACTGACAAGATCAATACTTAGCATGCCAACTAAACTATAAAAATGGTTCAAAACACCGGCGCTGCTTAGTTAGTAAAACACAGCTGCTCATAAAGATAGCTCACGCTTTGCCTCATTTTGTTTTGTTTTCCGAATGGAAAATCTGTCAAGACTTTCTACTTACAACTGAAGCATTTTGAAAATAATCACGCTTTTACTTCCTTATTTTAGATTAGAAAGTAAGGAAAACGAAAACACTACGAAGAGGATTCCTTTTCAACATCAGAACACCATCGAACCCTCCACTACGAGCAGAAACGTACAGCAGTGACTTCTTTCACACAGACGGCACAGGCGAAAAAGCCACCCCGCACTGGCAAATGGCGAATGAATACTCTGCAGCGAGGCTGACGAAGAAAGGTCTCCCCTCAACAACAGCTGGTTCACAACATGGCGAGTGAAATAAGACCTACAGCGGTGATGGCTTTACGGAAACGGAAATGCAAACCAGCACCAGCATCAACCAATCAATATTGGCGTTTGAACCTGCAAGCAGACTCACGTCACAGATATTGTTGTTCCCCCCTCGCTCCCGCAGCTGTTCCCCCAGGGAGCCCCAGCAAGAAGGCTGGGGCCAATTACGCACAAAACAAGGAGGTGTTTTGGAGTGACCTTAGCATCCAGGTACAGGAGATGTGAAATACAATCTGTCCTGTGGGGGATGGGGTGTGAAGATGTACACACGTGATGACAGGCTGGGGGGGGGGGGGGGGGGGGGAGTGTCTGATGTCATTGCGTGGCGGAGCGGCATTAACCTTTGTTCCTCTGATGAGGCTGGCTGTATTTAATGAGACACCAGATACTCGATGCTTCTGTGGTCAGAGGAACTGTTGCATGAGGTTTGTTTATCTAATATTGCGATTCTAAATCGTATGTTTACTCGTCTGCTGACTGTTCTCTCTCTGTCTGTCTGTCTGTCTGTCTGTCTGTCTCTCTCTCTCTCTCTCTGTCTCTCTCTGCCTCTGTTCTCTCTCTCTCTCTCTCTCTCTCTCCTCTCTCCTCTCTCTCTCTCTCTCTGTGACTCATCCAAGGCAAACGATGTTGAGGATTTTTTTACATACTAGACACGGCTGATTATTATCTGATATCTGATGGAGATAACCCCACTTACTTTTATTTCACTGACATCAGGCTTTGGGGAATTTAGATGGTTTTGCATTCTTTCCACCTACTCATATTAGATAGATAAATATACCACGCAGTCCAGTTATTTGATTTAAATACACCAGGCAGTCTAGTTATTTAATTTAAATACACCATGCAGTCTAGTTATTTAATTTAAACACACCAGTCATTTCTCAAAACTCGGGAAAAAAAACGCAAAACCCAGCACGCCACTCTGCTATCACAAATTTACACAAAACACCCTCATTTTTTCAAAATAGGAGCTAACGGCCAGAACATCACGTAACACTATTCAGTTAATATCTGTCGTTTGAAATGATTAATGAACTATGGAGTCGGGAAGGGAGATTTAATGTTCAAGAATGTGATCTGGGCATACATGTAACTAAATATACATGCACATATTATATATATATATATATATATATATATATATATATATATATCGTTGCTTTTTTTTACATTAATCTTCCACGTCCCCGGAAGGATAAAAGAACCCTAAGAACCTGAATCTGAATTTGTCACGTACACAGAATTCAAATTTCAGTCCGCTTTTATGCCATGTCTTACAATGCCTCCATCCCACCCCACAGCCCACACCCCTGTTCAGATTGAAGGTTTACCTGCGGCTGTCACACCCATCCCCATCTCCCTCTCTCAACGCCCTGCCTTCCGTCCGTGCCCTCTCTCCCCAACCCCTCCCCTGCTCTCTCTCTCACATCTATCACCAAGTCACTTCAACAAAGGAGGGTGCATTCGTTTTGCTTTCTTCTTAATGTAACGCCACATATTGAAATTGTTGTCCAAGCTTTGAATGTTTTTTTTTTTTTTTTTTTTTGGTACAAGATTTAGAAATTATTCTTTTATTACAATTGGCCTAATGGCTGGTTTCTCGGTGCTTCACGGTTTTTTATTTATTTGTTTATTTAGTTGTTTATTTTTATCTATGATTATTTTTTTTTTTTGGGTCAAGCTTTACCTTTGTGATAATTTTAAAAGGTCTCTTTCAAGATCCGAAAACTAAGCTTTTTTTTTTTTTTTTTTTTTTTTTTTTTGGGGGGGGGGGGGGGGGGGTCTCATTACCGTTTTGCCATGGTGATGTGTTTGTATGATTTCGTTTTAACGCTTCACAACAGAATTGAGAACAATCTGGCGTATTTCGTTATTGTATTGAAATCTTTTTTAAAAAAAATATTTTAAAAATATTGTCTAAGTATGTAAAAGGTATCCCCTTCACTCTTGGCATCCTGAGAGAGTTTCGACACCATTTTTGTTCCGTAACGTGAGCTACGTTGTGTCACAACGTTGATTTTTCAGTCCTGAGAAACTCGACTCGTTTCTTCTCGCCCTTTGACAACTCCTTTACAGATTTTGAGCGTTTGTCACAGATTGTACCACGAACATTTAGCTCCCGTGCTATTAATTGCGCGTGACCAGCTTCTTCTTCCTCCACAGAAATCACAACACCGTGGCACAGATGTGAAACTCAAGTCCTCAAGCAAGCTATGCAATATTCCGTCACGCATGTTCCAAACCAAAGCTGACCCCATTGTGCGTTCACCTTGACGAAGTCTTCACCCATTCTTGTCCCCTTCTGTCAACCTCAGGGTGATATGAACTTTATATCAGGCCTGGTCATCAGATCTCTTGCTCTGTCATTGGGAGTTGTTAAGTGTCACACGGCACAGAGGCATTGTTCAGTGAAAAAGCGGAATGCTTCAAGGTTAAAAGAGTGGGGGCGGGGGGGGGGGGGGGGGGGGGGGAGTCCGGAAAACGAGAGGATCGAGGACAGGGTAGGTCGGGAGGGAGGGGGGGGGGGGGGGGGGGGGGGGGGGGGGGGGTTGATGTGCCAACAGGTGAGAGGAGGTCGGGGGAAGGGAGGGGGTGGCGTGGGGATGGGGTGGGGAGGGGGTTGGGGGATACAAGACAAATAGCTGAGTTGTCAAGGATTGAATGATGTGGGAGAACATGGCCGGGATTGCAAAAATGAATGGCTGCTTTCTTTTTTTTTTTCTATTAATTTCTTTTCTTTTCTTTTTTTTTTTTCTTTAGCGACCTCTTTCTTTCTTTCTTTCTTTCTTTTTTTCTGTCTGTCTGTTTGTCTGTCTGTCTGTCCGTCTGTTTGTCTCTTTAAAGTTTTTTTTTTCTTTCGCTCTCCCTCAATTTCTTTTTTTCCTTCCTTCCTTCCTTCCTTCTTTCTTTCCTTCCTTCCTTCTTTCTTTCTTTCTCTTAATGCTTTTAAAAAAATATTATTATCTATTTTTCATCCTTTTTCATTTCTTCTTTCCTTCATTATTTGCTCCCTACCCTCTTTCCTGTCCATTTTTTTTTCTATGTCCCCCTACTGGAATCCCGAGTCCTACCATTGGTGAGATTCTTGCTCAGGCAACTGTTTCCAGCGCCATCATTAAGGTAGCCACATTCCGTCTTCGGGGATGAGGTCAAAACACGAATCACTGTGCATGTGCTTCATTTTCTCGTCGTCTGTCCCAATAGCGCCGAAAGGGCAACTCTTGAGCGAGGGGTGGAATGGAATTTCACGTTCGTGCTTTGTCTTTTCATACAGGCATTCACACACGGGACCTTGTTGCCAAGTCTCGTTCAAGACTATGGTGGAAACAATCAGAGTGATATCGATCATGTTTTAGCCGAGTTTTCGTGGATATAACAGAGTAGAAAGAAACAACAGTGATTTCAAGAATGACTAGCTAAGTTTTCAAAAAATAGGATCAGTTGGGAATGGAAGACACATTGCCATAACGAATATAAGTTTTCATCAATGGATTTAGATGCGAACTATGCAACAGACCCTCATGTTACAGTACACATCCCCGTTCAAACTCACTCATGTATGCGCGCAAACGCGCTCACTTATGCAGGCACGCACACATACGCGCACACACATACACACACACAACACACACACACCACACACACACACACACACACATACACACACCGCCGCACACACACACACACACACCACACCATACACAACACACGCGCGCGCGCCGCGCGCACACACACACACACACACACCACACACACACACACACACACCATACACACACACACACACACACACACACACACCACACACACACACACACACACACACACACACACACACACACACACACACACACACACTTCTCTCTAAAATCCATTTTCCCCGACAGTTAGGCCAAAGACAACACAGCATGAATGTGGAATGTAGACACATATGCAATCACAAAATTAGCTAAAATAAAGATTCGTGTGTACGATTCTTTTTTCCGAAAATCGATTACTTCCGCAAGGTATTTTCCGAATAGTACGATGTATTGTTCATTCTTGAAAGAGAGAGAGAGAGAGAGAGAGACGAGAGAGAGAGAGAGAGAGAGAGAGAGAGAGAGAGAGAGAGAGAGGCGGGAGAGAGAAAGAGAGAGCGAGAGAGAGAGAG
>CM065747.1:18689213-18699213 GCA_033310375.1 Conus canariensis | reverse complement strand
ATTCAACACCCCTCTCCCTCTGTTCTCCCCCCTCCCCCCATTCACCCCAACCTGTTCTTCACACACTTTCTCGCGTATAAGTTACGTAATGAAATAACGACACAAACAGCAATACACACAAAACCAAATGATTTGGCAAACAAAATAGCTGTGTATTATAGTAACATTTTTCAAATTCAGACACTTTACTTTGCTGTCTTTTAGGATAAAGCTTAATGCCTTCAAAATAAAATTCAGCAAGAATGTTAAATGTTTGTGTGGTGAAAAAATGTCAAACCAACACATTCTTCTGGAATTCCCGGAGATGGAGACCTATTTCATCGGCTATTACTGAAAGTTCTCTTGAAAGCATCCTCGAGGACTTTACTTTGTTGTTTGACTTTGCGAACTGTTTACTACGCAGTCCTACGGGACATTTTTTTATAGTTAGTGTCATGATTCACAATAGTTATTTAACGTTGGTTTTCCAGTACCTTTTTTTTATTGTATTGTAAAGATTGTAAAGATGCCCTTTTTATAATTGCAAAGTAACCCACTCACCCACCCCCTCTTCAAGTCCCCCTCTCCATACCTTTTCTCTTCGTCTAATATCAGTTAATGTGGAAAGACGTTAAACTGAAGACAACAACAACAACAACAATAACAACAACACAAAACCAAGCCATCTTCTACAGCGTTGTTCAGTCACTTTTACCTGATGCCTGACTGAGTTTTTCGTCCTCAGCCTCCTCCACAGCCTGGTCTACCTTCCCGAGCAGTTCACCATCCTCAGTGTCGTCTACCTGGAAGTCTGTGGACGCACACCCGTTCTTCAGCAGCGTAGCAGAGCCATAGTCTTCAGGAAGACAGTCACCAAGGGAATCGGCGCTCTGTGCGCCTGTGTTCAATGAAGAGCCTCGGTATGATCCGGGTGGAGAAGAGGTAGTGGGTTTGGATTCGTCGTCCAAAGGGATACCTCCATTGGACTCTCTGTCCGCTGCAGTTCCCGTCTTTGATTTCGTTTTCGACGAAGGTCTTGTCTTCCGTTTCAGGCTGTCGTTGTGGGGTTTTCCACCACCCTGACTGTCTGGGTTTTTCGTGAGAAGGCTGTGTGGGGCTGTCCCTTCTCGGGTGGCAGGTTTGTCTCTACGTGTTTCGGGAACTTTTCTGACATCTTCGTTAACACTGATACGACCTGTCTGGTCAGATTCAGGCTTGATCTGCTGTTCGCTGCCTGGCGTGTCATCGCTATCATCCGTGATCCGTAAAATGGGAAGATTTCTCGAAAAGACTGCACTTTCTTCGTCAGGGTCTAGAACAGAACTTTCCGGTTTCAACAGATCAGCATCCTTCCTGTCGCCCTTTCCTTGTTCTGAGGGGGGGCCGGCGGCAAGGAACAGCTCTCTGGCGGTGCTGAGGCTGGCAGCGGGAGAGAAGCGACGGATCTTGAGGTCTGAAGGGGACAGTCGGAGGTCGGAGGGGGTATTGAGGAAAGTCAGAGGGTTGAATGTCTTGGGGCCGGAGGACGTGTCACTAGCTCTTCTGTTCAGCAGAGAAAAAGCCTGGTTGAATCGTTCCAACGGAGAAGCCTCACTCTGAGATTTTGTCCTTGGAGTCCTCTGTTTTGGGTCAGGCGTCTCCAAACCGGTTTTGTTTTCCGTTTTATCTCCTGCCTCCAAAACGACTTCATCACGAGTGCCTTCATTTGTTGTTGATGGAGAATGGTTTTTGACCTGTTCCTTGTCTACTGATACCGACTCCGAGTTGTTTGTGGAGAGATTGGTGCTGAGAGCTGGTCCAGAATCTGATGTGTTTGTATGATGCTCGTGTGTTGGTTCTGAATCCTCGGAGTCTTTGAGAGATGCCATATTACTCGTCGGAGGCCTTTCAGCGACGTGTCTGGCATCGTTTGCTTCGAAGAATTTGTCTCCGTGCATATTTTGCGTTGCAGCCATGTTTGGAGAATTCGTATAAAAAAAAAGGCTTCTGACCCACAAAATGGAATTGCTGGTCTATTTTTCTTATTGTCTGATAGTATTAAAAAAAACTTACATTATACCAGTTCTTGGACGGTCAGGAAGGTGGCAAGCATTTGTATAAAAAGGTTACTTTTAATTCGACAGTGATAACTGCACTATATTCCCAGATCGTCAGGTGTTATTTCACAGATTGACACAAAGTCTTTCAGTGTCAGTAAACAACGAAGCCCTCTGTCCTCACGACGACCCTATCCGAAAATACAAAGAAAAAAAAAAAGAAACATCGCTGGCCCAGACAATTCCCAAATTCTACTTTAGAAGTTATTGCATCTCTTCCGTCACATCGAAACAAAAGTTTGGAACTGGTTGGTGGGACGGAGACTGTGAACTCTCAACCCGGATAATGCCAGGCTGTGCAGTGTGGCACCGTTCTTATCACTGTGTCGACACAGGATGGTTCTGCCACCTGCAGGTCTCTCTAGCTGGACACGTGACAGAGGCCTGATCCGTGCCCCTCCTGATCTTACAGTGCACGTGGGGCACGCACCTGTCTCAAGACACTAGGCTTCAGGCCCACAGCCCAGCCCAGCCTGCAAGTTCTCCTGTTCAAAGTCACACCGTCCCTTGGTGTGGAAAGCGGAGCCCGGCAAGGTGAGCGTCAACAAACCCCACTGCCCTAGTTTCGTCCTGCGACATCTGAAACGGTGCCAACACGCTCTTCTCTCTCGTACTATGTGCTCCTCTGCCCCCATCCCGCCCTTATACCTCCTGTCTTCTCTCCCCGCTCCTTCTAACCTTGCCCTCCCTCCCTTCAGCCCAGCACCCCCCCCCCTCCACTCCTTCACTCCTCTACCACCCTAAGTGAAAACCTCCATCCCCCACCAGCCGCCGTGGCGAAGTGGTTAGCGTCGCGGACTCCCGGCTGGGAGGTCGTGGGTTCGAATCACATCAGAAGTCATGTGGGTTTTTTCTGCCCCGACCGGCTCCTACCCAGAGTTGAGTTTGCTGCGGGCTCAGTTGGGAAGACTGGGACACACAGTCGAGTTTCATCCACTTAATGGATGCGTTTCTGAGAGTCTTGCTCAAATTTCCTGTTCAACACTGCAGGTGCCTGTATCTCTCGGGCCTGGTTGACGCCGGGATATATTATGAAAGGAAGCGTAGAGTACAGCCCTGTCATGTAGTCTCAGACCGAAATGGAAATCCGTAACATCATCTTAATCATCCTCATTCACATCGATCAGCATAAAAAAAAAGTCTCAAATTCTGTGGTCCTTCATGCCCTGCTCTCATGGTGACCTCAATTTCGATGTCCTCTCCACGTCTGTGGCCTTGGTTTGGTTCCGTCGGGGTCACCGGTATCGGCGAGTCCATAGGGGCTGTCGTTGGACGGACGTGGTGGCGCCCTCCGGAGGGAGACCTCACTCACGCCGGCTCCGCGACTAAGCAATTATTGTCGTCAGTAGGTGGCTTAGTAGGTGGTGTCCTGCGTATGTTAGATCAGAACAGGCGTCACTGAACACCACCGAAGTGACTCGGCAGCAGTGCAGTGTCTCCTCCGGTGGGTTGCCTCTTGACGACTTGACATTGACTGCTCCCTGTGGATTGCCGGTGCCGGGGCTGCGGCGGGGCCGACCGGGCTGTGGCTGTGGACGGGGCGTCGGAATGAGCGGCGTGGGTGCACTGCCTCTGAGGTGGCGCAGAAGTTGGGACAGCAAAAAAAAACAAACAAAAAAAAACAAAGAAAACCTCCATCCCCAATCTCTGGTGATGTAAAAATCTTTTTTTCCTCTTGGTGACATGCCAGTCTCATTCCCCCCCCCCTCCCTCTCTCTCTCTCTCTCTCTCTCTCTCTCTCACACACACACACACACACACACACACACACACACACACAACACACACATCCCAACAAAGAAACACACAAAAAAAAAAACAACAACGAAAGGTAGCACAATAGTTGTGATTCTCCTGCTTTGACCTGAATGGCTAATGGCGCTGATACAGTCTCGCGGAAGACACGGGGGAGAAAGGATGTGCCCTCTGCACCTCCCTGGAGACAATGGTTTCGAATTTAATGAGGTCTGTGGCGGGGTACAGTAGCTAACGGCGTGAACCCCGAGGGATCAGATACTCAAAGGGCGTGCTGCTATCATCCTTTCGCGGTATCGCTGACGTATCTGCTGACGTCAATGACACCAACTCTCCCAGGTGGCAATCCTTTAAAGGCATGCTTGACCGTTGTAGAATTTGCACCGACGATTAAGTTTAAATTGTAGTTGTTGTATGTCACAGAGGAAAAAAAAAAAAAAAGTTATCCAGTACTTACGCAGTTTTTTTGTTTTTTTTTTTAGGGGGGGGGGGGAGGGGGGGTACTGTATTCCAACTACAAGGACACTTGGGTGAGCGCTGACATCTGCCATGGTGCAGTGAGATTCTGGATCGTCCTTGTGATCCGTGTATGAACCAATACGTAAGAAAAAACAAAAGGTGTGGTTACGGCAACATAGGAAAACATAGGCTAGCTAAGGCACGCAGCAGACATTTAACATCCATGTTGCCGTTGTTGTTGTGGTAGTTGCTTTTTTTTTTTTTTTTTTTTTTTTTTTTTTTTTTGCTGTCCCATCTTCTGTGCCACCTCAGTGGCAATGCACCAACGCCGTTCATTGCGATACCCCGTCCACAGCCACAGTCTGGTCAGTCCCGCCGCAGCCCCGGCACCGGCAATCCACAGGGAACAGTCAATGTTAAGTCAGGAGGCAACTCAAAGGGGGGAGACACTGCACTGCTGCCGAGTCACTTCGATTGTGTTCAGTGACGCCTGTTCTGATCCAACATACGCAGGACACACCACCTACTAAGCCCCCTACTGACGACAATAATTGCTTAGTAGCGGAGCCGGCGTGAGTGAGCTTTCCCTCCGGAGGGCGCCACCACGTCCGTCCATCGACAGCCCGCATGGACTCGCCGATACCGGTGACCGCGACAGAACCCAAAGCTACAGACGTGTTGAGGACATCAAAACTGATGTCACCATGAGAGCAGGGCATGAAGGACCACAGAATTTGAGACTTTTTTTTTTACGGATCGATGAGAATGAGGATGATGAAAATGATGCTACGGATTTCCATTCCGGTCTGAGACTGCATGACAGGACTGTACTCTATGCTTCCTTTCATAATATATCCGGCGTCAACCAGGCCTGAGAGATACAGGCACCTGCAGTGTTGGTCAGGAAGTTTTTGAGCAAGACTCTCAGAGGCGCATCCACTTTGTGGATGAAACTCGACTGTGTGGCCCCAGTCTTCCCAAATGAGCCCGCAGCAAACTCAACTCTGGGTAAGAGCCGGTCGGGGCAGAAAAGTCCCACATGACTCTGATGGGATTCGAACTCACGACCTCCCAGCCGGGAGTTCGCGACGCTAACCACTTCGCCACGGCGGGTGGTATGTTGTGGTAAAATTTGTGTGATGAGCGCCCCCTCCCCCCCCCCCCCCCCCCCCCCCCCCCCCCCCCCCCCCCCCCCCCCCCCCCCCCCCCCCCCCCCCCCCCCCCCCCCCCCCCCCCCCCCCCCCCCCCCCCCCCCCCCCCCCCCCCCCCCCCCCCCACACACACCATACAAAAAAAAGAAAAAAGGACTGCGTCTGGAAAAGTAGCGCAGCTGTGGATAAGGACACGAGGGTTACTTCCCTTTTTTGATGCAGTTGAAGAGGGAGCATACGAAACGTCAAGTTTTGCATCGCTAGGAAGTTTTATTACCGCATTAAAAGATACAACGTAACGGTTGGTAGACAGAGCAGAACAACTTGGACTGAGAAATTCCTTTCAAATTGGACTACTATGCGTGTCAGGCGAGACGACAAACGGTGATAGTTTGGACTGGGAGATTCCTTTCGAATTCACTCTGGGGTGCATGAAGCATGTTTTCACCGGTTTTCTGGTGCCGACTGCTTTCTTCGGTGTGCTCTGTGATGTCATTTCTGCTAGGCCTCACGGTGTTGTAAGCAGCGTTCGTTTGGAGTTATGGGCGTCTGTTTATTTCCTCATGGGAGCAAGAGATGCCCTACCTGTTCTTTAAAAAAAAAAAAGACGTTATGAAAAAAGAGAGCGGTTATTAATGCAAAGCCTCATAACGAAAAATACAAAATGGTCCTCATCATTTCATTTTCCTTACCTAATGCTTCCTTTTCAGCGACTTTTAGAGGTTAGTTGTTGTTGTTGTTTTCAAGGAAAAAGACGTGTCTTAGTGGATACTAGATCTGTCTTCCCCAAATCGAAGTAAACGTGGTGGTAAGACCCAGATCTCAGAGTGATTCGGAGCTTTGTAGAGAGATAAAGAAAGACAAAAAAAAAAAAAAAAAAAAAAAAGCTCAAACCACTGCCGTTGTATTTCCAGTACTGAGATGCTCGCTTGGTTTGATTAAGTTTCAACGTCCAACGCAAAACATTATAACCAGCACGAGACTAATCAGCGTCATATTTCTGTTAATTTGCCGATGACATTCTGTGGGGCTCTTGTATGCTGCCGAAGTAGTTTTGTATATCTATCTGTATTTGAAAGACAATGGCAGTGTCATACTTCGACTTGCTGTGACCCAAGCCATTCTGCCTTTCTGTTTGTCTGCTGGTCTGTCTGTGCGTCCGTCTGTCAATCTATCTGTCTACTGTCTGTCCGTCCGTCTGTCAATCTATCTGTCTATCCTACAATGTATGTGTCCCTACAGGTCTATCTCTCTGCCTCTGTATAGCCTTTATTTTCTTTCCATTTTTCCCCTCTAAAGCATGCTTAGCTTACACACGAGTAGCAGCGTTGGAATATGTGACTCAAAAACAATTATATAAACCAGTTTGTAAATACTGCCTAAACTTACAATGCATTGTGGTATGCTATGTATGTTTCAAAACAATAAGGATTTATATACATGTACCATGGTATGCTGCGGTTATATCATCTTTTCTGTGCCGTTTGTTGCTGGTGGTAGTGGTGATGGGGTGTTTGTTTGTTTGTTTGTTTATTCCTCTGTTACTTTGAAACAATGATAACGACAACTAAAAATGTCGAAAAGAAATATCATTCACACCCGTCGAAGATGCTACAGCAAACTGGAATACACAACCCACATGAATGAGGCGAGGAAGGGAGGGGGTGGGGGTGGAGAGAGAGGCCGGCATGATAAGGAGAGGAGGGGGGTGGGGGGGACTGACACTACGCTACGACCACCAGTATGACAATATGTCGGCAACAGGCATTGAAAACGCTGGTGTTTATGTCCAGAGCAGCGGATTTCCAACAAGCAACCTCTGACAGCGAAATGAGCTACCCAGGTATCCCTACACAAGACCGCACTGGCCCTCCCCATTCGTTAAGATAATCAAGGGTACCGTGAATGTCTGTATAAGGAAATCTGATAGAAAAGTTTACTATGCTGCCAAACGAAAGAAACAAACAAATGACAAGCCAAACGCGACGCGTTTCGACCTCTTTCGTCTTCTTCAGGCAAGACAAAAAAACGTTCAAGACAATGAAAATGAAGAACGCACAATCACCTTTTTTTCCCAAATTTAGCCCGTAAGTACCGTATCTCTCTCTCTCTCCCTCTCTCTCTCTCTCTCTCTCTCCTCTCTCTCTCTCTCTCTCTCTCTCTGCGTGCACGTGCGGGCGGGCGAGCGAGTGTGGTTGTATGTGAACACACATGTTCTGTTTGTCCGTCTGTCTGTCTGCTTTTCTCACTCTCCCTCTCTGTCTCCCTGTCTGTTTCTGTCTCTGTCTCTGTCTCTGTCTCTCTCTTCTCTCTCTCTCTCTCTCTCGCTTGCTTACTCGCTCAGTCTCGCTCTCTTCCCTCTCTACCTCTTCATCCTTATTCCTCTCTCTGTCTTGCTCTGTCTTTAGATCTTTCTCTCTCCCACACGCAAATGCTCTCTCTCTCTCTCTCTCTCTCTCTCTCTCTGTCTGTCTGTCTCTCTGTGTCTCTCTGTCACACACACACACACACACACAACACACGCACACGCACACACACACACACACACACACACAAGCGCCCACATAATTCTGCTTCTTTTGAGAGAGAGAGAGAGAGAGAGAGGAGAGAGAGAGAGAGAGAGAGAGAGATGCCAGTTGCAAATGGTTAAGCGATTAAGCCATTTCTACCTCTATCACAATGAGTAAGATGGAGGTAGGGTAACACGTGACAATTATTTTCGTCTCAGAAGCAACCACTCCAAGACGACGTAAACGCAGACAAAGCGATGTACATCGAATATATGTGGTGTAGCACGTTCGTACTCGTGGATACATAAATATAGATTATTCGTAGTTCATCAGATACATTAACAGAGAGAGAGAGGAGAGAGAGACTCGTGACTCGTGACTCGTGACTTTAATGTGAGGCCATCACCCCTATTCACATGAGTACGCAACAAGAAATAACATCAATTTTACATAATCAGAACAAAATTCACCATAACTACAACGAAGCATTCTTCCCTGACAGTATGTACATGCAAAATTCTATCTTGATCATACATTAACACTACTTGGTACATTCTTCCTTATGAACGTAATGTAAGTATTATATTATTATTTTAAAACTCATGATATTAATGCTGTTGATACTATCATACAAAACACATGTTTTCTATTTCGTTACCCTCATCATATTTCGTTTATACAGTGAAGACCTTTCTTCCCCTGCGTCGTAAGATTCTCCGGAAAAGCTGTACTATTTTAAGCATCTTTTGTTTACATCAATTACGCATGCGCAAAATAAGCCTATCGCCCTCTCCGGTGCAAAGGTAAACCCCGAATCTTGAGTCTACATAACAAAGCTGCCATGCTGACCTTTGACACACAGAGTGTGTTCGTCTGTGGTCGTGTTCGTGTGGTGTTGGACTTGTGTTGTTTATATTCCGTTGGATTTAGCAGCCCCATGGATAAATTACTAAAACCTTGTTGCTTTCATGTATCAGGTTGGTACATTCCTTCAGTTTTTCACTTTAATTGTCGTTTTCCCTATTTCTTTCAGCCTGAGACCCTGTCATATTCTGTCCCGTGGGTCTTGTCGACACTTGACTCGCACACTGTGTCTTGACCGCCCGCCGACCAGAGGAGTCCCTCAATGGTCGGATCCCTAAGTTCAAACTTGGATAATTCAAAACAACCGTCGGAAAATAATCAAAATGCATACAACAGCTATCGTTATTCAAAGAGTACAAAACCATGCTAATTATACTCTGATCAACGGGCAGCCATCACAGCAGACGATCCAGCCAAGACTCGACAGACAATTCTCATTCCTACTCCCACTCTCTCTCCCACACTCGCTCCCACCGCCTCCCACTATCGCCCCATCCGCCTCACGCTCCACTACCCCCCCCTCCCCCCCCCCCCCCCCTCGCTCTCTGAGCAGAGAGCGGAAAAAACGGGCGAGAGACGGCCAGAGGGAGATTGACACTGTGTGCGAGTAGCGGAATGGAACGCATTCATCACCGCTTCATGCTGATTTGCATGTTGACCTACTTCTTAATTCTCCTACGTGCCTTACTGTTTGCTTTACTAAACTGGCCAAATTCTCGTCCTACTTTCGTTTCCTGGATTATCTTACTTACATACTTCATCACTTCATGGTCAAATTATTTATCTATGTTTCCCTTTGTATTCATTTCGTAGTTTTACGTGTGTATGTATATACAGATTTCGTTACTTATTTTAACCTTCCTCTTCCATACATGTTTTCTTAAATCCATTTGATTTTCTATTATATGCACATTTTCCATACTCATTTAACTTGAAACCATTTCATATACCTAGACTACCCCCCCCCCCCCCCCCCCCCACGGTGGCCACGTTTGTTCCCATATTGTGTTATCCGGTTGCTTCCTCCATTGCTCCCCCCCCCCCCCCCCCCCCTCATGCTCCTTCTTACTTGTTATGTATTCTTACTTATATCCATTCGGATTATAATTTTCACGTATTCCCTCTTAGTTGCCTTAATTATCTGTACTCTTGCGTAATTACATATTTTAGTTTACATTCAATTCTA
>CM065747.1:18687034-18689113 GCA_033310375.1 Conus canariensis | reverse complement strand
ATCATCCTCATTCACATCGATCAGCATAAAAAAAAGTCTCAAATTCTGTGGTCCTTCATGCCCTGCTCTCATGGTGACCTCAATTTCGATGTCCTCTCCACGTCTGTGGCCTTGGTTTGGTTCCGTCGGGTCACCGGTATCGGCGAGTCCATAGGGGCTGTCGTTGACGGACGTGGTGGCGCCCTCCGGAGGGAGACCTCACTCACGCCGGCTCCGCGACTAAGCAATTATTGTCGTCAGTAGGTGGCTTAGTAGGTGGTGTCCTGCGTATGTTAGATCAGAACAGGCGCCACTGAACACCACCGAAGTGACTCGGCAGCAGTGCAGTGTCTCCTCCGGTGGGTTGCCTCTTGACGACTTGACATTGACTGCTCCCTGTGGATTGCCGGTGCCGGGGCTGCGGCGGGGCCGACCGGCTGTGGCTGTGGACGGGGCGTCGAATGAGCGGCGTGGGTGCACTGCCTCTGAGGTGGCGCAGAAGTTGGGACAGCAAAAAAAAACAAAAAAAAAAACAAAGAAAACCTCCATCCCCAATCTCTGGTGATGTAAAAATCTTTTTTTTCCTCTTGGTGACATGCCAGTCTCATTCCCCCCCCCCCTCTCTCTCTCTCTCTCTCTCTCTCTCTCTCTCACACACACACACACACACACACACACACACACACACACACACACACACACACACACTCCCAACAAAGAAACACACAAAAAAAAAACAACAACGAAAGTAGCACAATAGTTTGTGATTCTCCTGCTTTGACCTGAATGGCTAATGGCGCTGATACAGTCTCGCGGAAGACACGGGGAGAAAGGATGTGCCCTCTGCACCTCCCTGGAGACAATGGTTTCGAATTTAATGAGGTCTGTGGCGGGTACAGTAGCTAACGGCGTGAACCCCGAGGATCAGATACTCAAAGGGCGTGCTGCTATCATCCTTTCGCGGTATCGCTGACGTATCTGCTGACGTCAATGACACCAACTCTCCCAGGTGGCAATCCTTTAAAGGCATGCTTGACCGTTGTAGAATTTGCACCGACGATTAAGTTTAAATTGTAGTTGTTGTATGTCACAGAGGAAAAAAAAAAAAAGTTATCCAGTACTTACGCAGTTTTTTTGTTTTTTTTTAGGGGGGGGGGGGGGGGGGGGGTACTGTATTCCAACTACAAGGACGCTTGGGTGAGCGCTGACATCTGCCATGGTGCAGTGAGATTCTGGATCGTCCTTGTGATCCGTGTATGAACCAATACGTAAGAAAAAACAAAAGGTGTGGTTACGGCAACATAGGAAAACATAGGCTAGCTAAGGCACGCAGCAGACATTTAACATCCATGTTGCCGTTGTTGTTGTGGTAGTTGCTTTTTTTTTTTTTTTTTTTTTTTTTTTTTTTTTGCTGTCCCATCTTCTGTGCCACCTCAGTGGCAATGCACCAACGCCGTTCATTGCGATACCCCGTCCACAGCCACAGTCTGGTCAGTCCCGCCGCAGCCCCGGCACCGGCAATCCACAGGGAACAGTCAATGTTAAGTCAGGAGGCAACTCAAAGGGGGGAGACACTGCACTGCTGCCGAGTCACTTCGATTGTGTTCAGTGACGCCTGTTCTGATCCAACATACGCAGGACACACCACCTACTAAGCCCCCTACTGACGACAATAATTGCTTAGTAGCGGAGCCGGCGTGAGTGAGCTTTCCCTCCGGAGGGCGCCACCACGTCCGTCCATCGACAGCCCGCATGGACTCGCCGATACCGGTGACCGCGACAGAACCCAAAGCTACAGACGTGTTGAGGACATCAAAACTGATGTCACCATGAGAGCAGGGCATGAAGGACCACAGAATTTGAGACTTTTTTTTTTACGGATCGATGAGAATGAGGATGATGAAAATGATGCTACGGATTTCCATTCCGGTCTGAGACTGCATGACAGGACTGTACTCTATGCTTCCTTTCATAATATATCCGGCGTCAACCAGGCCTGAGAGATACAGGCACCTGCAGTGTTGGTCAGGAAGTTTTGAGCAAGACTCTCAGAGGCGCATCCACTTTGTGGATGAAACTCGACTGTGTGGCCCCAGTCTT
>CM065747.1:18669534-18677034 GCA_033310375.1 Conus canariensis | reverse complement strand
GAAGAGAGAGAAAGCTGGACGAACCTGTTCCCGTCTCTGTCTGTCTGTCCGTCTCTCTCTCTCTCTCTCTCTCTCTCTCTCTCTCTCTCTCTCTCTCTCTCTCTCTCTCTCTTTTCTCTCTCTCTCTCTCTCTCTCTCTCTCTCTCTGCGTACATGACTCCTTCCCCACTCTCTCTCTCTGCGCCTTCAAGAATGCTTACTTGTCTATTTGTATAATTCATTCATTCATTCTCTCTCTCTCTCTCTCTCTCTCTCTCTCTCTCTCTCTCTCTCTCTCTCTCTCTCTCTCTCTCTCTTTACTACACAGTCAACACAACACTTCTCGTTCATGTTCAATCTATATCTAAAAGTTATGGCAAGCAATATCAGAAACAGCAAATCCAAACTTAGTGAAAGCACTTTTTTACATACCTGTTCATACCAATTCCAATATACGGTTCAACCACGCACGTAGTTTTAAATTATCGATTTTCAGCATATCTGTCACTGGTGTATATGTGATGATAATATATATATATTTATATATATATATATATATATATACATTATTGATAGTGATCATATCATATATATATGTGTGTGTGTGTGTGTGTGTGTGTGTGTGTGTGTGTGTGTGTGTGTGTGTTGTGTGTGTGTGTGTGTATGTGATCCTGCCACCTACAATGTATAACCTCTTGACTAAGAGATTTTATGAAACTTGAAATATATTGAACACCTTGAATCTTGAATATGTTTTATCGTTGTTTTGTTGAATCAGTGTCGTCCTTTGGCTTTTAATGCTAGTTTGGAAATCTTAGCGTTAAGAACAAAAACATTTTAAACAGAGTAGTGAATACATGTGCAAAGATTCTTGGCAAAAATCAAGAACAGCTAGATAAACTGTATGGATCTCGAGTCACACAAAAAGCTGTGAACATTGCTGCCGATAGTTCTCATGTTCTTTAAAAAAAAAACTACCATGTTCTACCCTCTGGACGAAGATTACAAATTCCAAAGTTTAAGACAAATAGAACCAAAAGCGGATTTGTTCCCAGTTCAATCAAATTCCTGAATCATAACTAAACTTTCAATTTGTTCTATCCCGCCTGGATACTGTAACGCTCTTTTGTCTGCTCTCTCCTCTCATCTCATCAACAAACTTCAAGAGTTTTGAATCATTGTGCCCGTCTCATCTTCCGCACTTCTAAATATATACCATGTTACCCATTGCTCCGCTCTCTCCACTGGCTCCCTGTTCAGCTATGAATATCCTACAAGATTGCCTCTCTCTGCTTCAATCTATCGAGTCTTCCTGTCCTGAGTATCTCACCCACTGTTACATCTTTACACCCATCTCGAGCTTACGTTCCTCATGTGACACTCGTATCTACAGTATCCCCACTGTTCGCACTAAAACCTTTGGTCAACGTTCCTTTGCCTATCAAGTCCAACTACTGGAATCAATTGCCTCGCTCTCTCAGATACTCACCCTCACTGCCCACATTCAAGCGCCTTCTCAAAACTCATCTGTTTCCTAGGTAACTTCGTCTTCCCTGTGACCCGACGTTTGCAATGTGTGATGCGAGTGTCTGCTTTGTGTGCGTTCGTGTCTGTGTGAGTGTGTGTTTTGCGTGTATGCATGCTTGTGAGTTTGTGTCCTTGCTTTGGATTTTGATGCCTTTTTCTCATGTATGATTGTTATATATTGTGTGATTTGATGTCTGTTGTGATATTGTAAACGCCTAGGGCATTCAATTGATTAGGCGTCATAAATGTTCATAATAATAATAATAATAATAAGATCCGGTTCAAAAAGCTTGTTTATATATAATATATATATGTGTGTGTGTGTGTGTGTGTGTGTGTGTGTGTGTGTGTGTGTGTGTGCGTTATTCTCTGTGTGCGAGTGGGTGGGTTGGTGGAAGGGTGGGTGTGGTACATGATTTGTGATTTGTTGTTTTTATGGCCACTCTTAATTTCTCTTTGGAGATAAAAAAGAGTTCTTGACAGGACTTGACTTGACCTTGATTATCCCAAACAAAAGTAAATCCATATGAATTTAAGCACTGACGAATAATAATTCGTAACCCGCGTCTATTTGCTACTTCTGTCCAAATTATTCAATACTTTATAAGCTTTCAAAGGTAGCCTACTTTCATTCAATATAAGAGTTTACATAGATCGGAAATCTTCCTAACTCACCACATATAAATCATTTGGAGTTCTAATGTCGACATTCAGAAAAGGTTCTATGGCAAATATACGTACATCTTCAATTTCAGTATTACTGTCAAACGCCCTAATTTCAGCACCATACTGCACTATCGGTTGCACCTGAGAGTCAAACAATTTTGTAAACGAACTAAAAGAACTGCATTCCAATTTGTAAAGCACATGAAGGATTACCATAACTGCTTTTTTTTCCTTATTATATGTTTGTTAGCACGTTAAACTGAAAGTGAATCACGTTGAAAAGTAAATTCCAAGGTATCTATATACATTAACTACGGCCACAGTCTCATTTCCATACGGCCACCTCTCATTATGCACGAAGTACCCCCTCTGCGAAAAACAATACTGTTGGTTTTTGTAATGTAGACTTTAAGTTCCAGTTTTGTTGCAGTCAATTGCGAGCTGTTGAACTGTCTCTGTAAGTCAGTCACTGTTCCAAAATATTAAATAATATCGTCTGCAAAAAGGAACTTAACGTTTCATTCAAATCAAAGGTAACACCATGCCGACCATTTTGAATTGTCTCCTAGGCAAACTCATTAATGAACAAGGAAAACAAAACAGGACTACACACTCTCATTGTTTAGCCCCACGGGTACAATTCACAAAATCAGATAATTTAGACCCTGATCTTATTTTTGCTTTCACATATTTATGCATACTTTTTACGCATCGGAACAACCTACCTTTAATCGCATTTGTTTAAATAAACAGGCCACAACAACTTTCAAAATTAGAGTCAAAAGCTTTTTCGAAGTCGACAAATATAACATATAATTTTCTATTCTTTGCGAGCTGCTTTTAAACTGTGGCTACCAGAGTAAATATATGATCAATGGTGGAATAACCTGTCTTAAAATCAGCCTGGTGTTCACCGGTTAGATTATTCATATGTACTAATTCCTGTAATCTTTTATCAATAATTATTATTAATGAATAATTATTGATTAATAATGAAACTATACAGTTTATTGCCTACACTACACAAAGAAATATTCGTATAATCATTTACATTCTTTGTTTCCTCTTTCTTAAACGATAGTCAGAATAATGGATTCCTTCCATTTTTGTGGATAAACAGCAGAGTCAAACAAATAATTGAATAACTTTACTAAAATATTAACAGAAACCTCCCCAGATTTTTTGCAGAACTCTGCAATATGTCCATCCAGACTAGCTGATTTGATAAACCACAATGGATAACTGAAGAAATTGATGCAGTGAGTAAAATTCCTGATAGTTTACTGAAGTCAACACGCAAGAGTGCTCAGTTTTAGGAAGAAAGAAATAAAGCAACCACAATGGAAAGATATGCTTGAGAACAGAATAGTTTAGTGAACTAGTTCTAAAAAATGTAAAATCTTACTTGAACGCCACTCATGAACTACCTTCTAGAACAGATTTATCACCTTAAAACTCAATTACTATTTTTAACAGATAGTGGAAAAAGATACACAAAACAATGATTTGTCATTATCTACAAGTATGTTCTCAAGTCTTGAATGTCAACATCTAAGTGCTCGTGAAGTTTATAGCGAAATATATATATATAATATATATATATATATAAGAGAGAGAGAGAGAGAGAGAGAGAGAGAGAGAAGAAATATTTCTGTTATTCACAAGAATGTTTTTTTTTTTTTTTAATTATAGTAGGTCTACGTAAATATTAAATGAAATGAAAGCAACAAAATGACTGTGTAGCCGGTAAAGAGGTCTAAAATAGGTACAAGTAGTGCTGAGTGTCATCAAGTAAAACTCCGCGGACTTAGTTGGTTTGGGGGTGGTGTCACTACTTCTGGTTTGTCCTTTCGATCGCAAAACAGGTGTCGGAAAGGTCATGAGTGCACAGTGGTCAGTGTGGGTTTTTTTTGTTTTGTTTTGTTTTTGTTTTTGTTCTTTTGTTCTTTTTTCTTCTTTTTTTTTCTTTTTTGCTTTTTTTTTTTTTTTTTTTTTTTGGGGGGGGGGGTTGGGTGGTGTCATGTATTCCTTCTGTGTGGGTGGGTGTTCCTTTGCAGCTTACTAACAGGGTCTGTTCCACCCCGTACTACTACTCTATTCCGCACTACATAACCCTCTACTGCCTCACGGCGCTCAGGTAGACGCAAAACGTATGACAATGCAGTATCAATCCATATTTCTTTTCTTTTCTTTCTTTTTTTCCCCTGCTGTCTCACCTTCTGTATCACCTCAATCGCGTTACCACCACGCCCCTTCTTTCCGGCTCCCCCCATCCACAGCTGCACCCTGCCTCATCTGCCGGCCGCAGCCCCTTGCACCGGCAATCCACAAAGAGCAGTCAGGCTCAAGTGGTCACCACGAGGCAGCCCACTCACTACAGGACACCCTGCCCTGCTGCCGGGTCACCACCGCGTGGTGTTGGGTGATGCCTCTTCTGATCCAGCAAGCGAAGGACACCACCTGCTATGCCCCTTACTGATGACATTGGTTGCTAAATCGTGGAGCCAACGTGAGTGAGTGTTCCCCCTTCCCGCCCCACAGCCCTCCTCCCCCCCCCCCTCGTCGTCTCCTTCCCCCCCCCCCCTCCTTTGTGGGCGCCGCCACTGTCATTCAGCGACATCTTCCACCTATTCCGGCTACCTCCACACCAACTCACGATAAGGGGTACACGCAGAAAAAAAAATCAAAACTCAGGTCAGCATATGAGAGCAGGACCTGAAGGGCTACAAAATTTCAGACCCTTTTATGCTGATCGATGAGGATGAACGATGGTGATGCTGTAGAGTTCCGTTCTAGTCTGAGACTGCATGACAGAACTATACTCTGCGCTTACTTTCATACTATATGTAGCGTCAGCCAGGCCCGACAGATACAGCCACCTGCAGTGTCGGTCAGAGGCGTGTCACGTTGTTCAGAGCGCAACGGACCACGGAAGCCGTTTCAGGACTGAGAGCAACGCTGTTCCAATAGGAAGGACTCTTTGGGCAGCACAGGCCTCTGTCAAGGTCGAACGAAGCCTGGATCTGCCCTTTGACCCGGGTATACACCGAGATGTAAAAAAAATGGCGTGTTTCCTATGACATGGAAGAAAGTAATAAAATCGATCGACACTTTTGTTATTATTGATGTTGTTGTTGTTGTTGTTGTTGATAATGTTACTGTTGTTGTTAGTCTGTGAGCCAGGCAGTCTGTGAATGAAAACAACATTATTTCACCATCAGGGGAAGAAATGATGAGCGCAAACTGAAAGAGTTACTTCCCATTGACTTCTTTTAATTGCAAATGCGGAGGGGGGGTGGGGGTGGGGTGGGGGGGGGGGGGGCTATAAGCAAAATATAAGTGCTCGTATCACTAAAAGAAGCTTAAATAATCGATGAAAATAGATGAAATGCCGACAGTTGCCAGTTCGTGAATAGTGACTTCACAGTGGTCATGCTGAGTGGAAAGTGTGTGACAATCCATGTTATTGGTATTCATTTCAGTGGAAATGGCAGTAGAACTCACTGAGTTCATCCTGGGGTCCCCATTTGGTCATTAATTTTCACCGAATATGGTTCAAAATCTCTCTGGCAGTTTTTCCTTCCTTCCTTCCTTCCTTCCTTCCTTTCTTTCTTTTCTTTCTTTCTTTTCTCTCTTGTTTTCTTTTTTTCGACCTAAATTCTGTCGACAAACAGTCAAACAAATCAATACATGCACTGGCCAGCTATAACACCATCATCAGTACTGTTATATTCATCCACGATTCAGAAGCTAGCGCATCAGTTCAGCAATTCACTCACCTGGGATCCATTGTTAGCAGTGAGACATCCAAACCAGAGATCCCCCTCCCAAGAGCAGCTAAAACAACCACAGCAACGTTCAGATTAAAACCTACATTGGAGGACGAGAATATCTTCATGAACTGCGTGCACTGGTGTATTTCATCTGCCTGTATGCACACGAGGCATGAACCCTCGCAGCGAATTTGGAAAGAAGTGTCCAAGCCATAGAAATGAGATGTTACTGCATGTTATTACATCAGTTGTACTAATCACGTCACCAATGAACAAGTGTATTAGACCATCAGGCCACACATAGGACCGTACGAAGATCTACTGATATCAATAATAATAATAATAATAGTGTTAATTTTTATAGCGCCTATTCTCTTAAGATTAGGGTCTAAGCGCTTTACACATAATATAATAAACACTCTCGTTTACACAACGGGCTGCCTACCTGGGTAGTGCCGACTGAAGAGCTGCCTGCCAGCGCATCATTCAGTCGTTTCCCTGTCATCCGGTCAATATCGTTCACTCAATTTCCTTATTTCCTTCATTCTTTCCATTTCTCACGCAGGGTGCATGCTATGTGTAACGTGTCATCCATACCAACGGCCAAACTGGCCTTCTCTTCCGAAAGTTGGTGATGGGATTTTACGTGTGTGCAAGATGTTGTGCGTGCGTTCACACACGGAACCTCGGTTTATAGTCTCATTCGAAGGACTGTATGGGGAATGGAGTCAGAACCAAGGTTAACTCCGAGGGAAAAATCCCCCTGTACCGAAATTCGAACCCGCAACCCCAGGATCACGAGTCCGGCGCTCTACCAACTGAGCTATTCCGGCCCCCTCAGGAAAAGAAATGTACGTTCTTACGGCCAGTCTTCCAGATCCAATGGCCCTGTTAGAACAATCTTCTAGGGAACTGCTGACTGAGGGAAGCAAGGAGGAAGACGGAAAACTGCAGACTGGACAGGGAAAACATTTGCAGCGATCCAGGTCTTGGCACACAACAGACAGAAAAGAGAAACCTGGTGAACGTTCTTCTGTGTGGTACCCCCATTGACCCTCCATGAAGAGAAGAAGAAGAAAAAAGTGGGTATTGTCATTTGAAGAAGTAGGAGGAGAACTGAAAATGGCTATTGTCATTTTGTTCCAGTCCTCTCGCCCAAGATGTTCAAGAGGTATCTGGACTTTCGGTTTAAGATCCTAGTAGGGGATAGAGAGGATATAGTTAATGTCATGGCTAAGATTGACGTTAAGATTAACGAACTACTATACGACAGAGAACTGATCATTTAATCGCATGTGCATGTACATTTACTTTAGATTCAGGGATCAGCTTTCTCTCTCTCTCTCTCTCTCTCTCTTCTCTCTCTCTCTCTCTCTCTCTCTCTCTCTCTCTCTCTCTCTCTCATCCTGTGTTGTCTGTTTTTCTGTCTCATCTCTGTCTGCGCCCCCCCCCCCCCTCTCTCTCTCTCTCTCTCTGTCTCTCTCTCTCTCCCATTAAAAGCACACAGCTGTGTGAATTGACCTTTGGCTTGTATTTCTTCACCTTGTAACGTGTG
>CM065747.1:18662034-18664534 GCA_033310375.1 Conus canariensis | reverse complement strand
CTAGTACAAACATATGTTGGATTTTTTTTCCCTCAGCACTCAGCATGTCCATTGTTACCAGTTTTGATCAGTTAACGGCTGTCCGTTAGCAACGTCCACAAATAGATTTCTGTCGAATACATTTTCATCTTCCCGGGCCTCTCACAGCCATGGACTTGGATCGTATGGTTTGTTATTACTTTTTGTACCTTTTGTCATTCTTTGTTTGGGGGATAATTGTTTATAAATCGCTCAGCGTGTTTGAGCCAAACGCCATGCCATTGATAACCAGGAAAAATGTTCCGGCTCTGTTCTCTGTTCTGTTTGAATTTTTACTCCGTGCTGTGACATGACTTGTTGCCTAACTCAGTTCAGAGCCAGAGTCGGGATGTTCAATGCCAGGGCCCTAAAATTGTCTATGTTCAAGTTGTCCTTTATCACAGTGACTGACGTTGGTCCGTTTCTTCTCTTGATGATATATGGATCATCAGCACTGACCCTCTCACTTTTCCTTTTTATAATGTTGAACGGACCGCTCGTCAATACGATGCCGTGTAAGCTCTCATCTTGATCCATCACTCTCCAATAGTCATGATGTGAACACGCTTCCTCAACGTGTGGGTACTGCTGACCTGCTTATTATTTTTCTTGTCGGATTTGCAATACAGATGTTGCTACAACTTGCAGGTGATGTCCACCCAAACCCAGGTCCGACCGATGATATTTCAAATGGACTATCCATCATCCACTTGAATGTACTTAGCTTAAGCAAAAAAAAAATTCCTCTAATTCAGTGTGAAGTAAGTTGTTTTGATGTGGTAACCATGTCTGAAACATGGCTTTCAGACAATATTTCTAATGACGACATACTAATTCCGGTTTCCAACCTCCAGTCAGGGGAGACAGAGTAGGCGATCCACAGGAGGTGTTGCTGTGTACGTAAAAGATCATTTAGTTTGCAAACCTAGACCCGACCTGAGTGTGCCATTTCTGGAGGCTGTGTGGATTGAGACAAAACTAGGACAAAACACACTGCTGATAGGAACATTCTACAGACCACCCTCTGCTAATGTAGCTTACTGGGACTTAATTGATCAGGCAGTACAGTTAGCTGGAAATACTCCTAACAAATTAATTATTCTTGGTGATTTCAACGCAGATTGTACAGTTCAACCACCACCGCATCTTCAAAATATTATGTCAACGAATAATTTATTTCAGATAGTTAATAAATCAACTCGTATTACTGAAAACTCGTCCACCATAATTGACTTAATACTTACGCCATGTCCAGACCTCATTCAAGGTTCAGACGTACTGTCACCAGTCTTTAGCGATCATTGTACTCCGTATGTTGTCTTGAAAAACCACCGCAGATTTAACACCTCCTACAAACGTACAGTGTTTAATTATGCTAAACTAAATCTCAGAGACTAACTGCAGAATTATCTAACACTGACTGGGATTCCATTTTAACCTTGGAATCTATTGATGATGCTGCCGAGAAGTTTTCTGATCTGCTTGTGTATGTTGCAAAACTATGTATGCCCGTCAAAGAGGTTACAATAGATGAACGCGATGCGCCATGGATTATGACTGAAATTAAAAAAAATAATCAAAAGAAAAAATAGTATCCATAAATTGGCTAAATTATTAAATTCTGACTGGGCTTGGGCTTTCTTTCGTCGTGCTCGAAATGAGCTTACACATATTATCAGACTGAGGAAGGCAGAATATGTATTAGAATTAGACAACAGAATCTCCTCTCCGAATTGCTTCGGAACCAAGGACTGGTGGAAACTAGTTAAAACATTCATTCGTAACAAAGGCATGCCTCAGGACAAAATCCCTCCCATTGAAGATAACGATGTGATTTATTACACTCCAAAAGATAAGGCTACTGCCCTTAATAAATACTTTGCCGCGCAATGTTCGGTCGATGACGATGATGAAGATTTACCTAGGATAAATGAATATTGCGGTTTGATTAGTCAGTTAGTTATTACCAAAGACGTTGTTCTAGAAATACTGAAAGGTCTTGATAGTAGAAAAGCTGTCGGACCAGACCTGGTACACAATAGAATTTTAATTGCTGCTGCGGACGTCATTTGTGAACCATTAGCATACCTGTTTAATCGCTCATTAACAGAAGGCAAATTTCCTTTAATATGGAAACTGGCTCATGTAACCCCCATATTTAAAAAAAGGAGATAAACATAAATGCGAAAACTACCGTCCTATTTCATTATTGAGCTGTATCGGTAAAATCTTAGAAAAATGTGTTCAGCGACATGTGTTTAAACACCTTTTAGGCAATAATCTTTTATCAGATGCCCAGTCGGGGTTCATTCCAAAAGACTCAACTGTTTTTCATCTTTTGTGTATATATGATGATTTTTGCAAATTTCTAGACTCAAGAACTACTGCACAGATGATTTTTTGACGTATCTAAGGCCTTTGATAAGGTATGGCACCGTGGATTACTAAATAAACTTTCTGCCTTGGGTGTTAGAGGACAGTG
>CM065747.1:18656816-18661934 GCA_033310375.1 Conus canariensis | reverse complement strand
TTTTTAAATTTTAAAAAAACCCCCCCCAAAAATTTTTCCCCCCCCCCCCCCCCCCCCTTTTTTTTTAAAAAAAATTTTTTTGGGGGGTTTTTTTTTGGTTTTTTTCCCCCCCCAAAAAAAAAATTTTTTTCCCTTTTTTTTTCCCCCCCCCTTTTTTTCCCTTTTTTTTTTTTAAAATTTTTAAAACCCCCAAAAACCCCCCCTTTTTTTTTTAAAAAAAATTTTAAAATTTTTTTTTTTTGGGGTTTTTTTTTGGGTTTTTTTTTTTTTTTTTTTTTTCCCAAATTTAAATTTTTTCCCAAAACCCCTTTTTTCCCAAAAAAATTTAAAAATTTAACCCCAAAAACCCCCCCCCCCCCCCCCCCCCCCAATTTTTTTAACCCCCTTTTTCCCCCAAAAAATTTTTTTAAAAATTTTTTTCCTTTTTTTTTTAAAAAAAAAAAAAATTTTAAAAATTTTTTTCCCTTTTTTTTTTGGAAACCCCTTTTTGTTTTTTTTTTTGGGCCGGGGTTTTAAAAATTTTTTTCCCCCAAAAAAAAATTTTTTTTTTTTTTTTTTCCAAATTTCCAAAAAAAAAACCCCCCTTTTTCCCCCCCCTTTTTTTTTTTTTTTAAAAAAAAATTTTTTTAAAAATTTTTTTTTTTAAAACCCCCCAAGTTTTTAAAAATTTTTTAAAGGTTTTTTTTTAAAACCCAAATTTTTTTTAAAATTTTTTTTAAAAAAATTTTTTTTTTTTTTAAAAAAATTTTTTTAAAATTTTTTTTTCCCCCCCAAAAAAAAAAACCCCCCGTTTTGGGGGGAATTTTGGCGGTTTTTTCCCTTTTTAGGTTTTTTTTTTTTTTTGAAAAACCCCCTTTTTTTTTTTTTTAAAAATTTTTTTTTTTTTTTTTTTAAAAAAAATATTAAAAAAAGGGGGGGAAAAAAAAATTTCCCCTTTTGGGGGTTTTTTTAAAAATTAAATTTTAAAACGCCCCAAAAAAAATTTTTTTAAAAGGGAAAAACCAGGTTTTTTTTTCCCCCAAATCTTAAAAACCCTTTTTTTTGGTTTTTCCCAAGGGTTTTTTTTTTAACCCAAAACCCCTTTTTTTTTTTTTTTGGTTTTTTCCCCCCTTTTTTTTTAAAAATTTTTAAAAAAAAAAACCCCCCAAAAAAAGTTTTTTAAAAAATCTTTTCCCCTTTTTTAAAAAATTTTTTTTTTTTTTTTTTTAAAAAAATTTTTTTTGGGGGTTTTTTTTTTTTTTCCCCAAAAATTTTAAACCAATTTTTTTTTGGAAACCCCCTTTGGGTCGGGGGAAAAAAAAAATTTTTTTTTTTCCCCTTTTTTTTTGGTTTTTTAAAAAAAGGGTTTTTTTTTAAAAAAAAATTTTTTTTTTTAAAAACCTTTGGGTTTTTTTTAAAATTTTTTTTTTCCCAAGGGGTTTTTTTTAAAAAAAATTTTAAAAAAATTTTTGGGGCCCCGGGAAAAAACCCCCCGGGAAACCCTTTTTTTAAAAAAAAAAAAAATTTTTTTTTAAAAAGGGTTTTTTTTGGGGGTTTTTCCCCAAAAACCCCAAAAAAAAACCTTTTGGGTTTTCCCCCCCAAAAAACCCCCGGGGGGGGGAAAAAATGAAATTTTTTTAAAAAATTTTTTTTTTGGGGAAAAATTTTTAAAAACCCGATAAAAAAAATTTAAATTTTTACCCCCCTTTTGGGGGGCCCCCCCTTTTTTTTAAAAAAAAAAAAAATTTTAAAATTTTTTTTTCCCCCAAAAAACAAAAACCCCCCAAAAAAAAAAATTAAAAAAAAAACCCAAAAACCCCCCCCCAAAAAAAAAAACCCCCCCAAAAAAAAGGAAACCAAAAAAAAATTTTTTTTTTAAAAAAAAAAATTACCCAAAAAACCCCCCTTTTTTTGGAAAAAAAAAAAAACCCCCCTTTTTCCCCCCCCCCCTTTCCCCCCCCCCCAAAAAAAGGGGGAAAAAAAACCCCCCCCCAAAAAAAAACCCCCCCCCCCAACCCCCCCCCCCCCCCCCCCCCCCCCCCCCCCCCCCCCCGCTCGTCCGCAATACACCCCCCTCCACCACTACCACCCCGGGCCCCCCGCCCCAAACCCCCCTCCTCTTCTTAAACATCCACAAACTGGGGGGAAAAAAAAAAATCTCCCAGGCGAAAAATACCCCTGTTTGATAGGTTTTTATATGAGAATACATAAAATCCTTTTAGAGAATCTCGCAGATAACGCTAACTACTCCCGATGAAAACATGTGGGTAGCAAAACAGAAATTAGAAAAGTAACAAAAGAAAGCCCAGCATTGGGCACAGCAGTACTTTATTATTGACAGCAGCAGCAGGATTTGGGCCGTAGTTGTATTTAGGGGGTGGTAGTATCAGCAGAAGCAAAAAGCGGGCACAGCGGCACAGCACTAGCAGTAGTAGAAATTTATGGCAGCAGCGCAGAAAGGTACCCAGTGCCCGCGGGGCCCACGGGTATTTAAATGTTTATGAACAATAACAGTAATGATGATGAAAAACAAATAAATAAGAAAATGAGAGAGAGGGGGGGGGGGGGGGGAGGCGGGAGCCGGGTTTGGCAACGACGACGGGGAGAAAAAGGGGTAGATACAGAGAATCCCCCGGGAAATGTATTTGGGGGCCCATAAACCCCCTCCTCTATGGTTTTTTCCCCCTTCCCCTTCCCCGGGGGGGGAGGGGGGGGGGGGGGTCAGGGGGGGAAAAGGGGGAACAAAGGGGGGCCCACTTTTCCTTACTATCTAAAGCCAATTTACAAAATTGAAACACTACAACTTTGGCAGTTCCTTTAAAATACATCCCTTCCCGTCTCCGGCGGGTTAACAACAATCATTCAGGGACCGTAACCCCCCCTCTCCCTCCCCCCCCCCCCCCCCCCCCCCCCCCCAAAAAAAAAAAAAAAAAAAAAAAAAAAAAAAAAAAAAAAAAAAAAAGCAAAGCAAGAAAGAAAGAAACACCACACACACACACACACACAACACACACACACACACACACACACACACACACACCACATCAAAGAAACGAAGGGATAAACGAAAGAAAGAGGGAAAGAAGGGAAAGAAGGAAGGGAAAAAAAAGCATCAAGATGTCCGACAGTTTTTGCTTCATAATGATTGTGGAGTCTGCAAATTATCTTCTCTTCAGGTAAAGCTGAAAGGAAACAATTATCTTTCCCAATCCGAACCTGGAAAAAATCCATCTAAAAGTGTACAACTGCATCAGATATCCAACACAGACAATGTAGATTTCAAGAGTTCAGGGTGTAGAAGGACATTCTGCCACAGGTTTTAAAGGGTGAAGTGTTTATCAAACATGAGGAAAAAGTGACTTGCAAGTCCAAAGGGGAGCAGAAAAGACATATACACAGGAGCAGCTGAACGTTGATGATTATAGGGCTATTGTGTTGCTGAATGATACATCAGCCGTACTTCTAGTCTTTTCTTAGGTTATGTGGCCTCACCAGCAAAACCAAACCAAACAAAACCAACGAGGCGAAAAGATCCATTGTACAAAAAATATGTCACAAATACTCGGGTGCGCTCGCGCACACATACATGCACGCACACACACCACGCACACACACACACACACACACATAAACACACACATAAGCACACACACATACTAACACACACATAAACACACAACAACATACACAACACCACCCTCTCACTCCCCCCCCCCCCCCTCACACAGACTCGCACGTACGCGCGCGCATTGCCGCCCCCCCCCTCCCTTCCCCTCTGCATACCCACATAAGTGTGCGCAAACGCTACCAAGAGCACACACGCAAACACAGCACGGTCGCGAGCGCGCACATGCTTGCACACACACACACGCCCGCGCGCACACACACACACCTTACAATACATGTTTGCTCATGTATCAAATTCTTGAATTATATCAAGATGTCTGACAAGCACCTGTTCTGGACTTTGTTCTTAATACATGATCATAGATAAACACACATCCAATAACGTGTATACATATAGATCTAGATATACACACTTACACATATATAAATATGCATGTGCATACGTGTGTGTTACACCTCACATTTTTTTTTTTTTTTGTTACTGGGTAAGGAACAGTGGATCAAAAACGTGCTCATAAACCATGGGAAACATTTTCACCAGCACATGGAGCAGACTATCATTACATGACCTATACTAAATGGTTCATTGTTATGCAATCAGACAGTCAACATTTACTTCTCACAAAGTTTCACAGTTACACGCTCACGCGCGCACACACCCACACGCACGCCCACACCCACACGCACGCGCGCGCACGCGCGCGCACTCCCCCCCCCTACCCTTACAATATGTGTTTGCTCATGCATCAAAGTCTTGAATTATATCAAGATGTCCGACAAGCACCTGTTCTGGACTTTTGTCTTAATGCTTGATCATAGACAAACACACATCCAATCACGTGTATACATATAGACCTAGACATACACACATACACATATATAAATTTGCATGTGCATATGTGTGTGTACACCTCACATTTTTTTTTCTTTTTTGTTACTTGGTAAGGAACAGTGGATCAAAAACGTGCTCATAAACCATGGGAAACATTTTCACCAGCACATGGAGCAGACTATCATTTCATGACCTATACTAAATGGTTCATTGTTATGCACTCAAACAGTCAACATTTACTTCTAATCCAGTTTCACAGTTACACGCTCGCGTGCGCGCGCGCGCACACACACACACACACACACACACACACACACACACACACACACGCCCGCACGCCCACACGCGCGCACGCGCGCGCGCGAGAGCGCACACACACGCACACATACACATACATGCACTCGCACACGCACACAAATGGTCACTTCCCTTCTCCCCAGATGCACATGCACTTATGTATACTTTATCAATTCCCTTATGAATATTTACTTCCATACCCTCTCGCTCATTCTCATTCCCTCCCTCACACTCCCCTCCCCCCCCCGCCCCCCCCCCCCCCCCTCCTCAGCACACACACACACACACACACACACACACACACACACACAGAGAGAGAGAGAGAGAGAAACCACACACACACACTCTCTCTCCTTATGTACACAGAGAGAGAGAGAGAGAGA
>CM065747.1:18611816-18644316 GCA_033310375.1 Conus canariensis | reverse complement strand
CCACATCACATTGAATCACACTGCACCATATCATGTCACTCCCAACCACACCACACCACACCACACCACAAGGCATCATACAACAGCGCACAACATGCTGCATATAATACGTACCACATTATATCACACCGCACCACACGACACCACGTACCACAGACCACACCACAGACCATCTTTCCACACACTAAACAATACCACACCTCACCACACACCACCACGTACCACAGACCACACCACAGACCATCTTTCCACACACTAAACAATACCACACCGCACCACACACGACACCACATCGCGTCAAGCCATAACACTGACCACACACTAAACACTTTCACCCTGCACTGCACTCTACCTCTCCATACGCAACACTATACTATTTTCTAATACATGTAACTTATAATAAACATACAATAATGTATATATTACACCAAGCGATGCTATATACACCACGCTATACAATATTACACCAGGATTTTCACATCACAGTACAAATAAGGGTATATCAAATATGAATATAAGAAATCTCGCTCAGATGAAATAAAGACATAGCCTACAGGGGAAAAAAAATCAGTGTACGAAAACACATAGAATTTACAATAAAAGAGTCTGGCCTTGTAAGACTATTTCAGTTATAAAAAAAAATCTCGTGTAAGACTGAATGGAAACAACAGACTGTTAGTGACAGCACTCAGGAAAGCTAAACCAACAGTCAAAGAACGCAGCAACACACGCAGCCATTTTGATGAAAAACCAGTCGAGAAACCAAGACTGTCATTATGGGGTCAGACTGCCAACAGTCTCAGGGAAAAAAGATGTGTTTCATATGATAAAAACCTCGAGGAAAGGACTGTTTTTTTTTCATCGTCCTATTAAACAGATCAATGATAGAGCATACTATTTGCTCAGGACTAAACTTATCTTGAACAAAAGTTTTCGTTTACAAGGTCGAGCAACTCCTAGAATTTAAAAAGTGAAAATGAAAGCTTTTGGTCGGGGATGCAAAACTTGCCTGAATAAACCAGTTTATCGTGTTGTTGACTCTGGCAAAACTTGGCCTATGCTGTAAAAAAAAAGTGCAACTCTGTGCCTTTATTTTTAACCCACAACGGTACGAACGTAAAGCACGTGTCTGTCTAGGTTTTTGCAACAAACTTGGCGAGTAGCTCTTTCACCACCCAGTCACAAAGAAGGTCGACCATGGAGCTGGTTGGAAGGGAAGGCCCAACTTGTGCCTGCCGACACGTGCTTAACCCAGTTCTCATTATACAGGGCAGAACTACGCTGCCTTTTAGATGAAATACAACTGCTTTCTTTGACTACGACATCCTCACCCTCTTCCCTTCCCCATTCCTCAAGGGGAAAAAAAACGTTGTTGTTAGTTTCTGGATTTCCGAAACGACCAGTCTGTGCTCTTCCCCATGGACTCTGAAACGAATCTGGAACAGGAGACAGGTGGAACACTGGGACTGTGGCGGTTGTAACTGAGACTGAGGAAAATTTGTGACCGAGTGATTTTGGGGTTACAATGCATTGCAGATTATAGTCAACTACACTGTACAAAACCGTATTACATTGCTACCTTGTGATATGCCTTGCTATCAATGTTGCGTTTTAATGTTGGGCATACCTTGGCTTCCAATACCATGGACAGGGACACACTGTGTTATGCTTTGCTATGTTATGCTATGCTATCTTACGGTATCAATGTCATGTTCTTCTGTTCTCGTGAAAGCCAACACTACGTTTGTCCAGATATTTGGACACACATTACACTCTATGATGCTGTGTTACGTCGTGCTATGTTATGCAACGCCATACCTTGTTATGCTATGCTATGCTATGCTATGCTACGCTACGCTATGCTATGCAATCAGTGTGTAGTCTACTGTTACTGAGTGAGGCGTGATTGATTTCAGGCGTCCTTCCGGATGTTGGACAGACACTATATTGTGCTATGCTGTACTATGCTATGCTAAGCAATGCTATGCTAAGAGTGTCGTCTTCCACTGTTATGGTGTGCGCCGTCACTTCCAGATGTTCGCTCAGATGTTGAACAGACACTACATTGTCTTATGCTATGCTATGCTATGCTATGTTGTGCTGTGCTATGCTATGCTGTGCTGTGCTAGGCTGTGTTGTGCTATGCTTTCAGTATATATATATATATATATATATATATATATATATATATATATATACTGTTACTGGGTGAGGCGTGACTCTTGTTTTAGACGTCCTTATAGACGTTTGACAGACACTACATTGTGCTCTGCTCTCTTCTGCTATGATGTACTATGCTATGCTATGCTATGCTCTGCTATGCTATGAGGGCCGTGGTCCGCTGTTGTCGGGCACGTTGTGACTTCTATCTGAATTCTCCCGGTGACTGAACAGACACTACATCGTGCTATGCTCTGGTCTGCTATGCTCTGGTCTGCTATGCTCTGGTCTGCTATGCTCTGGTCTGCTATGCTATTGCTATCAGTGTGTAATATATTGTCACTGCGTGAGGTGTGACTCTCATTTCAGGCGTTCTTCCAGATTTGGACAGATGCTACATTCTATTATGCTCTGCTCTGCTTCTCTCTGCTATGCCATCATATGCTGTGTGCTATGTTTATCTCTCGCAATGCTACGGTAAGCGTGGCAGGTTCTGGTGCTATCGGGCGCGCCGTGACTTCCAGGCGTTCTTCCAGATGTTGGAGAGGCAGACGGTGGAGTGGAAGCGGTAGTAGATGCCCAGGGGCACGGACACGTGGCAGAAGATGTTCCAGGCCGTGGATCCGTACAGCTCCACCTGCAACACAAGGGGCGCCAGGGGTGTGGCGTTTGATTCCACGCTATTTCTGCCCTCATCCCGAGGAATGGTAAGGTTGCCAATCTCTCGCTCACAGCCCTCTTCCAATATATATATATATATATATATATATATATATATATATATATAACGGAAGAATTGTTAGCCTGCACTTGTTTTCCCCCACTACTTAACTGTTCGGCATTATATTGTTTGGTCAATCAGTGTGAGTTTGCATCTCTTAGATGATCCAAGTAAAGGTTGTTCTGCACAATTCTTAGCCGCTGACAATGCTTGGGTTATTTTTGAACAGCAGAGCTGACCACTCAGACGGTTCCATATCTTTTCATTTCCTTTACTTCCTTGAATGGATCCTCAAGCATTGTAGGCTCAAAGATTGTCCCCTACACTTTATACTGTTTGCATAATGTTTTTGGTTTTTAGCAACATTTTTCCTCTCCACACTTTCGTTTTGTTTCATTTACTACCCTTCGCTGGCTGCTTTGGGGTTGCTGTTGGATTCTTTTCTGAACCCTTGGTGGTGAGAACACCACAGAGTTATGGACTGCAGTGTGTCTTTATTTGACGCCAAGAGCACAGACACAATCAGCCGTGTCTCTCTGATGAGTCCGATCCAGCGGATGAAAGGCCTAGGAGCAGGCAATACCAACAGATCTGTGTTCGGGGGGATTACGATAGTTCCCTCATGCAGCTAGTGAAGGGTTTTCATATTTATAATATATTTTCTTAATTTTATGTTCCCATTTTCTTCAACTTCAACCCCCCCCCCCCCTCCTTTTTTTTTAAAAGTTCAAATCTTTGCCAAATCGTTACTATGATGACGGAAGAATTGTTAGCCTGCACTTGTGTTCCCCCACTACGTAAGTGTTCGGCATTATATATAGATATATATATATATATACGCGCTCGCATTCACACACACTCACATTTATACACACTCGCACGCATGCGCGCGCACACACACACACACACACACACACACACACACACACACACACACAGAGAAGACCACACCTGCAGCAGGTTATGCTCCAGTTTCTGGGTCTCAAATGTGTTGATGCACCACAGGGCGAAGTTGCAGACCAAGAGGAAGGTCACCCACTGCCGCCCCGGCTTCCGCCGAACGTCCGCTGCACTTGCCGGCGACGCCCGCATCGCCGCTAACATGAAGAGCGCTTGGGCCGACCCCTACCGGACAAAGCAAAGCATGTTTTGGTTGGTTTGTTGGTTGATTCTCAGCCGGATTGGTCACGAAGGTAAAAAGGGTCTGCTAGGATTAATACCGCTGAATCTGATCCAACTAAGTGCCTCCCATCGTTACGTGGAGCAAACGGTTCATTAGCGGAGGCTGCCTTGATTTATTTGAATTTTATTTGTGCACATGCTGAACAAATGACTGCTGTATCTGTCTTTTAGACAATAAACAAACCTCTAGTCCTGAGTCTTGCTATGATACGACATAGGTCCATACAACAGAACACCGTGCAATACCTTACAACACGACCATGCTGCCCATTCACAGTGGTGATTTCGCAAAGCATGACGCGTACAAACTTCAAGTAATGATAAAATTCATATGCCGAAAAAGAAAAAAAAATTCTGGAAGAAAAACGTAGAAGGAGGGAAACAGACAGATGTAGGAAAGAAAAGAGCGAGAAGAGAAGAAGGAGACAGAAGAGAAGAAGGAGACAGAAGAGAAGAAGGAGACAGAAGAGAAGAAGGAGACAGAAGAGAAGAAGGAGACAGAAGAGAAGGAGGAACGGGGAGGAGAAAGGAGAGAAAGGTGTTGGGGGGGGGGGGGGGGAGGGGGGGGACGAAGAGGACGAGAAAGAACAGGGCGGGGGATGAAAAAAAAAAGAAGTATGATGAGGAAAAGGAGACGGAAATTGGGAAGGGAAAGGTAGAAAGATGGCAGAGTGGTTAAGACGTTCGCCTGCCAATCCAACGTGAAAGAAGTGCGTGGGTTCGAGCTTTGCCTTTCTCGCCCTTTCTTTCCCAGTTTGAATGACAAATCGAACTGAACGTCAAGTCCATTGGATGGGGACTATAAGCGAGTCTGACCCGTGTGCCTTCCTGGCCCCTGCACACGTTAAAGAACCCACGGCAGTTGAAAAATCGAAAAGAGCAGGGGGGTTCCCCGCTGCCCTGGCAAAATTGATGTAGATTGAAGATAGCCGCCTGGTATTTCTTACCAAGCCACAAAAATTGTCACTTACTGTTATCGTGTGCCATCGTGTACCGGTGGAAATGGAGGACATGTATAAACATCGCGTGCATTTCTATGTGAGAAACTGGAGGAATAAATGAGATAAATGAAAATGAGTGACTGATATTTGAATGGTACGGGAAACGACTGAATGAGCGCCAGTAGGCTGCTCTTCGGCCGGCTCTACCTGGGTAGACAGCCGTTGAGTGAGTGAGGTAGTGTGTTTACTGTAAAGCGCTTAGAGCTTGGTCTGTGACCGAGGATAGGCGCTATATAAATACCCAATATAATATTAATTTAAAAAAAGGGATCCAAAAAGAAGAACAGGAAGAACATGGTGACTCGTAAACTCATAGAAGTTGGCATTCTGTATTGTATACTATACTGTACTGTATTTTGTCAGTTGTACTGTACTGAAGTTGCGTCGTTTTGTATTTAGTTGGGGGCGAGATGGTAAGTCTTCTGTATTCACACTGGCTTTGTGCTGCACTTCTATGACTAAGCCCCGCACATCTCTCTACACCAGCGTGAGAACACAAAGACAACATTACTTGTCTTCAGTTGACCTCTGTCAAAAGTGAAAAAAAAAAAACTTGGAATACACTAGAACCTACCCACTAACGTATGATTAAAATGATGTCTATGGTGGGACATCGTTCGTAACAGGAAAAAAAAAGAGAGAGACAACTGCTACCATAATTATTGAAAAATACACTGATTGAAAGAATGCCTATGGTAGCTCTCTAGCTGCTAAGTCTAGAATTAAGTGTCTGTTTAAAACGTCTTCTTGGTGGGTGGGGGGGGGGGGGGGGGGGGGGGGGGGTCAAGAAACCACATATGTCAAAAGGCAGTAAAAAGAGCTCATAAAAATCATGTCCCACTCCCAAATTTTGTCCAATTTCTTTAATAAGACACCCAAGGGAAGTAACATATGTTCTGTTGTGTCCAGAAGCATTGTTTTTGCTCCCTTAAAATAGTGCAGTTGCCTCCCCGTATTCTTCGGTCAACATCAGCTGTCTCGCGGTTCATTCAAGCACTAGTCACGAAAAAGTGTAAATTTATTTAAATCGTCTTTTAAAGCCTGGGCTGATTTTGAAAACGTAGACAGAGCATTTGAAAAAGACGCCCAAAAGAAGACTGCAAATTCATGGAATAGGTTTGTGCTCTCTGGGGTCAAGACTAAAAAAAAACAAAAAAAAACTTTAATATGTTTCTTTCTGTAGTCCTATCAGCATTAAACGCAGTAGTAGTAGTAGAAGGAAGAGGAGGAGGAGGAGGAGGAAAAGGAGGAGGAGGAATATGAGTAGTAGTAGTAGTAGGAGGAGGAGGAGGAGGTGGAATAACAGCAGCAGCATGCAGTAGTGTTCGTAGTGACAGCAGCAGCAGTGGCAGGCCAAATGTTTTTCCCCAACCTGCAGCAGCATGAAGATGTTGGACATGAGGGTGACGACCATGGCGTAGCCGGCAGAGGAGAAGATGGCGGCCACGATGTTGAACATGGCGAAGGCGATGAGGCCCGTGAGGGAAATGAGGGCCAGGGTCTGCTCCACACTCACCGAACGATCCCGGGAGAATCTGCACACATCAAGCTACCGCGCTGGAGGATTTGAAAAGAAAAAAACAAGTACATGTGGGTGGTTGTTTGTGTGTTTATCTTCTGCATTTCCGAACGTCTTGGGTAGTAAGGTCTTTGTTGTATGTGTTGTTGTTGGTGGTGGTGGTGGTGGTGGCGGTGGTGTTGTTTTTGTTGTTGTTGTTGTTGTTGTTTTTGTTCATCTTCTTCTTCTTCTTCTTCTTCTTCGTCTCCTCCTCCTCTTCCTTCTTCTCCTCCTCCTCCTTCTCCTTCTTCTTCCTCTTCTTCTCCTTCTTCTTTTTCTTCTGTTCTTCTTCTTCATCTTCTTCTTCCTCATCCTTCTCCTTCTCCTCCTCCTCCCTCTCCTTCTTCTTCTCCTCCTCCCTCTCCTTCTTCTCCTCCTCCCTCTCCTCCTCCTCCTCCTCCTCCAACAGTTGATATGACTGCTGGCGTTAGATCTGCAGTCCGCTCACTATGATCGTCTCCAGTCGTGACTGCAACCCCAAAGCTGCAGCTGCAGCTCCGCGCCCCCCTTGGCCAGGTCCGATCGCGTAGAACATGGTAGGTCCTGAAGGATGTCTTCCGGGATCTGGGACCCAGTGCCACGTGGACGTTCGTCAGTGAGAGGGGGAGGGGGAGGGGGGGAAGGGAGGAAGCATCTTCAGACGATCAAAACGGCCCAGAGGTGTCTGCAGTGACCAGCTCTGAATGGGGCTGGCTGCCGTTGGCTCTGGAATTATTTTGGTGGATCGCGTGAAACCCGTTCTCTGAAATCACCCTCTACCCCCTCCCCCCACCCCCACCCTCCCTCCCTAGAACTCTCACGGGGACTGGGCAGTGTCAGGCGTTGGAGGGCCTGAAGGTGGGCCCGCACATTGAGAGCTGAGCGTCCGTGGGTGAGTACTGCATTTGGTATTGCTCTTGTGCAGGAGATTTTGATTCTTTAAGAGATGAGGCAACTGTTCATGAGGAGGAGGAGGAGGAGGAGGGGAGGGAGGAAAAGGAGGAAAAGGGGTCTAAGGAAAAGGAAGAGGTGGAGGAGGAGGAGGAGGAGGAGGAGGAGGAGGAGGAGGAGAAGGAGGAGTGAGGAGGAGGAGGAGGAGGAGGAGGAGGAGGAGGAGGAGGAGGAGGGGACAGCAAACGCTGTGATAACTGTTAGTAAACGCGGACACTCAATGAAGGGCCTCACAAGAAATCGTTTGGATAGACAAAAAAAGAGAGAAAAAAACAGAACTGCGTTGTTATATCCTGCCAAACGAAAACTATGTACCTTTTGTGTATTGTTCGGCTTTCTTGCTTTTTGTTTCTTTTTTTTATAACTGTTTTGAGAATTGTCAACTTTGAGCGTTTGTTCACATGAACCCATCAACTGTCCCCATTTTCTGGAAGCAACTGACTGATTTCATAATGTGCTTTGGAAGGGAGTAAATTCCCGCAAATATGCTGGTGTGCGCGCCACACACACACACACACACACACACACACACACACACACACACACACACACACACACACTAACACACAGAGTCGTCTAATATCACATTTTTGTGAATAGACGTAAAATGAAAGTAGTACTACTGCAGCTGCTGCTGCTGCTACTACTACTACTACTACTGTACTACTACTACTACTGCTAGTACTACTACTACTACTACCACCACCACCACCACTACTATTACAACTACTACAACAACTACTACTACTACCACCACTACCACTACTACTACTATTACTACCACTACTATTACTACTACTGCTACTACTACTACTACAACCACCACCCCCACCCCACCACCACACATACTACTACTACTACTACTACTACTACTACTACTATACTACTACTACACTCAACCAACCAAACCCAACCCACCTCATATTCTTCATTCGCCAGCTAGCCGCCACAGTGGCCGCCAGAGCGAAGACGTAGATGAGGGTCTCGGACACGTGCGACACGACGGAGGCGGAGGTGCGGGACTCTGACGAGCCGGCCAGGACGTAGAAGGTGACCAGCATGACCACGCCGCCCACGAAGACGAAGAGTCCCATGAAGAGGCCCCGCTGGGAGCCGCCGCAGTCCACGCTGATCCTTTGCAAGGCAGTGAGGTGCTCGTCCTCTTCCTCGTCGTTGTCGTCCTCGTCTGCGCCGCCGGCGATGGACTCGGCCACCGAGTCCACGTGCCGGAGTTTGTGGCGCTTGGGGTCGTGACCTACCTGGCTCCACATGACGTAAAGGACGCCTGGAATGGTACGGGGTTGGGGGTGGGGGGGGGGGGGGGGGGTGAGCGGTGGGATGGTTGGCTCTGACGCAGAACAATTGCACATAACCAACAGTGATGTGAATTATACATTTTTTTTCTCTCTCTCTCTCTCTCTCTCTCTCTCACACACACACACACACACACACACACACACACACACACCACACGAGCATACAAACACACACACACACACGCTCGCGCGCGCGTGCAAGCGCCTGTATGCACTCACAGACAGACAGACAGAGAGAGAGACAGAGAGACAGACAGACAGACAGACAGAGACACAGAGGGAGAGCACTGCACCCACTAGCACAGATGAGGGAGTACTCGATGACGCAGGGGTAGAGGTAGCTGCCAGCCTTTTCCAGCACTCGGCCCATCAGGGCGTCCCAGTGGCACTTCAGTTCCGGCAGCACTCCTTTCACTGCGTCTGCCGGGCCATTGGTCGCTATCATCACGGTTGTCGTCGTCGTCGTCATCATCATCATCATAACCATCGTCGTCGTCGTCGTCGTCTCGTCTGTATTCATCAATCGTCATCATCGTCGTCGTCGTCGTCGTCGTCGTCGTCGTCGTCGACGTCGTCGTCGTCATCAAGTTCATAGTCGTCGTCGTTGTCGTTGTAGTCATCATCATCATCATCGTCATCATCATATTATGAACGCCGTCGTCGTCGTCATCATCATCACGTTCATAGTCGTCGTCGTTGTCGTTGTAGTCATCATCATCATCATCATCGTCATCATCATATTATGAACGCCGTCATCGTCGTCGTCATCATCATCATCATCATCATCACACACCATCATCATCGTCGTCGTCGTCTTCGTCGTCGTCATCGTCATCGTCGTCATCATCATTATCATCATCACAGCAGCAGCAGCAGCAGCAGCAGCATCACCACCACCACCATCACTACCACCACCACCACCAAGTAGTAGTAGTAGTAGTAGTAGTAGTAGTAGTAGTAGTAGTAGTAGTAGTAGGCCTCCGTCGGTCATAGCTGAACATGGACAGAGTATATTCGACCTAAGATTTATATCTGTCCAGGCTGCCCATCACCACCACCACCACCACCACCACCAGCATCATCATCATCATCAACCGCACATCATCATCATCATCATCATCATCATCATATGCATCATCATCATCACGAACGCAGTCATCATCGTCTTTATCTTGATCATTCAAAGTGGCCACACTCATTATCGTTGCCGGCATCATCATCTTCGTAGCTTATGGGCAGTGTTATCAACGTTTGTCGTTGGGCTTGTCAGACGCGCTAAGGTCTGAAGGGAAAACACCTATACTAACACCGCCCCTCTCATACAACACACCCACACCCAAACACAACGTTAACAAATAAACAATATATTTATTTAATACGACACGCTGTCGAGCATGCACACACCACCATTCTGCACGATAGACCCTCCCAACATCAACAGTACACACAACACAAAATATCCAACCAACAAGCACAAGCGTACATCAAAACCAGGCTGCCAAGCAACCACCCACTGGTGACCAACAAGTCGCACAACTCTTGGACCACAGTAATGGCCACTTCAATTTGTTATGATGCACCAAACTTCCACTGAACGACCCCACAAACCATATGAGCCATCAACTTATTGTCGTAACAGATTCTGTCCAGGTGAAATCCCCACAATCTCAAACTAGGCACGCTGTAACTTGTGGGACACACAATTTGGCTCGGTTAATCTGTTATTGCTCACCACACCGTTGATGATGGAGTAACGCGGACAAAGGCGACGAAGACGACGATACAGAAGACGATGAACACGCTACTAGGTTGAAGAGTTGAAAATAAGAAGTCGAGGGTTATACTGCAGAAACGCGCAATCACAGCCTAAGACACCAGCCGACTAACGCACTGGAAATCAGCTGCCCGAAGATGTGGATGTAACAGCAGTGATGAGTCTGCACCACCACCAAACATGGGCGCGCGTGCTTCCTAGCACGCCCACAACTGCGGCAGGGCTGCAAGCCCGTGCCCCCCCCCCCCCCCCCCCCCCCCCTGGGTCAGCTCCGCCTGGGTCAGCTCCTCAGGCCGTCACATCAGCCCAGACGTCTGGTCAACACCAGGTGCTGCTCATCCACACTGGAAGCGGTGGCGCCAACGAAAATGACACACCCGAGAACCTTGAACGAAACAACAACGTAGGGAGGCGCCACACACTGACTACACCCCTACACATAAATTTACGTGGCGTCACCAGAATCGCACCTTGATCTGAATCGTGACCCACTTTTACATAGAACGGAGACTCCACTTGGTGGGTCAGGAACAGCCTCCCGAAAACCACACCTCTCAGGTCCGAAAGACCCAACGCCAAGAGTCCTGTTCGACACCCCAGCCAGAGACAGAACTGAATTTAGCGCGCCCTGCGCGCTCGCAGGTAAAATGCGGACACTCACTCAACATGACTGTACGTGCACAAGACAAACACACACTGCACGGGACGAAACGCGACGCACCGGTTCTGGGTTTGACATTCGCTCAACCCCGGGTGTTTAACGCACGGAAGTTCTGCCTTACCAACCAACAGGGCGTCCGTGAAACGCCAAACTGACAAACTGTTAGACATGTTCCCGGGTGTGTCACGTTCTCCCTCCTTCCACCGCCTCCTTCTCTATCTTTGATGCATCGTCACACAAAACCGAGCTCTGGGTCATGACAAACCCCCCCTCCTAAAGATCCAATCCCCAATGGATTTCAAGAACCAAGACATGACACAGAGCGACGCTGCCCCGTACCCCCAAAACACGTATGACCACTTTAAACCAGGACTAGTAGCCATCACCCCTGGGCAACACCCAAATGCTGCGAAACCCCTCCAGCCTGAACCCCAGTGGGACACCCGATCCAACTTGGCAAAACTCCTCCTACATCCTGCTGAGAAAATCAGCCACTATATTGTCCCTCCCAGGGATTGCCTCCACCACTACTGCTTGCACATTCACTGGGGGTTGTAGCTCTGCAGGCCGCTCCATGAACTCCTTAAGCAGATTGGCATGGAACAACTTGCTCCTCGGCCCCATCTGGACCTTGTAGTCCACCTCACCAACCCTGCCCGTCACTTGGTATGGGCCCCGCCAGCCCAGCTCCAGCTTGTTGTGTTTCAATGGCCGTAGGACCAACACTCTAGACCCGACTGGAAACGACCGTCTCCTCGCCCGGAGATCAAAGTGTCGCTTGTACACCCCAGCAGCAGTGGCGACGTGTTCCTGTGCCAAAGTACATGTCTCAGCAATCTTGTTCCTGAGGTCCACCACATACTCAATGGATGTCTTTAGCTCAGCCTCCTCAGGGCGCACCCACGACTCCTTCAGTATCTGCATAGGTCCCCGCACCGCTCGTCCATATAACAGTTCAAAGGGGGAAAACCCCGTACTGGCCTGCGGTACTTCCCGGTAGGCAAAGAGCAGCGCCGGTAGCCACCGATCCCACTCATCTGGCTTGTCCTGTACCAAACGGCGCATCATCCTCTTGAGGGTCCCATTGAACCTTTCCACGAGTCCGTTGCACTGAGCGTGGTACGGCGTGGTATTCAAACCCTTTATGGCCAGCAGACGGTACACTTCCTTCATCACCTGCCCAGTGAACTGGGATCCTCGATCCGTAAGCTCCTGCTTGGGTATGCCAGTTCGTGACCACATGGTGAATGCAGCCTCGGCCACCTCCTCTGCCGTGATGTATCTTAACGGCATCGCTTCCGGGTACCTGGTGGTGTAGTCTACCATGACAAGTATGTACCGATGACCTCGTCCAGACATCGGCGTCAACGGACCAATCAGATCTAGACCAACCTTGGTAAAGGGTTCCTGCTCCAAGGGCATCTCGACCAAGGGTACCGGTGGAACCCGACCCTTGTCGATGGTGCGCTGACACTGCGGGCATGACTGGCAAAATCTCACGATGTCGGCGCAGATTCCTGGCCAGTAGAAGTGAGGCAGAATCCTGGACTTGGTCTTCGTGGTTCCAAGATGCCCTGACATGGGAACCTCGTGGCCTAAAGCCAGCACGGTGGGCCTGATCTCTTTCGGTACACACACCTGAGTACATGCTTCCTGGGTTCCCTGAAACCTCCTGATCAACACCCCCGCTTTCTTAAAGTAACTAACTTTCCCCGTCCTCGTCCGGACCTCAGTCTTATCCTCGTACGCCTTCCTTGCTCTACTCAAGGTGGGGTCTTCTCTTTGTTTCTTGATCAACTCATCTGAAGTAGCGATCGACAACTGACTCCTCAGGGACAATGGTCGCTGGGGTTCCTTGTCCTTCCGGGCCTGAGCTCTCGTCTGTACAACCGCGAGGGTGTCTGGCACAGCATAGACGGGAACTCGTTCTAAAGGCGCTCCTCGTTTCCGCTGGATAAAATTTCCAATGAGGACCTCTTCAACTGGACGTTCCATGACGAGGGCGCGGAAACTCACTGTGACAAACGGCGAGACGATGTCAACCAGCGCCACTGGTAGTCGAACCTGACACCGGGACTCAGCCAACGTGATCAGGACGGTATCTCCTGTGTACTGATCAGGATGTACCAGATGAGAAGCCACCACTGAATAACCCGCTCCTGTGTCCCTAATCCCTGTACCACAGTGCCGTTGACCTGAATCTCGCACCTAGGGGAATAAGGCTTCTTGGCACATGACACACACAGCAAAGGGGGGGACTTCAACACATCTTTAGCAGCCTCCGGCACATTAACTGCCCCTACCGTGTTACGACGTGGGCACTCCCTAACTATGTGGCCTGTCTCCCCACACAGGAAACACCTTACTGTATTCCTCGAGCGGGGGGGGGCTTGAGGGGCAGTGGTTGGGGTTGCTGCTGTCCGGTAGTTTGAGTCCTAGGCTGAGGCTCTGACTCCTTGGGGTACATGCGCCGTAACTCCTCTCTCTCCTTTTTGCAGTCGCGCCCCAGTCGCCTGGCCTCTGCCACCACAGTAGCCTCCCGGGCCACCTCTGTCGCTGTTGCCGGGGAGACGCGACGCACCTCAGTGGTCAAGTCGGGGGTCAAGATCCGATACATCTGTTCCTGTAGAAACAAGTCCCTGAGATCGGTCGCCGACTGCGGATCCTTCCCTGCTGCCAGGCACCACAAATCCAGGCAGGCGACCATCCTGTCCAGCAGCTGCTCAAAGGTTTCGTCCTGCTCCTTCTTCATCGCCCGGAAGCGTTGCCGGTATGCCTCTGCATCCAGCCGGAAAAACTTAAGCAAAGCCGCCTTGACCTGGCCGTAGTCAGTGAGATCCTGCGGGCGTAGTCTCAGCACTGCCTCCCTCGCCTTGCCCCTCAAGAGCGCCACCAACCTCATCGACCACGACTTCTGCTTCCACTGGCACAAACTTGCCATCCTCTCGAAATGGGACAGATAGGCGTCGACATCCTCTCCATCCCGAAACGGGTCAAGATGTACACTGGTGGCCTCCGCCTGGTCTTCCTTCCTCTTAATCTCTTTCTCCCTTCTATCCTCGTCCCTCAGTGCCTGAGCTTCCTCCTTGATAGCCTGCTCGCGCTCTCTATCCAGCCGCTGCTGCTCCACCTCACGCTTGAAATTAACTTCCTCGCGCTTGAGCCGCAACTCTTCCTCCTTGGCCTCGCGCTTAAACCGCAACTCTTCCTCCTTGCGAGCCTCCTCCTTCTTAAAAGCCTCGCGCCTGAGGGCCTCCTCTTTCTCCTGCGCATCTCGCTTGAGACGTAACTCCTCTTCCCTGGCCTCCTGCTCTCTTTCCTGACGGGCCACCTCGTCCATGCGTCGGCCTACAAAGTCTGCTAACTCCCCTCCCTGTAACCCCATGCTTCGACCTAACCGAACATATTTGTCAGCCAGTGTGTCCAGCTGTTGCTCCGCCATAACCTCCTTCACTAACTTACCTGCACGCTCCTTAACTACCGGAGACGTTGCCGCAGGAGTATGAAGTCCTGAGCCCTTAGCCAGTTGTGAACGCAACTTACGGTCACCCGGGGTGTGCGACATACTGAACTGACTATCCTACTCCAAACCGCGACTGACGCGCACGATTGCCACAGAGCACTAAAACCTATGCCAATACCCGGAGAAAAAATCCATAACCAAAACCAGTTACTTCCCCCAAATTGTAATAAACCCCTGGAGTCAAACTCAACCAATGTACGGAACTGAGCCCCACCTACGTATACCTTTACACTCCCCAAGGGTGTGTGACAACCGTGATAACAGGCCAGCTACCAAGCACAATACACCCCTGCTCAATGCTTACCAAACATAGGCATAATCACCAACAAATCATACTCATCATCATCAAAATCATCATCAATACAATGCAATAGCCCACAACCAAAATCACATCATGATCATTTTCAAATCAATTCATACCCCGATCAAGTTCTCTTGACATGGCCAGACCCCACAACCACACAGGGAGGGACCCCACAACCAAAACGACACAGCATCAACCTAATACACAAAATTATCCACTATCATTACACACACAAACCCCAAAACCCAGTATCCGCACACTTCTAACTTAACACCCCAACCAACCATCCCACTAACTACACACTAATACATAACGACACAAGACAGGACAAGGAACTGAGGTCATGCTTGACAGCCACTCACAGTTCTAATCACGCCCCCTCCCTAACCAAGGCGCGCACCCAACCAACCACCCGCTAAACTACCCCCTCCCCCCCCTAATCTACCTAACCCAACACAAAAGGTACCCCGCATCTCCACCACGTTGTCAGACGCGCTAAGGTCTGAAGGGAAAACACCTATACTAACACCGCCCCTCTCATACAACACACCCACACCCAAACACAACGTTAACAAATAAACAATATATTTATTTAATACGACACGCTGTCGAGCATGCACACACCACCATTCTGCACGATAGACCCTCCCAACATCAACAGTACACACAACACAAAATATCCAACCAACAAGCACAAGCGTACATCAAAACCAGGCTGCCAAGCAACCACCCACTGGTGACCAACAAGTCGCACAACTCTTGGACCACAGTAATGGCCACTTCAATTTGTTATGATGCACCAAACTTCCACTGAACGACCCCACAAACCATATGAGCCATCAACTTATTGTCGTAACAGATTCATGTCCAGGTGAAATCCCCACAATCTCAAACTAGGCACGCTGTAACTTGTGGGACACACAATTTGGCTCGGTTAATCTGTTATTGCTCACCACACCGTTGATGATGGAGTAACGCGGACAAAGGCGACGAAGACGACGATACAGAAGACGATGAACACGCTACTAGGTTGAAGAGTTGAAAATAAGAAGTCGAGGGTTATACTGCAGAAACGCGCAATCACAGCCTAAGACACCAGCCGACTAACGCACTGGAAATCAGCTGCCCGAAGATGTGGATGTAACAGCAGTGATGAGTCTGCACCACCACCAAACATGGGCGCGCGTGCTTCCTAGCACGCCCACAACTGCGGCAGGGCTGCAAGCCCGTGCCCCCCCCCCCCCCCCCCGGGTCAGCTCCGCCTGGGTCAGCTCCGCCTGGGTCAGCTCCTCAGGCCGTCACATCAGCCCAGACGTCTGGTCAACACCGGGTGCTGCTCATCCACACTGGAAGCGGTGGCGCTAACGAAAATGACACACCCGAGAACCTTGAACGAAACAACAACGTAGGGAGGCGCCACACACTGACTACACCCTACACATAAATTTACGTGGCGTCACCAGAATCGCACCTTGATCTGAATCGTGACCCACTTTTACATAGAACGGAGACTCCACTTGGTGGGTCAGGAACAGCCTCCCGAAAACCACACCTCTCAGGTCCGAAAGACCCAACGCCAAGAGTCCTGTTCGACACCCCAGCCAGAGACAGAACTGAATTTAGCGCGCCCTGCGCGCTCGCAGGTAAAATGCGGACACTCACTCAACATGACTGTACGTGCACAAGACAAACACACACTGCACGGGACGAAACGCGACGCACCGGTTCTGGGTTTGACATTCGCTCAACCCCGGGTGTTTAACGCACGGAAGTTCTGCCTTACCAACCAACAGGGCGTCCGTGAAACGCCAAACTGACAAACTGTTAGACATGTTCCCGGGTGTGTCACGTTCTCCCTCCTTCCACCGCCTCCTTCTCTATCTTTGATGCCACGTCACACAAAACCGAGCTCTGGGTCATGACAAACCCCCCCTCCTAAAGATCCAATCCCCAATGGATTTCAAGAACCAAGACATGACACAGAGCGACGCTGCCCCGTACCCCCAAAACACGTATGACCACTTTAAACCAGGACTAGTAGCCATCACCCCCTGGGCAACACCCAAATGCTGCGAAACCCCTCCAGCCTGAACCCCAGTGGGACACCCGATCCAACTTGGCAAAACTCCTCCTACATCCTGCTGAGAAAATCAGCCACTATATTGTCCCTCCCAGGGATTGCCTCCACCACTACCGCTTGCACATTCACTGGGGGTTGTAGCTCTGCAGGCCGCTCCATGAACTCCTTAAGCAGATTGGCATGAAACAACTTGCTCCTCGGCCCCATCTGGACCTTGTAGTCCACCTCACCAACCCTGCCCGTCACTTGGTATGGGCCCCGCCAGCCCAGCTCCAGCTTGTTGTGTTTCAATGGCCGTAGGACCAACACTCTAGACCCGACTGGAAACGACCGTCTCCTCGCCCGGAGATCAAAGTGTCGCTTGTACACCCCAGCAGCAGTGGCGACGTGTTCCTGTGCCAAAGTACATGTCTCAGCAATCTTGTTCCTGAGGTCCACCACATACTCAATGGATGTCTTTAGCTCAGCCTCCTCAGGGCGCACCCACGACTCCTTCAGTATCTGCATAGGTCCCCGCACCGCTCGTCCATATAACAGTTCAAAGGGGGAAAACCCCGTACTGGCCTGCGGTACTTCCGGTAGGCAAAGAGCAGCGCCGGTAGCCACCGATCCCACTCATCTGGCTTGTCCTGTACCAAACGGCGCATCATCCTCTTGAGGGTCCCATTGAACCTTTCCACGAGTCCGTTGCACTGAGCGTGGTACGGCGTGGTATTCAAACCCTTTATGGCCAGCAGACGGTACACTTCCTTCATCACCTGCCCAGTGAACTGGGATCCTCGATCCGTAAGCTCCTGCTTGGGTATGCCAGTTCGTGACCACATTGTGAATGCAGCCTCGGCCACCTCCTCTGCCGTGATGTATCTTAACGGCATCGCTTCCGGGTACCTGGTGGTGTAGTCTACCATGACAAGTATGTACCGATGACCTCGTCCAGACATCGGCGTCAACGGACCGATCAGATCTAGACCAACCTTGGTAAAGGGCTCCTGCTCCAAGGGCATCTCGACCAAGGGTACCGGTGGAACCCGACCCTTGTCGATGGTGCGCTGACACTGCGGGCATGACTGGCAAAATCTCACGATGTCGGCGCAGATTCCTGGCCAGTAGAAGTGAGGCAGAATCCTGGACTTGGTCTTCGTGGTTCCAAGATGCCCTGACATGGGAACCTCGTGGCCTAAAGCCAGCACGGTGGGCCTGATCTCTTTCGGTACACACACCTGAGTACATGCTTCCTGGGTTCCCTGAAACCTCCTGATCAACACCCCCGCTTTCTTAAAGTAACTAACTTTCCCCGTCCTCGTCCGGACCTCAGTCTTATCCTCGTACGCCTTCCTTGCTCTACTCAAGGTGGGGTCTTCTCTTTGTTTCTTGATCAACTCATCTGAAGTAGCGATCGACAACTGACTCCTCAGGGACAATGGTCGCTGGGGTTCCTTGTCCTTCCGGGCCTGAGCTCTTGTCTGTACAACCGCGAGGGTGTCTGGCACAGCATAGACGGGAACTCGTTCTAAAGGCGCTCCTCGTTTCCGCTGGATAAAATTTCCAATGAGGACCTCTTCAACTGGACGTTCCATGACGAGGGCGCGGAAACTCACTGTGACAAACGGCGAGACGATGTCAACCAGCGCCACTGGTAGTCGAACCTGACACCGGGACTCAGCCAACGTGATCAGGACGGTATCTCCTGTGTACTGATCAGGATGTACCAGATGAGAAGCCACCACTGAATAACCCGCTCCTGTGTCCCTAATCCCCTGTACCACAGTGCCGTTGACCTGAATCTCGCACCTAGGGAATAAGGCTTCTTGGCACATGACACACACAGCAAAGGGGGGGACTTCAACACATCTTTAGCAGCCTCCGGCACATTAACTGCCCCTACCGTGTTACGACGTGGGCACTCCCTAACTATGTGGCCTGTCTCCCCACACAAGAAACACCTTACTATATTCCTCGAGCGGGGGGGCTTGAGGGGCAGTGGTTGGGGTTGCTGCTGTCCGGTAGTTTGAGTCCTAGGCTGAGGCTCTGACTCCTTGGGGTACATGCGCCGTAACTCCTCTCTCTCCTTTTTGCAGTCGCGCCCCAGTCGCCTGGCCTCTGCCACCACAGTAGCCTCCGGGCCACCTCTGTCGCTGCTGCCGGGGAGACGCGACGCACCTCAGTGGTCAAGTCGGGGGTCAAGATCCGATACATCTGTTCCTGTAGAAACAAGTCCCTGAGATCGGTCGCCGACTGCGGATCCTTCCCTGCTGCCAGGCACCACAAATCCAGGCAGGCGACCATCCTGTCCAGCAGCTGCTCAAAGGTTTCGTCCTGCTCCTTCTTCATCGCCCGGAAGCGTTGCCGGTATGCCTCTGCATCCAGCCGGAAAAACTTAAGCAAAGCCGCCTTGACCTGGCCGTAGTCAGTGAGATCCTGCGGGCGTAGTCTCAGCACTGCCTCCCTCGCCTTGCCCCTCAAGAGCGCCACCAACCTCATCGACCACGACTTCTGCTTCCACTGGCACAAACTCGCCATCCTCTCGAAATGGGACAGATAGGCGTCGACATCCTCTCCATCCCGAAACGGGTCAAGATGTACACTGGTGGCCTCCGCCTGGTCTTCCTTCCTCTTAATCTCTTTCTCCCTTCTATCCTCGTCCCTCAGTGCCTGAGCTTCCTCCTTGATAGCCTGCTCGCGCTCTCTATCCAGCCGCTGCTGCTCCACCTCACGCTTGAAATTAACTTCCTCGCGCTTGAGCCGCAACTCTTCCTCCTTGGCCTCGCGCTTAAACCGCAACTCTTCCTCCTTGCGAGCCTCCTCCTTCTTAAAAGCCTCGCGCCTGAGGGCCTCCTCTTTCTCCTGCGCATCTCGCTTGAGACGTAACTCCTCTTCCCTGGCCTCCTGCTCTCTTTCCTGACGGGCCACCTCGTCCATGCGTCGGCCTACAAAGTCTGCTAACCCCCCTCCCTGTAACCCCATGCTTCGACCTAACCGAACATATTTGTCAGCCAGTGTGTCCAGCTGTTGCTCCGCCATAACCTCCTTCACTAACTTACCTGCACGCTCCTTAACTACCGGAGACGTTGCCGCAGGAGTATGAAGTCCTGAGCCCTTAGCCAGTTGTGAACGCAACTTACGGTCACCCGGGGTGTGCGACATACTGAACTGACTATCCTACTCCAAACCGCGACTGACGCGCACGATTGCCACAGAGCACTAAAACCTGCTCAACCAATCATGACTGCAAATCCCAAACGGACTATGAACATGGACCAAATGGAATATCCATGTGTCTGTGGAAAGCGTTTCGCTACCACCCGTGGCATGAAGATCCACAGAACAAAGATGGGATGTGTGAAGACTCATCTGAATGAGCAGCAGCGCACTGCATCAGCAGATAAGACGTCGGAAGACCAAGGCCAGGATTTAAACCACAGTGCCAAGGACATCCACGCTGTTGGTTCGGATGAGGAATTTGCACAGGCCCTCGATGCCAGGCGCCTGAAACTCAACCTGCCACGAGCAAACGAAACTGAAGATTGGGAGAAACTGGATGCCAAAATCGTCCAAAGACTCGATGCACTGATAGGGAAAAGCACCCTGGAACACAAACTAGCCACATATGGGGACATTGTGTATGCCACATGTAGAGACGCCTATGGAGCAAAACTACCCAAAGAGAAAACACCTCCAAAGAAATCCAGACGCCAAGAAAAGATGGACAAGATCAGGGTCCAAAAGAAAAACCTCAAGATGCAAATGAAGACCGCACTGCCAGCTGAAAAACAAGGCTTGGAAAAACTGTGGAAAGACCTGAAAGAAAAACACAGTGCCCTCAGCAAAGCGGAATCTGCGAGGAAGAGGAAGAGCAAAAAGAAGAAGACACAAGAGCGCTTCTTCAGAGACCCCTTCCAGTTTGCCAGAACACTGTTTGAGCAGCCAAAATCTGGGACCCTAAGTGTGGACAAAGGAGTTCTTGAGCAGCATCTGAGGAAAACATACTCTGACCCACAGAGCAAAGCACCACTCGACATTCAAGGTCTGGTGTGGCCAACCAACCCTCAGGAACAGTTCAATGGCAAGCCTCCAACGTTGGCGGAAATCAAGAAGGTGGTCGACAAAGCCAGAGCCAAATCATCACCAGGGCCAAACGGAATACCTTACCAGCTTTACAAGAAATGTCCCAAGGTGCTGGAGTGGCTCCACAGGCTGCTGCGATCGGCTTGGAGAAACCAGAAGATCAGCGGCCAGTGGATGACGGCAGATGGTGTGTACATCCCCAAAGAGCAAAACTCAAGTGACATTAGCCAGTTCAGGCCAATATCACTACTGAATGTCGAAGGGAAAATCTTCTTCTCTGTCATGGCAGCAAGGCTGACCAAGTACCTGATGGAAAACAAGTACTTGGATGTGTCAGTCCAGAAAGGTGGCATCCCAGGCGTGGCGGGCTGTGTAGAACACGCCACAATGATCTGGGATGCAATCCAAAAAGCAAAAACAGAAAAGAGAGACCTGGACGTAGTGTGGCTTGATCTGGCAAACGCATATGGATCTGTGCCCCATGAGATGATACAGTTGGCTCTTGAGATGTACCATGTGCCAAAGAACATCCGCGACATGCTCAAGAAGTACTTCAATGGCTTCTCAATGCGGTTCTCTACCAAGGAGTACACAACAGACTGGATCAACTTGGAAGTGGGTATTGCAATGGGCTGTGCAATTTCCCCAATACTGTTCGTGCTGGCAATGGAACTCATCTTGAAAGCAGCAACAAACAACGCGAGACAAACAGACCTTGGCGATGGATACAAGATGCCTCCTCTCAAGGCCTTCATGGATGACACTACAGTGATTTCATCCAGAGAAGACGAGACACGTCATGTGCTGGAGAGGCTGGACGACATAGTTGCCTCATCCAGAATGAAGTTCAAGCCAAAGAAATCACGGAGTCTCTCACTGAGAAAAGGAAAAGTGGCCGGATCTGTGGTCTTCAGTGTTGCCAACCAGGCCATTCCAACAGTCACAGAAGAACCAGTCAAGAGCCTTGGAAGATGGTATGATGATACGCTGAAAGACACACAAAGAGCAAAAGAAACCAAGCAGATGGCGGAGGAAGGCTTGGAGACCATTGACCAGTGTGGGCTCCCTGGCAAATACAAGGTCTGGTGTCTGCAGTTCATGCTGATACCAAAGCTGCTATGGCCTCTGATGATATACGACATCTGCACCAGCATAGTGGAGGCAATGGAAGCCAAAATCAACAAGTTCACAAGGAAATGGCTTGGTGTCCCACCCTGTCTGACTGACATAGCGCTGTACTGTCGCCAAGCAAAGCTGAAACTACCCCTGAAATCCATCCTGGAGGAATACAAAGCAGGGAAGATCAGACTTCAAAGCATGCTGGAGGACTCAGGAGACAAGGTGGTAGAAGCAATTAAGCCCCAGCTGAAGACAGGCAGAAAATGGAAAGTTCAAGAGGCGATGGATTCTGCAAAAGAAAGTCTCAAGATCAGAGAAATAACAGGACACACACAGACCAACAGACAGGGACTGGGGGTGACCAAAACTGAATGGTGGTCAAAGGCCAAAGGAAAAGCCAAAAGAGACATGATGATTCAGGAGATGAGAAAAGAAGAAGACCAAAAAAGACTCCAAAAAGCAGTCCAGCAGAGCCAGCAAGGGCAATGGACAACGTGGGAGAATGCACTCCAAAGAAGTCTCACTTGGAATGACATTTGGCACATGGCCCCTCTCAGGATCAGCTTCATTCTCAGATCTGCATATGACCTTCTGCCCTCAAATGCAAACCTGGTGAAGTGGGGGAAAACAGACGATCCTGCATGCCCCCTCTGCCATGAAAAACAAACAGTGGAGCATGTCCTAAGCTCATGTAAAGTAGCCCTGGCTCAAGGAAGGTACACATGGAGGCACAACCAAGTGCTCAAAGAAATTGTACAAGTAGTCTGGGCTAGTACCAACACCACAAAAGGGAAAATCAGGACTCCAAAAGCACCCGCAACATTCTTCACGGCAGGAGGCAGCAAATCATGGCCAAGAACAACAGTGCCACTCGAAACATGCAGGCAGAGTCTGCTGGACGGGGCAGATGACTGGGAGTGCACTGCAGACCTCCCAGAATGGAAGAGTCACCCAGAGATCATCAGCAAGAGTGGCATGAGACCAGACATAGTAGTCCACTCTAAGTCAACCAAGCAGCTGATCATGATCGAGCTCACGGTGCCATATGAGAACAGAATGGAGGCAGCTCAAATCTACAAGACTGAAAAGTATGCTGATCTGGCAAACAGCCTGAGGAGAGAAGGCTATCAGGTCAAAGTCCTCACTGCAGAAATTGGAGCTAGGGGGTTTGTAGGAACGTCTGCATACAGCCTCATGAAACAGCTCTCAGTTGCAGGGAAGGAAAAAACCAGAGCCCTGAAAGCAATGGCAGAAGCGGCAGAGAGGTGTTCAAGCTGGATCTGGTCAAGGAGGAACAAAAGTGAACTTCATAAGGCTTAATTTCCCTACAAATATCAGGTGTCCCTGTGGCTCAGTGGTTAAAGCGCGAGTCATTAAGTGGAAAATGAGCATGTCCAGAGGGTCATGGGTTCGAATCCCAGCCATGGCTCGTCCCAAGATGGGAAAAAAAGGGGCAGCAGAGGGACATCCGGAGTCATGAACCGGGTGTGGCCCAACCCCCCTAGAGTGTCAGGAGATAAGGGCCGAAACACTTGCTTGAAGGGGGCTTCTCTTCTGAGGACTCTCTGCTGCCACGCTCTCCACGAGTTTCTTTCTACTATGCCAATACCCGAGAAAAAATCCATAACCAAAACCAGTTACTTCCCCCAAATTGTAATAAACCCCTGGAGTCAAACTCAACCAATGTACGGAACTGAGCCCCACCTACGTATACCTTTACACTCCCCAAGGGTGTGTGACAACCGTGATAACAGGCCAGCTACCAAGCACAATACACCCCTGCTCAATGCTTACCAAACATAGGCATAATCACCAACAAATCATACTCATCATCATCAAAATCATCATCAATACAATGCAATAGCCCACAACCAAAATCACATCATGATCATTTTCAAATCAATTCATACCCCGATCAAGTTCTCTTGACATGGCCAGACCCCACAACCACACAGGGAGGGACCCCACAACCAAAACGACACAGCATCAACCTAATACACAAAATTATCCACTATCATTACACACACAAACCCCAAAACCCAGTATCCGCACACTTCTAACTTAACACCCCAACCAACCATCCCACTAACTACACACTAATACATAACGACACAAGACAGGACAAGGAACTGAGGTCATGCTTGACAGCCACTCACAGTTCTAATCACGCCCCCTCCCTAACCAAGGCGCGCACCCAACCAACCACCCGCTAAACTACCCCCCCCCCCCTAATCTACCTAACCCAACACAAAAGGTACCCCGCATCTCCACCACGTTGTCAGACGCGCTAAGGTCTGAAGGGAAAACACCTATACTAACACCGCCCCTCTCATACAACACACCCACACCCAAACACAACGTTAACAAATAAACAATATATTTATTTAATACGACACGCTGTCGAGCATGCACACACCACCATTCTGCACGATAGACCCTCCCAACATCAACAGTACACACAACACAAAATATCCAACCAACAAGCACAAGCGTACATCAAAACCAGGCTGCCAAGCAACCACCCACTGGTGACCAACAAGTCGCACAACTCTTGGACCACAGTAATGGCCACTTCAATTTGTTATGATGCACCAAACTTCCACTGAACGACCCCACAAACCATATGAGCCATCAACTTATTGTCGTAACAGATTCTGTCCAGGTGAAATCCCCACAATCTCAAACTAGGCACGCTGTAACTTGTGGGACACACAATTTGGCTCGGTTAATCTGTTATTGCTCACTACACCGTTGATGATGGAGTAACGCGGACAAAGGCGACGAAGACGACGATACAGAAGACGATGAACACGCTACTAGGTTGAAGAGTTGAAAATAAGAAGTCGAGGGTTATACTGCAGAAACGCGCAATCACAGCCTAAGACACCAGCCGACTAACGCACTGGAAATCAGCTGCCCGAAGATGTGGATGTAACAGCAGTGATGAGTCTGCACCACCACCAAACATGGGCGCGCGTGCTTCCTAGCACGCCCACAACTGCGGCAGGGCTGCAAGCCCGTGCCCCCCCCCCCCCCCCCCCCCGGGTCAGCTCCGCCTGGGTCAGCTCCTCAGGCCGTCACATCAGCCCAGACGTCTGGTCAACACCGGGTGCTGCTCATCCACACTGGAAGCGGTGGCGCTAACGAAAATGACACACCCGAGAACCTTGAACGAAACAACAACGTAGGGAGGCGCCACACACTGACTACACCCCTACACATAAATTTACGTGGCGTCACCAGAATCGCACCTTGATCTGAATCGTGACCCACTTTTACATAGAACGGAGACTCCACTTGGTGGGTCAGGAACAGCCTCCCGAAAACCACACCTCTCAGGTCCGAAAGACCCAACGCCAAGAGTCCTGTTCGACACCCCAGCCAGAGACAGAACTGAATTTAGCGCGCCCTGCGCGCTCGCAGGTAAAATGCGGACACTCACTCAACATGACTGTACGTGCACAAGACAAACACACACTGCACGGGACGAAACGCGACGCACCGGTTCTGGGTTTGACATTCGCTCAACCCCGGGTGTTTAACGCACGGAAGTTCTGCCTTACCAACCAACAGGGCGTCCGTGAAACGCCAAACTAACAAACTGTTAGACATGTTCCCGGGTGTGTCACGTTCTCCCTCCTTCCACCGCCTCCTTCTCTATCTTTGATGCCACGTCACACAAAACCGAGCTCTGGGTCATGACAGGGCTCACAGTCGTCATCGTGTGTGCCATCATCGGATCTATGATCCTCGCAAGAACTCTGCCAGAACTCTACACTTGTACATCCCATCTGACACACTAAGGGTCCTCTGCTGACACCGGACCCGTGTCTAAAGTCTTCCACGTCAACAGTCAACAGCATGGCTGCAACAGGTGTCTGTTGATCAGCCGCGCAGACCTGTCTGTACACCCTCTGGCTCTCTGCCAGACTCTCCCCACCACTGTCCTCTTTCAGACCACAGTGACAGACATTTCTTCTCATCGAGTACTGATGCTGACCAGTCACGAGTTGTCGTTTCTTCATCCACTTCTGTTACGACTGTTATTACTGTGTTGAGCACGACAGGCTATTGCGGTGTGTGTGTGTGTGTGTGTGTGTGTGTGTGTGTGTGTGCGTGCGTGTGTGTGTGTGTGTGTGTGTGTGTGTGTGTGTGTGTGTGTGTGTGTGTGTGTGTATGTGTGTGTGTGTGTGTGTGTGTGTGTGTGTGTGTGTGCGTGTGTGTGTGTGTGTGCGTGTGTGTGTGCGTGTGTGTGTGTGTGTGCATGTGTGTGTGTGTGTGTGTGTGTGTGTGTGTGTGTGTGTATATACATTGTGAATATACATGTTCAATATGTGTGTGTTATGTGCGTGTTTAACGGCGTTCTGTAAACCATCATCACCACCATCACCACCACCACAGCCACCACGACAACGACGACCACCACCACCACCACCACCATCATCATCATCATCATCATCATAGCATCAGCATCAGCAGCAGCATCATATCATCATCATAATCATCATCATCACGTCGTCGTCGTTGTCGTCGTCGTCGTCGTATTCGTCGTCGTCGTCGTCGACATTATCATCGTCATTAGTTCATACACTCGTTTAATTTTCATCCTATCGGAATCTCGGCGCTTGAGTCGCTCTTTATTCTTCTCTGTACCAACAATTACATTCCACATCCTTTTTGCGCCCAGTTTGAGGAGGTAAGCGACAGACTGTTTGCTTCTCGTTTTCAGTGTCTTGAATGTCGTTTGGCCTGTCTGAGGAAGACCAAAAAGGCCGAAACGCGTCGTTTTTGTCTTGTAATTCATTTGTTACTTTCATACGGCGGCATATCATTTATTCTTTTAAGCTTGTTTCAATTTCCGTCTACAGTCATCTTACTTTGAAACTAAATTGTATTTGCCGTTATTATCATCAGCAGCAGCAGCAGCATCACCGATCTCATCGTCAGTCTTTATTATCATTGTCCGACAATGAAGCTTACATCTGAACAGAACATACACCACATCAGAACAATTACACACGCACACACACACAATCAAACAAAAAACCCTAAATGCACAGTCATGTAACTCATACCTGCGACATAAGCAGGGCCTTGTCGTTCCATATTTGAGAAGTTCACCAGTACAGTTTATGTATTATGTTAATAAGTTTATCTGTATAGTTCATTTATTATGTCATCAATGACTTCATTTTTTGCTAGTTAACTCTGTAGCATATACTCCATTTTGTCTGGAACGAAACTCTACTCTCTTTAATCTTTTGACAACCATGAAAGGGACTTTGTGACGTCGGATTAGCTACAATTCATTAAAAACAAACAAACAAACAAACAAAAAAACGTTAAAACCCCACCACTGGACTCTACATACCGTCTTTGACGTGTTCCGACACGTCGTGGACCGTTGTGACGTTGCCGGGTGGTGACGTCAGAGGGCGTGGTGACGTGTTTGTGTCCCGGCTGGCGATCTGGATCTGGTGCAGCGTTTCCACCACGATGGACCGTAGCCACACGCAGACGTTGGTGGCCGCCATGTGCATCAGACCGAAACGGCCGAAGGTCTTGTGGTGATTGATGCACATCTGTCGTACAAAGGAGGAAACTGTGACTGATGCATATATGTGTACAAAGGAGGAAACTGTGACTGATGCACATGTGTGTACAAAGAGGAAACTGTGATTTATGCATATCTGTGTACAAAGGAGGAAACTATGACGGATGCACATTTGTGTTCAAAGAGGAAACTGTGATTTATGCATGTCTGTGTACAAAAGAGGAAACTGTGACTGATGCACATTTGTGTACAAAGGAGGAAACTGTGATTGATGCACATTTGTTTACAAAGGAGGAAACTGTGATTGATGCACATTTGTGTACAAAGGATGAAACTGTGATTGATGCACATTTGTGTACAAGGAGGAAACTGTGATTGAGACACATGCATGTACAAAGGAGGAAACTGTAATTAATTAACATACGTATACAAAGGAGGAAACTGTGATTGATGCACATCTGTGTACAAAGGATGAAACTGTGATTGATGCACATATGTGTACAAAGAGGAAACTGTGATTGATGCACAAATGTCTGCAAAGAGGAAACTGCAATGAGTATATGTGTACAAATGATGAAACTGTGATTGATGCACGTCTGTGTACAAAGTAGGAAACTGTGATTGATGCACATCTGTGTACAAAGGAGGAAACTGTGACTGATGCACATCTGTGTACAAAAGAGGAAACTGTGACTGATGCACATTTGTGTACAAAGGAGGAAACTGTAATTGATTAACATATGTATACAAAGGAGGAAAGTGTGATTGATTAAGATATGTATACAAAGGAGGAAAGTGTGATTGATGCACATCTGTGGACATAAGGAGAAACTGTAATTGATGCACATCTGTGTTCAAAGGAGTACGCGGTGATTGATGCACATATGTGTACAAAGAGGAAACTGCGATTTACGCATATCTGTGTACAAAGGAGTAAACTGTGATTGATGCACATTTGTGTGCAAAGGAGGAAACTGTAATTGATTAACATATGTACACAAATGAGGAAACTGTGATTGATGCACATCTGTGTACAAATGAGGAAACTGTGACTGATGCACATCTGTGTACAAATGAGGAAACTGTGATTGATGCACATCTGTGTACAAATGAGGAAACTGTGACTGATGCACATCTGTGTACAAATGAGGAAACTGTGATTGATGCACATCTGTGTGCAAAGGAGGAAACTGTGATTGATGCACTGATGTGTACAAAGGAGGAAACTGTGATTGATGCACTGATGTGTACAAAGGAGGAAACTGTGATTGATGCACATCTGTGTACAAAGGAGGAAACTGTGATTGATTCACAGATGTGTACAAAAAGGAAACTGTAATTGATGCACATCTGTGTACATAAGGACAAACCGTGATTGATGCACGTCTGTGTACATAAGGTGAAACTGTGATTGATGCACATCTGTGTACATATGGTGAAACTGTAATTGATGCACATCTGTGTACATAAGGTGAAACTGTGATTGATGCACATCTGTGTACGTAAGGACAAACTCATCTGTAACGTATTGCATTCGGGGCGGATTGTATTGTCTTGCAGTCAACAGTATTGACTTGCGTTGCGTTGCATTTCTGTATCCACAAATACAGAATTCCTTCTTTATTTTATTGTACTCAACCGTTTTGTACTGTACTGTATTATTTTGTTTCGCATTGTATGACAGTGTACAGGATAGTATTGCACGGTATTGTATCGCATGCATTGTACTGAAGTGAACTGCGTTGCATCAACCTGAATTGGGTTACAGTGTGCTGTATCTTGCATTGTTATGTCATTGGATAATTTTCATCGTGACAGCAACTTTGTGTGAGAATCGGGTGTCTGCCCCAGACATGCATGTCACTACAACACAATGCCATTTGTTCTTCGCCCCCCCCCCCCCAGCCCCTCATCCTCCCCCCCCCCCCCCCCCCCCCCCCCCCCCCCCCCAACCTGCATCTACACTCTGACGCTCTTTACTTCCATGTTATATCATCACACACCAGCCGAACGAACACACGAGGACGAACCCCTCCGGGCTGTCACCATGGAGCGAAAAGAAACGGTTACATCTTAGCAAAGGAACAAAGAACAAAAGTGACCAATCAACGGTCACAACACTGAATGACACAGCAGCTGAACCACTGATATTATTCCTCAGGCGGGGAAGACTAAGCCAAGCTGAGATCGCAAGGGTCGTTCTCTGTCGCTTTTTTTTTTTTTTAAACACCTACACAAAACGTTAAAACAGATCTAGTTGCAAAGTGAGACGACTGACTGCAGGCGGAAATCTTAAACAAATCTGAAATTAATGTTAGCGAACCGCCAAGAGACACGTGGACAAACGAGTCACAAGACAAACAAAACACGACGCGTTTCGACCTCTTAAGTCTTCTTCAGGCAAGACACGAACAAATAAGACCACGAAAATAAACGAATTTGGTACTCAACTTCGATCTCTTCACTCTTCAGCGCTAGGTAGGCAGGCGTTGAAAGGGTGGGTTGGGGGCACGGGCATGGCAATGGAAAAAAAAAAAAAAAAAAAACCCACTGTAGACATCACGAGAAAAGGTCACGAATGGCACACAATTAAAGACGCTTTATCTTCAGTGATGACAAATCAGGATGACGCTGAGTGGTGCAGGAAGGGTTTTCGATCTCTTCACTCTTCAGCGCAAAGTAGGCAGCGCCTGCCTACCTTGCGCTGAAGAGTGAAAAGATCGAAGCTGAGTACCAAAATTCGTTCATTTTCGTTGTATTATTTGTTTGTGTCTTGCCTGAAGAAGACCTAAGAGGTCGAAACGCGCCGTGTTTTGTCTTGTGACTCGTTTGTCCACGTTTTTCTTGGCGGTTCGCTAACATTTATTTATAATTTGTTAAAAACAGAGAAAAACATTGACGCGTAACACAATACACATTGTAATGCCTTAACAGCCAACACCACAGGAGCGGGTAGCCAGCGTTCATTCTGGAAGAGGTATGTTTTACTTAAGAGCCTCCAGACTACGAAACAAAGAAGTGTCACGTCATAAACTGCGACCAAGCAAAACGTGTTCAAAAGTTTCCGAACCAAATGCAGGGGAATGATTCTACAAAGGCAGAAGGAAACAAAGAAAAAAAGGTCGTCTGTGATGGACAAACATTCTGAGAAAGACAGAGTGGCAGAGAGTTATAACAAAGAGGAAATCAGTAGTACAGAACTTACGGAAGGGGGAGGGAAGGAGGAGGGGAGGGGAAAGGGGGGAGGGGGGGTCTAAGTGCACTGACAGAGCCCTAGGCGTCTAAGGGGGACTGCGTTCCCACAAAGACTGGATTTTTTTTTTTACAAGCTTTTGCCAAGGGACAGATCCATTGTTGCTACAGGTTCCTTAACGTGTGTGTGTGTGTTGTGTGTGTGTGTGTGTGTGACATGTTTCTCGGCACACAGGACCATTGCGAGGGTTATCGAGTACTGACTTGTGAGTGAGACAGCAACAACAACAACAACAACAATAACAACTAACCTAACACACTACACCCACACACACTCACTCACATCAACGATGATGCCACGGCCTTTGACCCACCTTAGAGTTCATGAAGATGAAGTACATCTGCACGAAGGTGAAGATGAGGTGGAGGAAAGGCTTGACGGCCTGGATGACGCCACTGCACGCGCTGCCCACGTGCACGATTTCGAAGTAATGGCCAAAGGTCAGTCCGCTGTGAATCATGCTGCCGATGCCAAAGCCTGCGGACAGAGAGACCCGTCCCCCGGTCAGTGACGCCATGGCTGAAAAATTGAGGAGTGGGGGGGGGGGGGGGGCGGGGAAACAAGCGCAGGCTGACAATTCTTCTATCATTACATTAATGACTTGGCAAGATTTCAACAACAACAACAACAAACAAACAAAAAGGGGGGGGGGGGGGGGGCAGGAAGGAGACGGGAAACAAGAAGATGAGAACAAAAAAAAATAGGGAAATATTAATTTTAAAACCCTTCATGGGAACCATTGTAATCCATCTTGAAGACATACATACATACATACATACATACAAGCATACATGCATACACATATACGTACATAGATATCGATATTGATGTTAGGCAGATACACTCTCTCTCTCCCTCTCTCTCTCCGTCTATCTATCTCTCAACGTCCTTCTCTCTCTCTCTCTCTTCTCTCTCTCTCTCTCTCTCTCTCTCTCTCTCTCTCTCTCCTCTCTCTCCTCCTCTCTCTCCACGTCTTCTCTCTCCTCTCTCTCTCTCTCTCCTCTCTCTCTCTCTCTCTATCTCTCACGTCTTCTATCTTCTCTCACTCCTCTCTCTTCTCTCTCTCTTGCTACCACACACACTCACACACACATCACCATGCACACACACACAACACACCACACACACACACACACATCACACACACACACACACACACACACACACACACACACACACAACACATGCACACACACACACACACACACAACACACACACACACACACACACACACACACACACACACACAAGATGGGACTTTCGTCGTTCCAAATTTAAGCTTCTCCATCTCGTGGATC
>CM065747.1:18604316-18606816 GCA_033310375.1 Conus canariensis | reverse complement strand
TATCACCTGAGTACAAAGAACAGAACAAACAACACACTCTCCCATTCACAAGTACCACCAGTGTTCACAGGACAAAATGGACAACACCTCTCCCTGTCCACAGTATCACCAGTGTTCACAGGACAGAATGGACAACACACACTCTCCCAGTTCACAAGTACCACCAGTGTTCACAGGACAGAATGGACAACACACTGTCCCTGTTCACAGTATCACCAATGTTCACATGAAAATGGACGACACACTCTCCCTGTTCACAAGTACCACCAGTGTTCACATGACAGAATAAACAACACACTGTCCCTGTCCACAGTATCACCAGTGTTCACATGACAGAATGGACAACACTTTCCCTGCCCACAGTACCACCATGTTCACAGGACAGAATAAACAACACACTGTCCTTGTCCACATTACACCAGTGTTCACATGACAGAATGGATAACACTTTCCCTGTCCACAGTATCACCAGTGTTCACAGGACAGAATAAACAACACATTCTCCCTGTCCACAAGTACCACCAGTGTTCACAGGACAGAATAAATATCATACTCTCCTTGTCCACAACTATCACCTGAGTACACAGGACAGAATAAACAACACACTCTCCCTGTTCACAGTACCACCAGTGTTCACAGGACAGAATGGACAACACACTCTCCCAGTTCACAAATACCGCCAGTGTTCACAGGACAGAATGGACAACACACTCCCTGTCCACTGTATGTCCAGTGTTCACAGGACAGAATGGACAACATTTCCCTGTCCACACTACTACCAGTGTTCACAGGACAGAATAAACAACACACTGTCCCTGTCCACAGTACCACCAGTGTTCACAGGACAGAATAAACAACACTCTCCCTGTCCACAGTACCACCAGTGTTCACAGACAGAATGGACAACACTTTTCCCTGCCCACAAGTACCACCAGTGTTCACAGGACACAACGGGGCAACGTACTGTCCCTGTCTACAAGTATTACCAATGTTCACAGGACAGAACGTTGCAGCACAATACCCCTGCTTGCAAACAATATTCACCCACACTGACCAGACAATCTCCCTGACCATGAACATCATTGGTAAATATTGACAGGAGAGAACGGGCAACGCACTCATCATGGCTGCAAGCGTTATTGACGGGCATTGACACGGCAGAATAGGTGACACGCTCTCCTTGCTTACAAACATCATTCATCACTACTGCTTACAAACATCATTCGTCAATACTGCTTGCAAGCATCATTCATTAATATTGCTTACAAACATCATTCATCAATGCTGCTTACAAACATCATTCGTCAATACTGCTTACAAACATCATTCATCACTACTGCTTACAAACATCATTCGTCAATACTGCTTACAAACATCATTCATCAATACTGCTTACAAACATCATTCATTAATACTGCTTACAAACATCATTCATCAATGCTGCTTACAAACATCATTCATTAATACTGCTTACAAACATCATTCATCACTACTGCTTACAAACATCATTCATCAATGCCGACCTGGCAATCTCCCTATCTGCAAATAGTGTTGATAGAAAATGACGGGCACATCAGCCAACACACCTTTCCTGCTGTTGTCATTATTGATCAATATTGGTGACACTCACCCGGTCCTCAAATGTCACTATTCGGCTATAGTCACATAGAATAAGTAACACACTCTCCCTGTATGCAAACATCATTGAATCCGACGCAATCTGCGACATCCCCCCTCCCCCCCCCCCGCCCCCCACGCCGCCTACAAACGTCATTTACCTTATATTGTTAGGATGATATTATCAGCAAATTCTTCCTGCCCACCTGTCCACAAACATTATTGATGGATGATGTTTGTAAGCAGTAGTGATGAATTAAAAAAAAAAAACATGGTAGGTAGGCACTCAAGGTCTGGCCCGCGCGTTGGGCTAATGCGTAGGTCAGACATCCGCTGAGTCGTAGCCACGAGACCCTCTTCTTCAATTCTCTCATCTTAGTTGTTAATTCATTTATCCATCAGCTTCAAATCATGCGTAGTGTGGTCTCAAAACTTAGCGGATGTGGTGTAGCGTGTATGGACTAGTCCGCACGCAGTGACGCCTCCTTGATGAAACTGAAACTGAAGCCACAAACATTCATTGTGGCCAGATGTATAGATCCCTGAGGTGAGGGTGGGGTGGGATGGCGTGGAGAGTGAGGAATGAAGTGGGTGGAGAATGGAAGTCAAGGTGGTCAGGGTTGGATGGAGTGTGTGTGTGTGGGGGGGGGGGGGGGGGGGGGCAAAGAGGGGGTGGAGATAAGGGAAAGGACAGAGAGGTAGGACATGCATTGTGCATCTTTAGGTCATGCATTGTGCATCTTTAGGTCATGCATTGTGCATCTTTAGGTCATGCGTTGTGCATCTTTAGGTCATGCGTTGTGCATCTTTAGGGCATGCATTGTGCATCTTTAGGGCATGCGTTGTGCATCTTTAGGGCATGCATTGTGCATCTTTAGGGCAT
>CM065747.1:18584316-18596816 GCA_033310375.1 Conus canariensis | reverse complement strand
TCTACAAGCTTGTTTTCATGCCTTGCTAAATCGCAAGGCTTAGAAACAGCTTGTAGTTTTAAATCATTTTAAAATAATTTTTTAACATAAATAATAATTATATATTATTATATAAATATTAAATAAATATATATAATATATATATTATAATATAATTATATATAAAGAGAGAGAGAGAAAGAGAAAGACAGACAGACAGATAGACAGACAGACAGACAGGCAGACAGAAGGGAGGAGAGTGGGATGGGTTACACACACACACACACACCACACACACACACACACACACATCACACACGCGCGCGCAGGCGAAACACACACACAACACACACACACACACACACACACACACACACACATATATAGAGAGAGAGAGGAGAGAGAGAGAGAGAGAGAGAGAAAGATTTGAGAGAGACGGACGGACGGACAGACAGACAGACAGACAGACCGACAGACAAACCGACAGATAAAACAATCAAAGACAGAAACAAAAGTACAAAGAAAAGACGAGAGAAGAAAACGGACTCTAGAAAACAAAACTAAAGGTGAAGAGAACACGTCGTTCCGAAATACAATCAGGAGAATACAACGCTCGTCTTTCCACTGCAAACAGAGTTACCTTTCCAGAGTTCATGGGTCAGATAGACTGATCTAGAGAGTCAAACATTCGAACTGAAACGCACGCTAGGATAACGTTGGGGATATCGACTGCACTACTATACAGGCACATCATTTCACAAGCCAAGCTTTGGCATTTTCCACTCTCTGACTAAACTGTTCAGCCAACTGATGCGGAAACATTTACTTTAGGCGTGATCACCAGTGGCATCTGTCCCATGAAAACAGCGGGGTAACTCGAACTCTAATACAGATTAACACCCCCCCCACCCCCCACCCCCCCCCCCCTCCCCCCGCCTTGCAGATTTCCGAGCATCGTCTGCTGCAAGTGACACGAGTGAAAGAGAGCCGAGTCAGTTACATTCAGGCTTTACTTCCATGCGCACAGGTGATAATTATGGCAGATAGGTGATAATTATCCCCGGACACTGAGGAGAGGAAGGGGTGTGGGGTATGGGGGGGGGGGGGAGTTGGCAGGAGATGGTGGTGGTGGTGTAGATTAGCTGTTTTACAACAGACTGAGATCATGAGACTGATAGTATATCAAGAAGGACTCACTCTATATAAATACTTCTGATCCGCAACATGTATAAGTTGATGGAAATATGGCAGCTATGTATCACGTAGCCAGAGAAAACGTTGTTCTGACTGTTTCAGGGGAGAGAGAGTACTGGGAGGGTGGTGATGGTGGTGGTGGTATGGCGGTGGTGGTGGTGGTGGTGGGGGGGGGGGGGCACAGTTTTTCTTTTCACAGACACAATGGCACAATCATTACGTGAGAAAGGTTGTGTATGTGTGTTTAGGGTATGGTTGAACATTTCCTTTTATTTATTTTCTGTTTGCTTGTTTATTTCGTTCTTTCTAAAATTTCTTCATTATTTCTGTGTCTTCTGTGTTTGCTTGTTCATTCTTGACGTGGTGGATTCGTTTGTTGTCTTGTTTATTTTGTTTGCAGGATTGTTTATTTTTCTTTGTCCTAACAGTAACACTATATCAGCACAAACATTTTTTCTTAAAAAAAAATAATCCTTGCCTCCTTCTTCTCCTTCATGATGATGATGATGATGATCGTATGATGATGATCGTATGATGACGATGATGATGATGATGATGATGATGATGATGATGATTATTTTTAATATTGTTATCATTGCTGTTGATGATGATGATGATGATGATGTCGACAAACATTGTCGATGTCGTAACGTGGCCAAAAAAGTCTGTTAGCACAATCCCAGCTGGCATACATCTACACTTGCACTTTTGGCATGAATCATATAACACTCCTACCGTTGAAAGGCACGGAAATTGACAGCAGTAAAAGGTTTGGGGCGCGAAGAGATCGATACCGTGCAGTGACCTATGAACATGACAAATGTCATTGTCTGCCTTATTGTAGTCTCGCCGACCCCACAGTCATAATCAATCACGACGTAGAAACGGGGAGAAAAACGAATAAACGGAAACATAACAACAAACCTACAAGCATTTAAGTTTCAAAACGGAGTGACTGAGGGCGGAAAATGTAGCAAAATTTGGAAAGAGAGGGGTTAGTTACCGCCAAGGACACAGACAAACACAGGACTGTCTAGTCCTGTACTCTGTTTGTCTGTGTCCTTGGCGGTAACTAACCCCCTCTCTTTCCAAATTTTACAAGCATCTTACACAAATTGACGACATGAGAGATGAAGAAGTGACAGCCTTCATGAGATAAAACGAGGCTATGAAGAGGGCGCCGTCATTGCCTTAAATCATCTCCCTTAGTTCAAGGGAAAAAAATATCGAAATCACCCCCCAAAAAAAATATTTACAAAAAGAGACCATATAGGCTAACAGACGTTGTAGAATGGATAGAAAGTAATCCACTCTCGACAGTGTTCACAATCCCACAATCTAATCTAGGTACCACAAGAAAACACTGGCATTGTATAGATTGTACAAAGCGCAAGAAAACCTTCTCTAGAGCAAAGGTGAATAGATTAGAAAAGCAGAAAAAAAAATGAAGTGGACAGGAAAGGACATCAAAACGAAATATAGAAAAAGAACAGGATGAAAAGAAAGTTAAAGAAAAAGACAGGCACGCACATGATTTTTTTATTAGGTGGGGGGTACAGTTTTTTACTGAGAGGCCTTTAGCATTACAGGTATGGGACGGGTGGGGTGAGGGTGGGAAACAATGAATGAAGAGACAAAAATACGTTGAAATGACCTTTGCAGGAGTACCACGCTCTCTAGTCTTGACAAGAGAGAGAGAGGAGAGAGAGGAGAGAGAAGAGAGAGAGAGGGTGTAATTGAACTTTCAGTTTACAAAGAAAAAGAAACCAAAACATAAAACTGACCAACACACACACACACACCAACACACACACACACACACACCACACCAAGTCTAGAATAATATAATCATTTAAAAAAAAAAAAAAAAATATATATTATAAATATATATTTTATGTAAATTCTATGCAATCAATATTAAATCTAAATATACAAACAAATACATCATCATTTAGGCAAACACCCACACCCACACACACACACCCCCACACACAACACACACCACACAAGAGAGAAGAAGAGAGAGAGAAGAGAGAAGAGAGAAAGAATTTAAAAATCATTATTTCAGTTACGAACAGAAGAAGAGAAGAGAGAGAAAGAAGAGAGAGAGAGAGAAGAGGTAACAAATCATTATTTCCTTACGAAAAGACAAAAACCCAAATAGCAAAATGAATAAGGGAAGATCAAATGCAAAATCTGTATTTTCCCATCTCACAAAAAAAAAGTGAGGGAAAAAAAGAAATTCAAGAAATCCTACTTCCAACGGCAACAAATTTCGTAAAATGTAGTTAGCAAAATTTTTTCTTAATTTTTCGCTGACTACCTGACAAAGAAACAAACATTTCAACAAACGTTAGCGTTAAGCAAACAACATCGGGAGTGGTATGTGATTCAGTCACCCAAATCAACATGCGGCGAAAAAAACTCAGACACCGCATATTCGACTGAAAAAAAAAAAAAAAAAAAAAACCCGAACAAATGCAGCCGCTAAAAACATTTTTTCCCAAACATATAACACAACAAAAAACCAAAAAGAAACTTAGACATTTGAAAAATTTACTTTACACACGACAAACAATTTAGACTCACGTCTGCTCAACTCCATTTCCGGGAGCGTACTAACTGCCTCTTTGGAGAGTGTCTCCGTTTGGCCACTCCCCCTCCCGTCCAAAAGCTCGTGAATGAGGGGGATGAGGGGCGAGGGAAACCGAGGAGTGGAGGACCTTTGGCTGACAGGGGAGGCGAGAGACCCCTTGACATCACCCAGGCAAGAAGGTCGCGAACTTCATTCTCTTTGCCCCTCTATTGTCATAACTCGCCCACACGTTCGTCGCTGTTTTGCTACTTCCTTAGGAAAGCGAATAGGACTTCACTCTCCTCTCTCTCTCCTCCTCGCCCCTCTCCTCTCTCTTCCCCTCTTCTCTCTCTCTCTCTTCTCTCTCCTTCTTATTACTGTCCAGAGATGGAAGCTTCTTCCCAGAGGAGGAGAGGGAACGGCGATGTGACGGGGGCAATTTTTCATGTTGGAAGTCCAGTGATGGTTAAAATATTGTTAGCGCTGGTGGGGTGGGGGGTGGGTGGGGGGGCAATAATGATGGGGCGGGGGGGGGGGGGGGAGGCGGAGAAGGCGAGGAGAGGGTGAGAGGTGGGGTATGCTGTGGTAGCAGCCAAACACCTTTCGGTAACGAAGTAATATACCTTCGCGGAAACGTTATGGAGCAGGAGTCGGGGGGAGGAGAGTTTGGTGCACTAAGGCGGTGATGAGGAGAGAGTGAAAATGGGGGTGGGTATGGGGTTAAAGGGTGCACTGCGCATAAATCTGCCCATTGCGCACGGATTTTTGTTGATGACCTGCTTGTATGACAGTTTCTTTATCTAGTTGTCTGTAAACACATTTAATCTTTAATATTTTTTTTTCTCAACAAAATATGTGTATGGAGAGTGCGGTGTGCTTGCGCGCAAATATGTGTGTGTGTGTGTGTGGTGTGTGGTGTTTTGTGTGTGGTGTGTTGTGTGTGTGTGTGTGTTCTAATGAGACAGCAAACCGAGCAATTGTGTACAAAATACACGTGCGCACGGAAAAAACCCAAGACAAAAAAGGGGAGTTGTGCCGGCGAAGTTCTTTTGAAAAACATTAGCTTTGATACAAATATACGCCGGCAAATAAACAACAAACAAAGAAGCAAACAAAACAAAGGGGGGAGTTACACCATGGGGACTCGCTCTCCCCTCTTATGAGGAGACCGGTTTGAATTTATACAAGAAGAATCTGTAGAGAGAATAAATATATCCAGTGAAAAACGCACGATGCAACACAATACAATGCAACACCAATGTAATGCAATGCAACGCAATACAATGCAATGCAACACAATACAATCCAACACATACAATGCAGTGCAACGCAATGCAACGCAGCACAATACAATGCAATCAACACAAAACAATGCAGTGCAAAACAACGCAATGCAACACATGCAACGCAACACAATGCAATGCAACACAATGCAATGGCAACACAATGCAATGCAGTGCAACACAATGCAATGCAATACAACACAATGCAATGCAACACAATATAAGGCAACACAATACAATGCAATCAACAGAATGCAATGCAACACAATGCAATGCAACACAATGAAATGCAACCAACACAAGCAATTTCAACACAACAAAATGAAAAACAATGCAATTCAACACAATGCAATGCAACAAAATGCAATGCAACACAATGCAATGCAATGCAACACAATGCAATTCAAAGCAAAAGCAACACAATTCAATGCAACACAAAGTAATCAACCCCATACAAGCAATGCAAACACAAACAATGCAACGCAATGCAATACCAATGCAATGCAATGCAACGCATGCCAACACAATTCAATGCAATGCAAAAAAATACGTGGGATTCACCCCAATACATGAATGCAGCACAATTCAATTTTAATGCAAAAACATACCCTGAAATTGGGAACCCAACCAATGCAATCAATGGAAAAACAATACATACAATGCAATGCAACAAAGCAATGCAATGAAAGCAACACAATTGAATGCAATTTAATCAACACAGTGAAATGCAACAACAATGCAATTCAAATAACAATGCAATGGAAACCAAACAATCAATCAAGCAACACAAACAATGCAAAAACAATACAATGCCCTTGAACACCCAATGCCAAGCAACACAATACAAACAACACAATACAATACAATACAATGCAATTCAATGCAACACATTGCATTTAAATTCAATGAAATGCCCAAAACAATAAATGCAATGCAAAACAATATAATTCAATGCAACACAATGTGATGCAAAAACAAAACAATGCAATGCAACACAGGGCAATGCAATAAAAACACAATGTACGCCCACAATGCAAACACAATGCAATACAACGCAACACAATGCAATGTATGCAAAAAACAATGCAACCCAATACCAATACAATGCAACACAATGCCCTGGAATGCAATGCAATGGGGGAACACAACGCAATGCAACAAATACAAAACAATTCAGCCGCCAAATAGACTACAAATACAGTTTAATACCAATTCAATGGAACCAGTACAACACAATACATAACAATGTAATTTTAATCAATACAACACAAACAATGCAACGCAATGAGGGGAAAAATTAATAAAATACAATACAATATAATTAATGTAATGTAATTCTAATATATAAATGGGGAAATTCTCTGTTGTGTGTTTTGTGGTTGTGGTGTGTGGGGTGTGTTGTGTGTGTTTACCTAAGCCTCAAAAAAGGGGTCAACCGATTGTCATGAAATTTGGGGAGGTACTCTGTTTGACCCAGGAAGGTTTTTGGGGTAATCTCTAAAAAAATAAAACCGTAAAAAACCCGTTAAAAAGCTGTTATAACGGTTTCAAAGTCCCTCTTTTTTCCTCTCTTTTTCTTCAACTAGCCGTTGTGACATTGCACAGGTACAGGACTACTTCTCTAAAATTAGAACCGTTACATGGCAGTTAAAAACGTTATTTATAACATTAAAAACCGTTAAAAACACCAAAACCCTATAAAAGAAACTGTTTTAAAAACCCGATCTCTCTTGAAATTTAGCAGGTACTCTGTTGTACCCGAGGATGGTTTTGGGCTAATCTCTAAAAAAAATAAAACCGTTAAAACCTTAAAAAACTGTTATAAACGGTTTCAAAGACAACTTTTTCCTCTGCTTTTCATCAAATGGCCATTGTGACATTGCACAGGTACGGGCTACTTCTCGAAAATTAGAACCGTTATTTGCAGTTAAGAAACGTTTATTTATAACAGTTAAAAACCGTTAAAAACACCAAACCCTATGAAAACTGTTTAAAACCCGATCTTCTGAGGTTGGCGGCCCACGAGAGTCATCGGATCGCCACAAACTTGACATAAGCCTACAGGAACATCCAGCGGCAACATAAGGTCATTAGATAGTCATTATGGCCATTAAATTTGACCGTTAAAACCGTTATTTTTAAAATTTAGACTGTTCTGGATGAAATTCGGTATACATGTGCAGTTTTTAAATGCCGAAAAATGATATACAACTTTTACGAACCGAAATTTAAAATTGGCCGTTAAAAAACGTTATTTTAAGATTTAGAGTATCCCTTGAAGAAATTCGATATACATGTGCAGTTTTGAACGCTTAACAATGATATACAATTTTCAAGATCCGAAACTTAAAAATTGACCTTTTAAAAAACCGTTTATTTTCTGAATTTCGAAATTTTCACCCTTCTTGATAACATTCCGGATGCACGTACAGTTTTAAGCGCGTGAACAATGTTATGCAAATTCTACTAACCAAAACTTAACACTGACCGTTAACAACCGTTATTTTCTAAATTTACACCGCTATTGATAAAATTCGGTATGCCGTATGTCCAGTAACGGTAAGTAATTTTGCAACATGGATGGGACATGGTAGGGGGATAAAAAGGGAGGAATGAGAGGGGCAGAAAAATGATTGTACAGTGCAAAAGCCTGATACACTATTTTTTACATTAGACACAGACCCGTTGAAATAAACTACTTCTGCACAAAGTCTATTCCACAAAATTAAGGGCAATGAGAAGAATGGGAATGGGAACAGTGAGTGCAGGCGGAAAATCGAGCGAGAAAAGCATCTCGACGTACTAGGGAAGATCCAGAGGAAAGGGGCCAGAGGCAGGCGGAAAACAATAGAATGTATAAGAGAGAGAGAGAGAGGAGAAGAGAGGGAGAGAGAGAGAGAGAGAGAGAGAGAATGTGTATTTGTGTGGGGGGAGGGGTGGGAAGATGTTGGGGGGAGGGGGGGTTGATTGTAAATCAAAACAATTAATACATGTTTGCCGTCACGAGTATCGCAAAGAATGTTCACATCCTGGGCAACGCCGGGTGCCCCTGCTAGTAATACAATATAATATAATATAGTATATTACAATATATTACAATACAATGCAAGCAGTACAATACAATGCAATACGACACGATGTTCGTCAGGAAACAAATCGAAGAAACAAAAAGAAAACAAGCAATATCATCATCATCCATCAACAACAACAACAACAACTACAACTACAACAACAACAACAACAACAACAACAACACCGTGTGCCAGCCTCACCTGACGAGAAGGTCGCCCACGACAGAGGTAAGTAAGTACCTGTTCCCGGCGGGAGCTGTCGTGTCCAGATCCTTTCCCATCGTCTCGCCACTGATGCTCGGATAGAGTTTCCACGTGTCCCCCTGTCCATGCGGCCAGTGCCAAGGTCAGGGAGTGTCAGTCAGAAGGCCTACCCCAGTCTCCTGGTCAGTCTCCGTGACTGGACCGTCTTGGGGTTTTTTTGGGTTTTTTTTTTTTTTTTTTTGGTTTTCCTTTTTGTGTTGCGTGACTTTGTTTCTCTTTTTGCCTCAGAGCTATGCTTCTTCGTCTTCGTTTTCGTCTTCGTCTTCGTCTTTCTCCTTCTTCTTCTTCTTCTTCTTCTTCTTTTGTTTGTCGTCGTCATCATCATCATCTCATCATCATCATCATCATCATCATCATCATCACCATCATCACCATCATCTTGTTGTTGTTATTGTTGTTGTTGATGTGGTCGTTGTTTTTCTTTCTTTCTTTCTTTCTCTTTCTTTCTTTCTTTTTCTTTCTTCTTCTTTCTTTCTTTCTTCTTCTTCTTTTTCTTCTAAGTCGTTGTCGTCGTCGTCGTCATCATCATCATCATCATCATCATCATCATATCATCTTCTTTTTCTCTTCTTCTTTTCTTCTTCTTCTTTCTTCTTTATACATACTTACCGGAGAAAAAAAAGTGTACTGCTGATAAAACGATGCAGTTGATTGAGATGTGTGTGTGTGTGTGTGTGTTGTGTGTGTGTGTGTGTGTGTTGTGTGTGTGTGTGTGTGCGTGTGTGTGTGTGAGAGGGGGGAGGAGGAGAGAGAGAGAGAGAGAGGAGAGAGAGAGAGAGAGAGAGAGAGAGAGAGAGAGAGAGAGATTTTTAAGCATGAAATCGTTATATTGATGTTATTTTGTAATTCGATGTTACCTTACTTTTTTAAATTGTAGTTGTTTGTTGGGCAGAATTGTAAAAAGGCCTTCAATGAGCCTAATTCTCAACCCATTAAAGATTCATTCATTCTTCTTCTTCTTCTGATCCCTTTTCTTCCTCTGCATTCCTCACTTTTTCTCCTTCTCCTCCTCTTTGTTTCTTCCCCTCTTCCTCTTCTTGCCCCCTACCTCCCCTTCAACTACTACTTTTCCTTTTAGCTCCTCCCCTTTTTCTTTCTATCATTCCTGTTCTTGTTGTTGTTCTGCTTGTTGTTGTTGTTGTTGTTTTGTTTTTTTTTCTTCTTCTTCTTCTTCTTCTTCTTCTTCTTCTTCTTCTCCTCCTCCTCCTTCTCCTCCTCCTCTTTTCTTCTTCTTTTCTTCTTCTTCTTCTTCTTCTTCTTCTTCTTCTTCTTCTTCTTCTTCTTCTTCTCCTCCTCTTCCTCCTCCTCCTCATTCTCTAATTTTTCTTTTCATTGACCTCTTTTCCTTCTTTTTATCGTTCTTCTCCAAGAGCTCGACGTTTTCCTCTTCCTCCTTCTCTTCTTCTTCTCATTCTATTTTGTTTGTTTGCTTGTGTTTAAGTATTTGTTTCTCTCCTCTTTCTTCTTTTCCATCTACTTGTCGTTCTCCTCCTCCTCTTCTTCTTCTCTGTTTGTCCCCTAATCTTCTTTCTCATCTCTTCTTTCTTCTTCTTCTGATAGATAGATAGATTGATAGATTAGATTGATGATTGATTGATTGATTGATTGATTGACAGATGTAGATTAGATAGATAGATCGATAGATAGATAGATAGATAGATACGTTTTCTCTCGTTTCTATGTATTTTTTTCTTATCGAAGTCAAACTTGAACACAAACAGAATGTACACTAAACCATCTAGAATGATGGTACAGGTTTTTGTTTGTTTTTTGTTTGTTTGTTTTGTTTGTTTAGGCTTGACAAAACGGTAGGAATGAATTGCGATCATGTCAGTGACACAAAGAACGGATGGGGAGGTGGAAGGTGGATTGAGGATAAGGCGGGGGTAAGGGGGGGGGGTGGGGGGTCACAGCTCAAATCGACTTTCACAGGCGGTCCACAGAACAGAGCTGTTGACAGCAAAAGTACAGGGTACTCTGAGCCGCTACTGCCGGGAGTACGGTTACGGTTGTAGTTGCACATCCCTGAGAAAATGGGTGTAAGGTCACGTGGTTCTTCTTCTTGCACGTGCTATTACTACTCCGTTGGGGCCATGTTACACAGGAATCCCAAAAACAACAGTCCATGCTGAAATAAGTGTGTGTAGTACATTGTTTGCTGTGTTTCCCATCTGGCATTTTTCAGTCAACAAATAGGTTTTGAAAGTATTTCACGTGTGACCTGACTTCTGGACTGCATCTGGTATGGTGAAACGTATATCTTGCAACATGCATTATGAGCCAAGGAACAGCGTTGTTAACAGATACATGATAATGCCTCGTTTGACTCTCAAATTGCAGACGAGAACTTGACAAACCGGCTTCCAATTCTCAATATGATAAAGATTGTTTTGGGGTCGATAATTTTCCATGCCACTTACATGTGGAGGGGAATGTGTGTGTGTGGGGGGGGGGGGGGGGGGGGGGGCATTCTGACGATTGACAAACACGGACCCCCAGAACGAAGCAGGCGATTTCACTGATCGTGCATTTTGTGGTCCAGTTATGCAGTTTTCGACGTTTATGCGACGGCTTGACGTGTCTTTTTTTTTTTTTTCCTTATCTGTTTTTGCCGGTAGTATTTTATTTTCTGACCTATTTATAATCAAAAGTTTTCAATACTCATTCATCTAAAGCGTGTTATCCTCTGTGGACTGGACATTTTTACCTGGAAACAGACATAGGCCGTAGTTTGTGGCAGTTTATAGTAGGGGGTAAGATTGGTGTTCACGCTTTTTTGTGTAGTGATGGGGAGGGAGCTCTATTCTTCATGCTTTATTCATTCATAGGTGGCGTATATTTTCTTCCTCCTGACCACGAGTATGCGAATAATAAATTTCCAGTTTAATGTGTAGTTTTGTTATGATTTGACCTCAATACCGTTTACAACGTTTACGCTAGTAGAAATGACGTAAGCGTTTTTAACGTACCGTGAGCAGTTTCCTCAGAAATTTGTAGTAAATTCGACATCTGTTTCAGCGCTTGTTAATAATTAATGAACTGTGTTAATTGTTTGTCTTTATAACACTGGGCAAGTGCTGTCCTGTGGGCTACTGGTTACTAAGGTAAGTCCTCACCTAGCTACTCCTGTTTCCCAGGCAACGTCGAAGGCTCTTTCCGAGCAGTTACATCCTCCCCTCTCTCCGCCCCTCCCCCCTCCCCCCCCCCCCCCCCCCCCCCCCCCCCCGTCTTTGCTAGTGACCGCCGCTTTTCTGCAGCTTTCATGGACTCTGCCTTCTGTTGATTTTCTCTTTCTTTTTCCGCCATTAACTTTTTTCTGCCATAGCCGATCTTTCTCATGTCTCAATTGTTTTGAAAATCTATTCAAACTTTTTATCTGGTCATGATTTATGAAAAGCAAGCTTTTATGGGGGTTAAAACCTGTGAACATGTAGTGAAGGCTTTACACACTGTCCAGACTGGACAGTAGATGTCCGTCCTGAAGTATTAATTTGTTCAAATGACTTTTTATTGTTTCTTTAGTCCAGTATTTTTTTTTTCATCACCATTTTAACTTGTTTGGAGGGGGATGGGGGGTTAGAGGAATGGGGGAAAGGGTAGAGAGATCATAACAGACCAAGAAATTAAGCGGAACTGCTTAGTGTTCTTAACGTGGACTAACGTTATTCACTTTAAGGATGTCAGTAGTTTAGCCACTAAGTCACGAATTGTTAACTTTTTCACTTTTTTTTTTTTCAGGATGTGACTGTTTTACAGGATGTGATTTTTTTTTTCCGTGTGAGATGACAACCCTGAAAAGGCCCCGTTCGGTCGGTTAGAGTATATAAAAAAAAAACCTACCCAAACTCATCTACCGTCCTCTTATTTTCCGCCGCCTTATCTCTAACTTCACGCACTCATGTGAGAGACGAGAGTGCTCTGTGTGTGTGTGTGTGTGTGGGGGGGGGGGGGGGGGGGGGGGGGGGAGGGGGAGAAAGAAAAGAAATTGTGACTAGAGAACTTTTTGGCAAAAAAAAAAAAGATTGTTGTCGCACACATATTTTAAGATTTTTGTTTGTAAATATAAGAACGAAGGATGGGGACGAACAATAACAGGGAAAGGACGGAGCGCCAAACACTCCTCCTTTTTGCTTC
>CM065747.1:18574316-18579316 GCA_033310375.1 Conus canariensis | reverse complement strand
ATTCCATTTTTCATCGTTTTTATCTTTTTCCATACCATTCTACTATCTTTATGATCGAATGTGTTTCTCTTGCAGAAATTATCCCAATGATCCTTTTTGGCTTGTTCCATAACTCTATTACTATGTACATTTGAGTGTTTCATTTCCTTAAATTTTTCATCTACCATTTTCTTATCTTGACTTTTCTTAGTGTGCACGTATTCCTTGAATAACCGTTTTTTCTCATTAACTGCCTTATCGCAATCTTCAGTCCACCAAACATTACCGAGATGTTTACCCCCTTTAGAACCCTGATTCTTCAATTTAGGAATACATGAACCAGACACTTTTAGAACAGAAGTACAAAACGTGTCATACATTGTATCAATATCATCATCTGGGGACAAGCTTATGTCTAGATCTTTAAGTCTGTCGTAAAACTGAGACCATTTGACATTTTTATAATCAAATCTTGGGATTGCATCATCAGGTTTTGTGTCTTCAAAATCAGGGGACTGATTAATTGTAATAATGATTGGTATGTGATCACTCCCAAGAGTTTTACTATAAGTTTCCCATGCACACGACAAAGCCATTTTAGGTGAAACCAAAGTTAAATCAATAGCAGTAGGTCTATGTGTTGATATATCAGGAACTCTGGTATAAGAACCATCATTGAGTAGACATAAAGTTGAGTCTACAACATTTTCCACAAACCTATTGCTACTGACCTGTGTGCTCTCTTTTTCCCAGAAAGGAGAATGAGCATTAAAATCCCCTCCTACTAACCATTTACCATTATCATTCTTGATATTTTTCATCCATTCAGTATTAGCTTCATCTGGACCCTTAGGTAAATATACAGAAGCACAGTTTACTTCTAAGGAGTCCGAAAACTTGACAGTTACAGCACATGAAAAAATCCCATGTAATCCACTAGGCACAGGTGATTGTTTGTCACAATACTGTAGTCCAGTGTGAATATAGATAGCACAATTTACTCTATCACCATTTTCATCTGTATCTACTACTGGTGGATAGTAGTACTGTTCCAATCTTGGTAGTTTGTTCTTACTGATATTAACAGACTGGAATAAGAGAACGTGGCAGACAGATGACACTAAAAATTGACGTAAGCAGTCAATATTAGAATAGAGAGAGCGGCAATTCCACTGCAGTATTTTTATGTTGTTGCTGAATTTCATGTTAAAAAAAAACCCACAGATAACTAAACAAATAAAAATATTTTGCTTCAACACAATTGGAGCTTAGCTACACACAGACGTAGGCTGGTATGCTGCATTTGTTCCGAACAAAAGCAACAAAAAATGTCACCAGTTGTATAAAACATTGAACCTATTGGACCAGGCAGAGCCGTAGAAGGAATCCTCAGGGAAGGGAGTGGGGCGCAGGTACCGGGGACGTCGCACAGTCTTCCGGGGCCGTTCCCAGAAGAGGTTCCTCAGATGCCGGCCAATATTCCCCGCCAGGATGCTAGCTCCTCTGGCAGTGGGATGTAGCCCATCACGGAGGTTGAAGCGGGCGGCTTGTAGGTTGGAGTGAGTGATGAAGGTGATGTTTTTGTCATCATTCAGCTCTGACACCAAAAGTGCGTTGTACAAGTCCCCTTTGATATTGAGTTCGGGGTCTGATGTAGGAGCCATCTTACTGATTATGATGGCCAGATCAGAGTTTTCTTCTTTGATACTCCTCACGCACTTTGCCATTCTTCCGGAACATTTTGCTGCTGATTCTGTTTCTAGGTCCTTCGATCCAACATGTATGAGTAAAGCATCAGGAGGTGTCTTGACATATGCACTTGCTTTGACCACTGCTGGTTTGATGTCCTTTATTGTTCTTGCATAACTCTGATGCAGCTTATATCCGTAGGACTTCCCTAGTCTGTTGGTGTTGACTTTCTTTATGATAGGGTCATTTACATATAAAATGTTGGGAAGGCCCTTTAAAGTTGGATTTGGTTTCTCTCTGGACTTGGCCTTTATGTCTTTGACGTTTTGTTTGTCTCTGGACTCGGCCTTAAAGTTATTGTTGTCATTTTTCTTGCACTGTTCCTTAGACTTCGGCTTGTGACGCAGAGAAGCTTTGACGTCATATTTGTTTGCGTTATCATTTTCTTCTATTTTTTTGTTTTTATCATTTTGCTGTACATTTCTATTCTGCTTTTTTTCTGTTTTGTTTGTTTCGACAGGCAGATCATCCGGAGGAGTTGTTCTCGACGGTGTTGAGATCCTAGCCACTTCTGCATAGGAGAGGTAGTGGAAGGGCTCTGTCTGTGTTCCTATGCTAGCCGAGTCCTTTCTAGATCTATCGATTTTGGCATGCAGAGATCTTATTTGCCCTTCCAGCTTCGCTACTATATCACACAGCGAGGTAATTGTGCCTTCGATCTTAGCGAAGGTCTGTGTGGTACTCACGAAGTTGATGTTGTCTGTAGGACCATTGTTGTTTCTTGGCCTAGACTCCAGCCCATCCTTGACGACGGACAAACTGAACGGCCTCCTCAACTCCGACTTGCGATTTGTCCCCTCATCGTTTCCGTGCTTTGTTAGCACATCCTCAGCGCATCCTTTTGCACACAGTATTGGTATGCAGCTTTTCCGGATACTGGTTTGAGAGTCTCTTGTTTGTTTTGAACGGAACATAACAGCATCCACAGCACTGAACTATCAGTTGTTGTCTGCAGGCGCCATCTTGTGAGTGTGTGTGTGTGTGTGTGCGCGCGCGCGCGCGCGCGCGTGTGTGAGTGTGTGTGTGTGTCCGCGCATGTGTGTGTGCATAAGTGTGTGTGTGTGTTGTGTGTATGTGTGTGTGTGTGTGTGTGTGTGTGGTTGTGTGTGTGTGTGTGTGCGTGTGTGTACGTACTCCAGGGCATTTGTGCATATGTGATATGGAAGACCCTTTCAACAGCTTACGATATATTGACATATAGCACAAACCCTAAGCATTCATTCCATGGAGAAAAGTACTAAACAGATCTGAGAGATAAGGTTAAGAGCAGACAGATTCATCACATGTGGCTCCACACACTGATCATCAGCGTCACACTTTTCACCCACCTTGATTCCTGAAAGCAGTAAGAATGTTAGTAACATTACTGCCATTTCTAAAGCAAAGAAAAATATAACGCAGAAAGGCAAAAGCATTCAAATGCCCAGTGTTCATAACATTCTGACAGGGTTAAAAATTTGGAAGCTTTTTCACTTTAATAAGTTTCCTTTTACTATCATAAACCAGTTTTCTATTCAGTAAAGTTTATTGACACTCGTCTGAACCGCCGGATGCCTCTAATCTTGTCATATGGATATGTTGACAAACTCCAGACTGCAACCGAGGAAAAAGCACACCACGTGGCCAGCAAAACTAGCATACCTTTAACGTTAGCGCCAGAATTAAACGGGACCATACTGGTTTTCTCTTTCGACAATGATTGCCCATTATTTTTCTGGCTTATAATTGCCAAGATAATCAAAACGCGTGCATGGATATACAAGGTGTTGGTATGTTTTCCTACTTGCGGCGTACTGCCGCCATACGGTGTGTTATATGTTATACTCAGCTGATTGAGGTCCTTTTTTATTCGCTAGAAAAGCGGCGAGATTTCCGTCTACTCGAATTGCAAAGTTATGACCCGAACCCAATGTCTGACCTGCTGAGTCTAAGTGGTAGCTGAAAGACATGCCCGCATTTACTGTTTTGCTTCTTCGCACTTTGCGGTTTTGTCTTGTGTTAATATTTCAAGTACGGCCGCTAGTATGATCTGCTACCCGACTTTGAGGAGCCAGACGACCTCCTAGAAGGAGTCCCAGCCGTCACAGAAGTTTCTGGCATAGACAGGAAGGATAGCCAACCCCCGCGCACCAGCTGAAAGCTTTGGCACTGGAGATGATTGATGACCGGCACAAACTTCTGTGAGTGAACACACATGTTTCACGGATGGATCCTCAAAGGGAGTTGTGAGGAACGGAGGAGCAGGCATCTTCATCAAACACACCGATGAGAGACTGACCCCCCCCCCCCCCCCCCCCCCCCCCCCCACTCCCGAGCCTTTCCAACTGGAAAAAAAAAATCCTCCAATTACTGAGCAGAGTCAGCAGCTCTGTTCCATGCTGCACAGGCGTTCAGAAAGTCAAATAACCCACCACTTGAAATTGCTTTCTTCACTGAGGGCAGCTCTGTGCTGCAAGGACTTCAGAGCAACAGAAGCGAACAGCAGCTAAAAAAAAAACAAACACAAAAGGCCCTCCATGATCTTTCCAGACGATCCACCATTGTACTCCAGTGGATTCCAGCCCACTGTGGGGTCACTGGGAATGAGAAGGCTGACGCTCTGTCCAAGGTAGGTCGTAATATGGAGCAGTTTAGCAACCCGGTGACCTACAGAGAGGCCCAAACTATTATCTACAGCCAATATCAAAACCAGTGGGAGAGAAGGCATGGATGCAGACAGCGGTGTTGATCCAATCTATCAGCTCCAGAGATACCAGCAAACAATCCTCTTCAGACTGAGAACTGGCCACTGCCGACTGCTGAACCACCTGAGCTGAATTAAGATTGCCCACACAGACGAATGTCAGTCTGACACTTGAACTCAGACCCCAGAGCACATCCTCTGACACTGAACACTGTCCAGCCAATGATGCTTTTTAGCGTCAAACCTGGCCAGAGGGTGCGGGTGCAGAACTGCAGATGCAGCTTTGGGGCAGCCGTCAAGATCTTGAGAAGACCGTGGGATTCATAATGGCGACAGGACTGAAGATCTGACGCAACCTGAAAAAAATCGGCTGCAGAAGAAGAATAGTATGAACAATGACCTCTCTCTCTCTCTCTCTCTCTCTCCTCTCTCTCTCTCTCTCTCTCTCTCCTCTCTCTCAACATTAAACAGGTCCTTAATTTACAAAACATCGCAGATTCGTAAATCAGAGAAAGTTGTTTTAGAATATGTTTTCGGTTGTCATTTGTGTAAAGTGGAAGGCCTACATATTTCCTAAATGTTGGCAATG
>CM065747.1:18549316-18571816 GCA_033310375.1 Conus canariensis | reverse complement strand
GGGGGAGGGGAGATATGGAACGAGGAGGGGGGGGGGCGAAGGAAGAGGGGGACAAGGGAAATATGCAGGAAGAATGAGCATATTCATGCATGCACACACATGGAATAAAGGTGGAGAGAGAGAGAGAGAGAGAGAGAGAGAGAGAAAAGGATTGAGAGAGTGAGAGAGGAGCAGATGGCGTTGAGTTGAGGGTGGGGGGAAGAGTGGGAATAAATCTAATCAAGGGGGTAGAGGAGCAAAGTACGGATGTAAGAAAAGCAGATGAAAGAGAGAGAGATACAAGGTGTTGTGTGTGTGGGGGGGATACAATTTCACAATGTGTTTGTTTCCTGTGTAAAGAGCTATTGACGTGCCAAAAAGGTATTTCATTACAGCTTCGTTACATACATCTGAACTTGAATACAACTGTTTCAGATGAAAAATTCAGCGTATTATACAATGCACAAAAGGATAGTGAAATTGCGGTATATGGGAGAGGGAGGAGAGGGCAGAGAAAGTTAAAAAAAAAAAGGGGGGGGGGAGTGGGAGGACAGTAAAGGGGGAAGAAAAGGAGAAAACAATTGAAGAGAGCTGGGGGAGGGGGGAGGGGGGGTTGTGTGCAGGGGATATATTATGAAAGTAATCGTGGAATACTGCCTCGTTATGCAGTCTCAGATCAGAATGGAAATCCGTAGCATTATCTTCATTGTCCTCATTCTCATCGATCAGTAAAAAAAAAAAAAAAAAAAAATTGTTCTTCTCATTCTTCTTTCTCCTCTTCTTTTCAGTGTCGATGGTCCCTCCTGATATATATATATATATATATATTGCTGAACAATTAAGTAGTGGGGGAAAGCAAGTGCAGGCTAACAATTCTTCCGTCGTTATAGTAATGACTTGGCAAAGATTTGGAGAAAAAAAAAATTGAAGATGACGAAAATGGGGGGAATATATTATAAATATGAGAAGCCCTTCACTAGCTGCCTGCGGGAACCATCGTAATCCCTCTCAAAGACATTTATTTGTATTGCCTGCTCCTAGGCCTTTCGTCCGCTGGATCGGACTCATCAGGAAGACACGGCTGATTATGTCTGTGCTCTTGGTGTCAAATAGAGACACACCACAGTCCATAATTCTGTGGTGTTCTCACCACCAAGGATTCAAAAAAGAATCCAACAGCACCCTCAAAGCAGCCAGCGAAGGGTAGTAAATAGAACAAAACAAAAGTGTGGAGAGGAAAAAAGTTGCTGAAAAACTAAAAGCATTATTCAAACAGTATAAAATGTAGGGGACAATCTTTGAGCCTATGCTTGAGAATCCATTCAAGGATGCAAGGGAGATCAAAAGATATGGAACAGTCTGAGTGGTCAGCTCTGCTGTTCAATAACCCAAGCATTGTGAGTGGCTAAGAATTGTACAGAACAACCTTTACTTGGATCTCCTAAGAGATGCAATCTCCCACTGATTGACCAAACAATATAATGCTGAACAATTAATATATATATATATATATATATATAACCACTCATGATCACAATAACTTTTGATTTTTCCAAAGTCACTATCAAATCAAGTTTATTTGCTGCGTTACTCAGAATGATCAGCAATATCTGAAAAACATTGTCGGCAAAAAGCAACAACATCAGATTATATGTGAAGTCGGGAGATAACAGAAAACCATGGGTTTTTTTTGTTTGTTTGTTTGTTTGTTTTTGCTGATTTTCCCCCCAGCAAGCTCTTTGATGAATGCTTTAAAAAAAAAATTGGAGGATATATTTTTTCTTGCTTTCGACCGCTTGGGCATATAAAAAGTATCAGTGAAATCGATCCTACTTTGACAGCAGTGCACATACTTTTCATTGCCGTGTATGTCTTATCTTTCACCCCGTGACGAAAGTCGGTTTCTGTCAATTACATCGAATGCCTTTTTAAAGTCAATGAAAGTGACATATACTTTGTTCGAGTTAGAAAGTTGCTTTTGTACTAGTAGCAAAAGGAGTGTAGATATAGTCAGCTGTATTTTGAGTCTTTGTAAAGCCAGCCTGTGCATCTTGTGTTACACTGTTACTCTCAGTTCAGTTGGTTAAACATTTGTTCAATGTATAGCTATATAATCTTGAATTGAAATCTAAAGGAAAAATATGAGTATAGTTATCTGGGAAGTGAACATCACTTTTCTTGTGCAAATCTTTGATAGGACTTTCACACAGTGCATGAGAAAAATATTACAGTATGGAAGAGCTTGTTTAATTATTTTGTGACGATATAACGTACAGTAAGTATAAGATACTTATAAAGCCCTTCTCTAAATCCGTCTGGATCTGGTGCTTTATTTTTATTTAAAGTCTTTGTCGAATCCGAAGCTTTCGCCTCTGTTTTATGTTCCGTTTAACCAGTGTCACAGTCCACATCAAGCAAACCATCTTCCTTTGCGAGAAACTTTGAAAAGTTGGGGGGGGGGGGGGGGGGGGGGGGGGGGGGATAGCAACTCATAATCAAAAACTTGTTCTGTCGTTTGTACCGAGGTTCGCTGGGTGAACGACTTCTAATAGACCTTGGAGTGCTCCAATTTTCAAAACTGTTTGGAGTCTTTGATGTTTTCTGTATAGTGGCTGCCTGTCCCGAAATGATCCATTGTTCTGATTTCTACAGACAGAGCAATTCAGTCATAGGTCAGTAGCGTCAGGACTGTGGCACGACTTTTTCCCGACTGAATTTTGTCAATGCTTGTCACACCTGGCGGTGCTTAACACAGTATTCAGATGCAAGCCATGATCCGCGCTTGGCGTTGCCGAGTACACTTTCTTTACTCATGCATTGACCAGCTGTAGAAAGATCTTGATGGAATATGTTCAGTGCAGACTCAAAATTGACATAAATAAGTTGGAAAGCTTCATTAAAAACTAAGGAACAAACTTAAGATCAAAGTGCGCAAACCAAATCACTTTCTTTGACTGGATCCCCTACATGGTTCTGACATTTTACAGCCTTTGAATGACGTAATTCTCATTCACTTTTGGAGAATCTAATATTTCAATTACTGTCTTTTGGATTAATGATTTCAGATTCAAGTTTGGATACCCCAATATGTTGTAGTCTGTTGAATTACAGATATCTGATTCAGGTTTGGATACTCTAATTTGAGTTCTACAAGTATATGTTTGGATTCTATCTTTGGAATTTCTGCACACATTCTCCATGTTCTTGTATTTAAGTCACAGAGAAGAATCCATTCTAAACGGTTCGAGCTGCTGTCTGAAGACCAAAGAAAGACAGCCTAAGCCAGCATGTCGACGTCCAGTTCCACTGAGGAGGAAGCAGCGACTCCCTGCTTTGAAGCGAGCTGCAATCGCTCTTTTTTCAACGCCAAGGACCAGAACCTCAGTGAGGGCGTGAGGCAGGTGTACTCCGAAGTGCTGTGGACCATGATAGTGCTCTGCGCTGGGGGCATCGTGGTCAACGGCCTGGGCTTGTACGTCATCTTCCTCAGCTTCCTGGTCAAGGAAGCCGCACGCTGGCTGATGGTGGTGGGGATCTGCGATCTGGTGCTTTGTGTTTGGATCATCCCCTTCGAGATCTACGGCCTGATGCACATCGGCACAGTGAACTTAGGATATGGCGCCTGCGTTCTCCTCACCATAACAGATTCCTGGGTCACCTGCCTGGTCGTGCTCACGACGTTTACCGCGGCAGTGCACATTCTGGGCCGCTGTCTGCTACAGCGCTTCCCACAGGTGAACAAGCGGAACTGGTCCATCATCTTAGGAGCCAACATCTTACTTGCTCTGGCACTCGGCCTGGGCACGCTCATGGCAAGGTCAACGGGACTACTGTTCTACTCCACCTCGGCCAATCCATCCAAGTCTCCCGAAGACAGGTCGACCTGCACGCTTCGGGAAGCCACGTTTCTAGAGTCAGACACCAAGGCCGCAAAGGTGGTCATTGGGATTCGCCTTGCAGTTCTTCTGGCGCTTTTTCTCTGCACATGCGCAGCCTCAGTCGTTGTGCTTTACATGCAGAAGCGACAGAACGGCGTTGGGGTGGATAAAGGGCTGGCATGTCGACAGAATGTGGTGGCAGGCTCCTCAAAACCCTGTTGCTCGATGCCGCCCATTGATAAGATCCGCCTGATGAAGGCAGTGGACAACGTCGTAGACAGCGCTGTGAAGGTCAGTCGTGCACAAGATACAGACTTGAAACAGCAGATCAAAGACATTCTGACTGCAGACATGGAACTCATTGACCGGGTGGTTAGTCTGTACTTTTCTGACGAACGCTTGTCCTTTGTAGGCTCTCCTCATGATTCCCTGGAAACCAAGCTCAGTTCTGTCCCTTTGTTAAAACGGAAGGTGACCTCCCCAGTGCGTGCTCAGTCCCCACCACAAACGCGTTCAGGTCTTTCTCCCAGCGACTTTGAACACAAAATCGGCAACAGGTCTGTGATTTCCAAGTCGTCACAGAAAATGCCCGCCATCAATGAATCTCTTTTTCCCCCGCGGGTGCCTCCAAACACGCCCCGAGTTTCCTTGGGAAAATTCACCAAACCTGATGTAACAACTTTAAAACAAACTTCTGCAGATGCGGTTCCAAGGTACAAATTCAGCTCCTCTGATACCCAGACCGGAACTTCCCCATCTGAGGGCGGAATCCGGAGCTCACTGCATTCTTTCTTTCCCCAACTCAAGGCTCCCGGGAACGGGCGACACTCAGCAGGCAGTTCACGTGGCGTGCAGAGCCTGGAGCGTCGCCAGACGCCCACCCGCTGCAGTCCCTCACCCTGCATTGGCGGCAGAGCCTCTCAGGCAGCACGGCCCCCGCAGACGACAACCAAGAGCACGTCCGTGTTCTCCCCCTTTAGCCAATCCTCCATCAAGACCGACATCAGAAGCAGAGGTGGAGCCACAGTTTGGAAATCCACTGTGAAGCAGCCGCCTGGCTTTCCCCCCGCCCTTGGAAACCTGGCCGTGGTTCGCCGTGCCAGCAGTCTGCCCGACGTGTCCAGCGATGCCTGTCTCAGGGGCATCAACAGCAGTGAAGCTAACGTGCAGGCCGCCTTCGCGTACGTGCACGCCCCTGAGAGTTTTCAGACCAATCTGCGCAAGGAGATGGTGTACCAGCGAGCGCTGAATAGTCTGCTGATCTTTGGTTACTGTCTGAAGAGGACCACCCCCAACATGTGTGCACGGAGAGTCAGGTGAGAGAATCTCTCTCTCTCTCTCTCTCTCTCTCTCTCTCTCTCTCTCTCTCTCTCTCTCTCTCTCTCTCTCTCTCTCTCTCTGGGAAGAGACTGAAGAAAACAGATTGAAGGAGTATTATCAACAAGAACTGCATTTGTATGTAATGACTGAAGATTTGTTTTTTTCTTCTTTTTAAGCCTAGTTCGTCTACTGCTACCTGTAACTCCATATCAAGCTGCTGTTAAACGTAGACGATTCCATCATGTCTATATTCCTAAGGGTATCCCGCCGTTTAAGCGTCGTCGATTACGAAAAAACTCACAACTTTTTTTTTTTTTTTTTTTTTAACGATTTTGGGGGGTTTGTTTTGTTTTCCTGTTGAAGAAATCGATATACGTCGTATACTTGTACACTTTCTTAATATAGAAACTTCAGGAAAAAAAACTTCGCGCCGAAATTAGATAAACGTTTGCCAAACACAAGACTATCCGCGCAGCACACTAGTTAATAATTCAGTTACGTTTACTGATAAATCACTACAAATGAGAACAATTTTTTTTTCATATGAGGCTTTGTCTGGTTTCCCCCCCCCCCTCCTGTTCATTGCTCTTCCCTCTCTCTCTCTCTCTCTCTCTCTCTCTCTCTCTCTCTCTCTTTCTCTCTCTCTCTCAGGGTATTTTAAACGCCGGACAATGCATGAAGAAACGGGTAATTGTAGGAAAAGAAAGAAAGCAGATTTGGTTTGACCTAGAGTGCAAAGAAAGTAGACGAGTTACTCGGCAGTTTCTGAGAACATTTAATAGAACAAATGACATTGAGGACAGAGAGATATATGCTCAGAAACGCAGAGAATATAAAAATCTTCTAAAAATGAAAAGCGCTGAGCATCGTAAAAATGTCATTGAATCTCTACATAAAACAGTCAATGATCCAAAGGCATTTTGGGGCAAACTCAAATCGCATATAACAAAGCGTTCTCTACAAAATACAATAACCAAGGAGGAATGGTATAATCATTTCTCCAGAGTGTTCAATTCACAAGAAGTCGAAGGTGATGATAACAACAGCGAAGGTGATAACTTAGACACTACTTCTAGTGAAGATATCAACTATGATATGCTCGAAAAGGATATTACTGAATTGGAAATATACTCAGCACTGCGCAGTTTAAGAAATGGTAAAGCGGCGGGACCAGATGGAATTATCAACGAATTTCTTAAAAATTCAGCAACTACTATTGCTCCGTACTTGGTGAAACTCTTTAATAAATTATTTTCATCAGGTCGATATCCGGATGATTGGTCTGAGGCTGTTATACAACCTCTACATAAGAAAGGCGACCAAAATACCCCAGATAACTATAGAGGCATCTCTTTATTAAATGTGTGCAGTAAACTGTATAGCTTCATTTTAAACAAAAGACAAACCCAGTGGATTGAAAATAATAACATTTTAAATGACAGTCAGGCCGGTTTTCGAAAACAACATAGCACTATCGATCATTTATTCACTCTTTTTGGCATGGTCCAGAAACAATTGTTGTACCATAAAAAGTTGTATATAGCCTTTATTGACTTCAGAAAAGCATTCGATTCGGTGAGTAGACTTAAGCTCTGGACCATATTAAAGAAACATGGTATAAATGGCAAAATGTACAGAGCCATACAAAGCATGTACAGAGTAGTGAAAGCTAAAGTTCGTTGTGGTAGAGAGATGACAGACTCATTTCTATGCCCCAGGGGTCTGAAACAAGGAGAAATTTGTAGTCCTGTTTTGTTTTCTCTTCTTATAAACGAACTTGCAGAGGAAATCACAAAATTTGGCAGACGTGGCATCCAGCTTATACCAGACCTTGCCGAAATCTTTATTCTTATGTTTGCAGATGATGTTGTATTGTATCTGATTCTGTTTGTGGTCTACAAAACCAGTTAAATATTTTGCATGAGGTTGCTATGAAGCTAGACCTGGAAGTTAACCTCGACAAATCAAACATAATCATATTCAGAAATGGAGGACATGTTGCTGCACGTGAGCGGTGGTATTATGGTGTTAATCGAATGGAATTGGTTAACATGTATAAGTACCTTGGTATCTATCTTTCTTCTCGCTTGTCGTTCTCGCATGCTTTGAATGATATTGCTAACCGTGCGAAAAAGGGAGTTATATGTATTTTCCGACTACTCTGGTCGCTGGGGGAAAGATCTCCTTCAATATTCTTTAAGCTTTTTGATACGCAAATCCAGCCCGTGCTCAGCTATGGTGCAGAGGTGTGGGGTATTGGATATGATCTAACAGCCATTGAGAGAGTTCACTTGTTTGCATTAAAAAGATTTTTGAATATTTCCATTAAAACACCAAATCTCATGGTCTACGGTGAGACAGGTCGTTACCCATTATACATTAACATATTCGTAAAGTATATTAGATACTGGTTACGTGTAATAAAAATGTCTCCCCACCGGTTGCCATTCAAAACTTACAAAATGCTTTTATATCTTCATGAACAAAACAGAAAAAACATGGGCGTCATCTGTTTGTTACACACTGTATCAGTATGGCTTTGAAGAAGTTTGGGAAAATCAAGGAGTGGGCGATGAGAAAAATTTTTTAGCCGAGTTTAAGGACAGACTTGTTAGGTCATATAGTCAAGAATGGTCAAGAAACATTAATTCAAGTGAACGATGTTCTTTCTATAGCACATTTAAATCTTCCTTATCTCTAGCGCCGTATCTGAATCACTTGAAACATCTCAGGGTTAGAACACTTTTTATTCGCTTTAGGTTAGGAGTTTCGCCTTTGAAGATGCACAGATCACGTTTTGGAGAGAACGCTTGTGAAAGAAGATTCGACTGTCCATTTTGTCGATTCCACGCTGAAACAGAGGTACACTTCATCCTCTCTTGTCCAAAATATCAGGAAATTAGAGAATCGTACATCGCAAAAAAGTACTTTAATAACCCTTCAAGCTTTAAACTTTCACTTCTGCTTGCAAATAATAACAAATCTATACAAATCAAACTTGCAACATACATTTATAAAGCCTTTGAGATTAGAAATGAATAATTCAAAAAATGATAATATGTTATTGTTTACATGCCTCTGTCTGGTGTAAATCCCTGTTGATATGGGTCTATGGCCTAATCAATAAAAAAAAGTGTCAGTGTCTCTCTCTCTCTCTCTCTCTCTCTCTCTCTCTTCTCTCTCTCTCTCTTCTTCTCTAATTATAGCCTATTGTATATTCTTCGACATTGTTCTTATCTGTTATACATAACAAAGAATTAAACTCTGCAAGAGCACACACACACACACACACACACACACACACACACACACACACACACACAACAACACACACACACACACACACACACACACACACACACCACACACCCACACCACACCACACACACACACACACACACACACACACACACACACACACACACGAGGCGCGCGCGTGTGCACGCATGTACGCATGTGCGCGCGCGCATGCACGCACGCATGTACTCACTCACGCACGCACGCACGTACGCGCGCGCGCCACACACACACACACACACACACACACACACACACACACACACAACAACACACACACACACACACACACACACACACACACACACCACACACACACACACACAGGGAACTGCAGGCACAGACAGAAAAGCACGCGATGTTCAGTTTCAAAGTGGAACTACACACGCACGGAGACAAGGCATAGATGTCCGCGTTCCAGGCAAGGATTGGTTACAATAAGCTCCTTGAAAAACGTGGGTTCTTAGGGATTTCTCGAAGTAAGCCTAAGCTAACACACGGCGAACGCAGTGGGGAAGTTTGTTGCAAGCAACGGACCCCATCATAGAAAAAGCATGCACTCCCAGATATTGCGTTCCGTGTCTGTCTCTATCAATCTCCGTGTCCGCATCATAATCTGCCAGCTTGGGACCTAGTGACCGAAGCTAAACAGCCTGTGTGCTCCATTTCCATCGGTCAGTGCTTTCTGACTCAACCAGTCACTTCACACGAGACATCATTGGGTCGATTTTATAAACAGGTGAAAGGCTTGGGCGCAATGCAACTTAAATGAGAGAGCCACAAAGCCAACCCAAACGAACAAAACCACCTACTGAGAGATCACTTTCAGCAATGTTCTACTTCTGTTTAGTTCCAAGTACAACCAAGCAGCTGATCATGATCGAGCTCACGGTACAAGACTGAAAAGTATGCTGATCTGGCAAACAGCCTGAGGAGAGAAGGCTATCAGGTCAAAGTCCTCACTGCAGAAATTGGAGCTAGGGGGTTTGTAGGAACGTCTGCATACAGCCTCATGAAACAGCTCTCAGTTGCAGGGAGGGAAAAAAAACAGAGCCCTGAAAGCAATGGCAGAAGGGCAGAGAGGTGTTCAAGCTGGATCTGGTCAAGGAGGAACAAAAGTGAACTTCATAAGGCTTAACTTTTCCCTACAAATATCAGGTGCCCCAGTGGCTCAGTGGTTAGAGCGCGAGTCATTGAGTGGAAAATGAGCATGTCCAGAGAGGGTCATGGGTTCGAATCCCATCCATGACTCGTCCCAAGATGGGATAACAAACAACAAAAAAAAAAGGGGGGCAGCAGAGGGACATCCGGAGTCATGAACCGGGTGTGGCCCAACCACCCCCCTAGAGTGTCAGGAAATAAGGGCCGAAACACTTGCTTGAAGGGGGCTTCTCTTCCGAGGACTCTCTGCTGCCACGCTTGCCACGAGTTTCTTTCTACTAGGAATAAGTTGGACTGATACCACGAGGGTTGCAAAGGGAAAGCTATCAACAGACTAGCTTCTGGCCTGGACTCTATCCATCAGCGGCGGAGAAAGAAGCATACACATGACAGAGCTATCAAGCCTCTGGGGTTGATGCGTCCTGCCTCCTTTTCAGGTTACTGTCTGGGGTGGTCGATTCTACGCGTCTGTTTCAAGACCGAGTCTCTTCATGTTGGGATTTGTGTGTGTGTGTGTGTGTGTGTGTGTTGTGTGTGTGTGTGTGTGTGTGTGTGTGACAATATGGCGGTTACCACCGTGGCGGCAGGGGAGTGAATCCAAGTGAAACTGGGATCTGAACTTCAGATTAGAAACCAAAGAACTGCACAACGGCGTTATTTTTAAGGAAGTCTTCTTTGATTAGTGCTACGTATATCAGGGCATGGACGAGGCCAGTAAGAAAAACAAGTGGTAGTGTGTGTGTGTGTGTGTGTGTGTGTGTGTGTGTGTGTGTGTGTGTGTGTGTGTGTGTGTGCGTGCGTGCGTGCGTGCGGGGCGTGCGTGCGTGCGGGGCGTGCGTGCGTGCGTGCCGACGCGCGTGCGTGCGTGTTTGGACTTTCTGTTTGAGTACTCCAAGAATTCACAATAGTTTCAGCTTTCTTGAAAACAAACCGAGCTTGCTCTCTAGTAGTCACAAGCATAGATGTCCAAGCATCAAAGGGCTGCAACTTTCCAGCAACACTTGTCGAAAGGAAGAATACAGTGGCATGCCTGGTTGTCCCTCTTTACATGCTTGCAGTAGCTCTTTGTCCTACTGGTGGGGTTCGTTATCAGTCATTTCAATGGGGTACGAGACTCCTTGACGCTGAAACAAGAAACTGCCATCAGTCCTCATCATGCGCCTTCCCTCCTGTGTTTGCTAAGTGCTGCGTCTGATTGACTAATGATTGATTTCTCTGTTTAATATCAACTCCTATTCATGATCTAAGGCAAGACTGAGAGGCTGGGCAGAGAGGCGGAGAGGGATGAGGTAGGATAGGAAAGACGGATATGAGAGGACGATTGGGGGGTGCCGGTGGCTGCGCTGTGGTGGTGGTGGTCAAGGAAATAGAAAGAGGCGGACATAGGCAGGGAAGTAGAGCGAAGGTGGCTCAGGTAGGGGACCAATGTGGGCGAAAGTTGGAAAGGTGAGCATAAGGGAGGGCGTGGGGGGAGGGGAGGGGGGGGGGGTTAAAAAAATGGTGGGTGTGGGTAGGTAGAGAAGTACCAAAATGGTAATTGCAGGCACGAAAGGGCAAAAAGGTGGCGTGGAAGAAGGGAAGCAAAAAACAAACAAACAAACAAACAAAATGAATGTAAGAGGATAAATACAAATGCGGGAGCAGGGAGGAAGTGAAGGACAACACGGTAGGAGTAGAGATGGAAGTAAAATAATGTGGGTGTAAGAAGAAAAGAACAAAAGGATGGGTCGTGGAGAGGGAAGTGCAAATAATGTGGGTGTGGGAAGGGATGGACAACAAGGTGGGTGTAGGTAGGAAAGGACAAAAAGGTGGGTGTAGGAAGGAAAATGCAAGTAATGTGAATGTAAGAAGGGAAGGACAAAAAGGTGAGTTTTAAGTGGGGAAGTACAAATGATGTGGGTGTAGGAAGCAAAGCACAAACAGATTTGTGTAGGAAAGAAAGGACAAAAAGGTGGGTGTAGAAAAGGAAGGACAAAAAGGTGGGTGTAGGAAGAGAAGGACAGAAAGGTGGGTGTAAGAAGGGAAGGACAAAAAGGTGGGTGTAGGAAGAAAAGGACAAACAGGTGGGTGTGGGAAGAAAAGGACAAAAGATGGATGTAGAAAAATAAGGACAAAAAGGTGGGTGTAGGAAGAAAAGGACAAACAGGTGGGTGTGGGAAGAAAAGGACAAAAAGATGGATGTAGAAAAATAAGGACAAAAAGGTGGGTGTAGGAAGAGAAGGGCAGAAAGGTGGGTGTAGAAAATTAAGGACAAAAAGGTGGGTGTAGAAAATTAAGGACAAAAAGGTGGGTGTAGAAAAGGAAGGACAAAAAGGTGGGTGTAGAAAAGGAAGGACAAAAAGGTGGGTGTAGAAAGGAAGGACAAAAAAGGTGGGGGTAGGAAAAAGGAAGTACAAAAAGGGGGTGTAGAAAAGGAAGGACAAAAAGGTGGGGTAGAAAGGAAGGACATAAAGGTGGGTGTAGGAAGAAAGTGCAAAAAAGTTGGTATAGGTAAGGCAATTACAAAAGGGTGGAATACAGGAAGTACAAATAGTAGCATAGCAAAGTAAGTTATTTAAAGGGGAAAGTGAGTAGGAAAGTAGTCTAAGGCGTATTGTGGGCAAAACAGTGGGCGTAGGCAAGAAAGTAGGGAGAAAAGGTGGGTGTAGGTTGGGAAGTGGGGGGAAAGGTTTGTTGAGAAGTGGAAGCAGGTGGGTGTAGTCCGGGAAGTGGGAAACAGGTGGGTGTAGGTCGGGTAGGTTGGGAAGTGGAAAAGGTGGGTGTAGGTCGTAAAGTGGGAAAAAACGATGGGTGTAGGTACGAAGTGGAAACGGTGTGTAGTTGGAAAGTGGGAAAAAGGTGGGTGTAGATCGTAAAGTGGAAAGAAGATGGGTATAGGTTAGGAAGTGGGAAACCGGTGGGTGTAGGTGTAAAGTGGAAAAAGGTGGGTGTAGGTCGTAAGTGAAAAAGTGGTAAGGTTAAGAAGTGGGAAACGGTGGTGTAGGTTGGGAAGTGAGAAAAGGTGGTGTGTGGGAAAGTGAGGAAAAGGTGGGTGTACGCTGGGAAGTGGGAAACAGGTGGATGTGAGTGGGAAGTGGGGAAAAGGTGGGTGTAGTTGGGAAGTGGGAAACAGGTGGATGTGAGTTCGGGAAGTGGGAAAAGGTGGGTGTCAGTTGGGAGTGGGAAACAGTGGGCAGGTTAATGGAGAATGAGGAAGTGGGGGGAAAAAGGAGGGTTTGGGCTGAAAAGTGGGAAAAGGTGGTGTATGTTGGGAAGTGGGAAAAGGGGGTGTAGGTTGGGAAGTGGGAAAAAGAGGGGTGTAGGTTGGGAAGTGGAAACAGGTGGGTGTAGGCTGGGAAGTGGGAAACAGGCTGGTATAGGTTGGGAAGTGGGAAACAGGTGGGTGTAGGTTGGGAGGTGGGAAACAGGCTGGTGTAGGTTGGGAAGTGGGAAACAGGTGGGTGTAGGTTGGGAAGTGGGAAAAAGGTGGTGTGGGTTGGGAAGTGGGAAACAGGTGGGTGTAGGTTGGGAAGTGGGAAACAGGTGGGTGTAGGTCTGGAAGTCGATGATAGTGGACCTAGGCAGAGAAGTACATAAAATATGAGAGTAGACAAAGACGTGGGAGAAAATGGTCGAAGGGAGAGCAGTACGAAATGCGGGCTTAGATAGGGAAGTGGCTACAGAGATGGGTGTATGTACGGAAGCGGAAAGACAGGGATGGCTATACGCTGGAGAAAAAAAAAAAAAAAAAAAAAAAAAAAAGTTGGGTCTAGGTATGAAAGTTAAAGACAGTAGATGTGAGTCTTGAAGAGAAAAAGGGCATTAGTAACAAACAAACTAATTTTTTTTTTAAATAGAAAAAGAAAAAGAAGTTGGGCTTACGTACAGATGATAAAAAAAAAGTAGGCGTAGTAGGTTAGGAAGTGAAAAAAAACAACAACAACAACAAAAACTGGCCCCCAAAAGTTTTCTTTTAATTACTGATGTCAGTACATCTTCGTATAGTCCGATGTGCAGCTTGATATAGCTGTTCGTCGATGATGTAATCCATTTTGCGGTTACACATCATTTCGCTCCACGGCTTGCATTCTTTTTTAGATTCGCTGTAAGAATCAATGTCTGGCATGCATGCAGGAAGACGGAATATGTCAGTGCAGCAACAGCCTGTCTTGTGTTTCACACAGATGTTCTTCTTCCATACAGGTTTAGCTCTGGGCTGTTCTGTTTTCTTTTTGTTTGTTTGTGTGTGTGTGTGTGTGTGTGTGTGTGTGTGTGTGTGTGTGTGTGTGTGTGTGTGTGTGTGTGTGTGTGTGTGTGTGTGTGTGTGTGTGTGTGTTTGTCGTTGCTGCCCTTGAAATGATTTCTGGTTCAAATCCCACATTGCTAGTGACAGATGCAAGGCAAGTCAACTTTTGAACTGGTGTGTAATAATTTTATTATGATTTTTTGTTTGTTTGTTTGTTTTGCTTTGTTGAAAATAAGAGTTGCGATCATGGAAATAAAATAGGAAAACATACAGGAGAAAAAAAAAAGGAAAAAGAAGGGGGAAGCAAAACAAAACAAAACAAAAAGAAAAGAAAAAAGCAAAAGAAAAGAAGGAAAGAAAAGAGAAGGAGGAAAGGAGTGAGGGAAGGAGCGTGTGTTAAGGAAAGCGACCCAGTCTTACAATCGCAATAAGTTGAAGAGTCGTCTCCCTTGGGCTAGCTTCGCAAACAACGCGGTTGCGGTTGAGAGTAAATAATCGGAGCGATAAGTTTGGCTGTGTCTCTCGTCTTTTTTTTTTTTTTTTTTTTTTTTGTGGATCATTTTCGCCTTTATCTTGAAAATCGCACCAAGGCCAAACCACAAGTGGTGTCAGTTAAACACACACACACCACACACACACACACAACACACACACACACACACACACACACTGGCAAAAAATACATGATTTTTAGGCAGCTGGGGGTAGAGATGGGATAATGATGGAAGTGGTCGCGGAAGACTGCGACGGTCAGCCGATGAACAAGATGTGCTGTATTCGACAAAACAACAAGAAGCAAATAAGTATATGAATAAATAAACAAATAGATAGATAGATCAGTAGATAGAAGGATGGATGGATAAATACATGAGAAAAAATATAAACGGAGTTTTGCGTAGACTGCATACACCTTGGGCAAAAAAAAACAAACAAAAAAAACAACCACCAAACTGAAAACAGAAATATCAGGTTGGCTTGCACAGCTGAATGTCTGTGGGTGGCATTAAACTTGAATTTAAGTGGAATGATGTTTCCCTACTTTGTTTCAGTGACACTCACTTAGTGCTGAACCCACGTGAGTCCATTGAATACACGGTAACTCTCTCTCTCTCTCTCTCTCTCTCTCTCTCTCTCTCTCTCTCTCTCTCTCTCTCTCTCTCTCTCTCTCTTTGTCTGTCTGTCTCTCTCTCTCTCTCTGTCTCTCTCTTTGTCTCTCTTTGTCTCTCTCTCTCTCTCTCTCTCTCTCTCTCTCTCTCTCTCTCTCTCATATTGGAAACTTTTATACGGAAAGTAACCCTCTCGGGCAGTGCCAGCAGTATTACTTCCCTTCGTGGGGGAAAAAAATGTTTTCACTATTGAAGCGAATCAAACGGCAGAACGGGAAGTCTGGCAAAAGCTCTGCGCTCTTCCCAGTGCCCTTCATGGGTCGCGTCGGCATTCATGAACCATGGAAGACAACAGAGACAGAACAAGACCAAAAAAAAATGAGGGAGGGGGGGGGGGGGGGGTAATTCAGGTTGACTGTAAACTGTGTGATGCTCATGAGCTCATTACACGTATTGACAAAGAGAAAGAAGCTTGGGATGTTTTTCAATTTCACTTTCGCATTCACATTTCTGCACAACGTCGCACTGGACTTGTATTAATCATTTTTTTTAATTATGAAAAATAGAAAATAAAAAAAAGAACAGCTCAAAACAGCAAACCTACAACACAAACGTTCAGTGACGAGGCATCCATATTTATATTTCAAATGTCTTGAAAACAAACAAACAAATACTGACCGCTTGTTCACAGGTTTTGCAGTATAGTCAGTCTCTTTGAGATTTTAAGACTTTTGGTTCCTAGACTGGTGAAAAGACAATGGTGTTTAAAGAGTGAAAACAATTATAAGAATCTCTCTCTCTCTCTCTCTCTCTCTCTCTCTCCCCCACACACACACACACACACACACACCACACACCACACACACACACACATATGTGTATGTAGGTATATATGTATATGTATACACACATACACAGACACAAAGAGAGAGCGAGAGAGAGTCTGTAACTTAGTAGTCTTCGACCTGAACGGATCTCTCTTGCAACATCCTGATCATCGTTATCCTCAATGATCATTATTTTTGAAGAAAGCCCACGACTGTGTGGCTGTTGTTGCTGTCTTGCTGTCATGGCGACCTCAGTTTTAACTGCTTTCCGTCTCCATGCCCACGGCGATGTCATGTCAGCGTTGTCGGTGTCGGGTAATTAATGAGGAATGTTTCTGAATGCATGTGGTGACACCCTGCGGAGGGAAGCGCTCACTCCCACCGGCTGCTGATGAAGCCAGTATTTAACAAATCGAGGTGACTGAGGGCGGAGAATGCAGCAAGTTTTAAAAAGAAACGGTATTAGCCCCGCCAGACGATACAGACAAACAGATCACAGGACAAAACACAATGCGTTTCGACCTCTTGGGTCTTCTTCAGGCAAAAACAAGCAACATTTAGGACAGTTGCTACCATTATTATTACTGTCATCATTATTGTTTCAACTCCCATAATCCCCTTCTTAATGGCCTCGTTTTCATCGAACACCCATTTTTTGCGCCGAATATGAGAAGATAAGTGGTTGCTCGTTCTTCGTCTTCATTGTCATAACTGTTGCTTGTTTTGCCTGAAGAAGACCCAAGAGGTCGAAATGCATTGCGTTTCGTCCTGTAATCTGTCTGGCGGAACTGAAGCCGGTATTGTCATCAGCAGGGAAGGTTATAAACATTTTACAGCAGACTCCATGAAAACCTTGTTTAAGGATGTTCCACCTGATGCAATCTTTGAATTTCTGAAAGAAATTTACCTTTTTCATCTGATCTGAGATTTTACAGAAGAAAGGTGTGTTTTAAAGGGTTGTGTGAAAGAATCTTTTTTAATGACTTGTGAGTTGTGTGAAAGAATTTTTTTTTAATGACTTGTGAGTTGACTTCAACGCAGTGACAGCCCCTGATATGGCCCTTTGCGGTCGGCTGGGCTATAAGCAGCATTACCTTACCTTACTTTACTAGTCAGTGGCACCGTGCATACGCTGAGAGTAAAACAGGTGTCACTGAACACCACCGAAGCATCTCCAACGTAGTGCAGTGTCTCCTCCAGTGGGCTGGCTCGCAGCGGTCTGATTTTGCTTGCTTCCTGTGGGTTGCCAGTACTTAGGCTGTCAGAGAACGAAGGAAACTGGGGTATGTGTGGAGGAACCGGAGTAAGTAGTATAGAGCAATGCCCACTGCGATACTGGCCACACAGTCAGGGCATCTGCGTGAAGCCTGACACCGTGCTGTCTGTTGCAGGTGTCCCATGTGAAGTTTCCCGGGGACGGGGACACGGGCAAGCCAACGGTGGAAGGGAGCATCATGATGATGCTGTTTTTGGCTGTGCTGCTTCTGATAATCTCCCTGATCCCCCTCTGCTTCGCGAAGATCGTCAACCGGGTAACTGTTGTGCGAGCGGTGGCTAAGGATGACAAGAAGAAATACGAAACAGAAAATGACGCGCGGTTGATGGTTGGGAGAGAAGGGGGTGGGGGTGGAATTCAGCGTTTGACTTTTCTCAGTTTTGAAGTCTCATAGTTCTAGTCTATATTTTGCCGCTTTGCAGTTACAAAAAAAAAAGAAAAAAAGATGTATTCTCAATGGCCAAGTTTCGTTTAATCCCAGTTTGAGTCGTTCCTTTTTCCACAGCCCTGTTGTCATTCCTACGCAGTGCTTTGCTTCAGACAATCGCCTACTAGCCTTTCTTCGGTGTGTTGGTCATGTGTTCTCTCTTCCCTAACACGTTTAAGCTTCAGATTCTCTTGCTCTAACATCCCCTCAGCTTTGTGGAGTGCCAGACCTATTTTCTCTCAAGCTGGTAGTTGCCGAGTCGTAAGTCTTCTTGATTGTCCCTCTAACTCCCTACTCCTCCACCCCCCGCCCCCAAATTCGTATGCAGACAATTTTTTCAAATGGAAGAGCTTCTGTTATTGTTGTCGGTCCTTGTGAACCTGGAATATCATCATAGGCCAGAAAAACGAAGTTATTTTTGGTTGAGTTAATAAATATAATCTTTTCTCCTTTTTCCTTTACATGATAGTATATCAGTGTGAAGTGGCATTCCCCCACCCCTCGCCCCTTTCTTTTTTTTTAACATGTTTTTATGTTAATGTGAAGCCTTTTCTTTTGAAACCCTCCCTCCTCTTTTGTTGTACAGGTATATGTATTTACATGAATGATTCCATTTGCGCTCCTCATCGCCCCCCCCCCCCTTCCCCCTCCCCTTTCATAACTGTTGAATGTAGTTCTTGCTACAGTGTGAGTTCGTGGATATCGCTGTGATATGTTTTACGTCCTGACATAACTTTGTTTCCGTGGCTCAGCTTTTGAACTGGCTGTTGTTTATTGTTTTCATCCTTGAACATTTTTCAATACGGAATATTTCGAGCATTTTCTCGCGCAGGGTCAAAATCTGGATTACACTGGAGATAAACTAAATTAATACATTACCCAGTGTGCAGAAGAGAGAGCGCAAAGAACGAAGGAAAGAGAACCAAAAAAAATCAGAGTTAGAAGAAGGGAAGAGAGAACGACAGTTACAATTACAGTTAGAAACAGAAGAGAGAGAACACAGGTTGCAGTTAGGAAAAGGTGAGAAAGAGAAGCGCAGACAAAATGAATTTCAAATGATGAAACTTAAACTTTATTATAGTCGGAAATGAAATGAGGCAGGGAACAGTAAACGATAAACAGTAAACAAGTTGGGTATTTTTTGGTCCCATAAGAAAACCTAACACAGAGTAACTTTTATTCAAGACTGGCACAGCCTTTTAAACTTGAATAAAGTCAGACAAATACATAGACGAACAATCTAATAGTGGGGGAAAAAACAAGCGCAGGCCAACAACTGAACTATCTTCATAGTAATGACTTGGCAAAGATTTGGACTTAAGGGGGGGGGGGGGGGGGGGGGGTAATTTGAAGATGGAGAAACTGGGAACATGAAATTAAGAAAATATGTTACAGATATGAAAACTCTTCACTAGCTGCATAAGGGAACCATCGCAACCTCTTTTGAAGGCAGATATATTTGTATTGCCTGCTCCGAGGCCTTTCGTCCGCTGGGTCGGACTCATCAGGGAGACACGGCTGGTTGTGTCTGCACTCCTGGCGTCAAATAGAGACACACCACAGTCCATAATACTGTGGTGTTCTCACCACCAAGAGTGCAAAAAAGAATCCAATAGCACTCCCAAAGCAGCCAGCGAAGAGTAGTAAATGAAACCAAACGAAAGTGTGGGGAGGAAAAAAGTTGCTGAAAAACTAAAGACATTATGCAAACAGTATAAAATAAAGGGGACAATCTTTGAGCCTACGCTTGAGGATCCACCCAAAGATGCAAGGGAGATCAAAAGACAAACACACAGACGGACAGAAACAAATACAAATAACCTCAATTTAATCAAAACAAAAATCGGAAATGAAATGAGGCAGGGAACAGTAAACGATAAACAGTAAACAAGTTGGGTATTTTTTGGTCCCATAAGAAAACCTAACACAGAGTAACTTTTATTCAAGACTGGCACAGCCTTTTAAACTTGAATAAAGTCAGACAAATACATAGACGAACAATCTAATAGTGGGGGAAAAAACAAGCGCAGGCCAACAACTGAACTATCTTCATAGTAATGACTTGGCAAAGATTTGGACTTAAGAGGGAGGGGGGGGGGGGGGGGGGGGTGATTTGAAGATGGAGAAACTGGGAACATGAAATTAAGAAAATATGTTACAGATATGAAAACTCTTCACTAGCTGCATAAGGGAACCATCGCAACCTCTTTTGAAGGCAGATATATTTGTATTGCCTGCTCCGAGGCCTTTCGTCCGCTGGGTCGGACTCATCAGGGAGACACGGCTGGTTGTGTCTGCGCTCCTGGCGTCAAATAGAGACACACCACAGTCCATAATACTGTGGTGTTCTCACCACCAAGAGTGCAAAAAAGAATCCAATAGCACTCCCAAAGCAGCCAGCGAAGAGTAGTAAATGAAACCAAATGAAAGTGTGGGGAGGAAAAAAGTTGCTGAAAAACTAAAGACATTATGCAAACAGTATAAAATAAAGGGGACAATCTTTGAGCCTACGCTTGAGGATCCACCCAAAGATGCAAGGGAGATCAAAAGACAAACACACAGACGGACAGAAACAAATACAAATAACCTCAATTTAATCAAAACAAAAATCGGAAATGAAATGAGGCAGGGAACAGTAAACGATAAACAGTAAACAAGTTGGGTATTTTTTGGTCCCATAAGAAAACCTAACACAGAGTAACTTTTATTCAAGACTGGCACAGCCTTTTAAACTTGAATAAAGTCAGACAAATACATAGACGAACAATCTAATAGTGGGGGAAAAAAAAGCGCAGGCCAACAACTGAACTATCTTCATAGTAATGACTTGGCAAAGATTTGGACTTAAGGGAGGGGTGGGGGGGTAATTTGAAGATGGAGAAACTGGGAACATGAAATTAAGAAAATATGTTACAGATATGAAAACTCTTCACTAGCTGCATAAGGGAACCATCGCAACCTCTTTTGAAGGCAGATATATTTGTATTGCCTGCTCCGAGGCCTTTCGTCCGCTGGGTCGGACTCATCAGGGAGACACGGCTGGTTGTGTCTGCGCTCCTGGCGTCAAATAGAGACACACCACAGTCCATAATACTGTGGTGTTCTCACCACCAAGAGTGCAAAAAAGAATCCAATAGCACTCCCAAAGCAGCCAGCGAAGAGTAGTAAATGAAACCAAACGAAAGTGTGGGGAGGAAAAAAGTTGCTGAAAAACTAAAGACATTATGCAAACAGTATAAAATAAAGGGGACAATCTTTGGGACAAGCTTTGGGAGTGCTATTGGATTCTTTTTTGCACTTTGGTGGTGAGAACACCACAGTATTATGGACTGTGGTGTGTCTCTATTTGACGCCAGGAGCGCAGACACAACCAGCCGTGTCTCCCTGATGAGTCCGACCCAGCGGACGAAAGGCCTCGGAGCAGGCAATACAAATATATCTGCCTTCAAAAGAGGTTGCGATGGTTCCCTTATGCAGCTAGTGAAGAGTTTTCATATCTGTAACATATTTTCTTAATTTCATGTTCCCAGTTTCTCCATCTTCAAATTACCCCCCCCCCCCCCCCCCCCCCCCCCCTTAAGTCCAAATCTTTGCCAAGTCATTACTATGAAGATAGTTCAGTTGTTGGCCTGCGCTTGTTTTTTCCCCCACTATTAGATTGTTCGTCTATGTATTTGTCTGACTTTATTCAAGTTTAAAAGGCTGTGCCAGTCTTGAATAAAAGTTACTCTGTGTTAGGTTTTCTTATGGGACCAAAAAATACCCAACTTGTTTACTGTTTATTATAGTCAACAAAAGACTGCTGATGCTGATGCTGGTAATGGTAATGAACATGGTGTATAGTCAAGAGACTGTCGATGCCGGCGCTGGTAATAATAATGAACATGGTGTGTATTCAAGAGACTGTTGATGCCGATGTTGGTAATGATAATGAACATGGTGTATAGTCAAAAGACTCTTGATGCTGATGCTGGTAATGATAATGAACATGGTGTCTGCCCCACTGCCAAAGCCCCATACATTCCCAAACTTTCTCCTGTTGACGAATCACGTGATGAAATTTACTCTTTTTGTGCGGATTTGAAACTCCTGCCAGTTTTGTGCACGGCCTATGGAAAGAAAAGGGATCGAGCCGGACCTTTGTATGTGTTTTCTCTTTTTCGTGGCAGTGCATTCACCTTGTATCATACCCTTCTCTCTTGAACAGTCGATCATCTGGGACAATTTGAAAGGGGAACTATGAAAAAAAAAGAAAAGAAAAACATCACTGTACAGAGGAAGTGTCTGTGAAAATGTTCGTGCTGTTCCGCCTGACTTGAACTAGTGATTTGCTGTATTTTTAATTCATTCAGTCACTCTCTTGACCGACTGAGTGATCTTTCGGGGATCGCTCATGGATTTTAGAAGCTTGCGTGATTTGTTTTTGCGTAGGCAAATCTTCCAAAACATCTCAAAGGATCCAGCAACCTTTCTTCGTGAACGAAGTTCTGAAACTGCAGATACCATATGGAACTCGCGGATCAGGACAAGAGTGTACATCCTAGGAAAATGATTGCAAAGAAATCACTTTTAACCTTCTTGAAACAAATGTCAGTCGTTTGTCTTCACGTTTTCTGTCAAACAGATAGGACAGGGATGGACCGTGCGGGTTGTTAATTCCCGTAAAATCGGCGTTCAAGTTGTGCGAATATCAAATTTATCTAGCTAGCTGTCCACGAGATCAGCCTCAAAGTGCTCTCCAGTCAAGAGGAAGCCAGATTAATTCCCAAGTACATCTGCAGTTCTGTGGAGTGCATGGTCGTGGCGTGAATGTGAACACGAAAGGTGAGAACGTACCCTGGTGCTGGACATGTGGTTTATGGGTGCACAGCCGAGCAGATTGTTCCCACGCACAAATCAATAGGGTCAATGCATCAAAAGAGAACACTGACCACGCCTTTTGTGGTTGAAAGCCAAGTATCTGAACTTCATGTGGAGGATTGCGACAAACGGTTTCGGTGCTAC
>CM065747.1:18536816-18546816 GCA_033310375.1 Conus canariensis | reverse complement strand
GAGATGCCATGCTGATCATTAACATCAGTGTGACAGATACACTTGATACACAGCTGATCATCCAGCCAGCTTCTTGTTCCCCCTCACTCCTCCCCAAGGTACAGGTCAGAACCATCATGGCGCATGACCTTTAAAAGAAAATTTCACAGTATGCAAATTTGAATGCATGTATGGATGCCAGGGTCATTTTAAACAGACTCATCACCCACAAAGCAGATTTGATCGTCCCTGAATCACAGTGCGGGTTTCGCGCAGGCAGGGGCACAACCGACACAGTATTTGCTGTTCGCCAGCGACAGGAGAAGTGTCGTGAGCAGAATCAGGAACTCCATATGGTGTTTGTTGATCTCACCAAGGCCTTCGACACCGTTAATCGGACTTGCTTGTGGAAGATCCTTCATAAGTTTGGTTGCCCGGAAAAGCTCATCTCACTGATAGTCTCATTCCATGATGGCACGCACCCGTTGGTGCAAGAAACAGAGATACCTCTGACCCATTCCCAGTGAAAAATGGAGTGAAGCAGGGATGAGTCTTAGCTCCCACCCTCTTTTCCATTCTGTTTGCTGCAATGCTGATTGATGCATTCCGGGACTGTGACAAGGGGGTATACATCTAGTTACGTTCAGATGGCGAACTCTTTTATCTTCGACGACTTCAGGCCGAGACCAAAGTATTTGATGCCCTTCTGAGAGAGTTCCTCTTTGCAGATGACTGTGCACTGGCCGCGCACTCCCATGAAGACATCCAATCCATTACAGATCGCTTTGCAAGAGCCTGTCAACGCTTTGCACTCACAATCAGTCTTGGTAAGACCGAGGCCACGTTCCAACCTTCATCGTCCGCTGCTGGCAGTGTTCCGCCATCACCTATCGTCATCAACAACACGGAGATCGAAACTGTGGACAAGTTCTGCTGTTTGGGCAGCGCTGTAAGCAGCAATGGATCTCTGGGTGCAGAAGTGATGTTGCGCATCTGAAAGGCCAGCTCTGCCATTGGCAGACTCTCAAAGAGTCTGTGGTGAGGCCATGGCATCAGACTGCGCACAAAGGTTGCAGTGTACAGAGCTGTGGTTCTGAGCGATCTCCTCCACTGCTGTGAGACGTGGACCACGTACCGCCGACACATCTAACAACTCAAACAGTTCCATCAACGATGCTTGCGCAAGATCTGCAGCATCAAATGGCAAGACAGAGTGTCCAACCTACAGGTCCTGAAGAAATGTGGCTTACCCAGCATTGAGCGTATACTCATCAAAAGCCAGCACCGATGGAGAGGACAAGTTGTCCGTATGGAGGACGGTAGAATTCTAAAGATGTTGTTCTATTGACAGCTGAAGGAAGAACAACGTGACAAGAGATACAAAGACACCTTGAAGGCCAACCCCAGAACCTGCAACATCGACACTGGCTTCATGTGAAGATGTAGCCCTTGACAGAAACACAGTGGAAGCAACAGTGTACACAGGGCACAAAAACATTGGAGCGCAACAGGCAGTCGTCATCCAGGAAAAGAGGAATCGGACTAGACGAAGCCCATACTTGCAGGACTTCATTCCATTAAGCGTCTGTGAAAGACTTTGTGCCTCAAGAATTGGTCTTCATTCCCACATGAGGACCCACATCAGCAGATGACCTGCATGCCTACTCATCCGTCGGACACGACGGAAGAATCCATCATCGTCATCATTATGTATGCACGCATGTATGTATGTATTTCTTTGTGTGTGTGTGTGTGTGTGTGTGTGTGTGTGTGTGTGTGTGTGTGTGTGTGTGTGTGTGTGTTAGTTCTTTAGTTTAACGTCTATTCACGATAAGTGTTATTAGACGAAAACAACAACAACAACAACTACAACAAAAACGTATGATTGTGTGTGTGCGAGGACGTGTCTGTGTGCGTGCGTGCGTGTGTGTGTGTGTGTGTGTGTGTGTGTGTGTGTGTGTGTGTGTGTGTGTATGTGTGTGCGTGCGTGTGTGTGTGTGTGTGCGTGCGTGCGTGCGTGCGCAATTTATCCAATTGTTTGTATGAATTGCTGGAAATTTTTGAGGATTTTGCACTGGTTGTGTATTGATTTTTAATTTACATATACCATAACTAGGATTTCCACTGTCTCATCATTTTTACCCTCCTGCATTAGGCCAATATAACTTACAAATGTGTGCGTGCGTGCGTGTGTGTGTGTGTGTGTGTGTGTGTGTGTTTGTGCGTGTGTGGTGTGTGGTGTGTGTGTGTGTGTGTGTGTGTGTAATTTTGTAATATATGAATAGTGTATTTGCAATTTTCACTTGGCCAATAGAAAATGGACAAAGAGACAGAAGAATATTAGTACTTTCCACACCAGTTTAATTCCAACACCAATGCATACATTTGTTACCCAACAGTAGATAGGCTTACTAAAAAGACACGCTTGAAAGGAACCCGTAAGTAACATCACAAAACGAATAAAAGTTATCATTCATTTCTTTATCAGAATTATACGGACAAATTAATTGTCCCAACGAATGAACATTATGTGTTCAATTTAAAGAAACCATCAGTGTGAAATGTGTGCCACAGTGTTCATGTTCTCAATGCTACAGAAATGCCGTACGCTCGATTAAAGAAGAAAAAAAAAAAAAAGAAAGAAAAAAACCCTCAAAACCCACAAGAATTGCTACCTTCTACTAGCTTATCTAAGCACCAATAGCCTCTGTCGTTTTTTTTTGTTTGTTTTTTTGTTGTTTTTTTTTTCCAGAACTGCATATACATCCCATTCATGTCGATTCCCATTTCAGCACAGAATTCACTTTTATTTGAGAAAAGAAAGCCACGTATCTGTAAAAAATCAAAACCCCAAGCAGATCTGCCTAAAATATTCACGCCGATATATATTTTTTAGAAGCCAATAGTCGACTTCGTGAAGCCAGAACCATCATGCCTTGCACGTGAACGACAACATTCTGCTTAAACTGTCATTAAAAAAAAAAAAAAAAAAAAAAAAAAAGCGGCAGTAAAATCATGATAAACGTAATGATGCCACAGAGACAAGCCCTCTTGGTAACTGGACAGTACAGAGTGAACAGCTAGTCCACAATGGACAGTGTGTACAGCCTCAGCTCTCAAGAGGCCAGATGACAGCAACATGGCGGGTATGCTGCTCAGAAATGATAGAGCAAGAACGACGAAAATCCAGTCTGCCCACGCCATCAGCACCGGGGCAGGCAGCGATTCCACAAGTCCAGCCGCTGTCAAAAGGGGTAATGACGTGCCCTGCCAGAACGGGTACGTTGGTGGAGGGTAGGCCCCTAGGCGATCTCACAATCGCTGGGAGGCGGATGAAATCCGGGTCCCGTGATTTCAGTCTCCGGTGTTGTATCTTTTTTTTTTTTTTGTCTGTGTCTTCATTCATCTCCACTGAATCTTATGCAATGAGAGCAAGTCTTCGGAAGAAGAGATACGAGGGGTCCGTTTACAGCATGTGTACATCACATGTCAAAATGACACGGCAACGATGACATGTCAGTGGGGAAAAAAACTTTGAGGCTGAAGTGATGTTTGTCTAAGGGATTCGAAACAAAACATGGAGAACACAAATACACGCTCAAAGAGAGAGAGAGAGAGAGGAGAGAGAATTTGGCCGAGAGAAAGATGAAAGCTTTGCCCTGATCCACTTACTGACTCAGGCATGAATCAAAAGAATGAACAATTCAAAAGAGTAGCTGAGGAAGCAAAAGAAACTGAATGTCAACAATGTTGTGTGTCACTTAAGTATGACACAACGCTCACTCAGTTCTGGCAGTTCTATCACCGCATGGAAGGAACACACAGTACAAACGTCAGCCCAGATATCCTGGATGTTGATGAGACCACACAACTCGGGACAATTATGAAGAAACGGTCGGCTCCGCTTAAACGTTCCATAGGACACAGTGATCAAAGAAATTATGAGGAAAATAAGAAATATCTGACCAAGTTAAATCAACACCTGGCTGAGACTGGCATTGAGGATAAAATTACAGCACCTGACCTGGATGACGCGAAAAGCTAGATGCACTAAGGGTAGTGCTCCAGGTCCAGACAAAATATATCAAACAGCTCTCGGAAGAGGTCAGAACCTATCTCTTCAATCTCTACCAGGACAATTTCGATAAGGGCTATACCCCCAGAAGACTGGACACACAGTTACCTGAAAGGTGTACGAAAACAAGGAAAAGACCACCATTGACTAAATGGCTGCCACATACTCGCTATGCAAAACATAGTAGTAAAGCCGGAACAAATCATAGGAAGAAAACTCGCAAAAGACCTTGTAAGTCGACAAATCCTCCCATCCATGTAGGAGGCTACGAAACAGGTGAACGCACACGGGAAAATGCGGCGGCTTTTTGCCTATTAGGTATACGAGGGATTCCAAAGAAAGGAAGAAACACTGGTTGTTGCAATAGATCTGGAAGATACATACAACAAAGTCCAGTTCTCGCTTCTCATGGAGCTTCTCTTTGACTGTGAACTCAGCAGGACACCTGCACGTTGGATAACAGCAGCACTTTAGGAGCGAAACGTCCTCCTACCACTTGGAGACTGGACGTCCGAACCTCCTCAACTGTCAAACCTCTCTCCGCTGTTTTATACAATGTTTACACCAAAGGCCTTGCAGACCTCATGAGAAAAGGAACTGCTAGAGTGTTGACACTACCAGAAGACGGTCTGATCTCCAAAACATCAAATAATGCTCAAGAAAGAACGAAAACACTTCAGCAGGAGCTGAACAACATTGCTCAGTGGTGTCAAGAAACCGGATTGTCCGTCAATCCTAGAAAAGCCCAGACATTGGTCTGCACTGTCAACAACATACAAGGCATCAGGACATTTACCCTCAGGAGTGACCTTCAGTGGAATACCAGTTGAGTGAACCGGCAACCTGCTCACTTTTCATTTTCTGAGTATAGGCTTTGATAGAATGCTGACCTTGAGAAAACATACTGAGGACATTATTCTTAATCGCAAAAAGGACCTGTCTTCCATGACAGCAATGGCAGCTACAGGGTTCCATGTCACTTCAGCGCCAGCACTTCAGCACCAGAACTTCAGCGCCATACACTTCAGCGCGAGGATACTTCAGCGCCGTACACTTCAGCGCTGGGACTTTTCAGCACCGTACATTTCAGCGTGGCGAAATTTTAGCACCGTACATTGTAGCGCCGTACATTATAGCGCTAGAGGAAGACAGAGGGAGAGAGAGAGAGAGGGAGAGAGAGAGAGAGAGAGAGAGAGGAGAGAGAGAGAGAGAGAGAGAGCGAGAGAGAGAGAGAGAGGAGAGCGAGAGAGAGAGAGTGTGTGTGTGTGTGTGTGTTTGTGTGTGTGTGTGTTTGTGTGTGTGTGTGTAAAAGTGACTTCTGAGGGGAAAAAAAGTCTGCATTGGTCAGCCTTCTGCCTGTCATTCTATGGAAGTCTGTACGTGTCTGTGTGTGTGTGTGTGTGTGTGTGTGTGTGTTGTGTGTGTGTGTGTGTGTGTGTGTGAGTGTGTGTGTGTGTGTGAGTGTGTGTGTGTGTGTGAGTGTGTGTGTGTGTGTGAGTGTGTGTGTGTGTGTGTGTGTGTGTGTGTGTGTGAGTGTGTGTGTGTGTGTGTGTGTGTGTGTGTGTGTGTGTGTGTGTGTGTGTGTTGTTGTGTGTGTGTGTAAAAGTGTCTGCGAAACTGCAAAACTGAGTGACTAAAAGGCTTGATTGAGTTTATCCCACAAAAATCTATTCTTTACCTTTCTTTCTCCATAAAGCGTATCAGACACACACACACACACACACACACACACACACACACACACACACACACACACACACACACACACACGAACACACAGAGACACACAGAGACCACACAACACACACACACACACACACACACACACACACACACACACACACACACACACAGAGTTAAGTTCATTTTTCTAAAAATTCGATTTTTATTGATATGTCATATAACATCCGTTGTATGAATTAAAACCTGAATGCATCATCCCACGTTCTTCCACAAAACCCGTAATGTCCAGTTGCTAAGGAACTGAATAGCTTGTCTCTGAAGACGTCAACACTAGAACATGAAAGCAAAGGCGAGTCCTTCCATTGTTTCAAGCAGCCCCCGACGTCCGTCATTGTATTGTGTAACGATCGTCTTTATCCGTTTCTGTAAGTCTTTGTACTTGCGCCTTTTGGGCGCTGGAGCCTGGCCTCCCAGTAGACGTGTGACGTCCGCCTGGACTAGTGCCTGTTCTTTCTTGAGGGCCTCTATCAGCCTCCAAAGATTGGGGTAGCACGCCCCGACCACGTTCTGAAAGGCGTGATGCCACCCTTCACAGCTGTTGTTGGACTTGGCAGCATCAGTGAGGACGCGGTCGTGCACGTTCCACATGTCAATGGAGAACATCGGCGGATGACGAGGACCACGACGGCGAGGTCTGCCAATATACGTGTCCTCAAAGTAGTCGAAGATTGGTTGCCCACGTGCATCATACACCGGAGATGCAGGATCGAACACAGTTTCGAAGGCCTGTTCAACGTGCAAGGGAGGAAGGTATGCCAAGCCTGGCAGCATGCGCATCAGTTTTGCGAAGTTTTCGTCGTGTATGTAGTCAAGTGAGAGACCACTGTCCTGGATGTGGCGCCACACGTTTTGAGCCAAATGAAAATGACAGCCGGTGACTTCTAAACCCTGATAAGCTTCCCTGAATGCCGAGATGGCAGCACTTTCAAAATCTGTCATCAATGTTGTGGGTGCAAGTCCTGGTCGGAGTGTCTCCAAACCTTGGAGAAGACGGTTGTACGTGGTACGAGACTTGCTTGGGAGCAGGGCAAAAGCTACAGGAATTGTCTGTTCCAAGTAAATAACATGAATTGTGTAGATTTGGCTGAATATCCCAGGGGCAGTCTTAAAGGTGCCATCAGCAAACCAGTCTCCTTGTTGACACAGCAGCTGCAGACCACCGGGTGTGGCAAAAATGAGGATCCTGTCAGCCCCGGGGCCTGAGTCGTATGCCAAAAATGGCGTTCTATCAGATAGAACCTGTGACACACAAATAAAATGTTTTCATTCTCTGCCTTTCTTGCTCTTTTTACGCGTACGTGCGTGCGCAGACAGTCATCATCATCATCATCATCAGCAGCAGCAGCAGCAGCAGCAGCAGCAACAAGCAACAGCAACAGCAACAACAACAACAACAACAGACAGACAGACAGACAGACTGACAGATTGACAGACAACACTGAGACAGACAGACAGGATCTGTCTACTAAAAAACCAAAACTTCATTGAATGTGTGTCAACTGCCCCAAAACCTATGCATTTTTACCCATTTTTCTCTGTAGACAAGTTGACAGGACAGACTGACAGACAGACAGACAGACAGATAGGCAGATAGAGGCAGGGCAGACAGGACAGCGACAGACAGACAGACCGACACACACAATCAACGTTTCACCTTAAGATCTTGCGGGATGTCGCCAAGGTCTGCTAGGTTGGTTGGCAGTCGTGGGTGCTGTTGTTCTTTCTGCCGCTGCCGCTGGATGGTCCGAACCAAACACATCTTGGAAGGGAGACTCACAATCGTTGTTTCTGAAAGGCCTTCCTGCGTGTCAGCCAGTATTTGCCTCGTACTGTCTCTTGTATTGCGGGCCTGGTCTTTCATGCGACTAACTGCAATTGCGGCCGCGATTTTGGGCTGGTTTGGGGCGTGGGACAGGTGCTCTCCCACCTCCTGCACCACTGCCCCATCTCTCAGGTGCAGTCTGGCCTTACATGTACCATTGTCACATCGCCAAAAAGACAATTCTGGATCTTTTGTACTGTTCTTATCAAAGCGGAAGGAGTAGCCATTGTAGCTAAACTTTTCTTTTCTCCGTATGCTTAGGTAGGACTCTGCAATCTCTGGCATGTTTCCACGGTAAAGAACGTCAGGAGTAATGAACAGAAAAATAACCCGATTTCAACTCAACTCCGTCTGAATATCAATCACACCACTCACAACACCTCTCTCTCTCTCTCTGTCTCTCTCTCTGAATATAACTCAAACCACTCATTCAGACCTGATCTGTAACTCAACTCCGTCTGAATATCAATCACACCACTCACAACACCTCTCTCTCTCTCTCTCTCTCTCTCTCTCTCTCTCTCTCTCTCTCTCTCTCTCTCTCTCCAATAGTTTTACCCCCTTCCCCGACATTCCCTCCTTTTCCCCCACCGGCGCTCAGATGTACGGCGCTGAAGTCTCCCGGCGCTAAAGTGTACGGCGCTGACATCCCCCCGTGCTGAAATGTACGGCGCTAAAAAGTACTGTGCTGAAAAGACGCCGCGCTGAAATCGTGGCGCTGAAAGGTATGGCGCTGTAGTGCTGGCGCTAAAGTGACGTGTCACCCAGCTACAGGCACTGGACGGGGCCGTCTCTACCGACAGTATCATGCAGTTGTACCTTGTGTGATTGATTATGGATTTGGGTTTACATCACTGTCCAAGAGCAACGACAGTATCATGCAGTTGTACCTTGTGTGATTGATTATGGATTTGGGTTTACATCACTGTCCAAGAGCAAATTTCGTAATTTAGAAAGAATTCAAAATAAAGCAATGAGGCTGATCTTAGTAACCACACAGGATACACCTTCCTTCGATGCAGGCAAGACACAAGCTAGAACAGGTGAAGGTATATTTCAGAGCACCTGAAAACCCCAAATCCACTACATGCATCAGTCAAGGAAATATGAGGCACTTGCCTAGGTCGTGGAATATTATGGAACCGGCAGACGACGAAATACAGATTGTGTCCCAACTAGCCAAACTCAAATAAACGAAGGAATGGGAAAGGTATCCAGACCACTTTAAACATTCTACCGAATTCCCATCACTCCGGAACTTTGTAGACGCTGTCATAATGGCCAGAAGTAAAACCAACGCAGAAATGCAGACACAGGTAGAAAACCTTCGCATAAATAGAAGATACTGTTATATACACTGATGCTTCCGTTTCTGGAGGTAAGTCAGGCAATGGATACACAGTGAACCAGAATGGCCGAACTATCTAGGAAGACAATGGTGCATATACTTAAAAAAAAACTTCAAGTCTAACAATGGAGGCAGAAGCAGCAACACAGGCACTAAACTCGTTCTCATCTAAAGACCAATTTAAAACTCAACAAGCCATGATACTGACAGACTCCATGAACCTACTTCAAAAAGTGGAATTGGAAGCCCTGCTTTCCATGAAGCAATGTGCAACCTTACATAGGAGAGACTCATATGGATGTACTGCCCAGGACATGCAGGTGTTACAGAGAAAAGAGAGAGCAGACACACTGGCAGGTAAGGCAGCTGTAAGAACTGGATTGCAGCTTGGCCGATCTGATGTGATAAGAATCTAAAGAATCACGTCAACAAACAAGACCCAGGCCACTATGCCATAGACCATCTTTCAGAGCTGAGCATCAAGAGAGGAAGTGGCTGCACATCCAGACTTAAAGAAAGAGCAAGAAATGTCAACTACCGAGCAAATATTGGAGTACTCTGAAGGCAACACTGCGAAGACTCTAGAGACTGGGGCAGACATAGATCATCAAACACACGACAACTGAGATGAGACTTTGAATCTCTCAGAGACCCAATTGTATACTGTAAAGGTGTGTGCGCTGATGTAGGTGCATGTTTGAATGATCTGTCACATATTCGGACACATAAACACATAGATACACGCTCAAAAACGCAGAAATACGCACGCACGCACGCACGCACACACACACACACACACACAAAGAGAGAGAGAGAGAGAGAGAGAGAGAGAGAGAGAGAGAGAGAGAGAGAGAGAGAGAGAGTTTCAGTTTCAGTTTTATGAAGGTGTTAATGGATGCAGCTTAGTCCATATACGCTACACGATAAGTTTTAAGACTGCACTGAGCAATATTTAAATCTAATGGATAACTGAAATTAATGACTAAGATAAAAGAAGAGGGTTTCATGGCTACGAACTAGCAGATGTCTGATT
>CM065747.1:18521816-18531816 GCA_033310375.1 Conus canariensis | reverse complement strand
CATAATCAATCACACAAGGTACAACTGCATGATACTGTCGTTGCTCTTGGACAGTGATGTAAACCCAAATCCATAATCAAGCACACAAGGTACAACTGCATGATACTGTCGTTGCTCTTGGACAGTGATGTTATAAACCCACATAATCCAATTAATCCAATCAACAACAAGGTACAACTGCATGATACTGTCGTTGCTCTTGGACAGTGATGTAAACCCAAATCCATAATCAAGCACACAGGTACAACTGCATGATACTGTCGTTGCTCTTGGACAGTGATGTAAACCCAAATCCATAATCAAGCACACAAGGTACAACTGCATGATACTGTCGGTAGAGACGGCCCCGTCCAGTGCCTGTAGCTGCCATTGCTGTCATGGAAGACAGGTCCTTTTTGCGTTTAAGAACAATGTCCCCAGTATGTTTTCTCAAGGTCAGCATTCTATCAAAGCCTATACTCAGAAAATGAAAAGTGAGCAGGTTGCCGTTCACTCAACTGGTATTCCACTGAAGGTCACTCCTGAGGGTAACTGTCCTGATGCCTTGTATGTTGTGACAGTGCAGACCAATGTCTGGGCTTTTCTAGGATTGACGGACAATCCGGTTTCTTGACACCACTGAGCAACGTTGTTCAGCTGCTGCTGAAGTGTTTTCGTTCTTTCTTGAGCATTATTTGATGTTTTGGAGATCAGACCGTCTTCTGGTCGTATCAACACTCCAGCAATTGCTTTTCTCATGAGGTCTGCAAGGCCTTTGGTGTAAACATTGTATAAAACAGCGGAGAGAGGTTTGACAGTTGAGGAGGTTCAGACGTCCAGTCTCCCAGTGGTAGGAGGACGTTTCGCTCCTAAAGTGCTGCTGTTATCCAACGTGCAGGTGTCCTGCTGAGTCCACAGTCAAAGAGAAGCTCCATGAGAAGCGAGAACTGGACTTTGTTGTATGTATCTTCCAGATGTATTGCAACAACCAGTGTTTCTTCCTTTCTTTGGAATCCCTCGTATACCTAATAGGCAAAAAGCCGCCGCATTTTCCCGTGTGCGTTCACCTGTTTTCGTAGCCTCCTACATGGATGGGAGGATTTGTCGACTTACAAGGTCTTTTGCGAGTTTTCTTCCTATGATTTGTTCCGGCTTTCTACTATGTTTTGCATAGCGAGTATGTGGCAGCCATTTAGTCAATGGTGGTCTTTTCCTTGTGTTCGTACATCTTTCAGGTAACTGTGTGTCCAGTCTTCTGGGGTATAGCCCTTATCGAAATTGTCCTGGTAGAGATTGGAGAGATAGGTTCTGACCTCTTCCAAGAGCTGTTTGATATATTTTGTCTGGACCTGGAGCACTATCCTTAGTGCATCCAGCTTTTTGCGTCATCAAGGTCAGGTGCTGTATTTTATCATCAATGCCAGTCTGAGCTAGATGTTGATTTAACTTGGTCAGATATTTCTTATTTTCCTCATAATTTCTTTGATCACTGTGTCCTATGGAACGTTTAACCGGAGCCGACCGTTTCTTCACATTTGTCCTGAGTTGTGTGGTCTCATCAACATCCAGGATATCTGGGCTGACGTTTGTACTGTGTGTTCCTTCCATGCGGTGATAGAACTGCCAGAACTGAGTGAGCGTTGTGTCATACTTAAGTGACACACAACATTGTTGACATTATTCTTTTGCTTCCTCAGCTACTCTTTTGAATTGTTCATTCTTTTGATTCATGCCTGAGTCAGTAAGTGGATCAGGGCAAAGCTTTCATCTTTCTCTCGGCCAAATTGCCAGTCTTTCGTTTCTCTTTTCAAGTTGATTTAGTGTCTCTTTTCGACCAAACGGGTGGAATGCATTGTTTGGTTGTACGATTTGTTTGTTTGGTAGTTTCTTTTCCGTCATCTACTGCTTAATCCTCTTGCGATATTTCCGTCACTTTTGTCATATAGAAAAGGGTCCTTTTGCTTCGTTTGTTTTACTTTTGATAGTTTCTGAAATCTGAATACCCACAGGGAAATGATCACTTCCATGACGTAGAAGTACTTCCGTACTCATGCCTGCTGGGAATGTTGGTTCAATGAGTGCAAAGTCAATGACACTGTCAGTCTCCCCCGGCTGTCCTATATGTGTCGGAGATGATGTTGTCAGTGTGCTGAGAAGTATTTAATCCAATATCTCTTAAAGCGCAGTTCCTTGAGGATTGGTGCCATGCTGAACCCACAATTTTGACCATGCATGAAGATTTGCACATATTATTCCAGAGTCTCAAATTACATGATCTATTTCTTCCAAAAAAAGGTCCAAGCCGTTTTTGATGTGTGAGAACCTGGATATATGTGTATGATTGACGAGTACAAGGCTTTTCTGACTACCATGCGGTTTCACAGTCAGTTCATGTGTACTGCCACACCATTTTTAAGGTCTAGCCCAGACAGTTTGTCCGTCAAGTTGTTTCTAATGATCACAGCTGGTCCTAATCCACCATGCTTTTGAAAGATTACGAAATCATCCAAATGTGGGTGGTACTTCTAGTTTCTTGTAGACACAGAACATCAAAGGCACACACTAGTTTCTCAATTTGTGAGATTTTCTTTCTGGTACTATGGCAATTCCATTTACAAATCCTGAAATATTTCTTGGATAGTCTTTCAACTTTTGTTACATTCCTTCCATCCTGTTTTCTTCTCCCATATTTTCTGCTACGTTGACTGTTGTTTTGAGGGGATCCAGTTTAAATCCCAAAGCTTGCACCTGATGATCCTCAGGGTGCACGCAAGACAAAGTTGTCTTAAGAATCAGTACAAAAAAAAGGACATTCTAAGCGTTGAGGAATCATAAGCAGTCGCCCTGATAGAGCCTCGTATCTGGGAAGGCCAATGGACGTCCACACATGTAGGGAATGCCCACACATAAGAAGTCCTTTATCCTGGTGTCGCCCAAGGGCTAGACAGCAAACAATTAGAGACTGTTTAACCCAATGGCCATTCATCCATTCGGTAGTGTATGAAAGCCTTGGCATTTGAGTAGGTCTACTCCTGAAAGGGAAGTGGCAGCAGGAGACGTGATGGTGAACAATAGGCAAATTGTTTTCTGTCATTGTGCTTGATTCTCTATTTGCTTTTAAGATTACGATGTTTTAAGCTATCTGTGAGACAGACTGGCTAAACAAAGACTAAGAACATACCAACAATTCAGATAACATACCTGTTTCTCATTTTGTGTGATTTGCTTCGAACTGCTCTATGATGGCTGACTGATTATTACCTCCTCCCCCCACATGCACGCACGCACGCACGCGCGCGCGCGCGCGCACACACCACACAACACACACACACACACTCTCTCTCTCTCTCTCTCACACACCACACACACACACACACACACACACACACACACACACACACACACGCACGCACACACACACACACACACACACACACACACACACACACACACACTTCTCCACTGACACACACACACACACACACACACACACACACACACACACACACACACACACACACACACAATCTTTGACTCATCATTCACAGATTCGAACCCACAAACAGACACCAAGCTATGGAGCCGCGTACACCTAAAATGTCTCACCTCCATCATCACAATGCAGTTCTGTCTGACGTAGGGAAAAACAAGTCAATGACATATACAACAAACGGACAGACTGTGCAGGTATACTTACACCCTCCACATCCTCCATCCTCCATTTTTTTTCACGCTTCTTGTGGGGCATTAAAAAGACTGAGAAACAGAAGACCCTCCCCTCCATTTCCCCAACAGCTGTTGCGGTTGATTCAAGACACCCCCATCTCTCCATCCCCTATCAGCTCCATCACTTTCCCTCACAGATGGTTCGACGGACCTGTTCTGCCATCAAGAAACCCCATTGTGCCACTGGCCAGCCGGTCCAGACTCTTCTCCATCCCCAAATCTCCTTTTTCGCCCTCCATAGCTTACAAAATATAAACAGTCATGCAGTTGAGCAGTCACTGCAAATGAACAAGATTTGTGGACTGTTCGTCGCAGTGACAGTACATTTGCGTGGACAGAGTGTGCAAATGAAGGTCCGAGTATCAGCCGTGTGGTTGCAACCAGTCATGGTGCACGTGTTAAAAACAAGGAAAGTAAAGAAAGGTGGCAGAGTGGTTAAGACGTTTGCCTGCCAATCCAACGTGTGAGAAGTGCGTGGGTTCGAGCCCTGCCTTTCTCGCCCTTTCTTTCCCAGTTTGAATGACAAATCGAACTGAACGTCAAGTCCATCGGATGGGGACTATAAGTGAGTCGGACCCGTGTGCCTTCCTGGCCCCCTGCACACGTTAAAGACCCACGGTTGTTGAAAATCGAAAAGAGCAGGGGGTTCCCCGCTGCCCTGGTAAAATTGATGTAGACTGAAGATAGCCGCCTGGTATTTCTTACCAAGCCACAAAAATTGTCACTTACTGTTATCGTGTGCCATTGTGTACCGGTGGAAATGGAGGACACGTATAAACATCGCATGCATCCTATGTGAGAAACTGGAGGAATGAATGAGATAAATGAAAATGAGTGACTGATATTTGAATGGTACGGGAAACGACTGAATGAGCGCCAGTAGGCTGCTCTTCGGCCGGCTCTACCTAGGTAGGCAGCCCGTTGAGTGAGTGAGGTAGTGTGTTTATTGTAAAGCGCTTACAGCTTGGTCCGTGACCGAGGATAGGCGCTATATAAGTACCCAATACATATAATATAATGATATAAAGATATAATGTTCGATTCTCTTCATGGTTACACTATTGCACTGTCTCCCCATTCTGGAACATTGATGGAAAGCATCTTTTTTGACTCGGCATTTTTACTACTCTGAAAAAAAACAAAATGTAACTCCTAGAAACCAGTTTGGACTTTGTAAACGATAAGCTCGTTAAACTAACCATGCATATCAACAGCCAGGTGCCAGAAGGAAAATAAAGCTGAACTCTTTCTGATGACCTACTACACAGTTTGAGATTCCAGATTCTTGCATGAACTAAAAATTCGTGAGATGTGTCGGTAATTTGTTTGATTATTTGAAGCATTTTTGAAACAAAGAAAACACTATGAGAGTCTGCTTGCAAGCTGGTTGATAAAGGAATGTAAGAGGGTCAGGTAATTGCACAAAACCATTTAATGTTTCAACTTTGTGACTATTGTGAATCAGAGGGTAAATGAAAGAGCCATGGCGCGATGTTGGCATCTCAGACCAGCCTACTTCAGCCGAAAAAGAACAGGTGATCAGTATCTGTGAAGAATTCGAAGACTTTATTCGCAGAGAAACCATAGTAATGCTCCTTGGGGAAATGTGAACTGATCATTAACAGAGGAAACCCCAGTCCAGGTGAGCAGTATCTACTCCCGTATTCTAAGATAGAAACTACAGATGACTGCAACTAAAAACGACTAAAAAGCTAGTTCTCCATATTCTTCCTGCATTCTGTTGGTCAAGAAGAAACGTGGGAAAATCAGATTCTATGTAGATTTGAGATGACTCAATTGCATTCTGCAATTTGGTACTGTAACACAGCCAGCCGTTGAACAAATTTTCGCCCAGCTAAGTCGAGCAACTTATTTATCCAAACTGGATCAAGCACAAAACTGAAAGCATATTCACATGGTCGAGCAAGACAAATCGAGGACAACTTTTACCATAACTGAGAGGCAATATGAGACGATGACGCCATTCGGGAAGAGACGCAAATAATTCAGTATGAAGTAATAAAACAAATTATGCACAAAAATGATGTGCAAGTACACAGACCTATCACATTCTGAACGTTCGCTCCAAATATTCTTTTTAGCCTTGTAATCTTCGATTGTTTATGTTTTATACAGTTTCACAGGTACTCATTTGGTGCAAGCGAATAATCAAGCATTATGTCCACTTTGCTGACCATATTCTCGGACAGACAAAAGGGGGAGACTGGTTTGAAGATGGAGAGGGGGCCTGATGTGGTGAGTATAGATTCCAAGATGGAGGAAGAGGCCTTGTGTAGTGGATGTTGATTTGAAGATGGGGAGGGGGCCCTGTACGGTGGCTATTGATTTGAAGATGGTGGGGGGACCTTGTGTGGTGGTTATTGATTGGCAAAACAGCAATCCCCATCCACAGGTTTTATTTCTAAAGCTCGGGCTGTGCGTGGGTCATGTTGGGATATGTGTACGAATCGTTTCCACGCAGGGAAGATTTACCGTAGAAGATATCAGAATCTGGGTGCTGCAAAGGTGTACCCTCGTGCCTCTAACACCAACAGCCTTTATTAACTTTACTTCTCCTTGTTTTAAAATGGAGGCCGCAGTTAATTAATTCTCTCTCTCTCTCTCTCTCTCTCTCTCTCTCTCTCTCTCTCTCTCTCTCTGTGCGTGTGTGAGTGAGAGTAGAGAGAGAGAGAGAGAGAGAGAGAGAGGTGTGTGTGTGTGTGTGTGTGTGGTGTGTGTGTAGGTCAGTGTTAATAACATCTGCCTCAATCTGACAAATGCTGCACACACAACACCCCCAAATAAATGCTGGTGCTGGTATGCCTCACTTGACAATCAAATAGAGACAAAAAATGGACAGGCTTGTTTCAAACTTTTAACGAGATAAAACTTTTACTTCGGGTTGATTTGTTTCATTGCAACTGAATCAGTCGGGCGCTGTATTTTGGGTTTGAAAGAAACAGGTACCAAACCTCCAGCAGGTAGATCTCGTTTCTGATTTTCCGCACTTGTTGAGCGGTCGGCGTCACAATGGAACAACTCGAGTTGAGATATTTAGCTGTAAGCATTTAACCGAGTACACGCCTGATAAGAAACTGTTTTGAATACTCAGTGCTTTAATTGTAAGGGCCTGTTTTGAATAGGGAACTCACCAGGAAACAGTTTAGTGTGGCAGTAAGTCAGACGACAGCCACAGGGAACATGATGCTGCACGCCTGTCACTGCACCAAATGCCGCTTTGTGACTTCCGTGTGACACAGATCTAAGCTAGGCCTAATTAACCAAAGATATCAGTTTGATTTCATGCTGACCCCAGAACGAATTTCGAATCTGAAAACTTCTTGTGAACAGAAAAAGAGAATATAGCCCTGTGAACATGGTAGGAGGGATGTGCGACTGGATTCTGTTTCTTAAACCCGAGGAGAAGACTAGGAATCATAAGATTGTGGTATATCTCAATTTGATGCCCGATGAAAGACCGGCACAATCAATTGTGTTTGGACAGGTGATCAAAATGGATCTGTTTTCAAGATGTTTGTTGATAGACCCCAAATGCTACGGGTGAAGGATTTCAGATCTATAATCTAACACTTTTTTTTTTCAGTCCTGTTACGTTTTTCTTACAGCCTCTTTACGTTTTTCCTTCATTTTAATCATTGCCAGGTCATTTAGTTTGCCTTTTACCCCTGAATGGCGGTTCTGGAAGGCTGTTTAATTCTGTTTTTGAACTCTTGGAAGAATTGTATACCCCGCATGCTCCATCCCCCTTATTCAATGTACTACTGTTCAGTCAATCAGTGTGAAACTGCATCTCTTAGGAGATCAAATAAAAAGACGTTCAGCACAATAATTTCTGAGCCGCTGTCATCACTTAACATAACTGGCAATGCTTGGATTATTGTACATCAGAACTGACCACATTAACGTGACATCTTTTGATCTCAGTTGTGTCCATAAATGGATCCTTAAACACAGGCTCGACGATTTTCCCCCCAATATTCATTACTCTGTACATAAGGATTTTAGTTTTTCAGCAGCTTATTTCCCTACAGTGCTTTTTTCTTCTTTTTTTTTTTTTTTTAACCGCTGTCTGGCTGTTCTGGTGCACCATTTGATTCTGTTTTTGAACCCTTGATGGCAAAAATGCTACGGAGTTATATATATATATATATATATATATATATAGAGAGAGAGAGAGAGAGAGAGAGAGAGAGAGAGAGAGAGAGAGAGACTGTGGTATGTCTCTGTTAACGACCAATCTGTCGCCCCTGCCCAATTTGTCGCCCGACGACAGATTGGGCCTCAACACCAAGACCAATTTGTCGCCCAGGCGACAGATTGGTCCTCAACACCAGGACCAATCTGTCGCCCATTTTAAGGGCGACAGATTGGGTCGCACTTCACTGTCCAATCTGTCGCCCCTTGGCCAATTTGTCGCCAACTTACCTTGCTCTCAATAAGTTGATGTTGGGCCACAGTTTCTCTCGTTCCCACACTTTATCACACTTTAGGAGAAAGTGTGGGTGGGTGGGGGGGGGGGGTGTTCACTTTCTCTCACTTAAGAAGAAAGTGCGGGATTGAGAGAAAGTGTGGTCCTTCCCCTTTCGCACTTTCTCCCATGTGAGAGAAAGTATGAGGGCGCCCCACACACTTTCTCTGATTGTGAGAGAAAGTGTGGGAAGTCCCCATATTTTTATTTATTTATTTTCAATTTTGTTATTGGTTTCTTGTCTTTCCTTAACATCAAACTAAGAGCCAAATGATAATAAAATCTAATAAAAAGTGATGGAATGAGACAGGAGTTTATTGTTGTTTTTCTAGTGAATGGTCACATTGAGAAATATTCAGAGTGCATAATCAATCAGAAAAATCAAACATGCAAGTGTCAAGTAGTAAAATCAACTAGTTATCAAATCCAAATAATATAATTCACGTTGGAAAGTAGGCAAACACACAAAAAATGTTGCTTATGTTATTTTGGTAAGTTTATATGGACATGGTATTAAACATTGGCCATAAACGTTACCTGTCCAATACTCTCCCTATCGAATGGGGTGACCACGAAGTAGTTCAGTTTATTGCAAAATCCAAATGTTCACTACTTAGGCTGCGTATGCTCTAATGGTAATTTTATAATATTCACAAACTAGATAACTACTGGTCAGTGCCAAAACCAGTGGTCAGCTTCATGAAAATTTCACGTTTTCACTATTTCACTGCATATTGGTGTGCTATAAACGCTTCTGTACAGTTTACAATATAGATGTCCGGTGGCCAACAAGATTGACCAGTGGTCAGTTTCATGTAAATTTAATATTTTCCTGAGTTCACTCCATATTGATATGTTTAATGCTTTCTTTTTTAATGTAGAAGACCAGTGGTCTGCAAGAAAGACTAGTGGTCAGTTTTATGTCAATTTCATATTTTCACTATCTCATTCTGTATTGATGTGTTATAGGGTGTATATGCTTCTTAAAACGTAGTATGACTAATGGTTAGCAACAATGACCAGTGACCAGTTTGGAAAACGTAATTGCTTACTGTTTATTATATAAATATTTCTGTGCTTCTTGCAATTCAGATGACCAGTGACAATTACCAGTGATCAGTTTGATGCCAATTCCATATTTTAAAAAAAATGTTTGACAGACAGAGTGTTGTTGCAGTGGTCAGTGACAATGACCAGTGATCAGTTTGATGCCAATTCCATATTTAAAAAAAAATGTTTGACAGACAGAATATTGTTGTGGTATGGGCGTATATCTGCTCCTTACAATGCAGATGACCGGTAATCAGCAAGAATGACCAGTTTTCATGGTGATGTAAATTCCATGTTTTCTCTATTTGATTGTATAGTATTGTGTGATGAGTATTTTTTTTTCTGACCTTTCATGACGTAGATGACCTGTGGTCACTTTGATGCAGTAGCCATCTCTCTATATATTTTTTAATATGTACGTCTCCTCTTAATATGATGTAGGTCAAAATAGTTTGTATAGATTCTGTATCAAAGAGATCATGAACACCACTGAACTGACCATGCACAGTAAAACCCGGTTAATTGAAAGAGCCTTTGAACCACCTATGGACTTTTAATTATCCGAATTTAAAATTATCCTCGTGTTGAGTTAATCTAAATGTTTGCCCAATCTAAAACAAACTCAAAATAAACCTAACAAATTGAAATTAACTGAGCAAGTCTAGGAGTAGTCCCAAGGAATTTCAATTAACTGGGCTTTGTTGCAGCATTGGCATTACTAGGGACCGAAAAGGACGAGAGAGAGAGAGAGAGAGA
>CM065747.1:18476816-18516816 GCA_033310375.1 Conus canariensis | reverse complement strand
ACTGTACAGTGTCGCCACAAGATTGTGGGTGTTGTGTTATGAAATATTGTTTCAGTGACAAGTTATGTAGCGTACTCGTATCGGAGTGAGGCTGTTTACCGTATACTTCATCTTGGTTACATTGAACTTTAAAGTAAATGACGTTAGTCTTATTAGAAACAAGATTTTATTATGATCAGTATGAATTACAGTTTAAAGAAAAAAATATGCCCGCCAGTCATTTCCACGATAAAATTGGAGAAGGAATGCGTGCATATACAGTTCCATGATGAAATTTGAGAAGAAACTTTACAATAAGTCATACGTACAACACTGGCAGTTAGGAGAGAAATGTACTTAATTTGCACCTCAAAGGTGTGAAAATGCTGATTTGAAACAAGTGTTTTTACTTGGGGTGAAGTCAATGACTGAATGGTAAGATTTCACCGTGGTTGAAGAAAAATGGCTTGAATAATATTTCGTCCAAGACGAAAGAAAATTTGAAACTCAGTCTCTCCCAGGGTGGAGAGGAAGACCTGGCATGCACAGAGTGACAATGGTTGAATGAGGCATGGAAAGATGGCATGCTGTCGCTGAAGGTGCTGAGGTCATCAAACTGATGAACTTTCTAATGTGCGAAAAGGGTTCATGGGAATGTAAAACAAAAACAGAAAGAAAGCAACATAATTCAATTATTTGAGAAGCTGAGCTGCCATCTAAAGACGGCGCACTGTTTTGTGCATGGTGTGCTTGTTTCCAATGGCTGGTCATTTGCAAACTTAGCCTACTTCTTTTATGTAATCAGGTCCTGGGTTACTTCAGGCATTTTCTGTGCTATGTCAGGTAAACAAACAGAATTAATAACAAACCACGTAATTTTGTCTTGTTTAGGACCAATCTTATATCCACCACTGTGTTTTGGGATGGCACGTTGCATGTTTGATCAGAACAGGTTAAAAAACAAACAATCTGCATTTCATTTTCCAGAAAGGGAATCACGCCATATTGTGTGGTCATAAGGCCTACCAAATTACCGCATACACAAGCGTCATTGTTAAACTCACTCATGACAGGCAGATTTTTTTCTCTTTACTATCCCACGGAACTAGCCATGTGTTAAGGGTTAGTAAAACAAATCACTAAAAAAAATGTTAAGAGTTAGGACATTCAACTTCTAGAACAGGTTAGAAACGTATTGAGTTAGCTGGGGTGAACATATCAAATTTCTACCTTCATCTTTCATCTGCTAGAGCCAGGTAAAAATATCCTTTTTTAAAATCCGAATTGACACAGGCAGATGTCTTGTGTATATACCCAGGGAAACACAATGTCTTTGAAACAGTCTGTTCTTTCACAACATAATCCAAGAAATGTCCAATGTGATTTTTGATTCATATTACAGCCAACAAGGGACTTTATGATCCATTCATATTGACCCCAACACAAGCAAGAAAAATAAAAGAAGAAACACAAAACCTGCATCCTCACACTAGCTTGCTTGCTATACTTATAAAATCATTTTGTACAGAATGTTATGAATGGTCTGATGCCTAGTTTGTCACACAGGACGATGCTCAGGGTGAAGAGGTAGAAGAAAAGCTTTTTCCACCACTTCATGGTCTTGCGGTCTAGTAGAATACGGATCAGCTGGTTACTTTTGTCCACCCCAGCCATGTTCTGAATGTAGCGCTGGACAGCCAGGGTTTTTTTTTTTTTTTTTGTAACTGCCCCTAGCATGGGATCACATCTGTCATGGTGTGGGGTTGACCTTGGTAGTGATGACATGGACTGGCTTCCTAACCATCCACGCAGAACAGCAACAGCACAATAAATCATTATCTATCAAAAGATGTTTTTCCTTTTATTTCACTCACCCATGCGTTTTTTTTTTCTTCTGAAAATACAGAAATATGTCATAATCATCATTGTCATGACTTTCACAAATGTGTGTGTGTGTGTGTGTGTGTGTGTGTGTGTGTGTGTAGGATAAGATAAGATAATGTTGCTTATAGCCCAGCCGACCGCAACGGGCCACATCAGGGCTGTGTGTGTGTGTGTGTGTGTGTGTGTGTGTGTGTGTGTGTGTGTGTGTGTGATTATTTGTACACATGTATGTGTGTGAATGCGATGAAAAAACAAGATGCGAAGCATATAAACGTACTCCCAGTTTTCCAAACCGCTTATAAATCGGCCAAGTACTTTGTGAGATAAGCAATAAAGGCAAAATAACACTTTTAACGGTTATTTAACCGATGTACACTTTTGAAACTAGTATTTTAGTCCTCACTGGGCTAAAGCCTGTGTACATACCAAATTTCATCCAGATCGGACAATATGTCAAGAATAACGGTTTTTAACGGTCAGATTTTGAAACACTACATGGAATAACGGTTTTTAAGGTTGTTTAATCCATTTTCAGCATTACATCACTTACATATGGACAGAGGCTCCGATTTGTCACAAGATCATCCAAACCACTTATAAATTGGCCACGTACTTTCTGAGATATTCCATAAAGAAGAAAAACCGTTACAGGCCGTTACAGCCGTTATAACGGCTATAGCGGTAAACTAAAACATCGGGCATCATCCGTGGCCCATAATGAACATACCTACAAATTTTCAGAAAGATCGGCCCAGTAGTTTTGTCTGGAGCGAGTGGAACACATTTTGACCACGGACACACACACAGACACACAGACACACAGACAGCATTTCTTTGTTCCCATTCTAAAGTACTCCCTGTTCTATAAGAACTGGGAGTACAAAAAAGAAATAGGATGATATAATAAAAAATATGCACGCCTTGCCAGAAAGTCTTTTTCAGCTGGAAAAAAAAAAAAAAACCTGGAAAGGGGCATACATTTTTGTGATGGGAGTAAACCATGTTCATCAGTAAATTTCGAAAAGAAATGGTATTAGTTCTACCACACGGTACAGACAAACAGATTACAGGACAGAACATGTGTTTTGTCCTGTAATCTGTTTGTTTGTACCGTGTGGTGTAACTAATACCGTTTCTTTTTAAAAAAGATTCTTCATTTTCCGCCCTCACTCACCTCGTTTTGAAACTAACAAGTTCATCAGTGAAAGTGGCACAGCAGGAACAAATTGAAAACCTTGATGCCAGTTTTAACATCGTGAACCGCACAAACTCTTCCCCTGCATGCAATGTCCAGGATATGCTCTCCTCCCTGCTCGGCCTGTGCTGCATCATCACTATCACCACCAACCCTCTCCCATCACTCGCCTCAGCTCACAGCGCAGCCACTTTGAATTCAGAATCTGAACTTCTGTCACCTCCACTTTCAATTAAAAAAAAAAAAAAAAAAAAAAAAAAAAATCCCCATTACTGTCGTCAAAGTCTTCCTCAATGTCCGAACCTTCATTTTGAAGAGGAAACCTTACACTTCTAATGCCGTGAAAGGTGATTACGACGACTTCTCTCCGAGCTTTGCTGCTGTGTAGTGCTAGGTTGAGACGCCATTGCCGACACTCATTGAGTACATCGGACAGTGACTTGCAAAAACACCCTGTGGCTCGCTCGTCCGGCGAAAATTTCTCCAACCATTGGTTGGTTTGGAAAGGGGTAAGGTCAATGAATATTATGATTAGATTATCAGGTTATCCAATAAACGGGTGCTTCCAAAACTTCACAGTGTACAAAAGCCCCGATCCGGGCCCTTCGCCCGAAATGTGTGTGACCTGGGGCAGGGCCCTTCGTCCCAAAGAGAACTAGTGCAACCTCGTCCTTGAGAGCCCACAATGCACCTGAGCTTGAAGATTTTGTGGTGTAAAATGATGGAGACATACAAAGCTTAAAAGGGAAATACTTTGACATAGAATACAAGATTATTTAATATGGAATAAAAGACAGATACAAAAGACCAATACAGCCAACAATAATAAAGGGAAGTAAAAACAGTTGAAATGTCTAAATATTGGAACAACTTAATGTTTTTAGAATGAAATTTCGATTAAATAAGTGAGTAAAATCACTACTTGTACTTTAATTAGCACACTTCCTCTCCAATCTTCATCAAATGAAGTATACAATTGTGGTACGCTTGCTTGCAGTGAAAGAGGTTTGAACATTTGCAGGCCTGTTTCGTTTACATGAATGACTACTTCAGTGTTACAGACCAAACTTTGAATTACAATATCATGTACTGTCTTCCCAAATTGTTGTCATACCATACTATTCATTGCTGCTTGAAAAGCTGAACCGAAAAGCCGGGTTCTGGTCCACCCTGATTTGGACATCCCTCAACTCTTTTCAGGATCATACATTTATGTGTGAGATTATACAATTAAACACATGAAAGTCAACCATGTGGAAAACGCACGGGAATGTCACAAGTGCATGTGCTTCATCTCTAGCGCAGGCTGTCTGAGCTGCACTCGTGGGAAGACGGTAAAAGAAACAGAAAAGAAGATGCGAAGCATATAAACGTACTCCCAGTTTTCCAAACCGCTTATAAATCGGCCAAGTGCTTTGTGAGATAAGAAATAAAAGCAAAATAACGCTTTTAACGGTTATTTAACCGATGTACACTTTTGAAACTGGTATTTTAGTCCTCACTGGGCTAAAGCCTGTGTACATACCAAATTTCATCCAAATCGGACAATATATCAAGAATAACGGTTTTTATCGGTCAGATTTTGAAACACTACATGGAAGTGCCATTTGTGTGTGATACCCTGCCTTTCTATATATATACAATTTCATTAAAACCCACCAATATATAAAAAAATAACGGCAAAATAACTGTTTAACGGTTATATAACCGATACACACTTTTGAAACTGGTATTTTAGTCCTCACTGGGCTAAAGCCTGTGTACATATCAAATTTCATCCAAATCGGACAATGTGTCAAGAATAACGGTTTTTAACGGTCAAATTTTGAAACACTATATAGAAGTGCCATTTGTGTGTGATAACCTTTCTATATACCAAATTTAATTTATATAGAAATAACGGCAGAATAACGGTTTTTAACGGTTGTTTCTTTCTTCTTTCTGCGTACGCAGGCTGATACTCCTGCGGACACTGCCTGTATAGACAGGCAGAGGAGTTTTATGTGTATGACCGTTTTTTTATCCCGCCATTAAGGCAGCCATACTCCATCTTCGGGGAAAACGGTTGTTTAATCCATTTTCAGCATTACATCACTTACATATGGACAGAGGCTCCGATTTGTCACAAGATCATCCAAACCGCTTATAAATTGGCCAAGTACTTTCTGAGATATTCCATAAAGAAGAAAAACCGTTACAGGCCGTTACAGCCGTTAGTAACGGCTATAGCGGTAAACTAAAACATCGGGCATCATCCGCGGCCCATAATAAACATACCTACAAATTTTCAGAAAGATCGGCCCAGTAGTTTTGTCTGGAGCGAGCGGAACACATTTTGACCACGGACACACAGACAGACAGACACACATACAGCATTTCTTCGTTCCCATTCTAAAGTACTCCCTGTTCTATAAGAACTGGGAGTACAAAAAACTAAGAGGTTTGCACCTTCTCCTCTAAGCAAGGAAGGATGAAAACGTGAAACCTTGACTACTGACTGTCTGCATATATGTATGTAGGTATTTCTCAGCAAGATGCGTGGTATGAGCGTCTCTCCCTTCAAAGTTTGCATTTTCAGCTTAAATTAATGAATACGTCTCATCTGTGTCATCTTGATAGTTGTTCCTCACCTCACCTCAGGCCCATAACTACAAAAGTAGTTGTTGGGGAAACCTGAGGACCGCAGACGCAACCTCCCCTCTCCAGCTGTCTCTGTCAGCAGCCGCCGGCAGTAGCTCACGTGTATGGAGTCCGGTCCATTCTTTGATGTTCTCATGCCAGTTCTTCCGCTGTCTTCTCTTCTTCTCCCGCCCTCGATGGTGCCTTGCATGATTGTTTTGGACAGACTGGTGTGTCGAGTGTTGTGCCCAAACCATATCAGCTTGTGTCTCTTCACAGGTGAAAGGAGAGGTTCCTGAGGTCCAGCAAGGTTCTCAGTTCTGCTCCGTACATATTTACTGGTCCTGGAGATTTGAAGGAGCTTCCTCAGGCAATTGCTCTCGAAAGCCAGGATCTTCCTTTCAGTTTCAGCCGTCAGTGTCCATGCCTCGAAACCATACAGTACAATGGAGACCACCAGGGCTTTGTAGAGTTTGAATTTTGTGGAGAATCGGATGTTACTTTTCCATACTCTGTTCAGTTTGGTCATGGCTGTTCGTATAGTTGTTCGTATTAATTTAAAAAGAAAAAAAAAATCCCAGAATCTTGTTTAGCTTGTACATTGAGAAATTAAGCAAGGAACAAGAAATGGAATTATCACAACCATAGCAGATATTCAACACGCCTATATCTTAAATAAATGTTAGCGAACCGCCCAGAGAACGTGGACAAACGAGTCACAAGACGAAACACAACGCGTTTCGACCTCTTAGGTTATATTTAAGATATAAACCAATAGCTAGATAACCCTACGTTTCCGTGTTTTGCTTTTCGAGCTGTTCCTTGCGCTGAACCCTGTGAAGTGATCTGAAGCGATCAAAGCTAAGTGAATTTTCGTTGTTTTATTCGTTTATGTCTCACCCGATGAAGACCTAAGAGGTCGAAACGCGTTGTGTTTCGTCTTGTGACTCGTTTGTCCACGTTCTCTGGGCGGTTCGCTAACATTTATTTAAGATTTATATATTAATCGTTTAACATGTAGATGCTCACAGAAGACATATTGTTCTACTAGCTCATTAAAACAGTTTTGGAAAAAAAAAAAAAAAAACCAACAGTTTCTTCGCAGATTTGTGCTGAACAAAATACAAGCTACATAAAAAATGTTAATAAAACACAGGCGTGTTGAATATCTGCTATGGTTGTGATAATTCCATTTCTTGTTCCTTGCTTAATTTCTCAATGTACAAGCTAAACAAGATTCTTGGGATTTTTTTTTTTTTTTTTTTTTTTTTTTTTTTTGTACACATAGTGAAGTTGAAAGCACATTACAACATTGGGAAGGATTATTCAAATGTTCTACTGCTCCTGTCAGTGCTTATAAACCAATAGCTTGATAACCCTACAACGTTTCCGTGTTTTGCTTTTCGAGCTTTGAACCGGTGTAAACTCTGTGATTAGATTCCGTTGGCTCAGGTTCAGATCAAGACTGCTCAACGCTGACCTGGGAAACCACGCAAAAAATGGCTAAACATCAAAATTTCACTATTCATCTTCGACTCTATCTGATGACGTCGCAACAGTGACGTATGCCTAGGACGACGTCAGCGCCAGTCTATTTAGCTTTTCTTCGACAGTTTTATTTCAACTGCTATAAAAGAAAGACTGTCATGTCACGTTTAAAAAGAGAATATCAAGTGAACACAACAGAATATTACGATTCGTGAATTTGTGGTAAGTAGTTCTCAAACATTGTTATATTTCTTTTATCTATTGCTCTCCATGTCAGAAAGACAGCACATGTTTCAGAGAACGACCCAACTATCTTTTCTGTGAACACACGTTTCGTTTTAACCTGCTTGCAGCCCTTACATGGCCTGTACAGTCGTCCACACTATAATGAAAGTGGCTCAGTACATAGATTAAGCTTCATCACTCCCCCCCCCCCCACCCCACCCCAACTCCCCTCTCACCCACCTCCTCCATCCTTACAACCGGTCCAATGTTCCCGAAATGAAATCCATTCATGCATGACGTGGGTGTCATGTTTTCTACAGGGATCACGGCATGGATGTCAGGGATCGCTTCATACCTGTGGCTGTGTTGGTGCTGGTCATCGTCTCGGCACTGGACGCTCAAAAGTGCCAAAAATGTACGAATATCCTCATCCATTTTTCACGGTTCTAAGCTATGTTTCATGAATTTGTGGCTATGTCTAGATGTGTGTTAACTTGTTTTTATTTGTTTACTGGTTTTTTTTTGTTGTTGTTGTTTCTTTTAACCCTGAGCACAATAATGTAGTTTACCTATAAATCAATGCGTGTCTTGTTCGTCAGTTCTGTCTCACAAAGTGGCTGAAAATAGAGAGCAAGGCTGAAGGGCTGTGTAAATGTTAATACCTTAAAGACATCAGGAAGATTTTGTCACTGCCACTGGCTTCTGTTTTATTGAGTTGTATCAGGAGCATAAATCTTAAACTCAAATGCAACCAACATGTAGAATTCGCTCTTGCGTACAGATTCTGTGTTGAAAATGAATCTCTGTGACAGACATGGGGGCAGACGTTTGGGCCTCGGGCATTCCCGTCATGGACGTTTGGGCGTTTAAGGCAAGGAATATATGCGTTTCAGTGTGTTTATATCTCGGGTGATCTATCCGTATCCATGTTGATTTCCTACGAACTCGTTGGAGTGATCGTGAAGTTTGTGCCGATCAAAAAAACAGAACAAACACAAAGTCTTTTTTCTTTCACTTGGTCAAGAAAGTCACTAACTGTAAACAGGACAGAAGACGGCACTTTCTTTTTTGCCTGTGACTGAAATATCGTGTGTCATGTGTGGAAGCTGACCTTCAACAATTTTCTCCCTATTACCACCAGTGGTGTGTGTAAGCTTACTAGTGTATCCGACATTTAGGGATCGCAGTTTCCGGTGACTGAATGCTTTTCGTTCCCAATCGACTGCTACATACCGTGGTAACAGCACCAATGTCTTGTAACTAACCTTTGTCCCTCAGCCTGCTCTTTTTTTTTTTTTTTTTTTTTTTTTTTTTTTGCTGTCCCAACTTCTGCGCCACCTCAGAGGCAGTGCACCCACGCCGCTCATTCCGACACCCCGTCCACAGCCACAGCCCGGCCGGCCCCGCCGCAGCCCCCGGCACCGGCAATCCACAGGGAACAGTCAATGTCAAGTCGTCAAGAGGCAACCCACCGGAGGAGACACTGCACTGCTGCCGAGTCACTTCGGTGGTGTTCAGTGGCGCCTGTTCTGATCTAACATACGCAGGACACCACCTACTAAGCCCCCTACTGACGACAATAATTGCTTAGTCGCGGAGCCGGCGTGAGTGGGCTCTCCCTCCGGAGGGCGCCACCACGTCCGTCCAACGACAGCCCCCATAGACTCGCCGATACCGGTGACCCCGACGGAACCAAACCAAGGCCACAGATGTGGAGAGGACATCAAAACTGAGGTCACCATGAGAGCAGGGCATGAAGGGCCACAGAATTTGAGACATTTTTTTTTCAATGCTGATCAATGAGAATGAGGATGATTAAGATGATGCTACGGATTTCCATTTCGGTCTGAGACTACATGACAGGGCTGTACTCTACGCTTCCTTTCATAATATATCCTGGCGTCAACCAGGCCCGAGAGATACAGGCACCTGCAGTGTTGGTCAGGAAGTTTGAGCAACACTCTCAGAAACGCATCCATTAAGTGGATGAAACTCGACTGTGTGGTCCCAGTCTTCCCAACTGAGTCCGCAGCAACTCAACTCTGGGTAAGAGCCGGTCGGGGCAGAAAAACCCACATGACTTCTGATGGGATTCGAACCCACGACCTCCCAGCCGGGAGTCCGCGACGCTAACCACTTCACCACGGCGTCAGCCTGCTCTTTTCTGTTTCACGTCGATTGCAGTCAACAGCAGCTGATATATTGTTTTTGTTCTTGCTTACCAGTGGCCCCTGTGACGGTACAAAGTGTCCGCAGAAACAAAGTGTCCGCATGCGGACACTTTGTTCCCTGCGGACACTTTGTACCGTGAACTGACATTCAAAGTGTCCGCAGAAATCCTGCGGACACGCTGTTCCGCGAGGTGACATATAACTTACAAAAGCGGAACAAAGTGTCCGCAGCCGTTTCAGCCTCAGTGTCAGTGGGTGAATGTGCATGTACACTCCCATGCGCGTGCGTGTGTGCGTGCGTGTGTGCGTGCGTACGCACGCGCGCGCACGTGTGTGTGTGTGTATGTGCGTGTGTGTGCGTGTGCGTGTGTGTGTGTGCATCTTAATTTTTTTTTTAATTGTTTAAAATTTGTTGACTACTTTTTTGTGCAACAGCGCACAAAGGTTAGTTTACGCTCACGTGCGCGCGCACGCGCGCGCACACACACATACACAGAGACACACACTCGCACGCATGCGCGCACGCACACATACACGCACGCACACACACACACACACACACACACACACACACACACACACGCACGCATGCACGCGCATGGGAATGTACGTGCACATTCACCCACTCACACTGAGGCTGAAACGGCTGCGGACACTTTGTTCCGCTTTTGTAAGTTATATGTCACCTCGCGGAACAAAGTCTCCGCAGGATTTCTGCGGACACTTTGAATGTCAGTTCACGGTACAAAGTGTCCGCAGGGAACAAAGTGTCCGCATGCGGACACTTTGTTTCTGCGGACACTTGTATCGTCACAGCCCCCTTTTGCTACCAACCAAACAATGCACTAACTGTAATAGTGTGTAAATCGCAGTCCCGTATAGTTCTCATTTGGCCCTGCCTTTATCACCGGCTGCAGGATACACTGGCTGTAACAATGCTTTTCTGTGTACAGACTTGCAGTGTCTGGTGATGAACCCTGGCCCTCCTTTAGCCACCAACAACAGGATTCAGTGACTGTAACATTGTTGTGTGTGTGTGTGTGTGTGTGTGTGTGTGTGTGTGTGTGTGTGTGTGTGTGTGAAGTGCAGTTTCCAGTGACAAGCTGTTGGCCCTGCTTTCATCACTAACTGCAGAACACGGTGACTGTGTAACAATGCTGTGAGTTTCATGGGAACTGCTGTCTTTGGTCATTGAAAGGTCACAGCTGTGTCCAATGGATGTTACAGCTGATAGTTTCATGAACAGTGTGCTTTCTGTCTACCAGGGGTCAAAGCTAACAGACCTTGTAACAACATCAAAAAATGCTGTGCTACAAACACGGTCTGCCAAGCTGACGAGAGCGGTACACGTGGGTTTTGCAGTAAGCACTCTTTCTCTCTCCTCCCTCTCTCTCTCTCTCTCTCTCTCTCTCTCTCTCTCTCTCTCTTTCTCGTTCTCTTCTCTCTCTCTCTCTCTCCTCTCTCTCTCTCTCTTCGCTCTCTCGCTCTCTCGTTATCATGAAGAAATGAACTAAGGAAATTTTGACATAGAATCTAACTGATGCTTACTCAGCATTCCATACTGACGTTATTCATTCTATTGAATTACTCACCAGGTCTGTTGTGATAATCCAGCGTGCATGACGAGTACACTTCCAGCACATCAAAAAAAAAAATTTTTTTAAACAGATTTGAAAATAAGAGACTAGCTAAAAACTTATTAAGACAACATAAGCGGTTCTAAATTTCATGTAAAATTATTTTTTTAAAAAAAGCAAACGTTAGCGAAAGGAAAGAATACAAACATCTGCTAACTCAAATGAAATATGAGCTTGATCAAGCAAGAGTACCAAACCGGAAAGAAGCCATCAGTGATCAGGAATCAATTAAGCAAACAATCAGAGCAAATAAGAGGATAGAGACCCCACCAGAGAGAGAGAGAGAGAGAGAGAGAGAGAGAGAGAGAGAGAGAATAGGAAAAAAAAAACAGGTGGACGGAAGACAAACAAGAAAAACAGACAATTTGCAATCAACTGCTGCTGCATGACCAGAAACCTCGATGAACTCGTACAACATCTCCCTCCAAGTTTTGTTATGGCAGTCCTTAAATGTAAGCAAAAGTAAACTGCCGCACTTAGCTAATCATCCCACCTATCTGTCAACTAGGCCCACCAGGTAAAAATCAATGCAGCCGTTTACATTCATCGTGAACTTGATTACATCACGCTCAAATCACCAGCTCATCAGAATATCTTTTGGCTCAACTCCTGTGCCGCTGCTACTTTAACATGTAAGGAATCTCACCATCGTCGTGCTTTCTGTTTACGTACCAAAGGGACCAGATGATAGAAATATGGAGTAACTGCGATCTCCAACACATAATGAAAAATGGTTGTTAATCGATTAGTTTATTATGTATGGTTAAAAGACTGCTAAACAACGTTTTGTACAAAATGTTACGGTGTACTGATTAATCAATTATATCATTACAAGAATACAAGAATGCAGACATTACAGACCATCAGCAATTGACAACGCTCATATCTCCTGAACTAGGTACAGATTGTCATGGGGCAACTGCTTTAGATCCATCTGGTAACGAGTACTTACCAATCAAAATACCACAAAATGTAAACTTCGGCTCTATTGATCCAACAGCAGATAACATCGAGCAGACAGGAATTAATTTGCAATTTTTTAAAAAAAAACTAAATTCATCTCGTGTCAAAATCTCTAAAATAAAACTGAATAATCACTTAATCAGAACAGATTTATACGCGCCCCACATTTCATTCCCATGTTTGTCTTATATCCCACACAGATATGTAGGGAACAGCTCGGGGATTGATGAGTGCGTACGGGCAAAAGAAGTAAAGAAGCTCAAATACAAAACGTATCTGAGGAATCGGTCTTCATCGAAACACTAAGAACTGAAGGAAGCAAAGTCGGCTAGCATCAGATTAATAGGCGTTTATATGGTTAAGATTACAGTTTAAAAAAAGCAAACTATTCTGGCTACTTATTTGGGTACCGTTGAAGGAGGGCGCAGACGAGGACGGCAGAGAAAGAGCTGGTCCGACAATATAAAGGACTGGACCAAAATGACCATGCCAGATCTCCTCACGACAGCCACCAACAGAAGAGCCTGGAGAGAAACGGCGGCTGCCTCATCACGTCCCCCCAACGACCCCAGCGGTCAGGGGAATGACTGACTGACTGACTGACTTACTTGACATACCAAGGGCGTATAATCAAATTTGACATGCCCAGTTGTTTATGCAATTAAAACGGAAAGGGATGTCCAACTGTGTGTATCAATTTATTGAATATGTTTTAAGTATTAGGACAATGCAGACAACAGTGGAACACTCTGTCCCACTGTAAGCAGTCTACACGTGGACATTCTTCTATTCATTTATTGCTTTTGTCTTTTCAACATTCTGATTTATCATCTTGCACAGTCATCGTCATAGAATGCTGTTTGAGTGTAAAACGCAGATGATATATGTATGAGATGGACATTGAAACGAAGAGCAGTACTTCTGATGGAAATCTGAAACATTTTTAAAACAGGTATTTTGCAAATTGGGCAAGATAAATCATTACATGACGGAGAAAGGTCTCAACATCCCTTCTGGCAAAACTTACATGATAATTTTCAGTACTATCAATCTGTTTCATTTTGAAGGAACTGAACTTGAAGAAAATAAAGGTAAAATTCTTAAACGTAAATTTTTCCAACAAAACTTTCATTGAAAATTGACATGGAAAACATTTTTAACAAAAGGCCCAACATCAAAATCTACTCCAAATCATCAGCAAGTATGACTGGGCTAGGACAATACATGTCCGATTCATCTTGTGACTGCTTTAGTCAGGTCAAAACTTACCTGCGCTGAAGAAAACATTTTTCTTTCGTAGCAACACTTTACTAAAGGAATGATAAATTATAGATTCTGGGGCGTATAAGTTAGCCTTTGTTGCATCTGTATATGCACCAACCCTTGCAGCATACAAAGCAGTGGGTGTTTACCTCTTGATGAGTGTTGTGGATTAACTGGTGCTAAGTATGTGCTGAAATGTACCACAGATGAAAACATTAATGATGACGAGAAATATCATGAGATACGATTTTTGACTTTTGCAAAAGAACAAGACAAATAACATTATTGACAACAATTATTACTGACGCTTCAGATGGTCCAAACAAGTCAGGAATGTATGGTAAAAGAAATGCTTTTGGGGAAAAAAGCAAAGCGAATTTTGACAACAACAGAGGCAGCCTGGAAAAACTGATGACCCTCCCCTTTGTTTTTTGTTTGTTTTTGGTGTTTTGTTTGTTTGTTTGTTTGATCACATATCCAAACATTTTCACCAAACTATTCTGACACTCAAGACTTTTCGTTTTGAGACATTATACATTATGACTTCCGAGAAATTACCACTTTCTACTACAGAGTGAAACAACATGCGTTAAGATGTAAACATATGAGGACATTAAGTTCATACGAATAGATCACATTAACACGTCGTACTTTTTGTCCGTTAACACGATGGTTGTCACCTGGTTCACTCACTAGCAATTAGCTGCTAGTCTGACGATGACTCAAAGCTGTTTTGTCATTCCCTCCTTTCACTACGGCAAAATTTCTTCTTCAAATTGAAATGGCTCTGTAACATGTTCGGCTTTGGAGTTTCAAGAAGTGATATTTTCGATATTTTATTTTTTAGGGAATTTTGTTTCAAAGGGACTGTAAGATGGGGGTATTACTATTACACGATGACTCTTATACCACTGAATATGTCAAACAATTCGAAGATCCCTCTGAAATCACAACTTTCGGTAACACACACACACACACACACGTATATATATGTATGTATGTAATCTCTGTGGGTGTATCTGTCTATATCTCTATCAATTTATATATATATATATATATATATATATATATATATATATATAATGCTGAACAATTAAGTAGTGGGGGAAAACAAGTGCAGGCTAACAATTCTTCTGTTGTTATAGTAATGACTTGCGAAAGATTAAAAAAAAAATTGAAGACGAAGAAAATGGGGAATGTATTATAAATATGAGAAACCCTTCACTAGCTGCCTGAGGGAACCATCGCAATCCCTCTCGAAGGCACATCTCTTTGTATTGCCTGCTCCCAGGCCTTTCGTCCGCTGGATCGGACTCATCAGGGAGACACGGCTGGTTGTGTCTGTGCTCCTGGTGTCAAACAGAGACACACCACAGTCCATAATTCTGTGGTGTTCTCACCACCAAAGGTTCAAAAAAGAATCCAACAGCACCCCCAAAGCAGCCAGCAAAGGGTAGTAAATGGAACAAAACGAAAGTGTGGAGAGGAGAAAAGTTGCTGAAAAATTAAAAGCATTATTCAAACAGTATAAAATATAGGGGACAATCTTTGAGCCTATGCTTGAGGATCCATTCAAGGATGCAAGGGAGATCAAAATATATGGAACAGTCTGAGTGGTCAGCTCTGCTGTTCAATAACCCAAGCATTGTGAGTGGCTAAGAATTGTACAGAACAACCTTTACTTGGATCTCGTAAGAGATGCAATCTCCCACTGATTGACCAAACAATACAATGCTGAACAATTAAGTAGTGGGGGAAAAACAAGTGCAGGCTAACAATTCTTCTGTCGTTATAGTAATGGCTTGCCAAAGATTTTTAAAAAAAATTGAAGATGAAGAAAATGGGGAATGTATTATAAATATGAGAAACCCTTCACTACCTGCCCGAGGGAACCATCGCAATCCCTCTCGAAGGCACATCTCTTTGTATTGCCTGCTCCTAGGCCTTTCGTCCACTGGATATATATATATATATATATATATATATATATGTACATGTGTGTGTGTGTGTGTGTGTGTGTGTGTGTGTGTTAAACAAAGCAAAGCGAAGTAAATACACACCCCAACCACCCCCAACACATGCCCATACACGCGCAAATTTGATACCTGACTATGGGCACACTCAGGCTTCTCGTAACATATAGAATCTTGAATAACTGTGGTAAATGTTCTGTCCACAGAGGTTCTGCCGAGTTCCAGCTGCAAAAAGCCAGCGGACTGCATAAAAGGATTGACATGTGGTGGTGGTGATAACCTTTGTGGTAAGCTCTCTCTCTCTCTCTCTCTCTCTCTCTCTCTCTCTCTCTCTCTGGTTTCTTTTTCTTTTTTTTTGTCAAAGGTTCCCATGCAAGGAATTGTTGCATTTTTTTCATGTATTTGTTTGTTTTGCTTTTTACTATATATTGATGTTTTTCTTGCCCAGAGGGCTGGATGTTAAAAAGTATTCATGCTTAATCCACTACCCTCTTAAAATAAAATTCGTTCGTTCGTTCTCTCTCTCTCTCTCTCTCTCTCTCTCTCTCTCTCTCTCTCATAAAACTGCTCACAAACACATGCGTCACTAGTATAAGGCAAGAAGAGATTAGGGTTTGGAGAGTAAAAGGTATACTGTTAAATGATGACTTGCAGAAAGAGGGCAAAAGAGAAAATGCACATTGTACCAAACACACAGCTTTTCAACAGAGAAAGAATGCTTTCCACACCAGCCGCCGTGGCGAAGTGGTTAGCGTCGCGGACTCCCGGCTGGGAGGTCGTGGGCTGGATTCCCATCAGGGCCATGTGGGATTTTTCTGCTTCGACTGGCTCCTACCCAGAGTTGAGTTTGCTGTGGGCTCTGTTGGGAAGACTGGGACCTCACAGTTGAGTTTCATCCACATAATGGATGCGTCTCTGAGAGTGTTGCTCAAATTTTCTGACCAACACCGCAGGTGTCTGTATCTCTCGGGCCTGGATGACGACGGGATATGTTACGAAAGGAAGCTTAAAGGACAACCCTGTCATGCATTCTCAGACCGGAATGGAAATCCTTAGCATCATCTTCATCATCCTCATTCTCATCAATCAGCAAAAAAAAAGTCTCAAATTCTGTGGCCCTTCATGCCCTGCTCTCATGGTGACCTCAGTTTTGATGTCCTCTCCATGTCTGTGGCCTTGGTTTGGTTCCGTCGGGGTCACCGGTATCGGCGAGTCCATGGGGGCTGTCGTTGGACGGACGTGGTGGCGCCCTCCGGAGGGAGAGCTCACTCACGCCGGTGTAACAGCCCATTCTTACCCCCCCCTCCCCCCCCACTGGAACTTACCCCGGGGTAAGTCTGGGCTAGCCTGCTTTTACCCCGGGGTCATTCCAGGACTAGCTGGAACTGACCCCCTCCCCCCCCTAGTTGGAACTGACCCCCAGTCATCTACATTGCACAAGGTACACAGGCACTCAGGAGACACTAATTAGCTGTAAAAAATAGTTTAAATCTTTGATATACATTAAAGTGACCAATGGTCAGTGACACTGACCACTGGTTGTCTGCATTGCACAAGGTATACAAACACTCATGAGACTCTGATTAACTGTAAAATAGTCGAAATATCTGATTTAGTCATAGTGACCAGTGGTCAGTGGCACTGACCACCAGTCGTCTGCATTGTACAAGGTACACAGGTACTCGGGAGACTATAATTAGCTGTGAAATAGTTAAAATCTCCGATTTACGTCATAATGACCAGTAGTCAGTGGCACTGACCACTAGTCATCTGCATTAGAGAAAGATAAAATGTCTCTTCTCGATCAGCAATCTTATTTCGCCCGCAAACCCCACTTTTCACATAATCAAATTTTCTCAACCAAAAAAAATAGCTAAAAATCTACAAAATTAAACAAATCTAATTGCGTGAAAAGGGGGGTTTGCGGGCAAAATAGTTTTCCTGCTCTAGAACCGCACATTTTATCTTTCTCTCTGATTAACTAACAGGCACTGTGTTTGGTGGGACAACTTGCAACTCTTCGCGAACAAACGATCTTTTAGGGACGGGCTTTTTAGACGTAGTGGGCGCCGCTAGAAGAAAGAGTCTCTCTTAAATAATACACAGGAGGGGCTGTTTTCATAATTCTTTCAACTTCATATACATCTACGCTCCATATAGGGTCTGTGGCTCTAATTCTAACATCGCCCTCTGCTTCTCCAGGCGCATACAAGTATCTTACTTTTAGTCCAAAAGGCAAGAGTTTTTGATTACTTTGGATGTCTTCAGTAATACTTATTTTTTTTAATTTGATCGCGTTCACTGGCTTAAGGCCCGTTGCTTTAAATTCTTCATTGTTCATGGCGCGTAAGACTGCCGGCAATCTTCTGACCCATTCTGTGTTGCGTGTTTTGTCCATAAGGTCTCTGTGGTATTGATAGGTAAACAGACGCTCAGCTAGATTCTTATTAAAGTTTTCTACTAGGGCTTGGGAGCGATGGTTGCCTGGGATCCCTCTCTTAACTGTAACCCGGTGTCTTAAAAACAGTTGGTTTACGGCTCCTTTAAACTCTTTCCCATCATCAACCTGGATCAACCTAGGATACTTTAATGGACCTCGCATGTATATTTGCTGTAAAGCCACAGCCACAGCAGTTGAGCTTTTATCTGTTAAAGGCTCAGCATCTTTATATCTTGAAGCCATGTCAACAACAGTCAGAGCATACTTAAACTTTTTTCTTCTAACTTTGTCATGTGGAAGATACAACAAGTCCATCTGGTGGGTGTCATTAGGAACTGAGTTAACAAATCGTGGCCTTATTATTCTTTTTGGGGCAGGCAGATATATTTGCCAGATCGCTTGTTTTGAAAGCCAGTCTTTCGCTTCTGATTCAGGCACCCTAGCAGCTTTACTCAGTTTATCAATAGCGGCCTTTCCTTTCCAATACCCTCCAGGAGAATAATATATTTTGTACTTTGTATCGTCCATAAGAAGGGGCTGTTTTTATTACATTTTTAACAATGTTTTTAGATTGAATATGCAAGAAGAAAGATTGCTCCCATAGCGCCTATAATAAAGCCTATTTCTACCATTTTCTGATCCTCAGATGGTTCATAAAAGTCAGACAGTTCTGGCGGCGGCGATGTTAGAAACTTCTTTCCTGTCACTAAGTAATATTCATTCATTGCTTCATCAACGTCTGTAAATGTGTGCTCTGCATGTCCCTGCTCTCTTAACTTTTTATTAATAAAGTCTAAGTGAGCAATTCTCCTTTTCTCGTAAGCGTCTCTTGCCTTAGCTAAATCTTCCATTGCCTTGTTATGGCGTTCTCTCTCTTCATCAGACGCAATTTACTAAACATATAATTGCTGCCAGAGAAAGCCAATGCATTAACAATAGCCCCGCCCACCATCAGAACTATTCCAGACATCTTTTTTATAAATGAATGAATCTTTTTTTTATAAATCAATCTTTTTTATAAATCAATCTTTTTTATAAATCAATCTTTCTATGCATTGATGTTTTCTGGGATAATTCCCTGTGTAACAAGAAAGTCTTTTGAGGCAATCCCTGCAGTTATTACAGCTATAACCTTAACAACATCCTCAATGTCTAACCTTCCTAGATCAGCCGGCCTCATTTTAAACATGTTTTTTGCTAACATGCTATATCCTATACTAAGACCACCAATTACAGCAGAGTGGTAAATCGTATTAATAATCTTTTTTTCGCTCATGTTTTTTATTAACTAAAAAAATAATTAAAATAATCATAATATGAAAGACTGTCTATGTGCTTTTTAATCAGATAATCTTTTGTTGCCAGAGCTAAAAATAAGGTTGTAACTAGTTTCGGCGAATCTTCTATCTTTCCCGTGTTGGGCGGTTTTATTCTTAACAAACATTTTGCTAGGGTTGAATAAACTATAACACCGACAATGGGCACTGCATAATTAACCAACGTTAAACTCATGGTTTTATTATTTTTATTGTTTTTAAAAAGAGTTTAAAAATGGATTGCGACGAGCTATTAAAGTGTAAGGAGGCAGCAGACCTCTGTCATAAAGAAAGATTATACTCTCTGGCTGCGTGCGGGAAAACCAGGCAGTATTTAGGCGTTGAACTAAGTATCGAACAGATTCAGCAATTGTCTACATCAGACGTTGAGAAGTATTACGCCAGGTACGAAGCACAACTAGGATCAAAAATGGTTAGATCGGTGGGGCAGACAATGATTAGTTTATATGCTAAGTTAATAGGCAAGATAGCGCCGATTGATTCAGAAGAAGATTTAAAATATGACTTAACACAAGATCCGGTTTTAACCAAGTCCCTAGAATCTCTTGCATGTGACATGTATTATAGATTTGGGACGTTGTTATGTCCATTCATCATGGGATTAATTACTTTTAATCATATTAATTTTAATCAGACTAAAAAAAATGAGCGAGCAGGAGAAGAATGTCCCACAGGAGCAGAATGCCCCACAAGTGAATTCTCCACAAGTGAATTTACAGGCGAGTGCCCCACAAGTGAATCCACAACTGAGTGTCCCACAAGTGAGTGTCCCGCAAGTGAGTAGTGTTACTAAGTTTAAAAGTGCTGGCCGTGTTGAGGCTGGTCGTAAACTAGCTGAATGGAACAGACTGCAAAAAGCAAACCAAGCAGCAAAACAAAAATTATTAGATAGTAATACAACATCAGCACCAGCACCGCCGCCGCCGCCAACAACACAATCAAACTATAAGATGTATTATTATGTACTGGGGAGTATTGTTGTTGGTGGAGGGCTTTTAGCATACAAGCGCCTAAAGCCATACTTAGCAGCAAAGTCACAAACCCCCACAAAAACAGTAAAAGAACCAGCTTCTGCAAAAAAAGTACAACCTCCTGCTGTAGACCCATTTTTTATAAATTAGTTTTTTAATGTGTTGTTAAGTACTGGTTAAGTACAAGCTAAGTACTGGTTAAGTCAGTTATAACAAGTTAAGTGTAAGTAAAGCGCAAGTTAAGTGCAAGTTAAGTGCAAGTTAAGTGCAAGTCATGTTAAGTACTAGTTAAGTTCTTAAGTAAAGATCTTAAGTTAAGTACTAGTTAAGTACTAGTTAAGTACTTAAGTTAAGTACTAGTTAAGATCTTAATTTAAGTCGGCCAAGTCGATTCTCCAGTGGTCTATAGCGTATGAAAACTCGGGGTTAACGGAAGTTCGCTTGCTACTGGTAGAGTCTAGCGACTTCTTATTAACAGCGGTTGTGTTTACTTGATGAAGAGTAGAGCGCAGATTAACATTTGTGTGATAAAATACTTTGCGTTCAAAGAGAGCCTGCTTGTAGTCGTCGTGACTTTTTTTTTTTTGACAACTTCTTTACCTATGCCCTTAGCTTTCTTCATTACAGAAGTCTGGGTAGCAATACTATACATCTTTGCCTGTAAGCCAACATATTATTGTATAATTGTCCCATTAAGTTCATCCTTCATCTTTCCAATCACTTTCTTGTTCACAGTTGAATGTAAAGGCGAATCTTTAGGATAGTCGCATGTGTCGTACCACCCATCAGCTCCTTTAGCCACTTCTATTTCCATGTCTTTGTAAAAGTCTTCAGTTGGGATGTCTAGAATAAAACTATCAGTGTCTGTGTAAACGACATTTGATTCTGGGTACAGCGGTTTAAAGTAGTCGTATAGAAATTCAAGCATTAATAACTTTGACAACTCTAGCACGGCAAACCCGATAAACACCGGCTTGTCCAACTTCACATTCTGTTTCTTCATCATAATACCAACCAGGTTGTCGCTAAACCGTCTAAAGTCTTGGTAGTTAGGTTTAGAGATCAGCTTAATTGCTTGTTTTTCTCTTGTAACTAATCTTACATCTTTACGATTGTGTACGTTCTCCATGGTTTTGCCAAAACAGCTGTTGTTCATCAACTTAAAGAAGTCTTTTTCTGAAGCGTCGGTGGCCGCAGTCCTAAGGTCGGTGTTCTTCATGATGTATGGTCTCATGAAAGGCTCTTGGTTAAAAGTAATTATTCTGTGAACGGCGGTAAGTTTTAACCCGTGCCTTAAGTAAAATTGTAACAGCCTATAATGACAGACATATTTAGTCTTGTGTCGAAGATTAGGCACGAGCTTGGGCGGTTCTGTGGGACTCATCTTTAATTTTTCTGCGGCTAAGGGGAAATCGTTATGAAGGTCGTGCAATTCTTTAGGATAATCTAAGTCTACTTCTAAGATTAGTCCTATTGGATTATCGGGTGTAAGCTGCGACAATAGTCCTACCACCCGATCAACCTCATGAGGCCCGTTTATCATTTTAAAGTTTCTTAATGGCAGTGCCTGGCTCATGGCCCACCCATACAGATTGTTGGCGTCTAAGTACATTAGATAGTTGGATGGTTTAGTTGGATCATAATCGTCTAAATACTTGTTGTTGGCTCTGCGGTAAGGATGACAGGCCATACTAATGCCTCCTCTCAGCCCATCCTCCATCATCTGGAGTGTATCCAGATCCGATATTAAGTCAATCTCGACGTTTGTAGACTTCAAGAATGCATCCCAAGAAAGGCCCGGGGAAGAGATGTACTGTGACGAATCCAGACCGTAGTATTTCATGCATGCGGATCTGTAATTCTGAAAGACGTCAGCTAATAAACACACGTCGGCCAATAAATATTGATCGTGATAGTCGCCCATCGTTTTGCAGTGTAATTCTGTCCAGGCTTTCTGGGCGTATTCATAGTCGGCGTCAGATATGCCTCCGCCTCTAAGACGGCTGTAAAAGTCTTCCTTTGCTGGCAGCGCTGGCTCATCAAACCTCTCCCACGAGTCCATGTATTCATAGGGATAGACGCCTTTACGGACTAAAGATGGGTCGAAATATTGTTTGGTGATTGGATAGTCTTGCAGAGATCCCGCCAATTTGTCTAAGCTCCCCATCAGATGCTGGGCAGAGTCATAGAAGGATAAACAGTCTACAGTAAAGGTCATGTACTTTTCTGATGACTGTGCAATACAGCTAACCCTCTTACAATCAGAAGTTATTGCTTGCATGATAAAGTGCGAATCGTAGCCTCGTAAGTTATGAAAGAAGATTGGCAGTTTCCATGTCTTGGGATCAACCTTAAGTTGAAGATTACAGTTATTATGCGCTGCCCTCTGAATTTGCCAGTAATGTGATCATGGTCCCTTACAGCATCGCCTGATAATTCTCTGTTGCATATCCAGCAGTGGGTGGCTGATTCGTAGCGCCTTTGGTCTTCGGGAGTCATCTTAATGCCTGAAAGGTTCAGCTGATTAGAGAATTGATTGCGAAGGTGTTTCATGTGCTCCAAAAATCGGCCAGCTGCGTCGGGGCCTCTGTAAATCTCCGGTTGTGTGTGTCCGCCATCTGACCTAACAACGACAAAAGCATAAGAACATATCTGATGGTGGGTTAATAAGGTTGTTTTTTGTTCTTGTTGAGGGCCGTAGTACTGTGGCAAGATCGCCTCAAAGTCAGCATAGACTACGTATGGCCTCATCTGCAGTTTGTGTACATTCTTAAAACTAACTTTAGACCCGGGCGGGGGCGTAAGAAGTTCGGTTTTACAGTCTACAATACTTTTACAATGTTTCTTATGTTCAGCAGCTGCCTCTATAGATGGAATTCTGACCAAACATCTTCTACAAAGCTCTTGTTTAGCTGTATTGTTTGTAGTATAGGCCATAAGTCTGCTAATCGATCTGATTAATACATAATGGCTCTTGGAACCGTCTGTAAACAGAATCAAGTCTACATGGTTCTCCAGTGATTCGCCTAAAGTGGGAGCATTGGGAGAGATCCTTAGAGGGACTAGATTGTCTGCTACAGACCATGTGTATACGCTCACGGTTATCGGTTTGTTTTGCTCTTCAAACTGAGATATACTTTCTACGCTCACTGGAAAGGCTATGTTATTTAAGTTCAGGCTATCTTTATACTGCCCATAATTAGATACTCTGTTTGCATTATTTTTAACTGGGTGTAAGTGCGCCAAAACACACCACATGAAACACATATTGTCAGAATTTTGTATGTTTAAGACTGCTCGTTTAAGAACTAGCTCTCTGGGGAGAGGGATGTAAGAATTGCCGACTATAGGATAGAACTTTGCTTGTCTTAATTTGATTTCAATGACTGTTCCTTTAGACCAGCCAGAGCCGCACAATTTCGCTTTTTCAATTGCATGATTAAACTGTGTGAGCATGTAATCAGCCCAGTCAGAATTAAAGTCGCGATAACTCATTATTTCTCTCTGTCTAGTTGAAACCCAGACTAGTATACTACTATCATCGAGGGTTATATATTCAATCTTAATGGCCAACAACACTTTCACTGGCGGGTCAATTTGAAGAGACTCTGGGATTTTAGAAATGGCATGTGTTACGCTTTCGTGAATGTTTATAGGGTTATAATGTCCATGTTTAGTACTCTGGTCATATTGCCCGCCGGTTTGGCATCCATCGCTTTTGTGATCGTCATTTTTAAGATCAAATAAATAGGTAATACAAAAAATAAATACTAAATTTAGCTAATATTTACTAATTTGAGGTAATACAAAAAAAAATAAATACTAAAATTTAGTTAAATTGAATAGCTACTCCTTCAGGGTTAGTAAAAATAGACAATTCAACGCCATCAGGAGCCATAATATTAACTAAAATTGCAATACACTTTATAACTGGGTTGGGCCAAGAATTTGGCATTTTACTGATTAAGTCGGTTACACTTTCACGAATATCTGTGTGCTCAAAAAGATCCGCAATTAATTCGTCAAACTTGTTTCTTAACTCTTCTTCATTAGCCCCCGCTCCATCATTAACTCTAAGGCGCAGCATATATTTTTAAGCTCTGTAACTACTTTGGTCGTCATTTTTTAAGATCAAATATATAAGTAATACAATAATTAAATCAGGCTCGTTTTTGGGTTTGCAAGGTTCTGCTTTGCAATGTTCTTTCTGATTGCCTCAGCGTCTACCTGCTGTGAAGTAAAAGTCTTTCTCCATTTCTTTTGGAGGTCGATCTTTTGGCGTCTGTAATCATCACCGTCAGCCATAGCTCCTTTAAATTCTTCGTCTGTTACTTTTCCATCCAGTAATGTATTGCTTATAATCAGCCTTAATGAATGAAGTTTTGCTGTTGCTAGGGCTACAATGGCGATGTGCTTTTGTAATTTGGGCGTTAGCTTCTTTAAAACAGCACTTACAATCGTGGACATGGCAACTAAACCCAAACCAACGCTCCCAAAAGCTATGGCTATCGGTGTCCCAACTCCAGTAGCTAAAAGAGCGACACTAGACCAGTGCTTAAGCCGGATACAACCGATGAGCCGGTGATTATATAAGAAAGGACATTTAAAGCTTTAGCATATTTCTTTCTAGTAACCCTATACTTATTTAAGTCACTTTCTATTTCTTCTTCAAGCTCAGTCATGTGCTTTAATCTAAACTGCTGACCGTCCTCCATTTTAAAAAAACAAGATTTTTTTTTTTTTTTAATCTTGCACATATCTTCTTATTAACCCTTCTGGCAGCACCTCATCAACAGAGTAAAACGCAATAAAATCAACATACTTAATGAAAATAAAATCGAGTACTGTTAGTTTGTCTTTGTCAACCATCACAGTAACTTTGTCAGAAGATACAGAAGTGTTTATTTCATCCCCGTTTTTAGTAATAACAATAACAAGCCTAAGAGGACCACCCAAGTTTTCAGACTTTATTTGCACGCCTCTGATTAACGTATGCTCTGGCAAACTAGGATCAGACTCCCTTGGAGTAATAAATAAGCGAAAAAGCATCGTCATTTTTCTAGGCAGTGATTCTAGTTTTGGGTTAAACTCTAAGCCGACGGTGTCGCCCCCCACTTCAGCTAAGGACTTCTTTCTCCGCAGCATATATTCAGAGCCCTGCTTAGTTATTTCAATCTGCTTTTTCTGTTGTGTTCCTGGGACTAGGCTAGCAAGAAGGCGTCCTTCATTCAAAGCTTTTCTAAAATTGTATTTCGTATCAAAGTATACATAGGGGCTTCGTAGTTCAAACTTTAAATGCCAGTTAATGTCAGGAAGCAACGCCCAGGCATTCTCTCGTTTATGAAGTTTGTATTCATGTTTGCCAAAATCGTTTGCCCTTAGATTTCTTATCTCTTCCAGGGTAGGATATTGCTGTCGTATTTTATCTTCAATTTCTATTCGTTTGTAAACCCCATCGTCGGTGTACTCAAATCCATAAACATTTCCTGTCACTCCTATCAGATCAAAGTCAGTTGTGTCTGCTAGATCTTTTAGCTCTACTGCAGCGCATTTAGGAGCTAACTCTGCTTTTGATTCTGGCCCTCGAGACATTCTTTTTAATATAAACAATTTATTATTAAACAATCTATAATGAGCAATCTATAATAAACAATCTGTAATAAATAATCTGTAATAAACAATCTATAATAAGCAATCTATAATAAACAATTTCTTATAAACAATTTGTTATAAACAAACGTATTGAACTGGCGGGTCAGTCCGTAAGCATAGTTTAGCGTGCTTAGATTTTTCTAGCTGCTCTTTTATTTTTTTTAGTTCATCCTTGTTCCTGATTATATAGTTTTCACTTAAACACTCTTCAAAACTATCCCTGTCCTTAGTATAGAATAATACAACCGATTTTAACTGCGATCTAAAGTCTTTTAAGACAGCATTGTATTTTTGAGTTAAGAGCCAAACAGAAACTAATGCGTGTCTTCCGCTAAAGGCCAGCTTAGACAGAGTCCTTCTTTTTTTTAACAATGTCTTGTTCGGCTGAACAGTCATCAATAATAAACAGCGTTTCAGTTCCCTCAAATAGCCTATAGTAATGTTCTAAACAGTAGCTTAGCTTGTCAGTAGGATCAACTAAAAATATATTCTCGTCTGTCCAAACAAACTGCCTTTCTTTGTAAGACTTGTTGTGCTTAATGGTTGTGCAGAATATAACAATGTACTCGTAATGAAATCTGTAGACTGTTTGTAACAAATCAAGCACGAAGACAGTTTTCCCACACCCAGTAATCCCACAAATAAGCGAACAGTGCGGGTCTTTGGGCAAAAAGTTCAAACTATCCATCTGTTTTAATAGGCTATTTCTTTCAGTCTATTTTCTTCAATGTTCAGCTGGGCGTCATAAACCACAAAAACGTGCATTTGTATCTGGCCATTCTCCTCCTTTTCCTTATTAATCTGTATGAGTATGCCATCTGACCCTACCCTTCTTCCACTTCCGTGCAGTCTGTTGTCATACGTTGATCTAAAATCCAGCCATAGTCCATATTTGTCTGTTAGATAATCTTCGAGTCTTACATCGTGAAGGTGAAGTTTTTTACACACATGATCGGCTATGGGGCTTGTCTGTCTGCCTCCGGCGAATAACTTTCTTATTTCATCAAAGTGTTGGTCGGGTAAAAGTCCGGCCGAATACAGCTGAAAAGGCTTGCCATCTACTGTGCAAGACAACTGCTCAATTTTTGGGTTGTAAAACACCTCAGATTCTCTCTGAAAAGGAGCTGAGGGTTTAGTAAATAGCAAGAGAACCCCCTTTAGGGACCTTAAAGAATTGCTTATAGCTATTTCCCAGACGGTGTCTTGCTTGTTTTTAATCGCTAGACTGTGATGTAAAACTCTTTCAAAGTAAACAACCGCCCTACTTTTATACTGGTTTAAGATTATTCTAGCCAGTTCGGGGTTAGTAACAACATCAAAATTAAGAGAGATGTTACTGACAGTGTATCTGGCTGTTGGGTCATCTGATAGAATAACAGACCCGCTGTCATTGAATGTCAGTTCGTAAGTAAGTTTGTCTCTTAGTGCGCCTTGGTAATATGGCTGATGGGTTTTTAACAGTTCAAAATCTAGAGGGATGCAAAATCTGTTCTTAAATGCTCGCGCTATTGCCTGGTCTCCCTCGTCTTCCTTTGCATCTGCAGCATTAAGCCTGTGCTTAAGACCGTTTGGGCTCTGGATCCCCTGAAAGATTTTGTCTTTTCTTTCTGTTCTGGGCAGCCACAGATCAGAATAGAGATTAAAAATGTCTGCGCTACTCAGTGAGAAGACTTCTCTACCTTCCAGTTTAATTACCATATTTTTAATGATGGCCCTGCCCAGGTTAGCAACGACAGTAGCATTAGGATCCGCCGACTCAATATCTATTTTGAATGACAGTCTGGCAGTGCCTGGCATTATAACATCGTCAGCCCCGAGGTCACTAAATCTTACTGTTAACATTTCATTAGGCTCAATTGTTGATGGATTATTTACAACCCGCACAGTCTGTCTTATGCCTTTTATGCCGTGGGGTTCCTTCGCTTTTCTGAATGGATCAAGGTCGCAGCCGTATGGGTTCATTTTTTATAAAACAAAAAATAATAAATATATAAATATGTCTGGTGAGGGCGATTATGACGCGATTGAATCTATTGAAGAAGAAGAAGAAGACGATTTTGGCGCGATTGATTCTAATGAAGAGCCGGGTCCTTCATTGCAAGAACTTGAAGAAGCGAGTTCTTTACTCCCTAGGCAGCCTCAAGATGTAGGGGCGGGCTCTGTACTCCTTAGAGCTCGTCAAGAACTTTTAGGAGTAGGCTCTTCACTCCCTAAAGCCCGTCAAGAACTATTGCGACAACGAATTGAATCATTCTATAAAAGTATAGAGCGGGAGCTGCCAGCCGCGATCGGTCCTGACGATTTTGAGATGGGAAAAGGGGGCCATTTGTATGTAAGAACTAGTAAAGGAATGCTTGTACGGCTTACTACAAAACCAGACCCAACCCAGTTTTTAAGCAGGAGCACAATTCTTAGAGAGCTCCCTGTTTTTGACCAAAGGCAGTTAAACTTTATTGGCGATCTAAGGTCTGAGACTATTAGTGCTTTACAAAGCATAGTGCGAGAGTTGCCAACACGATCTGAAATAGAAATGATCCCTATTCAAGAATTAGTTCAAAGAGCAGATGAACTAGTAGCAGAACTTGAGACGGGTTTTAATGAAGAAACACAGTTAAAAACAATTGCTGGTTCTCAAGTGCCTAGTCAAAGAGAAGGTGAGCTGAGTCCTGATGAAGAAACGGCTTTAAAAACAATTGATGATCCTCCATTGCCTGAGCGCGAACACGAGGTTCTTAAAGCTAGAATTAAGGATCTTGAAGCTGAACTGCGTGACCTCGGGTCTGTTAAGTCTGCTTTAACAACTACAAACGAAGAACTAAAAAACAATTTGAGAAAATTTAATGAGCTAGAGAGAGAGATAAAAGAAGAAGAAAATAAACTGGCCGATGCAGATGATAACAATTTAGGGTTAGAAGAAAAGGCTAGAATACAGGCGAAAATACAGAATTTAAGGATAGAAAAGACAAACAGGTTATCGGCGTTGTATATTAACAGAGAAAAAATAGATACCCAAATAAGCAGAATCAGAGAAACTATAAACAAAATGATTTATGAAAATACTACGCTAGCAGAAAGAATAAGGACTCTGTTCAGAGAGCAGGGGATTACAATAGTTAGTATATTAACAGCCGTTGGGTTTGCTATCTCTACACTGGTTTATGCATTAACTGGCAGTGCGCAACAGGACCAGTAGCTCCTCCAACGCCTCAGCCCGGTAAAAATTGGATTAGAAAACAATTGCGCCATCTAGCAAACTTATTAAAGAAGTTAGCTGTCAAAGCGCTTGATGCTCTGCCTGGCATAATAGGTAGTGTTGTTAGTTGGGTTTTGTCTACCATAGGCAAAGTGGCTGGTTATATGGCCGACCATCTGTGGACATTAGGAGTGCTGGCTGCCGGTTTAATTTTTAGTGAAATAAAGTATGGCTAATCCAGTAAAAGTTAAAAACACAACAAGGGCTGTCTTTTCGCTAGTGTGTCTGTTGGGGTGAGGTACATCAACAGGTGGGGGTCGCTTTCTGGGCTGCTTATAACTGGTGGGGGGTCGCTTTCTGCAGGTTCTGGGCTAGATACTTTTTTTAAAATGGCTGGTGCGGGCCTTGTGTTTAAGCCTTGATTGTGTCCTAAGTTTTGGTCGTCTCCGGCTATGAGAATTTCATTATTATAATTCTGTATCATGCCAATCTGCAGTCTGAGGTCAGAAGGCAGCATGTATAATCCATGACCTACAACAAAGTCTACCTTTGACCTAGCATGTGAAAGAACGTTTTGGTACCTTTGTATGCTGGAAGGCAAATCAACAGCAGAGTTAATAGCATCTTCTAAATTGGCTAGAAATTGTTTTCTGGCGTCAAAGCCTGTAGATTGATCCACTATGCTAGACTTGGTCTGTGCTTGCGCTCCTAATAGGCACCAAACGTACGTTCGTATGGAGTCATTAAGTCTTTGCACTCCTGGCATTGTTAGGCCTTTACTTTCATCCAAGATAAATGTTGCCCAAGCATTGGGGTGTTTTTGTTCTATGGCCCCCAATCTAACTTGGGAGTTTGACTTAAAAGAGGTGTGACCAGGCCAGTAGTCAAAATTATACTCTCTACGCTGGCCCCACAAATGCAATGTGCCTAACCCGTGATTGCGGTCTAACTTTTGTCTAAAGTTATTTGAAGGGTTAATGTTAAATTCGTTGCAGATTCTTTCATATGCATTCTTGTCCATTGGACTGAGAAATGGATTAAACGCGTTGTCATTGGGGAGGCGTACTTGTAGTTCAGTTAGTATGCGTCTATACTGATAATAAACATGAAAGTTATATACTGACCTTACTAAGAGGTTGGGGTGGTTTAAATGGTTTGTATATGAAACACCGCAGCCAGTGGTTGAGCAGTAAACTGCAAAATTTAACTGATTCTGGTAAAAAGCCATAGGATGAGTTGACCATGCTGATGGCACTCTATCACTCTTTATTGGAGGATTTAAATATCTAGTTAGTGGGTTTACAAGTCTGACTAGAAAGCCATATGATTCATCCACTGCGATGGTTAGGCTACTAAAGTCCAAAGATTTGGGCTCATAAACCCCTCCTACATCGTAAGTGGCACTTTCATTATATTTAAAAGGTTCCATTTTTAAATAGATTTTTTAAAAAAGGATTTAAAAAGGATGTTCCTTTATATAACCAAGCAAAACCAGCGCGTGTTTTTAAAGTATTCAGTTGACAATAAAGGCGGGAAGTGTAGGGCTGCTCTTAGAGAACTTAGGTTTAAAATAAGGTGGTTTAACATATCTGAAAAGGCCCAAAATAATTGGATAGATATTTATGATGAGGGGGGCAATCGCTTAAAACGTTTAAAAATACGTGATGGTTACTACAGCTTTTGTTCTTTAAAAGAAGCATTTAACAAATTTGACATACGGTTAGAAATTAATGAGGCAAGTCTTATAATTACTATATTTTTACCAAAACATAAAGATAAAAGGGAGTACGTTTTTCCCAAGGGCCTTGCTCGAATTTTAGGCTTTTATGATAGTGGTAAAGCCTATCGTATTAATACACACGCGTATATAGAAAGCGGTCTATATGAATATGTAGGCAGTAGACCATCCGATTTTCTAATTAATCCAATGTTGTATGTTCATTTAAGCGAATTAAAAACAAACACTAATTTGTATAATGGCCAGCCATCTACAGTTCTAAGAGCACTCCCATCAACTAAGGGGGGGTTTTGCGATTATCAGTCATATACATTTGGTGAAAACAGTCAATTTAAAGAATTAGTTGAAGGGCCTATAAATTCAGTGTGTGTAAAAATAACTAACCAAGATGGAAGGCCGGTTGTTTGTTCTGATTTGTTGGTGGTGCTTGAGATAGAAGATTAATCAGAGAGAAAGTATAGATACCTGCCGGCAGTCTTACGCGCCATGAACAATGAAGAATTTAAAGCAACGGGCCTTAAGCCAGTGAACGCGATCAAATTAAAAAAAATAAGTATTACTGAAGACATCCAAAGTAATCAAAAACTCTTGCCTTTTGGACTAAAAGTAAGATACTTGTATGCGCCTGGAGAAGCAGAGGGCGATGCTAGAATTAGAGCCACAGACCCTATATGGAGCGTAGATGTATATGAAGTTGAAAGAATTATGAAAACAGCCCCTCCTGTGTATTATTTAAGAGAGACTCTTTCTTCTAGCGGCGCCACTACGTCTAAAAAGCCCGTCCCTAAAAGATCGTTTGTTCGCGAAGAGTTGCAAGTTGTCCCACCAAACACAGTGCCTGTTAGTTAATCAGAGAGAAAGATAAAATGTGCGGTTCTAGGGCAGGAAAATTATTTTGCCCGCAAACCCCCCTTTTCACGCAATTAGATTTGTTTAATTTTGTAGATTTTTAGCTATTTTTTTTTGTTGAGAAAATTTGATTATGTGAAAAGTGGGGTTTGCGGGCGAAATAAGATTGCTGATCGAGAAGAGACATTTTATCTTTCTCTGCATTGTACAAGCTAAGGCACACAGGTACTCAAGAGACTAAATAGCTGTAAAATAGTTAAAAGAGGCAAACCGGGATGAAGCAACAACGGTACTTGGTCACAACGAGACGTGGTCACAACGACATTTTGTCACAACTACGCTTGGTCACATTGGCACTTGGTCACATTGGCATGTAGCCGTCTTTCTTTCCCACGCATGCACGGGCGTACTCACACACCCGAATATTGACCCACGCATGTAAGCTAGTGCAAGAAATGTTAATACTTATCTGTTAGTGAAGCAGGGTGTGTGTGTGTAGGGGGGGGGGGGTGTGGAAGTAGGAGGTCCATCTATTGAGAAGAGTATAGAACTACACTTTGTCTAAACCCAATTGACTGTATACAGGAAATGGGAGGGGGGGGGGGGGTAAATATGCAGGCTAACACAATTTTTTTTAAAGGCGAGTGTGCGTGTTGGGAAAAGGCAGAGGAAAACCCTGAATAACCCTCTCTTGTTTGAAGGGTGGGGTGGGGTGGAGGAAGATTTCAAATAGTCCTAGACTGACCCTTTGGGGGGAGGGGGGTAAATCCAGGCTAGCCCAAACTTACCCCCGCGGGGGGTAGTTTGATTCCGACAGGGTCACCGGTATCGGCAAATTCATAGGGGCTGTCGTTGAACGGACGTGATGGTGGCCTCAGGAGGGAGAGCTCACTCCCGCGGGCTCCGCGACTACATAATTATTGTCGTCTGTAGGGGGGGGGGGGGGGGGGGGAGCGCGGGGGGGGGGGAGGGGGGCTTAGTAGGGGTGTCCTCCGTATATTCGATCACAACAGGCACCACTGAACATTATCAAAGTGACTCGGCAGCAGTGCAGTGTCTCCTCCGGTGGGTTTCCTTTTGATGACTTGACGTTGACGGCTCCCTGTGGATCGCCGGTGCCGTGGCCGTGAGAGATCGAGCCCGGCTGCGGCTATGGATGGGATGGGATGGGATGGGTGGGGGGGGGGGGGATCGGAATGAGCGGCATGGATGCAATGCCACCGAGGTGGCACAGAAGATGTGACAGGGAAATAAAAAGAGATGTGAAGCGAAGGAGATGGGTCTGAAAACGAAGATGTAAAGGAAATAAGTCTGAACACACGGCATGTAAAGGAAATTCGTATAAGCTGAAGAAGGGAAGTATCAAACAGAAGTGTATAGCTTGAGAAGATCGGAAACGTATGAAGGAGGCTTACTATTCAGAGAGCTGAAGTGAGCTGAGACAGTTTATGACGCATTCGTTTTAGAACGATAAGCTAATGAAAATATGACGCATGCGTTTTAGAATGATAAGCTAATGAAAAGACGGTAGGAGATATACAATATGAGTGAATCTAGAACATATCACATTTAGTGTGACCAAATTCATGCTGTAACTGATGAATAATTTGTGATGTTCTGTACCACCCGTAAAACTAAAGCAACAGAAATACCACCTTGAAAGAACGAAGACATAGACTGAGGATTTGGTCTAAATTCAGACGCTGGTGAGATCCAATCTGTGGGTCTAGATAACGCATGAATAGACACAATGAGAAGGAAAAGACGCACCAAAAGTCTTGTCCTCAACTGCCGAACAAACCAGCTGGGAGCAACCCTGTATCACCCTTGGAAGCCTGCGCTGTGTTCATATAGGGTGCAGTCACGCATGGGGCATTCCAATAGGACGTCAATGGACCTAATTGCTCTCCGGCAGATGCCATTGTATAATGGTTACTGGATGTGACACGACAGAAAATCCAGGGGAGCATTCTCGTGAGTGTACCAGCCCATATGACTGCAGAGCCCACCGGCAAAAATGCCACCATGAACCAACTGCCATGTACATCCCGCAGCCTCACTCGTTGCTGTTCCGCTGACAAGTGAAGACAGTACGACTCTAGACATACCAACAAGCATTCGCCATGAGGTCCTGCGTGCTCTCTGAAGAGAATCCCGGGTCACAGTCTTTCCCGCTGTCAACAGGACTTTCCCTGCAGTCAATGGGTCTTTTCTCATCGTCACTGGGCTTTTCCCCAGAGTCGGCCAAAAAGCAGACAAGAAAAAAGATAAACCCGAAGGTGCGGCTGGGACCCAAAGAGGTCTTGTCCTCAATTGCTGAGCAAACCAGCTGGGAACAATCCTGCAAAACCCCTGGAAACATGTCCTCCATTCAAATTGGGTGCAGGCACGCACAGGGCATTCCATTAAGACATCAAGTAGAGTTAGAGTGAGTACGCCCGTGCATGCGTGGGAAAGAAAGACGGCTACATGCCAATGTGACCAAGTGCCAATGTGACCAAGCGTTGTTGTGACAAAATGTCGTTGTGACCACGTGTCGTTGTGACCATCCACGGGAGCGTTCCCATGAGCGTTCCAGCCCACATGACTACAGTAAAACATGCTATCAGATCATCCGAATTCGAAGAGTTGGGAAGAAGGTGGTGGATCTAGTTTTCAAGTTTTAATAAGATTTTCTTTTATCACTTCCAAAGTCAGTGATTCAGACACTTTTCCCGAAATGTGATAAAGGGATATCAGAGAAAAACAACAATTCCGAATGCTAAGCAACACACATTTAGAATTTGGACGGTTATAAAGATTAATAATTAAACTGACATCACAAAACTTTTGGGACAGTTCAGGCAGAGCAATAAACAAGGGTTTGGGACTGATTTTGTTTTAGCCATGAGCGTGTTCATAATCTTGAATTAACTTTTGCTTGAAGCGTATGCTTGTCTTTTTGTGTTGAAATGTATGTTTTGTCTACAGCGCAGTCATGTTGACACAATCCTTTGCAATCCAAAAATTATGTTCTGAACACGGTGTCCACTGATGAGCCACTGTATTCGCACTCTTCTTCTTTCTCACAAAGCTGGAGACTTGTTTCTTGTTACAGCAGTGTGTCCATTCAAGACATGAAGAAGAATACTGTTGGTATGTTGCACAGACAGAGAGACTGTTGATATGTTGCACAGACAGAGAGACTGTTGATATGTTGCACAGACAGAGAGACTGTTGATATGTTGCACAGACAGAGAGACTGAAGATGAGAGACTGGTGAGCAGGTCCTAGCGAAAATGATCCATATATATATATATATATAATGTAACAAAGGATTAACAATCTAGAAAACCCACCTGAAACAGGTTCATAAGAAGGACGATGCACATGTAACCACCAATAACTAAAATAACCTTTCAAGGAGCTCGTGTGTTCCAAAATATCAGGAAACTGAAATGAGTGAAACGCACATTTTTCAGCTTATTTTCTTACTTGGAGGAGAAGAATGTGTAATCTTCAATGTCACAAAACAACCTGGTGCCAAATCCATACTCCCTCTCTCTCTCTCTCTCTCTCTCTCTCTCTCTCTCTCTCTCCATACAGAAAGGCAGAGAATGTGAGTGGCTGCATGCTTTATTGTTACAGGACTCGAGGTGGGTTTTGGTGAAAGCTGTTCGAGCTGTTTTAAAGTATGTGGTAAAGATCTTACCTGTGACAAAGAAGGCAGCCAGACCTGCAGTGAGTATACATACTCTTTACTGTGTACTCCCTCCCTCCCTCCTTACCCTCCTCTCTCTCTCTCTCTCTCTCTCTCTCTCTCTCTCTCTCTCTCCTCACAAAACAAGCGAATTGATGATTATGAGACATAGATTTACAACTACGGTATGATGAAACAATGGATACATGGTTTTCCAACGAAGGACATATGTCATTACCTCGCAATATTAGTCTTCATTTAAAAAAAAAACCAACAACAAAAGTTGGCATTTGTATTTCAAAGCACCACGCCTCGCTAAGTCTTTCGAATTACCTTTTGAATAAAGTGTATACGCAAAGGGGTAAAACAGGGATCAGCGCCAATGCTTTTGAAATGGCACAATGGATTGTCAGTAGTGATATTTTTGACGCCTTATGCCTTAAGCGAGGGTCATGTTGTAGAGGAGCTCCTCACAGAAGGCCAACCAGGGGGAGAGAATATCCAGAGCAGACATAAGAGAATAACCTTCCCGTGATTTTTGTTGTTGTTGTTGTTGTTGCGTCTTCTCTCTCTCTCCCCCCCCCCCCCCCCTTTTTTTTTTTTTTTTTTAGGGGTTGCGGCTGATGCGAGTGCATGTGCAGGCGTGTACATGTTACGCAAGTGGGCATTATGTACAGGCGGGCATGCGTGTGGGGGCAGGGGTCTGTTTGAAATTTCAAATCATTGGAAAAGTAGAGAAGGGAAAGGGTGGGGGAGGGGGAAGGGGAGTTAAGGCAAGCCAGGAAGATAGGTGGGGGGGGGGGGGGGGGGGGCGGCGCAGGCATAACGGACAAGGGACACAGGCTCGCCATCAGCCGGAAGGAGTGTTGGGCTGGGAGGTAAGGGGAGGGGGAGTAGAATGGGGGTTGGTGTGGGGAGGGGAAGGCGCCGTCATGCTGCAGTGGACATGCTGCACTCGGGCAGGCATGGCAGCGATGAAAATGGCAGGCAAGCGACATAGGCATTCCTTCCCATTAGAGCGTTGGGGGATGGTCCTGCAGGTACAATAATGACAACAACAGCAGCAACAACATCAACCACAACAACAACGAGGATGATGGTGACATCAATCTATCTCTCTATCTATAGATATGTATGTGTTTGTTTATACACACACACACACACACACACACACACACACACACACACACACACACACACACACACACACATATATATATAAATATATATATATATATATATATATATATATACACCTCTGTGTGTGTGTGTGTGTGTGTGTGTGTGTGTGTGTGTGTGTTGTATTTCTGGATTGTTGTTTTCAACATCAGAAATGAATATTGAAAAAGGAAAGGCCCTGGAAGGTGAGCAACAAACTTGTAAAAATATATTTATGTTTACAATTTAATCCCCATATTTGCGTCTTTAAGGGCTTTAGACCTTTCTCAACATGGAAATAAATGTTAAATTCCAAACTAGGGAACTGGAAGGTGAGAAATATATTTGTAAAAGTGTCGAAATGTTTTACATTTCCTATCAAAAGTTCAAACTAAATGTTACCAATATCACATATATAAATTACAGACTGAAGAAAGCACAGAAATCTTTGTATCGAAATATGAGACAGAACTCCAGTAGCATAGGGTTCGAGGAATGTTTTACACTAATGTAAGGCCTGTGGAAATACCATTTGCATCTACCCACATGTTTGATGTAGAAAAAAGACAGAGATTTTCTGTTTTGACAGTAGGTGAAATATCTATTTTCCATGTATATGAAAACCTACGTGATGACACCTTTACTGTTTTGTGTTTAAAGAATCTGATTATATGTTTGGAATGTGAGGATGTTGTGTGATTGTTCAAAGCTTTGCAGCTGAATTTGCTTCCCCCTCCTCCCCAGAACAGGTGTACTTTTTTTTTAACACAAACCCATAAAAGCAAAAAACATCTCCCGTGTATTCTGTCTTCAACACACCTGGTGTGTATTTGTCAAAACTTACACGGTCACGGCAGTCAGAATGGATGGCATCCGTCTGTCTCGAAAGACAATGGTGTTGCGCCAGTTGTGGAGTTGCAGCGCCTGCTATGGCCGAAGATCCCGATCCTCGAGCGGCAGACTCTCTTGCAGTTGTTGCAGGTGAAGTCATGCGTGTCTGTTGGTGCCGACACAATCTTTTGCCATCTGCTGCGCCTCCGTTCTTCCCACTGAGCTTTTCTCCCCTGCTCTGTTTGTTTGATGCCGGCCTTGATGGTGGACCGCCAGCTGACCCGGTCTGAAGCTGCTGTCTCAGGGTCTGCTGGATCGAGTCTGCCTGCCCTCAGGTCGCGCTTGCATACATCCTTGTAGCGTAGGGCGGACCGTCCTGTGGGTCTGGAGCCTGTAGCCAGCTCGCCGTATAGCATGTCCTTTGGGATGCGACCGTCACCCACGCGGCTGACGTGGCCAAGTCAGCGCAGGCGTCTCTGTGTCAGCATGGCGAACATGCTAGGTATCCCTGCCCGGACCAGGACGTCCTTGCTGGTGATGTTGTCCTGCCAAGTGATGGAAGGCGTTCAGTCAGCGTTCTTGTCGAGAGTACAAGGTCCATGCTTCAGCGCACAGACTTGGTACACTTCCATCTTGGTGTTCGACGTTAGCATGGTGTTGTCCCAGACTCTCTTCACTAGACGGGCCATCGCTGTTGCTGGCTTGCCGAAGATGACCCGTCGTATGGGATAGTGCCATGCATGTTGTCATGGAAGGACGTTATCATCTTCAGGAGCTTGGGGGGACCTGCAGTCTGCACGTGGCACTTCTCTTGTAGATGTCTCAGGGAGGATATCATGTCGATTGTCGACCTCGCAGCTCTGAAGCCGTACTGTGCCTCTGGGTACACTCGTTCGTCGATTAGCTGCAGCTTGTTGAGGACGACGCAGGCGAAGGCTTTGCCAACAATACCGAGGAGGAATATTTCGCGATAGTTATTGCAGTCAATGCGGTCCGCTTCGTTCTTTTATAGCGTGATGATGTTTGCATCATGCATGCCCTGGGGTACGGTCCCTTCCTCTCAACACTGCAGCAGGAGCTCATGGAGGTGACTGAGGAGATAACTCTCCTTGCTGGTTTGGATGACTTCTGCTGGAATGGCGTTGTTACCCGGAGCTTTGCCACAGGATAGCAAGTCGATGGCCTGGTACATGGTGAGTTCCTCAATGGTGGGTGGGGCGTCGAGCTCCTCCATGGCAGGCAGGGAGGTGTTGTTCTCAATGGCTGTGTGGGTGACTGACTTCTCCCTGGAGTTCAGCACCTGGCAGTGCTCCGCCCATCTCTCCATCTGTTTGCTGCGGTCAGTGATTACCTGCCCCGACGTAGATTTTAGAGGAGCGATCTTGATGGCGCTACGGCCGAACACTGTTTTCATGCCTTTGGTCATGGCGCAGATGTTGCGGCAGTCGGCGAATAATTTCAGCCAAAAGTTCCAGTTCAGCGCATGAGTTCAGCCAGTACTCACTGGCGCATTTACGGGCGATCCGCTGGGTGTTGCTGCGAGCTTTACGGAGTGCCGCTAGCGTCTTATTTGAGGGCTCTCTCTTGTGATTAAGGAGTGCGGCTCTCTTAGTAATAATGGCAGGCTCCATCTCTATGATTCCTGCTTCAAACCAGTCTTCGTTCTTTCTCACTGTCTTCCCACAGTTGTCTGAGGTGGATTGGTAAGTGGCGTCGCGGACATGGTTTCACCGTGTTGAAGAAGAGTCAGAACACCTGGCTGGGGTTCTAAGTATCTCAGCCGTATGAAAATCTATGATGTGTTTGAAGCAAGTCTGCATTGAAAACCACTGGTTGTAGTCTTTGAAATATTGACGTCTGAGCTCAGGATGGATAACACTCCTCTCAACCACAATGATGTCTTGATTCAAGCAGAAAATCTCTGAGCTTGGGGATGTTTGAGCGAGTCTCCTCGCCTGCACACTATGTTCTGGACTTTTCCGGTGAATGGAGGATACAATATCCCAATATCACTTTGTTTCTTTCTGTCAGGGGCTGGACAAATCAGGGTGCACATTGTTTCAACTAGCTGATCCACTAGAGGCGCCTCAGCCTTCTGGTACCAGATACGGAAACTGCTTTAAATTTCCATCTGGTCTAAATTGAAACCACCTTTCTGTGTCTCCTAAACAGGTGTTGCTGAACAGGGTTACAATCAATCCTACTTCACAGTCGGCGGTCAGTTCTGAGGTAGTTTGGTCAAAAAGTGGTAGGGGTGGTTCTTGGGGGAAATAGTCCATGGAGCTGTTGCTGGGGGAGTGTCAGGTAGAACATCACTGAAGTCTCGGATCAATGCTGGGATTGGGAAGAACGTAGCCAGGACAGCTCCACAGGAGAGCTACCCACAGGTTTCCTGTTCAGCTCTTACAACTCAGATTGAACAGCAGCACTCCTGCTGCCACGTACATAACAGGATAACAATTTCATTTGTCCACAAGATGGAAAATTCATTTTCGACAGCACAGCAACCATATACCAGGTCAACACACACACACACACACACACACACACACACACACACACACACACACACACACACACACACACACACACACAGAGATCCATTGTAAATCAATCCCATCAGTAAAATATCTTCATGCAAGCACAAACACTCCTCCCACATACACCCTCCCCCCCCCCCCCGCCCACACACACACACACACATATCACACACACGTACAAACACATGTGCGTGTGCAGCTACAGTACACATCCA
>CM065747.1:18464316-18471816 GCA_033310375.1 Conus canariensis | reverse complement strand
CTGATGCTGTCCTACAGAGCATTCCCTTTATACTGATGCTGTCCTACACAACATTCCCTTTATACTGATGCTGTCCTATACAACATTCCCTTTATTTGATGCTGTCCTACACAACATTCCCTTTATTCTGATGCTGTACCGCAGACAGCGAAGGGGCTCTATTCCCGTCCTACAGAGCATTCCCTGTATTCTAATGCTGTCCTACACAACAGTCCCTGTATTCTAATGCTGTCCTACACAACATTCCCTGTATTCTGATGATGTCCTACACAACATTCCCTGTATTCTGATGCTGTCCTACACAACATTCCCTTTATTCTGATGTTGTCCTACACAACATTCCCTTTATTCTGATGCTGTCCTACGCACAACATTCCTTTTATTCTAATGCTGTCCTACACAACATTCCCTTTATTCTGATGCTGTCCTACAGAACATTCCATTATTCTGATGCTGTCCTACACAACATTCCCTTTATTCTGATGCTGTCCTACAGAACATTCCATTTATTCTAATGATGCCCCACACAACATTCCTTTTATTCTAATGATGCCCTACACAACATTCCATTTATTCTGATGCTGTACTGCAGATAGCAGAGTTCTGCTGTGAGTATTGATCAAGGTCGGTGTGAATGGGTGCCGGGATACCTTTTTTTCCTTTTTTTTTTTTTTTTAGAAGATATACAACCATGATAAACATTTATGACCCATTAGAGACTGTCAAATTGGACCTTACAGAGTTTTTCGGTACTGACCATTATGACCATGAGAGGCCATTAAACACCATGCAGGACGGACGATAGTCGAATAGCCGATGAGCCAAAGAAGGCGTCCTTCTGTCAGGAATCGGGGGCTCATGAAAACAGTGATCAGAGGAACTTAGAGTGAGACTTACCTGGGTGCGGCTTCACTCAGTCGTGTGTTCAGGTGAGATAAAGTAAAGGGCTGGGGTCGCAGGGACAGCTTCCCTGTACTTTTTTTTAAAGGCTCAGGTGATTTACATTACACCACCCATGAGGTTAATTTCCGGAGGAGGAGGAGTGCCATGTATGACTTAAAGAGGAAGGAGAGAAAGAATAGTCTTTAACCCATCAGACAGAAAGCGGATGGGCATTATCGGAGTAACGCCATCTCACAGAGTTACGTCACATGTATACACGGAGTCATTCACCAGTCGTTAGGTCATTAATTAAAAAAGAAGTGCACGCGTAGTCAAATGTTAGTGATGTTCATCTCAGCCCATCTGATGTAATCCAAAAAACTCTTTTCTAGTTGTAGTAGGCAGAGTAATACGATTTTGAAACAATAACAAGAACAACAATGACAACTTACATTAGAAATTTCCGCCTCTCGCAAACAGGGACGACGGATTTAGGAAAAAAGAAAATATTAGTCAGACATATAAAAAAGAAGAACGAATCTTTGTTTCTTGTGTTTGAATGAAAAGAGGACAAACACACACACACACACACACACACACACACACACACACACACACACACACACATATTCAAAGTTGGTTGCTCGCCTCGGGCAAACCCACGCACTGTGTAATACTTCTCAGGCTGAGTGTTATGATCTTGTATCCACAGAGATTTTGCCTGGATTTACCTGCACAGAAACTGCAGACTGCATGACAAGAACAGTGTGTGGTGAAGGCCGTTGCGGTAATCTATGTCTGTCTGTCTGTCTGTCTGTCTGTCTGTCTCTCTCTCTCTCTCTCTCTCTCTCTCTCTCTCTCTTCATGCCTGCACAAAACCAGGAATGATGATAATGATGGCACTTGGGCGTTTAACGTGCTTTAGCCTTAAGTGCTTACAAAGTTCTTAGAATATTAGAATGTGCGCACAACAAACAGACAGACAGACACACCTGGCACACATACTCCCCTCCCCCCGCCCCCCCCCCCCCCCCCACACACACACACGTACGCATGCACACACGCACACACACACGCGCGCACGCACGCACACACACACACACACACACACACACACACACACACACACACACACACACACACACACACACATCACTATCAGAAGACAGGAGTAAAGCCACAGATCATTAGAACGTGTAGTCTTGAGAGATGACTCAAGGGAAGAGAGAGAGAGCAGAGAAAGAACATCGTTCCATGACTTAAGGGAAGAGAGAGAGAGACATGCAGAAAGAACTTCGTTCCATGACTTAAGGGAAGAGAGAGAGAGAGAGAGAGAGACATGCAGAAAAGAACTTCGTTCCATGACTTAAGGGACGAGGGAGAGTGACATGCAGAAAAGAAGTTCGTTCCATACCGAGGCCGCCGGAAATGAGAACAGAAAACGCTCTCCATAGGTCTTGCTCTGGAAGCGGGGGATTGAAGTATATATATATATATATATATGTTACTCCAAAAGCACCCGCAACATTCTTCACGGCAGGAGGCAGCAAATCATGGCCAAGAACAACAGTGCCACTCGAAACATGCAGGCAGAGTCTGCTGGATGGGGCAGATGACTGGGAGTGCACTGCAGACCTCCCAGAATGGAAGAGTCACCCAGAGATCATCAGCAAGAGTGGCATGAGACCAGACATAGTAGTCCACTCTCAGTCAACCAAGCAGCTGATCATGATCGAGCTCACGGTGCCATATGAGAACAGAATGGAGGCAGCTCAAATCTACAAGACTGAAAAGTATGCTGATCTGGCAAACAGCCTGAGGAGAGAAGGCTATCAGGTCAAAGTCCTCACTGCAGAAATTGGAGCTAGGGGGTTTGTAGGAACGTCTGCATACAGCCTCATGAAACAGCTCTCAGTTGCAGGGAAGGAAAAAAACAGAGCCCTGAAAGCAATGGCAGAAGCGGCAGAGAGGTGTTCAAGCTGGATCTGGTCAAGGAGGAACAAAAGTGAACTTCATAAGGCTTAATTTCCCTACAAATATCAGGTGTCCCTGTGGCTCAGTGGTTAAAGCGCGAGTCATTAAGTGGAAAATGAGCATGTCCCGAGGGTCATGGGTTCGAATCCCAGCCATGGCTCGTCCCAAGATGGGAAAAAAAAGGGGCAGCAGAGGGACATCCGGAGTCATGAACCGGGTGTGGCCCAACCCCCCTAGAGTGTCAGGAGATAAGGGCCGAAACACTTGCTTGAAGGGGCTTCTCTTCTGAGGACTCTCTGCTGCCACGCTCTCCACGAGGACTGTGGAGAGCAGTATGAAAAGATCTGAATAGGATCACATGAAACCTTTGAGTGTCTTGAAGCTGGGCAAAGACATTATAAGATGTTTGTTTTTGAACAGAAAGCCGTAAAGAGAATTGAATGATACCAGCAACATGAGTATGTTAGGAACATCTGAATATTTGTTTCGTAGCATAATCTGGTGCTTTCTGTAAATGGTGAATGACGTTTCAGAACACCGACAACAAACACGTGATAGTAATCCAGTTCTGAAAAAAAAAACCCACAAAAGCACAGATTAGAGAGCTGGTTGTATTTTCAGGAAGAAGATGCCAAAGAGAACTAATCTGACAGAGTCCCACGTCATTCACATGAGGTACAAAGGCAGTACACCTCTGCAAGGATAATATCTCCTCCAGTGCAACACCACAGTGACGAACAAACTTGACTGATAAATGAGGCAGCGGCCTTGCTGGACTGACTTTGGTACAAGGTGTTAGAGGAAAGAAACAAATCTGGCAGAAACTGGAGGTACTCACTTACTCAGACTTAGATGCTCCGGCATCTTGCAACGCATGAGGCAGTCGAGGCGCGTCACTGTGCACGGTCCTCAGCCAGTCTGCTGGTGTCATTCCATTCTCTGTCAACGAGTCTGTGGTCTGTCTTCACTGTCTGTCGCCAGCTCATCCTCTTTTTCTCTTGCCTGCTGGGGTCCATTTAATGGCCTGGTTTGCAGGTCTTGATGAGGGTAATCTCAAGACATGACCCAACCAGCGGAGGCGCCATCTGCAGATGATGGTTGACACGGGGAACTGTTTGGACATCTCCCTGTCCTCTTCATTTGGTATGAAGTCTGACCATCTGATGCCAAGATCGTACGTAGGCACTTGGTGTCAAAAGCGTCGAGTTTCTTTTCCTGTATGGTCTTCAGTTGCCAGGTTTCACAGCCATATACTATAGATATAGCAGCGTTGCAATCACACTGGAGTTATAAAACTTCAATTTGATTCCAAGGGAGACTTTTTATTTTACTGTTCCATATTTTGTTGCGCTGATTGAATGCTGATGCTGCCTTCCTAATACGACACTTCAGTTCATGGTCGAGGTCATTGGCGTTGTTGATGGAGTGCCTAGGTCTGTGACGTTCTCTACTTCTTCCACTTGCTTTTGGTCGATGAAAACGTCTGGTGGCACTTGGTGTTTACAGATCAACATGTTTTTTTTTATAGTCTTTTTGGCACTGATAATGAGGTCAGTGTTGCCTGCAAACTTGCTGATATTGTCTGCAAGCACCTGCAGATCTTGAGTGGTGCTTGGAAGAGCGGCAATGTCATCGGCAAAAATCCAGATCTGAGGCTGTTTCCTTCTGTCCACTTGATTCCCTTTCCCTGGGCTGCATGTTTAAAAACCCAGTCGATGGCTGGTGCAAAGAGGAGAGGGAAGAGGATACAGCCTTGCCTTACCCCGTTGACAACTTCAAACCAGTCAATGTAGCCATCTTCCGTCCTGACGCCGCACTTGGAGTTTATGGATATCTGCTCTATGGCCGACACAACTTTCTCTGAGATGCCGTAGGATTTATGATTTTCCACAATAATGGTCTGTGGACACTGTTAAATGCTTTGGTAAAGTCAATGAAGCTGATGGCCAGGGGTACTTGGTGTTCTCGATGATCTGTCTTAGTGTGAAGATCGGCTCTGGACAGGATCGTTTCAGGCGGAAACCTGCTTGTTGTTCCCTGAGCTCATTGTCCATCTACGTCGCGCAGTCGCTTGAGGATGCCCTGGCAGTCCACTTTCCCTGGTATTGACAGTAGAGTAACTCCTGTCCAGTTGTTGCACTCTGAGAGGTTGCCTTTTGGGGTTATACAGACGACTTCGCCATTCTTCCAATCCTCTGGAACGACGCCGGAGTTCCAGCCTAGTTACAGAGACGGCACATCCAAGAGACGATGCAGTCACCACCACCTTTAAGCATTTCCGCTGTTTTTCCATCGAACCCAGGGGACTTGTTGTTCTTTAATGTCTTGAGGAGGTACAGAACAATTCAGACGGAACTTGACAGCATAGTTGTCAAAGGTTAGGCTGAGATCGGTTGAAACAGAATCAGCAACACTGTCAGCAGGATGAACAACTTGATCAAGGATGTGTTGACATGTTTGGGTGTGCATGACAATACACTAATCGATTGGGGCCGAAACACTGGTCAGCCAGAGCAAGTGGTGGATGGTTTGTACCAGTCACAGAGATAGCCCAGACAGCGACAAATCAGTAAAAAGGTAAATGCACCCTCAATAACTGAACAGCCTTTGAAGGATTTCATATATTCCGTAGTATTACGAATTACGAATAAAACGCGAATCTCTCGGTGTATTTTCCTGCCAGAAGAAGATGACTGGAGAACACCAGGAGAACTGTATCCATGTGGTGCCAAATGCTCACACTTGGTCTCTCCATCACTGGCATAATCTGTGATGCACAAGATCTCAGAAACTGACTGCAGCCTAACCTCAGACAACTTCATTGCCAACAGACAAAGAGCTAACCGTTAGGTTTGGGTCTCAATGGCTTGTTCTACAGAACAGTCAAATTCCCATGACAATAACGTGTCTCTATGGCCTTTGCAACTCTTCTGTCTGTCTGTCTGTCTGTCTGTCTGTCTGCCACTCTCTCTGTCTGTCTGTGTCTGTCTGTCTGTCCGTCACTCTCTCTATCTGTCTCCCTGTCTGTCTGTCTGTCTGTCTGTCTGTCGTCTTCTCTCTCTCTCTCTCTCTCATCTCTCTCCACACACACACACACACACACACACACACACACACACACAAACAAAAAGGCAGGGAGAATGAGTTCCGATGATGTCATCTGTCACAGGATTGGAGGCAGCTATTGGTGAGGACTGTTCTGACTGTTTCAAAGCGTGTGGTGAAAATCTGACCTGTGACAAAGTCGGTTACATCTGCAGTGAGTATACTCGCATTCTATTGTGTACTCTCTCTCTCTCTCTCTCTCTCTCTCTCTCTCTCTCTCTCTCTCTCTCTCTCTCTCTCTCTCTCTCTCTTACGGCACAAAGCAAAAGATAGCTGTCGGCTAGAAGACGTAATTAGATTTCTTTAATATGGAGAAATACTAAATTCAGGTTTTCTAAAAGAAAAAAGCACATTATAAGGAACTCACAATTCAGATACACATTAAAAAAAAAAACAGCGATGATTTAAAAAAAAAGCACCTTGCTACTTAGTTTCAAGTATCTTTGGAGTATCTTTTGGGTAGATTCCACACGTGAAGAGGCCCAACGAAAGTTACTTTCAACGCCTTTGGAAATTGTACGATAGAGTAACTTCTCATTTCAAATACAATATCACTTTATACATTTCTTTTATTTCAAGTTCGTAAAACCGGTTAAGAAGCCACGCATATTAAAATATTAACGATGGCGTATGATAGACTATCCATGCAGGCACTTTTTTCATGTTACATGTGTCTAATGTCTGTAGTTTTAGTCAAATACAACCAAAACTTTTGAAATGATGGTATATCTCACCCATATCACTGCCTTGCTAGTCTTGGAGTATGCCAAAAAGAAAAACAAAAAAGTTAACCACTGCCTTGCAGGCTTCAAATGGCGAGCACAAATCACGTACACACTTTCCCAGCATGCAAGACGCTTTCACAGTGTCTTGAAATGATTTTTTAAAAAAAAATTCCAGTTGGATAATTACATGATTTTTTTTTTAATCATGATGTTTTTTCAAGACAACGAAGCGCCAGAGCTGATCATCCAAACTGAAGTTCATACATGCACTTCCTTCTACTCCTTGAAGGAATCGTTTCAGGTTATGGCACAGTTAAATCCACGGTATATCTGCGGAATTGACACTTTAAAGCTGTCTGTTTCCTTCAGTTCCCTGCGATGAACGACTGTTGAGCGAATGGTGCGGGATGTTTTACACTGTAGGATTCCCAGGCGATCCTCCTTTGCGTTTCCTGCACCAGACTGATTCACCTAGAGCTAATCTAGTGTTCTTAGGCCAACAGAGGAAGCAAATTCTACACACCCGTTGCAATTGGCCACAGATATCTATCTTATCATGAATGTCATTTTGCCTTGAAGAAACTTGCTTCACTGGAATTTATCTCCATGTATTTTATTGAAGGAAACCGGTGAGAGTAATGTGCATTAGTGGAGCGATGCAGGCGGGTGAATTGGAGAGTCCACGGATGCGAGTGTGTATGCGTTGCTCTCTCTCTCTCTTTCTCTCTCTCTCTCTCTCTCTCTCTCTCTCTCTCTCTCTCTCTACGCCCCGCGCTCGTGTGTGTGTGTGTGTGTGTGTGTGTGTGTGTGTGTG
>CM065747.1:18456816-18459316 GCA_033310375.1 Conus canariensis | reverse complement strand
ACGCATGCATATATGCACATGCACATGCGTGCATTTGTTTCTCTTTCTTTTATCAAATTGCGTTTCTAATGAACGTAATAATATACAACTAACTGAATTAAAAATGATGTGCAGCCTTAAAAAAATGTCGTGCACCTTTTGTAGTGTTGTATACAGAAGAGTAATAATGTCTTTACACACTGACAGATTGATCATGAAGTATGTCGCAGTACATGATATCCTGAGTTTCTGTCGTTGGCCACTTTCCCACTCCATTTTTCTTTCTGTTTTTTTTTTCTCTCACTTGTATTTTGATAACGACTGATGGACGAAATGTGGTTTTGATCAGATATCTATACATGTTCTCTTTGACAGAAATCGAAGTGTCTTTGAACGGTCTTTGCTCTGTACCCAACACTTTCTGTGGAGCAAACCTCATATGTGATGCAGGAACTACATGTAGTAAGTTTCTTCTCGTCTACTAAATCTGTTCTGTGTTGATATTAAAGCTAACATTATGGAAAAAAAAGTGTCATTAGAAACAGGTATCAGCAGTAAATGATAAGAAGTATATCACAAAATGGAGAAAAATGCATTTTCAGGAGTTCGCCAAAAGGGACTCCATTTCTGTTTTATAGAGCATTCTACACTTCACAGAACATACACATACTTTTTGCTTGATGTCTTAGTGGGCGCACAACCAGAGAAGAAAACGTTCCATCGTAGCCCGTCTTTAGGGTCATGACTGAGCAGTGCAGAGATGCAGTGGTTTCTTGGTCCATGAACAGCTGGTGCATCTGCTTCTCATGATGCTGAAGCTCAGCTCAGCTCACGCACCTAAATGAAAAGTAAGCGTTCCCCACGAGATCCTGGGGATACCGGACCCGAACGTCTGGCCAGAGTGCCATGAGATCCTGGGGATACTGGACATGAACCCCTGGCCAGAGTGCCATGAGATCCTGGGGATACTGGATCTGAACCCCTGGCCAGAGTGCCATGAGATCCTGGGGATACTGGATCTGAACCCCTGCCAGAGTGCCATGAGATCCTGGGGATACTGGATCTGAACCCCTGGCCAGAGTGCCATGAGATCCTGGGGATACTGGATCTGAACCCCTGGCCAGAGTGCCATGAGATCCTGGGGATACTGGACTGAACCCCTGGCCAGAGTACCTGAGATCCTGGGGATACTGGACCTGAACCCCTGGCCAGAGTGCCATGAGATCCTGGGGATACTGGATCTGAACCCTGGCCAGAGTGCCATGAGATCCTGGGGATACTGGACCTGAACCCCTGGCCAGAGTGCCATGAGATCCTGGGGATACTGGATCTGAATGCCTGGCCAGAGTGCCATGAGATCCTGGGGATACTGGACCTGAACCCCTGGCCAGAGTGCCATGAGATCCTGGGGATACTGGACCTGAACCCCTGGCCAGAGTGCCATGAGATCCTGGGGATACTGGACCTGAACCCCTGGCCAGAGTGCCATGAGATCCTGGGGATACTGGACCTGAACCCCTGGCCAGAGTGCCATGAGATCCTGGGGATACTGGATCTGAATCCTGGCCAGAGTGCCATGAGATCCTGGGGATACTGGACCTGAACCCCTGGCCAGAGTGCCATGAGATCCTGGGGATACTGGACCTGAACCCCTGGCCAGAGTGCCATGAGATCCTGGGGATACTGGACCTGAACCCCTGCAGGGCCATGAGATATGACCACCTGGCCAGAGGCCATGAAATCTGGGATACGACTGAACCCCTGGCCAGAGTGCCATGAGATCCTGGGGATACTGGACCTGAACCCCTGGCCAGAGTGCCATGAGATCCTGGGGATACTGGACCTGAACCCCTGGCCAGAGTGCCATGAGATCCTGGGGATACTGGATCTGAACCCCTGGCCAGAGTGCCATGAGATCCTGGGGATACTGGACCCGAACCCCTGGCCAGAGTGCCATGAGATCCTGGGGATACTGGACCTGAACCCCTGGCCAGAGTGCCATGAGATCCTGGGGATACTGGATCTGAACCCCTGGCCAGAGTGCCATGAGATCCTGGGGATACTGGACCTGAACCCCTGGCCAGAGTGCCATGAGATCCTGGGATACTGGACCTGAACCCCTGGCCAGAGTGCCATGAGATCCTGGGGATACTGGACCTGAACCCCTGGCCAGAGTGCCATGAGATCCTGGGGATACTGGACCTGAACCCCTGGCCAGAGTGCCATGAGATCCTGGGGTACTGGACCTAAACGCCTGGCCAGAGTGCCATGAGATACTGGACTGAACCCCTGGCCAGAGTGCCATGAGATACTGGACCTAAACGCCTGGCCAGAGTGCCATGACAGCCCCGGGGATACTGGACCTGAACGTCTGGCCAGAGTGGCATAATTTCGTGCAAAGGTGCTTCCGTCCTAATGGCAGATTTCGTCAGTTCGTCAGGACTGGGACTCAGGGGTTCAGCTCCCTGGTGGCAGGAACACAGCAGTGGACTATAGGAACCCCTCAGGAGTACCAGGGGGA
>CM065747.1:18446816-18451816 GCA_033310375.1 Conus canariensis | reverse complement strand
CCTTCAACACACTGCCACACACCACTCTTCCACTGACCCCCTCTCTGATCCTTCTACTTCCACACACCACTCTTCCACTGACCCCCTCTCTAATCCTTCTCCTTCCACACACCACTCTTCCACTGACCCCCTCTCTGACCCTTCTTCTTCCACACACTGCCACACACCACTCTTCTCCACTGACCCCCTCTCTGACCCTTCTCCTTCCACACACTGCCACACACCACTCTTCCACTGACCCCCTCTCTGACCCTTCTCCTTCCACACACTGCCACACACCACTCTTCCACTGACCCCCTCTCTGATCCTCCTCCTTCCACACACCACTCTTCCGCTGACCCCCTCTCTGATCCTTCTCCTTCCACACACTGCCCACACACCACTCTTCCACTGACCCCCTCTCTGATCCTCATCCTTCCACACATCACTCTTCCTCTGACCCCCTCTCTGATCCTTCTCCTTCCACACACTGCCACACACCACTCTTCCACTGACCCCCTCTCTGATCCTTCTCCTTCCACACACCACTCTTCCACTGACCCCCTCTCTGATCCTTCTCCTTCCACACACCACTCTTCCACTGACCCCCTCTCTGATCCTTCTCCTTCCACACACTGCCGCACACCACTCTTCCACTGACCCCCTCTCTGATCCTTCTACTTCCACACACCACTCTTCCACTGACCCCCTCTCTGATCCTTCTACTTCCACACACCATTCTTCCACTGACCCCCTCTCTGATCCTTCTCCTTCCACACACCACTCTTCCACTGACCCCCTCTCTGATCCTTCTCCTTCCACACACCACTCTTCCACTGACCCCCTCTCTGATCCTTCTACTTCCACACACCACTCTTCCACTGACCCCCTCTCTGATCCTTCTCCTTCCACACACCACTCTTCCACTGACCCCCTCTCTGATCCTTCTCCTTCCACACACCACTCTTCCACTGACCCCCTCTCTGATCCTCCTTCTTCCACACACTGCCACACACACCACTCTTCCGCTGACCCCCTCTCTGATCCTTCTACTTCCACACACTGCCACACACACCACTCTTCCGCTGACCCCCTCTCTGATCCTTCTACTTCCACACACCACTCTTCCACTGACCCCCTCTCTGATCCTTCTCCTTCCACACACTGCCACACACACCACTCTTCCACTGACCCCCTCTCTGGAATCTATTCCAACACGTTCGTCTCCACAGTCTTCTTCTCTGATCCTCTTCCAACCCGTGTCTGTTCCCACAGTCTTCTTCTCTAATCCTCTTCCAACACGTCTCTGGCACCACAGTCTTCTTCTCTTATCCTCTTCCAACCCGTGTCTGTTCCCACAGTCTTCTTCTCTAATCCTCTTCCAACACGTCTCTGGCACCACAGTCTTCTTCTCTGATCCTCTTCCAACCCGTTTCTGTTCCCACAGTCTTCTTCTCTGATCCTCTTCCAACACGTCTCTGGCACCACAGTCTTCTTCTCTGATCCTCTTCCAATCCGTGTCTGTTCCCACAGTCTTCTTCTCTGATCCTCTCCCAACACGTCTCTGGCACCACAGTCTTCTTCTCTGATCCTCTTCCAATCCGTGTCTGTTCCCACAGTCTTCTTCTCTGATCCTCTTCCAACCCGTGTCTGTTCCCACAGTCTTCTTCTCTTATCCTTTTCCAACCCGTGTCTGTTCCCACAGTCTTCTTCTCTGATCCTCTTCCAACCCGTGTCTGTTCCCACAGTCTTCTTCTCTGATCCTCTTCCAACCCGTGTCTGTTCCCACAGTCTTCTTCTCTTATCCTCTTCCAACCCGTGTCTGTTCCCACAGTCTTCTTCTCTTATCCTTTTCCAACCCGTGTCTGTTCCCACAGTCTTCTTCTCTTATCCTTTTCCAACCCGTGTCTGTTCCCACAGTCTTCTTCTCTGATCCTCTTCCAACCCGTGTCTGTTCCCACAGTCTTCTTCTCTTATCCTCTTCCAACCCGTGTCTGTTCCCACAGTCTTCTTCTCTTATCCTCTTCCAACCCGTGTCTGTTCCCACAGTCTTCTTCTCTGATCCTCTTCCAACCTGTGTCTGTTCCCACAGTCTTCTTCTCTGATCCTCTCCCAACACGTGTCTGTTCCCACAGTCTTCTTCTCTTATCCTCTTCCAACCCGTGTCTGTTCCCACAGTCTTCTTCTCTGATCCTCTCCCAACACGTGTCTGTTCCCACAGTCTTCTTCTCTTATCCTCTTCCAACACGTGTCTGTTCCCACAGTCTTCCACTGACCCCCTCTCTGATACTCTTCCAACACGTCTCTGGCACCACAGTCTTCCTGGCCACGTTCCCTGCTCCCTGTCTCTTTCTTCGCACACCGACACACAATTCCTTCTCTGATCGGGGGTCATTAGCTGGGGATCTTTATTCCACTACTACGATCAAGAACTGAGTGATTATGCATGTTCAGGTCGTTTCCTGCATTGGTCAGTCCCGTTCTGGGGAACAAAGGTGGCTCTAGCCCCTCCCCCCTCCCCCCACCCCCACCCCCTCTCCTCCGGAGAGAGAGGGGGATCCTGTGTTACTGGTTAAAATGGGATTTAAGGGGAGGCGGAGAGTGGGGGGGGGGGGGGGGTTAAAGAGAAATATTGATGTTCTATGGAAGCTGGTCCAAGTGCTACAGGCAGACCATGTTTTGTCAACCTTTCATGATGTTAACACTCTCCCCACGCAGCATGCAACAAAGGGAGGTCCAGGTTCCTCCCCCCCCCCCCCCCCCCCCCCCCTCCACCCCGAAGCTATGGTTAGGAAGGTCCCTTCTGCAGTCAGCACTAAATGCATAGAGCTGCGCATTGAGATGTGCCTGCGCCTGAGCCTTTGCGTTCTGGGTCTTAATGCAATTAATCTGGCAACAATAACCACAGGATAGAGGAAGTATTAGGGCATGAAAGATATGTAATAACAGTCTCAGACTGTTCCATATTTTTTTTTATCTCCCTTGCATCCTTGAATGGATCCTCAAGCATAGGCTCAAAGATTGTCCCCTATATCTTATACTGTTTGCATAATGTTTTTAGTTTTTCAGCAACTTTTTTCCTCTCCACACTTTCGTTTTGTTCCATTTACTACCCTTCGCTGGCTGCTTTGGGGGTGCTATTGGATTCTTTTTTGAACTCTTGGTGCTGAGAACACCACAGAATTATGGACTGTGGTGTGTCTCTATTTGACGCCAAGAGCACAGACACAATCAACCGTGTCTCCCTGATGAGTCCTATCCAGCGGACGAAAAGCCTAGGAGCAGGCAATACTAATACATCTGCCTTCAAGAGGGATTACGATGTTCCCTCAGGCAGCTAGTGAAGGGTTTCTCATATTTATAATATATCCCCCCCATTTTCTTCATTTTTTTTTTTTTTTGTCTAAAAGTTCAAATCTTTGTCAAGTCATTATATAATGACTGAAGAATTGTTTGCCTGCACTTGTTTTCACCCACTACTTAATTGTTCAGCGTAATCACAAGGTTTGTTTCTCATGACCCCGTATGGCCGCACTGCCCTCTAGTTTGATAGGAGCATTATGATGAGTAGATACGACAATCTCCTGTTACTGATTTTGTCGTTATCGTATCCGTCTTTCTTCTTTAAATAGCCAAGACATGAAAGGAGACCAAAGAAGAGAACGACAGCCTAGAGAACACAGTCCGAGTCACTTTACTTCTTATTAAAAAAAAAGAAGAAATTCTGGCGTTATAGGGCCTTTCTCTGGGGCATGCATTTTTTTTTTTCATTTTTCAGTGGCTCTCAGAGCATTTTACACATTCTATGAGTCCGTAAAAGGGTGGAATCCACACATTCCGTATGTATCAAGCGTATGACATATAAATGGAATCCACACATTCCGTATGTATCAAGCGTATAACATATAAATACTGTGTGACTGATCCAAGATCTAGGCGTCTGGCTAGTAAGGTGCATACATTTACAGTTTGCTAGGAAACTAGTTCGTGTAAAGTGTTCAATGTCTCAAAACAAAATTGAAATGCGAGTTCAAATGCATTTGGTAAGTTTCCCTTGTTCTGGATGGAAACCTTTCTGACCACAGTAATGTGCTGTAATAACTCTACGCCTGAAATACCTCCTATTGGTAAGTTTCCCTTGCTCTGGATGAAAACCTTTCTGACCACAGTAATGTGTTGTAATAACTCTACGCCTGAAATACGTCCTATTGGTAAGTTTCCCTTGCTCTGGATGAAAACCTTTCTGCCCACAGTAATGTTGTGTAATAACTCTACGCCTGAAATACGTCCTTAGTGGCTGTGCCTTCGTTCCAAAATCACTCCCTCCTTCGAAATTCTGAAAATGACGCAATTGCAAAAGAAGAAGAAAAATCAACCACACCACTAACACTTGACTTTGAGGTAGGGGGGTGGGTGATTCTGTGCCTGAACCAAACCTATGCCTATCATACAGGGCAGGTGAGTTTGGGTACGTGCCGATATTCACACACACACACACACACACACACACACACACACACACACACGAGCGCGCGCGCACACACACACACACACTCACGCACAATGCTCCCCCTCCCCTCCTCAACTTCCCTTTTCTTCCCCATCGCCCCCCCCCCCCTCCCTCCCTTACTTGCGTATGATTCACACTTCCTCTCTCCCTCTCTTCGCTCTCTCTTTCTCTCGCTCGCTCGCTCGCTCGCTCTCTCTTGTTCATATTTTGTCAAGATATGTCAAATGCAAAGCATGTCTACTCTCGTACATATTCGTATGTTAAACTGTCATTACCTGTGACTGTTGACAGAAACTGTACTGCTTTTGAATGAGGACTGCTCCAAACCCTACACCGTCTGTGGAAGTGGCCTATTTTGCATAGGAGCTACATGTAGTAAGTTTCTTTTCAGTGCACATAAACTCCATTATTATTAATGAATATAATTGAGGAATGATACGCTGAATCTACAGACAGAACAGAATACACTCCCTTGATTGAAATGCCGCACGCACTGTGGACACCAGAGGGG
>CM065747.1:18431816-18441816 GCA_033310375.1 Conus canariensis | reverse complement strand
CATTCGATCAAAGGGTAAGATACTGGCAAAATGCAATAGAAAGGAGCAAGCTTAAAAGGCCTTACATTTCTCTTAAATGATCACACACACACACACACACACACACACACCACACACACACACACACACACACACAAGCGCCACGCAAGGCACGCACGCACGCACACACACACACACACACACACACACACACACACACACACACATACACACACACACACTCATGTCGGCATGCATACACGCGTCTATGTGCACTCGCACGCGCACGCGCGCACACACACACACACACACACACACACACACACAGAGTATGCACCAACATACATTTACACACACACACACACACACACACACACACACACACACACACACACACACATTCCATATGATTTCTGTGCTTAGTGTGGATTTTGTCGATTTAAGATATGAATCAGTGGGGAAAAAATAATTGCCTCGTGATCTTTGTAACATAAAGGCACAATAATGATATTGCTTGTTTTGTCCTGATATGCATGGCGACCACAAGTACTGATGGTGACATGTTTTCCTCACTTCAGGTGGCAGGGCGGGTCGTCCCTGTACTGAACAAAAACATTGTAACAATAGAGCCCTATGCCATGACAATGTTTGTAGTAAGTACCTGTCTCCATTTCATTTTTCATTCAGTGTCTGTGTTCATATTGTTGCCAACATGCGATGCATGATAAGCTGGCAAAAAGGACATTTCATGCACGCAAGGATAGATGTGTACGCACACAGGCTTACACAAAAGGGCGCGCGCGCGCACACACACACACACACACACAACACACAACACACACACAACACACACATACACTCTCTCTCTCTCTCTATCTCTCTCTCTCTCGTGCGCGCGCGCACCACACACACACACACACACACACACACACCACACACACAAAGACACAATTCCATACAAAGACACAAATCCACACGCATGTTGCAATGCACGCATGCATGCTTACCTGCACACTGTTACGACAAGGAAGAATAAGACTCTTTCTTCCTAGACAGCTCAGCTGGTGTCAACGCTAACTGAAATTATTGGTGGGGTAATGCTTGGTCTGGTCTCTCACTGAATTGATCTGGGCAGAGGAAAGGTCGATTCTGGTAGCAATTCAGATTCCTTAATTACGGAAGATTCACAAACTGGTTCTGAATGACAATTACAACGGTTCCCAAACAAAAACGGGTCCTCAAATTTCTTCACATCACATCATTTTTGCTTCCTGATTCTCTCAAGCATTTATTAGGAATTAAATCGGAAATTCAAGAAACACAGTGAAGTGTCGCCACCCAGTCAATAATCATGGAGAATTTTAGGAGGTTCAAGAATTATGACGTAGCACAGCGAAAATTGCACGTAACTTTCTAAAAGGCTCAAGAGCCGTCACATGTTTATGAAATACAGTTTATTGTCGCCAGGCAACGATCATGAAGAATTATAGAATACTCAAGAATGATGATGTTGCACAGCCAAAACTGCACGGACCTTTGTAGAAGGTTCCAGAACATCACATGTTAGGGCCAATCAAATTGCTTGGAACGTTCAAGAAACAATTTCTGGAAACGTGGTGTCACTTTCTGCCTTATTCCAGGGCTTTACAGAAACCTCCAGAATCATGACGCCCTTTAAGCAGGCGTCACTTGCTAAACAAACGTCACAGGAAACTTCACATGTACGAAGTGAACACTAAAATATGTAGATCTAAACTGACCAGTGATAACCGTTAATGAAATTGAACTGTTTGAAACGATACCCCCGTTTAGAAAAGAATGAGGAAAGTTTGTTTAAAGTTTAAAAAAAAAAAGGTCGAATTTCGTTTATAATGTTAACACAGCAACTGTTCTAAGAGTCCAATGAAATGATCGTGTACAGCCGGCCAAGCGGCTCATACAGTCAGCGCCATCATTGTCACTCCCTATGATGAGTCCATTTCCATGGCAAAGTTTTGCACATTTATCGAAGGAAAAAAAAAAAGGCCACGTCCTTAGCGCAAACATCCATTACTTGTTCTCTGAATGATGAAAATGTCAACATCTTCTTGTAGCACCCGACACTTGCGCCCAGCGTTTGAGGAGGCGTTACATTGCCTGAAGATAAACTGTTGTGCACGCTTTCCAGCCTCGTGCCTGCAGTCACGAAAACGGCGATGATAAACGTTCACCAGGGACGTCATATCTTATCAGCAAAGCCTTTTTTTTTTTTTCAGTTGAGTGTGGTCTGTTGCCTCTTGATATAAAAGTCAGCTATGCACATAGCGTGCCCTTCCTGACAATTATCCACTTCAGTTTGTGGCCCGTTTGTCTGAAGTCCAACCAGCTCCAGTAGCAAAGCGTTCACACCCACTCCAGGTGGTTGTCTAAAAAAAAAAAAAACTCTTTCTAACCAACACATGCTGGTTAGTTGGGTGCCCTCGGATACACACGCTATCATGACGTTTCCTTTGGGTACGAACACCAAGCTGCAGCTCAAGTCTTTTAGTTCATGATCCTTTTCTTTCTTTTTTTTTTTTTTTTTTTTTTTTTTTTTCTTCTCATTCTCTATCCTTCATGTGAGGTCTTTATTTCGCTTTCTTTTTTTTTTTTTTCTTCTTGATTTCTTTTTCAAATTCTTCTTTTTCTCTTTGTAGTTTTTTTCTGTTCTCTGTTCTTTCTCTTTGTCTGGTTGTTCCTTTGTTTCTTCCCTCTCTGCTAAAATTTCATTAGTTCTTTTCCCTTCAGCCCTCGCCATTAAGCGAGATTCTCTTTGTGTTGTTTACAAGCCAGAGCAGATAAAGCCATTTCATTCAAAGGGTTTATTCTATCAATTATATATATATATATGTGAGTTGACTATAAATAAGAAGTACTTGTATGAGACCTCGGAGGCTTTACGTCACGTCTTGACAAGACATTTGCATAAAATATTAATATTATGTACACTCCTGAACAAGAATTTTACCATACTTACGAGAATCATCACATCGTCCACACAAAACGCACACGATAGATACAGATGAGGCCCCAGGCCCAGCCCTACTGCAGTCAAAAGCAAGATCACAGCCCCTGAACAGTCATTTCAGTTTCACGATGTTCGCTATTCCACAATGGAACCGATGCCGTTCTGAACAACACAGCGCTTCAGACACGATAGCTGGATCCTCACCGAATTTTCCGCGAAAAAAAATTCACCTTCTGTCACAACCACAGTCACAAACACAACGACGACTTTCAGGTCCACATCCAGAAGGCTCTGTGGGGGTAATCCCGAGCTGACAGATCCTGACGTGGTCCCCTGATCTTACAAGAAGTACACCCTTGCTCCTGGAGATCCCAGTGAGCATTCGCACTGACTGAAACAGGAGACTTGGAGAAGTGAAAGAGGAACAATTTGTTACTGGAGTTGTTTAAAGTGTGTACTGAATAATACGCTAAATATCATTTGTGGGCAACAACATTCGAACGAGGCAACACATACATTAAACGACATTAAAGAGTGTGTCTTGAATGATACGTGGAGGGCATTTAATTCAGATATGAAGGAATTTTCAAGGTCAAGAAAAAGATCTTGTCGCAGGGCGTATTGATTATGTACTGTCATCTGACACAGTATTGAATAACATAGGAGACTGTCATATAAACTCTGTGCCTTTCTTTGACCATGGATACGTGTACATGGAGTTACATTGTTCGGATATAGAGAGAGGACCTGGTTGCTAGAAGTTTAACAACGTCGTATTGAAAGATTTACGTTTTTTTACTGTTCATGAATGGTACAACTGACATGTCAGTTGATGGTTTTAAGGATTCTGACGCCCAGTAATGATGGACATTAATAAAGAGAAGGATAAAGGACTGAACCATAGATAACACCAAATACTGTGCAGTTAAAAGGGGAAAAAAAGTAGAAATAATCAGCAGAGATGTGGACAATGTTGAGATACTGGTGAAGAGACATTTCATCCGTCTATAACTAGAATTACATGAAACACTAAGGACACAAAGCGTACTGACAACAGCCAAAATAAATTCGATTGATGAGGAGGAAAAAAACCTCGAAACTCTTTTTACATATAGGAAAAAAATAGAGCAAATGCCAAAGTAATGACTGTACTACAGCTTGAGAATGGAGTAGTCTTATCCCATCAAAATAAGATATCAAAACCACAAAAATAACGTTTCTCTAAAACATTGTAACAAGAATGCTTGTCGTGAAAATCTGTAAAAGAATATTGATACTTTCTTAGGGAATTGCAACATACCTACTTTACCTGAAGCAGAGCGAGAAAGCAGTGAGGGACTGATTTAAGAGACAACGTCAGCTTTGAAACTGTTAAGCAATGGATCAGCTCCAGATAATGATGGCTTAAACTGCAAAAGTTTTCAGATACTTCTCGTAAAGAATCCGAGGTTTAACAGTGAGTGCATTCAACAATAGTTTTTGAAAAAGGTAACTTATAACATTCGCGCTCAACAGGTGTAATAACTTTCTACATAAAGGAAAATATTCGAGAAGAGAAAATATTAATAATAACGTCAGACCCACCAGATCATTGAGCACAGACTACAAGTTGCCAGCAAAATGTCTAGCGGAAAGAATAGCAGGGACGTTGAGTGAATTGATTGGTTAAGAGCACGTTGGATTTATGAAAGGAAGAAAGAAAGCGGCAATTCTCGGACTGGTTGAGGAAGTTGTTGAGCAGTCTTGCCTAAATAAGCTGCCAGTTGCTGTAGTTGCTGTGGAACTAAATCGTGCTTTTGATTCCATTTCAAAAGGGTTATGTGATAAATACCTTTTATGAATTTCCTGGTTTGGGGAGAAGTTCATTTCATAGGTAAAGGTTTTGATGAAAATGCACGCAGTTGTGGGAAACCATGGTTTAATCAGCGAAGAATTTAACATAGAAAGAGGCAATAGGTAAGATTGTTGTTTCTCTCCAATGGCTTTTATTCTGAGTATTGAGCTGTTAGCTGTCACAATACGTGAAAATGGGCGATTGAAAAGTATTCAGCTGAGGGGAAGGCCAAACATTTCCACGAATTTTTAAAATTCTGTTATCATGCTGATGATTTTTTACTTTGTTTTGCAAGTCAGGGATGATGTCAACTCTCTTCAGTTCTTTCCCTTGAATTTCGATCACCGGTGATCGACGGTTTTCTTCCTGGAATTATGGTATTTAAAACAACATTTTGTTATCTGAAGCAATATATCGCCTAGAAAACCCGAAATAGACACATTCATCACAAAAATATTAATGCGCGGAATATTACGAAAAGTTACCAAAAAATTCATGCAAAATGCAAACATTTCAAAGACTGTTGAGAAAATAGCATTTGATGTATTTACTCTTTTGTTTTGCACATATCATGTCTTGAAATAAATAGACTAAGACACAAGCAATGTGGATTGGTTCGAGTTCAAGATACCAAGACAAATGTGTCATGATATCATGCATGGGGTCATGAGTTTTGCTGCATATTTAATTTTCTTTTTAGCTAAAATGGGCCTTTAAAATTTGAAGTAGTTTTTGTGTAAGTGAGTAGATTTTTTGAACTGATTGAAGCTTTGGAGTCTATATGCATGTGTGTGTGTGTGTGTGTGTGTGTGTGACCGTGGTCTGTGTGACTACAGGTAATTAGGGCTTCTTGTGCTTTGAGCTTGTAGTGGGGTGAACTCTGTTCTCATAGATAATGTTAGTGTGTCAGATGGGAATAGGAAAGTTGTTTGGAAAAATGTCTAAAATGAAATGAAGTTGACCAGAGGAAAAGGGGGTCAGGAACATGAAGATAAAAAAAAGAAAAGAATATTGTTGACAAGGTAACAAAAAGGTAAAAAGGAAAAGAAGAAGAAAATATATTGAAGTCAATAATAAGAGAAGAAGACAAAGTCGAAGACGAAGACGAAGTCGAAGAAGAAGAAGAAGTAGGAGAAGAAGAAGACGAAGTCGAAGAATAAGTAGGAGAGGAAGAAGAAGAAGGTGGAGCAGAAGAAGAAGAAGTAGAAGAAGAAGAAGAAGGGAAAGCAGAAGAAGGAGAATAAGGAGAAGGGCAACAAGAAGTCGAAGAGGAAGAAGATGTAGAAGAGGAAAAGGAAAAAGAAGAAGAAGGAGAAAGAGAAGAAGAACAAGGAGAAGGGAATGTGAAGAAGTCCAAGAGGAAGAAGAAGAAGAGAAGAGGAGGAGGAGAACGAGAAGAAGAACTGATGACTGGAGTTAAATGTGTGGAAAGGGTGAGACCGTCTGTGAGCAAGATCAAGACTGAAAGTCTGCAAGAGGAGACTGGGGATGTTGGTGTGAAACTTATGGAAAAATTACTTAGGGATTCACGGAACTTTCAGGTCATGGTTCCATTCAAAGGATGTATCTGATGAATGTAGATTTTCTTTGTGCTGAAAAGAAATGTCATTTTGAAAATATTTATGACAGCTTGAGAGAAAAAAAACAATCCATCGAAAAATGTTGGTTGTGGAGAAAGACTAATTTAGAGTGGTCACAAAAGGAAATTCTATTGTAAATGGAAATGTGTATGTGAAAGGTGTTCTTGATGTGTCGATATAGCTGTGAACTGCTGTCATATTGTGGTTGTGTTATTTATGAAATTATAGAGTGGAATTATAAATTTATTTGAGTTTGTTGTGGAGCCAGATAGTGCTAGTTGTCACACGGAGTTAAGATGCTATGGTGAGGGTCTAGTTTGTTTAAAAAGAAAGTTGTAACTTGTGTGTGTGTGTGTGTGTGTGTGTGTGTGTGTGTGTTAACCCGACCCGTAACATCACAACATGTCAGGGACTTATTTGGAGACAGGAAACTAGAATGGTAGGGATTGTTTTTAACTGTAAGCTGTCTTCCTCTGAAATCAAAGAAAGAAAATAGGGGAAAATGCAGTGGTGTCATGAAAATAACCTTAGGTTTGTGGCAGAAAAGAAACGGCTTATATTGACAAATGTGTATGATAAGTAGTTATATTAACACACATTTGACGTGCATCATTAAAGCTTTTTCTCTTTTGTATGAGTTTGAATACTGTTAATATTTTGTTGCATGGTTTTCTGTTGTAAACAAAAAAGACGTTTCAAAAGGTCCGTAGAAGTGTGCTTTAAAGAAAAAATGGACCAGTCTATTCCACTGCATTGGGTGAACCAGCATCATCACGCTAAGGAACCTGATCAATGGTTTTGTATTCAAGCAATACGATTTATACGGTTTGGAAAAGATTTTGTATGCCTGAAAGCAAACGTACTATGAAAAAAAAAAGTTTGAGATGGAAAACGCGCAATTAAAATCTTTGATGGGAGAAGCTTTGCCTACCTGGAAAGGCAACAACGCGGAAACGAAAGTATAAAACCCATGGAGTGTGTTCTATGGAAACACCAAGAAATTGTAGATCGAAATAACGTTTTATGTTTCAAACATGGGGCACAAAAATTGGAATCGCACTCGTAGGTGATCGATGCAAGGTCATAACAATACACTGTCTCTTCAACATTAAAAAATAAGAGCAGGAATTTGCCTTTGCTGCTTGTAGAATACAATGTGGTAAAGTTAGCATTGCATAAATTTCAGGCGAACAAAATTAACTCCAGTAACATTCTCACTGAAAAAGAAACTAAACTGCTGCTTGACAATAAGGGAATGCCATAGTAAGAAACGTAAGCTTGCAGTTAGTAAACTTTTTTTTTTTCTGAACTGTGCTTTGTCGGTTTTGGAATCAATAAATTCAGTATCACACTGACAAAGTGGCACTGGACTATTGTTCGGACTGCATCAAAAGAGTCAAGGCTAAGAGAACTTTTTTCCGAAAATTCTACATAATGTACTAATATTGTGTTGAATAAGACTGGAATAACACAGACGAACAAATGTGTACTGCTTAGATGAGGTCGATTACGTGGAATATTTTTGAAGAATATCAGATGGTAAGGTAATTGTTAAAGCCGGTGGAGGGCAAGATAATCATAGATCTCAGTGTGAGCGCAAAGTTTGTTATTTCATATATATATATATATATATATATATATATATTACTTGGCTTCGAAAGGAAGGGTGCACTGACCAGTTAGGACATAGAGTGTGTTGATTATTTCATTATTGTTGCCAAAATGTGCATCAGTACATTTTGATATGGAACCCAACTAAATCTGTTATATATCTCTGAGAAAGAACAACAAGTGAAAGCCAAAACAAGATGGTAAACATGAAGTGATACTTAAAGTTTGCATTACTAGTAAACATGGAGTGATATTTAAAGCCTGCATTACTAGTAAGCCGTTGAATGTCTTCAAAGACCTGTGTTTTCCTACCTTTGTGTGTGTCTGTGTGTGTCTGTGTGTGTGTCTGTGTGTGTGTGTGTGTGTGTGTGTGTGTGTGTGTGTTGTGTGTGTGTGTGTGTGAGTGAGTAAGAGAGAGAGAGAGAGAGAGTGGGATATATACATGTGTGTGTGTGTGCGCGCGCGTGCGCGCGCGCGCGGGCTGTGTGTGTGTGTGTGTGTGTGTGCGCGCGCGCGCGCGCGCGCGCGTGTGTGTGTGTGTGTGTGTGTTTCTTTACTACCTTGGAGGCATCTCAGCTTGGTAACCATTTCGTGTCTTTTATCAATTTTTCTTCACACATGCACAGGCACACTGCCACACAGCTTTACAGAAATTCACACACACACACACACACACACACACACACACACACACACACACACACACACACACACACCACGCACGCACGCACGCACGCACGCACGCACGCACGCGCACACGCACACGCACACACACTCACGCAAACGCACGCACGCACGCACACTGCATTGCAATGCGTAGGGATGGAGAACTCTTATCTTTGCACTAGTGGCATTTGATAACTTTATATATCATATGACTTCTCATGAAATAATGTCACAATCGACTATGCTGTGATATGCTGACAAGATCTACCTTTGATTCCACGTTCGCATTCTATGTCTCTCACTCTGTTTCTCTGTCGTTGGTCATGTGCCCAGAGCGGTCCAGACAAATGGTATCTTGCACATACCAGTCTGATAACATGGCAATACCTATTCTCGTTTTACAGAAACTCGGGTGAATTTCGATCAAGATTGCTCCGATCCACTCTCTGCCTGTATGCCGGGTCTGACATGTGATGAAGGATTTGTTTGCAGTAAGTTTCGTTCAAAACCCCAAGTAAAATATGCATTGATAGACATAGCAGTCACGATACAAGCTTGTCATAACTAATGCGTACTTCCTGATATACAATGCAAAGGATGGACAGAAAATAACAATGGCTGATCTGGCAGCATCGGGAACACGCACTGTGGAATATAGAAATCCATTCAGGTTTCGACTTGAAAATATTTCTTGGCTCATTCAGGATAGGGACTACTGATGGTTGATAAGTTCATGCCAATGAAATGAAGACCTTGGTACGAACTCTGAGATTTACGTAGACAATGCACCTCCGGGAGAGCCGTGATGTGGCCTCTGGGGACCGTGGATACTTTCAAACAGTTACACGTAGTGAGATGTTTCACGTAATGCAGAGGAAAACCCCAGAGGAACTGCTGCTGTAGTAGTTACTCACCAAACCATCTACTCTTTGCCAAATGTCTGTCTGTCTGTCTGTCTCTGTCTGTCTGTCTGTCTGTCTATCTATCTGTATGTATATATCTGTCTATTCTGTCTGTATTTATGTTTGTCTGTCTATCTCTCTACCTGTATATCTATTCATACTTCCACCCACTTCTCTCTCTCTCACTCTCTCTCTCTCTCTCTCTCTCTCTTCTCTCTCTCTCTCTCTCTCTCTCTCTTAATAATAATAATAATAATAATGAACATTTTTATGTGCACACTTCTCTGTTGAACAGAGCACGCGGCCCATTACAAATTCCATATATATAAACAATTAAAGCAAAAATAGACAACGCACGCACACACACACACACACACACACACACACACACACACACACACACACACACACACACACATGCACACACACCCGCCCTCCACAA
>CM065747.1:18419316-18429316 GCA_033310375.1 Conus canariensis | reverse complement strand
CACACACACACACACACACTGGTATATCAGGTGCGTATATCAGGATCTTACACTACTTTATGCCTGTAATATATTTATATCCATGAAGTGGTCTCCATTCCTGTCCTATATAGGGCACACACGATTTTATAGAATACGTGCACACACACACACACACACACACACACACACACACACACACACACACACACACACACACACTCACACGTCCGCACGCACAGACACATGCTCGCGCGCGTGCACATGCACACGCACACACACACAAAAGAAAAGAAAAACACACACACACGCACACAAACGTACACACACAAACGTACACACACACACACACACACACACACACACACACACACACACACACACACCACACGCACGCACCAATGCAGGAATGCACGCACGCGCACACGCACGCACACACATACATACACACACACACAACACAACACACACACACACACACACACACACACACACACACACACACACACTCACGTACGCACCCGCACACACACACACACACACACACACACACACACACACACACACACACACACAAGCACGCGCGTGCGCGCAAGAATGCATGCTCGCGCGCGCGCGCGTGCGCACGCACGCACGCACGCACGCACGCACACGCACACACACACACTCACACACACACACACACACTGTATATAAGTTTCTGGTTTGTATCCCTCATTGTTAATAATCTATTACTCTTTTCGACCAATCATGTCTCCTGCCAGATTCTGGCAAACGCCAGCTTGAGGTCTATGAAGACCTTATAGAACTTGATGTGGTGCTGGAAGTGTTCTTCGCAACAGTACACACGGTAAAAGATGTGTTCAATGATAGTTCTATCATAGCAGAATCCACCCTGTTCTTCAACAGTGTAATAAGGTCTGCTTGAGGCTGTAATTTGTGAAAAACGATTCTGTTACTTTCTTTTCTCGCACGTTTAGTAAAAACTGGTGGTGTGGTGGCTGTGACAGTGTTAGTGGTTTCCTTTCTTGGGAAGGATGATTATAAGTGAGTGAGCCTATGGTAAGGACCTCCCGCCATTGTGTCATATTTCATTGCAAAAGACAGTTAGGATGTCAGTTACTGTCTGTCCGCCATGTGACAAGAATTTTATGGGGGTGTTGTCTATAACTGTACTCCTACCACATTTTCAAAGACTTCACTGGAGCTACAATGTTTCACAGTCTTGGGAAATCATCTTCATCTGATAAATTCTCTAGTGTTAGCACACTTTGATCTCTTTGCTCTGTTCCGGTATTCAGAGAACTAACCATTCCTTTATTTTGTGACATCTTCTTCCTGTGTGGCAGAGTAGCCTTCATTGTACTAAACGTGCTGACTTTAAAATTCAGAAAGAGAGAGGGTTAGTTACCGCCAAGGATATAGACAAACAAAGTACAGGACAAGGCACAATGCATTTCGACCTCTTGGGTCTTCTTCAGGCAAAAACAAATAACAACTGTGAAAACGAAGAACGAGAAACCACCTGTCTTCTCATATTCGCGCACGATCAAAATGGCCGCCGGACGAGGCCATCCAGGAGGGAGATCATGTCTTTGCTGACTTTGCTGTGCTTCTGCGTGATCAACTCGTTTGCAGTGTTGAAAAGGTTTCTTGGAGCGGCTTTTGTCTAGACTGTCTACATGCCTTCATGATGTTGTTTGGTCCTACTTTCCTTTGCGTCCTTTATTTCTTGTTGGACCTTGTTATTCATATTGCTGTGTTTCTCTGCTCAGTGCGATGTCACATATTATTCCACAAGGAAAAGGAGCCAAAGATGAAATTTCTCCCTTCCCCAAATCCACCAACCAATCAATCAAACAAAAATCCTTCGTAATATCAAAAATATGCACGCATTTTAAAGTTATCTTTGCAATATAAACATGAGGAGAAAATCCTTTGTCTTGTTTGCATTACAAGTACCACTATTAATGCTGACATGATTTTCATCTTCATTTCAGGAAAAAATGTGGAGGAAGCCTGTACTGATGATGATCCGTGTGTGAAACGAGCCTTATGCGAATATTCTAAATGCAGTGAGTACAATACTTGTAGTTTCCTTTAATATCTTTTTACCTTCAATGAATGATAATTTCTGGAAACTGCAAACCATTGTGAGTTGTTTAAAGGCCATAACAGTTTAAAGGCACACATGCATATATGCAGGCTTGTATGTGTGTGCACAAGCGCGTGGGCACAAACACACACACACACACACACACACACACACACACACACACACACACATACATACACACACACACTACACACACACACACACACACACACACACAAGCACGCACATACACACGCACAGACACAGACACAGACACACACAACATGACTCATACATGTACTCACAGACTGATACACACTTGAGCATACAGAATATATAGATCTAGATCGAATTTAAGGGGGAGGGGGGGGGGGGGGAGTCAGAGGTAGCTTATTAACCTATCCTAACTCTCCATGGAACGTTGTCTTTTGTGGCGTTGTGAGGCGATGCTGCCAAGGCTTCAGGACAATTCACAGTTGTGCACACGCATACCATGAAGTATTCATCCACAATTTATTCGTGCCATTATGTTTATAGTAAAACACATGGGCACATAGTGCTTTCACAGATTTGCAAGAAAACAACAAGTATTACTATTGCAGACATAATCTTGTGTTTCTTATTTCAGAAATCAGACTGGGTGAAGTCTGTGAGACGATTTATCAGTGTCAGCATGGAGCTATATGCGATAAACTCATTTGCAGTAAGTGCAACACTTAAGATTATTGTTCATGTTCCTTTTGTGTGTTTTTGTCAATCACACACACACACACACACACACACACACACACACACACACACACAACACACACACATATACACCACACCACGCGCGCACGATCTATCTTATCTCCCCCTTGCTTTGAGTGATAAACTTAATGCGATATAGAATGCTGTTGTTGTTGTTGTTGTTGTTGTTTTTTCGTCCGTCGAATCTACGATGACCATTCCCGTCATCTAGGGGTTTGGGGAAGAGATTGGGTAGAGATGATTTGTGGATACACAGGTGGCTGATCAAGCCGATGCGTGCACGGAATGTGCGGTGACAGCTTGGACAGGCAAAGTGGGAGACCTGCCCTTGACTGCTGGTGCGGGCTTCCTTGCCTGTCTTTTTTGTTGAGTTGCTGTTACGGATGGTGTGGTGCTGTGTGTATGACTATCTGACTCTCACTTTCAAAAGTTTGGATGCGTGTAACGGTTTTTCCCAACGCACACCCACACCATACGAACATGGATAGCCAGGCAACACACAAGTTAAGATTCTTTCGTTTATATGCTACCTAAACCATCAAAACATAAACACATGTCAATATGAATTGGTACAAAATTAATACATGCCACCACACAGCGTACAGATCAATTCACGTCAACTAAGATATCAATATATCATAATCACATATCATATTATAATTCATCACAATCTCAGCAATCTAAGACACAGTCCATATACTAGGCTACGCTACACTGAGCCCAAGTTACAGTCCATAGAACTAAAAAGAAGAAGAAGAAGAACCAGGGTCCCCACAAGGCAGGCACTAGGCAGAGCCGCTCATGAACACACTTGAATTAAAGATTGATAGACACAGCAACAATGACGAACCACTGACGAATGCATATAAATAAAGTCTTATAGGACACAGCAAACCATGTCGAACCACCGACGAACGCAGTCGAAATGAAGTCTTATAGGAGACAGTAAACCACGTCGAACCACCGACGAACGCTGTTAAAATGAAGTTTTATAGGACACAGCAAAGCACGCCGAAACACCGGCGAATAACGCTGAATCGAAGTTTCACAGGTACAGGAACAACGACGAACCATCACATACTTGGCTGCACTGAAGATTTACAAGGCATAGTAAAACACGTCGAACTACCAGAAGAAGAAGAACCAGGATCCCCACACGGCAAGCAGAGCCACTCACAAGCACAGACGACATGAAGATCCAAAAGGTACAGTCAGCCACCGACGGACACAGCTGAAGCGAAATCCCATAGAGCACAACAAACTACGATGCACAACAGAACCAGGGTCCCCATACGGCAAACAGAGCCGCTCACAAACACACACGACGTGAAGATCCAAAGGTACAGTCAACCACAACTAACTACCGACGAATACAGCTGAAGCGAAGTCCCATACAGCACAACAAACTACGACGCACTACTGATCTAGAAATCAGCCTGCGCACATCACTTTACGGAGATAGCGACGAATGAAAAAAACAAACAAATGCAGTTGAAGCGAAACCCCACGGAGCACAATAAACTCTGATGCACTACTGAGTTGATGGTCAGCCTCTCCACGTCAGCCGACGGAGACAGCGACGAATAAAAAGAACAAACATAATTCCAGGCTGGCCACAAAGCCCTGACCGTTTCTCTCTCTCTCTCTCTCATCAGTCTCTTTTTTTCCCCGTCATCTTCCTATGTCATTTCAAGTTGACGTCAAAATTTACATGACGTCACAGTTGCAGCTGTCCTCTTTTCTTTATATAAACTGGATAGAGTTGCGCCATCTAGCTCGATCCATAGCAGTTTGTTTCCATGTTTCAGGGTTGATTTTGAACGCTTTCAGCGATGTTTTGAGAGTGTCTTTGAAGCGTTTCTTCTGACCTCCATGGGAACGCTTACCTTGTTGCAGCTCACCATAGAAGAGTTTCTTGGGTAGTCAGTGGTCTGGCATGCGATCTACATGACCTGCCCATCGAAGCTGAGACAGCATCTGGATGGTGTGGATGCTCGGCAGGCCTGCTTGGTCGAGCACCTCAGTGTCGGATTTTGTCCTGCCATTTTGTGTCTAACAGTCTTCTCAGACAGGTTGTGTGGAGGTGATTTAGCTTCTTGGCATGTCATTGTACACTGTACACGTTTCACATAGGTAGAAGAGTGTGCGGAGAATAACCGCTTTGTACACCTTCAGCTTGGTCTAGAGACTGATGCCTCTTCCTTTTCAAACATTGCTGTGTAGTCTGCCAAAGGTTGCACTTGCTTTTGCAATTCTGATGCTCACTTCATCGTCGATGGTAACGTTCTGGGACAGAGTGCTGCCAAGGTAGGTGAATTTATACACAGCAGCGAGTCTCACTCCATTGACTGTGATGTTAAGCTCATGGTAGGGTCTGCCTGGTGCAGGTTGATGCAGAACTTTCATTTTTCCTTTTATTTATGGTGAGACCGAAGTTGGCGCAAGCAATGGAGAACTTGTTGATGCTGGATTGCATGTCAGATTTTGAGCCAGTGTTGAGAGTGTAGTCATCAGCAAACAGAAAATCCTAGATGATGTCTGCCATAACCTTAGATTTTGCCTGGAGCCTTTTGATGTTAGTCAACTTTCCATCTGTTCTGAATCTGATGTCGATGCCTATGTCACCTTCTCTGAAGGCATCAGTCAGCTTTGCAGAGAACATGATGCTGAACAGAGTGGATGCCGAAACATATCCTTTGTTTACGTCATTTGTAAGAGGGAATGGGCTAGATGTCTCTCCATAGTCCTGGACACAGACCTGCGTTCCATAATGGAATTGCCACACCATAGAGATGAATTTCGGTGTGCATTCGTATTTGGCCATGATCTTCCACGGGGCCCTTTCTATTGACAGTATCAAAGGCCTTGGTCAGGTCGACATAGGCGGAGGACAGGTCAACATTTTGTTCCTGACATTTTTCTTGGAGCTGTGGAGCAGCAAATACCATATCAGTGGTTGTCGCAAACTCTACTACTGCTGCTGCTACTCATGATGATGATAGAACTGACTTGCACAGTGACTTTGTTTTAAAGTGAGGAGTTGAGCAATTCGTCGACCTTACTTTCTCGTCCAAAACTATCTGAGTCCAGCAGCAAGACAGGGTCAAGACGGCTGAAGACGTAGTCCGATGCAGTGGATGACCATGATGTATTTTGTGTCTCACCATGCTCTATGCACTCCACAATGCATTGCTGGGAGTCGCCTTTCTGCCCGTTGAATCAGTTTGTGATTTCCTCTGCGCCGTGTACCGAGTCCAGTCTTCACATGCATAGGTAGACAAGCCCTTTTCTCATCGAGGGTTTGAGCTACCCTCACCTGGTTCTGCCAGCCTGCCAAAGATGTTGCCCGGGACGTGACCGCTGTCTCATGTCAACAACTACAGGGAGCCACAGGTGAGAGCTGAGTGCCAAGTGAAGACCAAAGATGGATGTACAGCCCTAGGAAGGACTTGGCAGGCACACCCATCACAGATGCTGCCTCAACCGGACACCCCATACACCCCCACACACAGAATGCACAGGATAGAATGCACACAGGTGAAGATGCTTACAACGTCTCAACTCAGGAGCTTAACATCTTTCACCTTGAATTACTTTGCATGAATGCATTACTGGCAAAATTTGGTCATGGTTCACACCTACATACTTCCTCACTGCCTACTACTGCCTCTTTTGTATTTCAATCAGTTTGTTAAACGAAATGTCATCTTGCAAACATTATGTGTGGTATGACTGGTGCCAGAAAATGAACTGCCGGTCAGTGAGGATTGCTCGGAACCTTGTCTCTGGAACTGGCCTGACACGTCACGAAGAACCTGCGTGCAGGAAGTGTCTTTCAGAACACATATCTCTGGAACTGGCCTGACACGTCACAAAGAACCTGCATGCAGGAAGTGTCTTTCAAAACACATGTCTCTGGAACTGGCCTGACACGTCACGAAGAACCTGCATGCAGGAAGTGTCTTTCAAAACACATGTCTCTGGAACTGGCCTGACACGTCACAAAGAACCTGCATGCAGGAAGTGTCTTTCAAAACTCATGTCTTTGGAACTGGCCTGACACGTCACAAAGAACCTGCATACAGGAAGTGTCTTTCAAAACACATGTCTCTGGAACTGGCCTGACACGTCACAAAGAACCTGCATACAGGAAGTGTCTTTCAAACACATGTCTCTGGAACTGGCCTGACACGTCACAAAGAACCTGCATACAGGAAGTGTCTTTCAGAACACATGTCTCTGGAACTGGCCTGACACGTCACAAAGAACCTGCATGCAGGAAGTGTCTTTCAAAACACATGTCTCTGGAACTGGCCTGACACTCACGAAGAACCTGCGTACAGGAAGTGTCTTTCAAAACACATGTCTCTGGAACTGGCCTGACACGTCACAAGAACCTGCATGCAGGAAGTGTCTTTCAAAACACATGTCTTGGAACTGGCCTGACACGTCACAAAGAACCTGCATGCAGGAAGTGTCTTTCAAAACTCATGTCTTTGGAACTGGCCTGACACGTCACAAAGAACCTGCATACAGGAAGTGTCTTTCAAAACACAGGTCTCTAGAACTGGCCTGACACGTCACAAAGAACCTGCATACAGGAAGTGTCTTTCAAAACACATGTCTGTTTTAAATGGTTGTCTTTTTTAAGACGATGAAAAGTGACATTAGTAATAAGTGACAGTAATAAACGCAACAATGAATTTACAGAAAATCCTTTCACTTGGGAATGTTGGAATTCTTATGGGTCTTCATAAATTACGTTTTGGAAGGCATCTGCCTGTTTTTATTAAAAACTTTCTGGCTGACCAGCAGTTTATGAAAGTTCGAGACATCATTGAATAGGAGTTGGGTGTACCCCAGGGTATCATTCTTCCTCCTTCTCTCTTCAGCATCAAAATCAATGAGATTGTCAGTTCTGTAAACCAGGGTTCCGTGTCCTTTCTGTTTGTTGATGACTTTGTACTCAACGCAGTTGGAGCTACCTATGTCCGCGTTCGACGTCGACTCTGACTTTGTAAGGAGAAGATCCGACAATGGGCCAAGGAAAATGGGTTCACCTTCTCGGGTACCAAAACTTAGTGTGTTCGCTTTCACAGTTTTCGACAGGTTTTCACAGATCCTGAAATTCGCCCAGACAAATCCACCATTCCAGTTGTGGGAGAAGCCAAATTGCTGGGTGTTATCCATTTCTATCCTTTAGGAAAGAAATATTACTGATGGTTTTAAATCTGAGGAGGGGGTTGCCTCTGCTGTGCTGTGTACAAAAGGTCTTAGTCAGGGACGTTCAAAACACATACCCACTGACAGCTCCATCTGCGCTGCTGATTTGACAGCCTTGGACCTAGCTCTTGAAATGAACTCTGAATCGAAACATAAAAATTTTCCCATGTTGTCAGATTCCCATGCTGCTTTGGAGGCTATTGCCGGCCAAAACCTCAAACACATTCAAACGCTGAAATTGTTGGAACTATAGGCCTACGCCTGTCTGAAATCAGATGGATACGACGTAGTGTTTGCTCATGTGGGCATTCCAGGCAATGTGGTGGTTGATCAACATGACAAGAGTGTCACAAAGAAAGAGCTGAGCAGATTGTCTGCCCCTCACACTGATCTGAAACCCAAACTCAGGCTTTGTCAAAGGCCTCTGGCAAAAGGAATGGAACTGACAGACGGATAACAAGCTCTTCCAAATCGATCCAAACATGAAAGAGTTTTTAACCATGTTCCAAGGGCGGCCACGAAAAAAAGAATCAGTCTTGTGCCGTTTCCACACACGCCACTGTTAACGACCAATCTGTCGCCCCTGCCCAATTTGTTACCCGGCGACAGATTGGTCTTCAAACCAGGACCAATCTGTCGCCCAGGCGACAGATTGGTCTTCAACACCAGCACCAATCTGTCGCCTGGCGACAGATTGGGCCCGGGTGTTGTATATTTTGATGGGATAGACCTTATATGGAAGACATGATTGAAGAGAGAATATTTGAGCGGATAGAAAAACACAGCGTCACAGCGAACTACTTTTGAAGTTGGAGTGTTTCTACTCCTGTGGCAGGGTAATAAAGAATCGCAGCCCCTGTAACTCAGGGTATTGGGGCCAATTCTCTTCTAATTTGGTGTGAGGATTTATTGTACCAATTCCTTTTGTGATAGTCACTTCTGGCAGGCACCTCTCGCACACGTTTTCTTAGTCTAGAAAAAAATCGAAATAAAAACAATATAAAGACACTCGGAATCTGTATTCACATTGAGATAGCATGAGAATTGGCACCATGCCAGCGTAGAAGTTCTTCCAGAAATCCTGTTTAATTCTATTGGCCCCATGCTATCCCGATTACCGGTCATCTGCGTTGTAAGGAGCAGAGAAACGCCCATACCACAACAATATTCTGTCTGTCAAACATTTTTTTTTAAATATGGAATTGGCATCAAACTGATCACTGATCATTGTCACTGACCACTGGTCATCTAAATTGCAAGAAGCACAGAAATATTCATGTAATAAACAGTAAGCAATTACGTTTTCCAAACCGGTCACTGGTCATTGTTGCTAACCACTAGTCATACTACGTTTTAAGAAGCGTATACACCCTATAACACATCAATACAGAATGAGATAGTGAAAATATGAAATTGACATAAAACTGACCACTAGTCTTTCTTGCAGACCACTGGTCTACATTAAATAAGAAAGTATTAAACATATCAATATGGAGTGAACTCAGGAAAATATTAAATTTACATGAAACTGACCACTGGTCAATCTTGTTGACCACCGGACATCTATATTGTAAACTGTACAGAAGCATTTTTAACACACCAATATGCAGTGAAATAGTGAAAACGTGAAATTTTCATGAAGCTGACCACTGGTTTTGGCACTGACCAGTAGTTATCTAGTTTGTGAATATTATAAAATTAGCATTAGAGCATACGCAGCCTAAGTAGTGAACATTTGGATTTTACAATAAACTGAACTACTTCGTGGTCACCTCATTCGATAGGGAGAGTACTGGACAGGTAGTGTTTATGGCCAATGTTTATACCATGTCCATATAAACTTACCAAAATAACATAAGCAACATTTTTTGTGTGTTTGCCTACTTTCCAGCGTGAATTATATTATTTGGATTTGATAACTAGTTGATTTAACTACTTGACACTTTGCATGTT
>CM065747.1:18399316-18411816 GCA_033310375.1 Conus canariensis | reverse complement strand
TGTTACTATGGGAACAGGGTGGGAGGGGAGAAAAGAAGGGGAAGGGGAACTACATATCTACACCTTCTCTCTCTCTCTCTCTCTCTCTCACACACACACACACACACACACACACACACACACACATACACACACGCGCGCGCGGGCGCGCAGGCGCGCGCACGAGTGCAACATTGTGGTGTTTAGGAAAGATGAATATCGTGCAGCAAAAAGGGAGATGGTTCTTAAACGGTGAAAAAAATGTCGTTGTAAGATGTTGTACATACGTCAGCATGTATTTCAGTACTCGTCTTTGCTTTGTAGTTGCCTGTGAAAACCTAGGAAATACAGCAGAGTAGTATCCATAAATTATTCTCACTTAAAAGTCATTCTTTAAATGTATTTCTTAAAATATTAGACTCTCAAGTTCTACCCATACAAGTATTGTCATCAGTGGTGCCAAAGAATAACTTATTCGACTACTACAAGCAAATCTCAGATGCTGAAAATTCCTTGGTTTAATACCGAGTACCAACAAATTCACAACCGATGCCAAAAGGCTCAACGCTTTATCTATCACAGACCATCAGTACCTAATGTTAGGGCCCACCAGAATCTCCGCGCTAAATCTCGCTGTACTTTCAAGGAGTGTAAACGTCAGTCTTAGAAAGATAACTGCTCCAAACTGACCGCAAAGACCTCCAAAATAAAAAAAATGGAAAGCAGTCAAGAAAACAAACGGGAAAAAAAATATTTGTTTATCCATCGTCTAAAACTCGCAAATAGCCTAATCACAGATAAGAAGCTGTTGCTAGTCTGCTGGCCTCGATTATTGAACAGAACTCTTCCTCCACAACTGAAACGGCTGCTTGCTTGGAAAACAAGCAACAGAAAGAAAACCTATCCCTGTGACTTCACTTCTGACAACTCTGAAGTCTACATTTTACCATTTTCAATTGATGAACTGAATCAGCTCTGCAAACCTGTAGCGATTCCGCTCCTGGCGTTGATGATGGTCATCCATATTTCTGAAACATCTCCCAGAAAGCTGTTTCCAAACGCTTCTCAAAGTCTACAATCATATCTGGACCATACATTGTTTTCCGCCCACCTGGCGGATAGTCCCAATCATTCCTAATCCTAAGCCCAGAAACGACCTTGCCAACCTTTCAAATTATAGTTCAATAGCTCTGACCAGCTGCCTCTACAAAGCAAATGAAAAAAAAATGGTCAACTGTCATCTAATTTGGAAGCCAATGGCTAATGAATAGTGAATAAATTTGGCCAATGAATAGCACGGGTTCCGAAAGTACCAGTTTACCGTTGATCTTTTAGTCAGTCACGAAACCACCATCCACAACACCTTTACTTATACACAACATGCGGTTGCTAGCTTTTCGATCTAGAGAAGCCTATGATACGACTTGGGAATGTGGAATTCTTATCGATCTTCATAAACTAGGTTTGGGAGGTCATTTGCTTTTTTTTTTATCATAAACTGTCTGGCTGACCAGCAGTTTACAAAAGTTCGTTTGAGCACCACGCTGTCAGACACCAATGAACAGGAGTTGGGTGTACCCCAGGGTAGCGTTCATTCTCCTGCCCTCTTCAGCATCAAAATCAATGAGATTGGCAGTTTTGTAAACTGGGTTCTGAGTCCCCTCTGTTTGTTGATGACGTCGCACTCTACGCAGGTGGAGCTACCTTTGTCAGCGTACGACGTCGACTCTGACTTTGCTTGGATAAGATCCGACGGTGGGCCGAGGAAAATGGATTTAACTTTTCCTATACCAAAACTCAGTGTATTAGCTGTCACAATTTTCCACAGTGCTTCGCAGATGCTGAAAGTCGCTAGGACAATTTTTCTGGTGTTATCTTTAATCAAAAACTGAGCTTTAAAAGTCACATCTAATACGTGAAAACTTCACGTCATAAATTAATAAATATTCTGAGAGTTTTAGCACCACAGAATGGGGTACTGATAAGAAAACTCTTCTCCATCTTTACCGGGGCTCTGATCCGCTCCAAACTGGACTATGGGTGTGTACTCTACGGCTCAGCAAGACCTTTCTACCGAAAAAGTCTAGATCCCATCTACCATCAAGGGCTTCAATTCTGTTTTGAGGCGTTCTGCACCTTCCCTGTATGTAGTCTATGTGCAGATGCAGGAGAACTATCCCCCTCTAAACGTCAGCTGAATCTCACCTTCAACTACTGTTTGAATTTCTTTACTGAACCTCAAAACCCTGCTTATGACTGTATTTTTGACCCGAAGTTCCAAAAGAAATTCGAGGACCACCCTAGTTGCATTCAACCCTTGTGAATTCGTGTTTTTTTTTAATTCCATTTGAACAATGCAGATATAGACCTTGGAGTAGTGTATGATTCGTCCAAGTTTCCTGATGACCGACCGTGAACTTCCCTCACTCCAGATATCAGGTTTAGCCTCGTATCATAAAGGTACAACTAGCTACGTGGCTTATAAATCCGTTTTCACCGAACTGTGTTCTAAATTTTCATCCATCAGAAAAACAATTTACTGATGGCTTCAAATCAGTGGAGAAGTATGCTTCTGCTATGTTTTGTGCAACAGGTCCTTCTCACAGATGTTCTAAAGACATTCCCACTGACAGCGCAATCTATACTGCTGAGTTGACAGCCTTGGTTCTGGCTCTTGATATGATCTCTAAATCAAAACATAAAAACGATCTTATGTTGTAGGACTCCCTTTCTGCTTCGGAGGCCATTGCCGGCCGAAACCTCAGACATCCTCAACGTCTGATATTGTTTGAAATATACACCTCTCTAAAATCTGATGGATGCAACATAGTTTTTGCTCGGGTTCCCAGTTATGTGGGCATTCGAGGCAATCAGGTTGATGAACTTGGTAAGAGTGCCACAAAGAAAGAACTGAGCAGATTGTCTGGCAGACGGATAACAAACTCTTCCAAACCCCTCCAAACGTGAAACGGTTGTTACCATGTTCCAAGGGCGGCCATAAGGAAGAAACAGTCTTGTGCTGTTTCCACATAGGCCACTCCTTTTACACCCATTCTTATCATATAAAGGTTGAAGAAGCCCCGTGGTGCATTCCATGTCATGTATCACTCACAATTCTTTTAGAGTGTTGGGACGTGCATGATGTGAGACATAAACAATTTACAGCAGACTCCATGAAAACCTTGTTCAGAGATGTTCCGCCTGATGTGATCTTTGAATTTCTGAAAGAGATTTAACATATTTCATCGGATCTAAGATTTTATGGAAGAGAGATTTTTAACTTAATTTCTTGTGTGTTTTTGAAGGTGCGTTGTCGTGTATTGTGTGGATGAGTTTTTTTTTTTTTTAACATGTCTTCAACTCGGTGACAGCCCTGATATGGCTCTTTGTGGGCGGCTGGGCTACAAGCAACATTCTCTCTCTCGCTCTCTCTCTGTCTGTCTGTCTGTCTGTCTGTCTCTCTCTCTCTCTCTCTCTCTCTCTCTCTCTCTCTCTCTCTCTCTTCTCTCTGTCTGTCTGTCTGCCCGTTCATCTATCTGTCCGTCTGTCGGTCTGTCTGTCTGTCTCTTTCTCTGTTTGTCTATCACTGTGTCTATCTGTCTGTCTATCTGTCTGTCCATCTATCTGTCTATCTATCTGTCTGTCGTCAATCTATCTATCGATCTATCTATCTATTCATATGCGTGTCTATGTATGTAGTATGTATCTATCTATCTATCTATATATATATATATATATATATATATATATATAAAATATATTCACTAGCTAGCTATGTATCAATTCAGTCTATATGAGAAGTTATTTCTTCCTTTTTTCTTTAGCACACCCGGTATTTGTAAACATGATCAAATCCATTGGATTTATTTCATGCTTAGGGTCAATAAGTATTGAACAAAAGAGGTTTTTAACAGGAAAAAATGGTTCTTAAAAATAAAAGGAAAGCAAAAGGATTTAAGCACTTTTAATTCCGTCATAATTATATGGTTATCCTTATAACACACAAGACTTAGAGAGAAAAAAAAGAGATTTTAACTGATATTTTTTTTGAGTGTGATCTGCAAATACCTTTGCTGCATTAACTGTTGTTTCAGAGCTAAAGCCGACTGAATATTGTGATGACACTGCTGACTGTATCAAGGGAGCCACATGCCAACGTGGTTTGTGCAGTAAGTACAACTAGTAACTCCAGTTCTACATTTCGTTTGGTATATTCTTTTTTTTTTTTTTTTTTTAGCTGTCCCAACCTCTGCGCCACCTCAGAGGCAGTGCACCCACGCCGCTCATTCCGACATCCCGTCCACAGCCACAGCCCGGTCGGCCCCGCCGCAGCCCCCGCACCGGCAATCCACAGGGAGCAGTCAATGTCAAGTCGTCAAGAGGCAACCCACCGGAGGAGACACTGCACTGCTGCCGAGTCACATCGGTGGTGTTCAGTGGCGCCTGTTCTGATCTAACATACTCAGGACACCACCAACTAAGCCCCCTACTGACGACAATAATTGCTTAGTCGCGGAGCCGGCGTGAGTGAGCTCTCCCTCCGGAGGGCGCCACCACGTCCGTCCAACGACAGCCCCCATGGACTCGCCGATAGCGGTGACCCCGACGGAACCAAACCAAGGCCACAGACGTGGAGAGGACATCGAAATTGAAGTCACCATGAGAGCAGGGAATGAAGGGCCACAGAATTTGAGACATTTTTTTTTTAATGCTGATCGATGAGAAATGAGGATGATTAAGATGATGCTACGGATTTCCATTTCGGTCTGAGACTACATGACAGGGCTGTACTCTACGCTTCCTTTCATAATATATCCCGGCGTTAACCAGGCCCGAGAGATACAGGCACCTGCAGTGTTGGTCAGGAAATTTGAGCAACACTCTCAGAAACGCATCCATTAAGTGGATGAAACTCGACTGTGTGGTCCCAGTCTTCCCAACTGAGTCCGCAGCAAACTCAACTCTGGGTAGGAGCCGATCGGGGCAGAAATACCCAAATGACTCTGATGGGAGTCGAACCCACGACCTCCCAGCCGGGAGTCCGCGACGCTAACCACTTCGCCACGGCGGCTGGTACTGTTTGGTATATTCTGACATTAGATGTTTTTCAGATTCATGGTTAAGTGTCATACATAGTGACGTACTGAAGGAATCTTACAATTAACAGACATATATGTATACTTGCAGGCACGCAAACACTCACACTCACATTTTTTTTTTGTTCACAGCCAGTCGCGCGCGCGCGCAACACACACACACACACACACACCACGCACGCACGCACGCACGCACGCACGCACCACGCACGCACCACACACACACACACACACAGACACACACACACACACACACACACACACACACACACACACACACACACACACACACACCACACCACACCACACACACACACTCACCACACACACACACACACACACACACACACACACACGCACACACACACACACACCACACACACACACACACACACACACACACACACACTGTACATTTAAATATATGAGAAAGTAGACACATGACCGAAACATGGGCAATGCACTTTTCAGGATCCGTTTCTTTAAAAATTCACATTCCTTACAAGAACATTACACTTTATTAGAATCAAATGCTTGGAAGCAAGTCAAAAATTCCTTCACAAGATTTGATAGTGATTAGAAAAAAATTGGAAATTAAAACTCTAAACAGCCGTTTCGTCTCGTCTAATAGAAAACTGTTTTACACTTTTGAAACGAAACACCTGCAACATAGACATCTTTGTAGATAGTATATAATACCTGATCGCATTCTTATAAGTGATGCTGTAAAAGAAATCAATTCAGTTCTCTCAGCACGTGCTGTTAAAAATCATTTTAGATCGCCTGTTTACATGACTCTTTTGTTTCTGTGTCAAACAGTCCCGCAAATAATTACCTATAGAAGCAGTTCACATTGCATTTCTGTCCCCTGGATTGAGTTTGGAAAAAAAAAAGATGTTGCTTTGCCAAAAGACAAATGTAGCTGATGGTTATCATTATGGATGATTGAACACACACACACACATAAAGGAAGCGGTTACAGAAATACACGCTTTCACATTTATGCAAACTCACTACATTTATTTAGAAAAAAAAACTATATGTGGCCCTTACCCCCCATCTGACATCTCTGACGTTGCATCCTTCCATTTTGCACTGCCCCCCCCCCTCCCCCCCCCCCCCCCGCCCCCCTCCTTCCGCTCCTCTAACCATTTTTTTGTCCACTATCACCTTGACTGCAAAGATGTACACTAGTAACAACATCAACAATAACAACAACAACGACGACGACGACGACGACGACGAAGAAGAAGAAGAAGAAAAGAAGAAGAAGAAGAACAACAACAACACACAATAACAAAAGCAGGAGCAACAACAACAACAACAACACATTACAACACAACACAACACAACACAACACAGCGCAGCACAGCGCAACACAACACAACACAACACACAACACAACACACACACACCACACACACACATGCACAACACACCACGCACGCACGCACGCACGCACACGCACACACACACACACACACATGTATTATATATTTTTTTCCATCTTGCTATATCTTTGCAATGGTGTCCTGCTCAAATTGGTACGATACGATGTTGGTCCTTGTGGCATTACCTGTCAGATATTCATCTGCCTTCCAGGATGATTGCCCTGAATCTAGCACTGTCTGTGACATTGGCCTTACATTATGATGTAGGAAATGTATATAGGAAGTTTCTTTCAGTACACTGAATCTGTGATTGCCTGTTGGAGAAACCTGGGCATGTTCTTACCGTTATATGTGTGGGAACGTTCCACAATTCAGAGAGGACACGCCCAGAGGAATTACTTCTGTGGTGGTTGCACCGCATGCCACTCATTTTATTTGCCAACAGATCTATCTGTCCATCTATCTGTTTATCTATCTATCTATCTATCTGTTCATCTTCTGTTCATCTATCTATCTATCCATCTCTCTCACTCTGTCTATCTATCTATCTATCTATCTACGTATTTATCTATCTATCAATCTCTCTCTCTGTGTCTGTCTATCCATCTATCTATCTATCTATCTATCTATCTATCCATCTATCCATCCATCCATCTACCTAGGTTTATTTCAAGAAGGTAGTTTATGTCTTTACCAGCATGGCATAAGTGAGCACATTCACAAGGGCATCTGTCCAGGTCTTCTTTCGTCTTTACTCCCTGAAGGGTCATTGCGGGCACTTCACCGGAGACATGTTCAACAGACTCCTTCCAGTTGTGTGTTGTCGAGGCTTTGGTCTCTGCAGCTGACACCTCTGTCCGTTTCTACGCTGGGATGAGTCTATCGTCTTGACGTAGCTGTCTTCCCCATTGTCTCTTGTCTTCAGCAGTTCCCTGGAGCGTTGCTCTTAGCAAGGCTGCTGGATCGTGTTACGTGCCCGCGATAGTTTTCTTTTCTTCACTGATGGTCTGGTGTACTTCGTGATGGTTTGGTGCAGTTGTTCATCGACGATTTGATTAATGTATCTGGTTTTGGCTTCTTCACTACCGCCTTCCTGTGCCCATGGCTTGGAGTTGTCTTTCCAGATCTGATGTGTCTGTGTCTGAACCTACCTCACGTGAGTAACATAGAAATGTAATATACGAGTGCACGCAGGATCTTGCTCTAATGCACTACCGAGCTGCTGTTGTCTCTCCATATAGCTTTTCCTTTGTGACAGTGCTCGCCCTGTGGGTTGGGCATAGAATAGACCCACTGCCCTGCCATGCATGTCGTAAGAGGCGACTAAAGCAGGACCACCTCACCCGGAGGATAGAGGGGTTTGCGTAGGGCTAACAACCCTACCTGTAAAAAAGACCAGTTACAGAAGCATCGACGACAACGAACCAAAACATCCACCTGGGCAAGGAAGAGTCTCCATCCCGGAGACTTATGACGCGAAGCAACTAGGGACCAACTGGACTGGAATGACCAGAACAGCCCAGAACAGAGTGCGATGGCGAAGGGTCGTCGAAGGCGTATGCTCCACCGGGAGCGATGAGCATAATGAATGAATGATTGTGACAGTGCTCGTCTTTTCCTCTGAGGGCGGAATGTGAAGCAGACTTTAGAAAGAGATGGGGTTAGTTACCACCAAGGACACAGACAAATAAAGTACAGGACAACCGCCAAGGACACAGACAAAGTACAGAACAAAACAGTGTGTTTTGTCCTGTACTTCGTTTGTCTGTGTCCTTGGCGGTAACTAACCCCCTCTTTTTCAATTTTTTTTTTCCTAACCAAAAGGTGAACCACTCTCCAGCAGCACCGTGTGTTAGTGTTGCGCTGGTCGCCAGGGAGTATAGTTCTGGATGGTAATGATCGGCTGTTGTCTGAATTTTTTTTGTTTTGTTTTGTTCGTTTGCGTCTGCATTGTTTTCGTTGTGGCGTAAACGCTTAACGATTTTGAGTGTTATTTTGCTGGTAGTCTGATCAAACTATTAATGTGGTAACTCTTCAGCGTTGGTGATTTTCTCTTGGGGGGGGGGGGGGGGGGAGGGTGAAGATTAGTGATTGAGGCCATGGCGTGAGCCATCCCCTAATGTGTCATGTTTTGTAGCAAAGGCATCTGGATATCGGGCACGATTCAAAAGCTCTTTCGGGATGTTGTCAATACCTGCAATCTTACTACATTTTAACGAATCCAATGCTGCTACAATGTTTTCACAGTGTATTGGAAAGTCATTTGCATTTAATAAATATCAAACTGTCACAAAACTTGGATGTTCCTTGGATTTAGGGCAGTGTACAGCCCATCTCTTTCATAATAATTCTTTCTGTGTGGGGCTGTTCCCGTTATGGTTTTAGAAATGATGACTTTACTTTGCATCTGTTGGGTCAATGACTTTACAGTGTTAAAAGATCTCTGTGTGTCTTTTTAATGTTCCTCCATGTTTCCACATGGTTGTTTGATATAAACTTTCCCTGAAAGTTTTGGATTACAAAATACCAGGAAACCAAGAGGATTCCTGACGTGTTGAAAATGAAGTTGACTTCTTCGATTCATTCCTGTAGACTTCTACAGGATCATAGGGCTTCAACCACATCTGGCCAACAGATTCGGTATTGGGCAGCTCCCTTTAGCTGTGCCCGCTCAGACTGACAGCCATTGCCTCACTCTCCACCGCTCATCCCCATGTCTGCGATGGCCTCTCAACTCGTCCCTTCACCCATCAGTCTCATGACAGTGTCTGACGAGTGGCAGTCAACGTGGGATGTGACTGTTACGTGGGATATGACCAATCCACCCACATTTTTGTTTCTTTACGTCTTCGCAGATGACATTGTGTTGCGTTTTTCCCCGTGGGTTGGCGTTGAAGATCCTCTCAGGCCACCAGATGTGCAGGATATGACGTCAGCGTCTATTTATGGAAGTATGTAGCCTATCAGTGATGGTGATGGTTACTCTCTATGCCCCCAAACCTTAAAGACGGAACGCCCTTAGGCTGGTGTAGACAGTTTAGGTCTTACCGCCATGGAGTCTCAGGTGGGCTGCAGGGTGTTGAATGCATTCCTTGCTTTGTTTATTCGACTCTCGCTGTCCTCGTTTGCATCGCCATTCTTGCTGACTGTGCTTTTGGGGTGTGTGAAGCAGTTTATCTCCATGAAGTGAATTGGGAGCTCTTACTGAGTGTTAATTATCCTCAGCTCTGTCTTCATCATGATGATTTTCAGGCTAGTTTTTTCTGCCTCTTTGCTTGGTCGTGTCAGCTTTGACTGTGCGTGTTGTTATCGTGAGAAAAGAAGCTGCCATCGTCTTTGAAGCTAAGGTCTTCAAGTTGTTTGGTGAGGATCCATTGGATTTCCGTATCACTGTTCATGGTTGTTCTTGTTATGATCCGGCCGATTACAATCAGAGAGGTCGTTGGTAGAGCATGCAGCCCTGCCTCATTCCAGTCTGCACTGCGAAAGAGTTGGTGAGTTTCGTGTTGTGGATGATGTGACAAATAGATTCTCCATACAGCCGCTGGATGATGATGAAGATGATGACCATCATTATCTTGATGATGAATTTCGGAAGAATTCCAGTGATGTGATTAGTTTCTTGTCGTGAATGACGTGGCAAAATATGTTCTCCATACAGCTGCAGGATGATGATGATGATGATGATGATGATGATGATGATGACGACGATAATGACGACGACGACGACAATGATGATGATGATGATGATGATGATCATGACCATGATGATGATTATGATGATGAATTTCGGAGGAATTCCATGGTGGTGCTTCAATTTGCAGATGGTCTTTCTGTCCAGGCTGTTGAAAGCCTTTTTTTTTTAATCCATAAGTATAATGTACAAGGAGAAATGCAGTTTGACACACAACTCAACGATGATATGTAGTATGGCAACATAGCCTGCCCGTGATCTGTCCTGACAGAATCATGCCTGCTCAGATCTTAATCTCTTGTCCAAATCCGCCTTTAGTGTCCGGATGACTCCAGTCAGAATTGTAATGGGACACAGAAAGGAGCGTGATTCCCCGTCAAGTGACTCACTTCGAAAGGTCACCTTTCTTGGGCAGTGTCACCAGGCAGACCGATATCCAAGTTGCTGGGAATTGTTTTTTTCCTTTCTCCCCCATCTTTTGCCGTAAGGCTGTATCATCTCTACTGGTGTTTCCTGGACTGCCTGAACTACGCCTGGAGGAATGACATCTGAACTGGCAGCCTTGCCGTTGTACGCAGCCTCGATGTCGCAGATGATTTCATCGTTGGTGGACTGGTGTTCAAACGATGCCATTCAGTTGCTGGTGATATGTTAGAGACATTCGATGGAGATGGTCAGTTCAAGATTTCCTCGAAGTGTTCCACCCAGTGAGATCTTTGTTCGGCATCATTTGCATTGACTGTCCTGGTCTTGCTCCTCATAGTTTGAGTTGGTTTAAGTTTTTTTGTTTGTTTGTTTTTTTTCCTGACAGAGTTCGTCTTTTTGTGGCACCGTCTCTTCATGTTGTTTTATTCGGCTGCGATTTCCGCTACTTCTGTGACGTCATACGTGACCCGCCCCTTGTCGCCTCAGGTACCTTTTTTAAGTGATGGTTGTCGCCTCAGGTACTCTGTTTTAACTGATGGTTGTCACCTCAGGTACTCTGTTTGAACTGATGGTTGTCGCCTCAGGTACTCTGAACTCATGGTTGTCACCTCAGGTACTCTGTTTGAACCGATGGTTGTCGCCTCAGGTACTCTGTTTGAACTGATGGTTGTCACCTCAGGTACTCTGTTTGAACTGATGGTTGTCACCTCAGGTACTCTGTTTGAACTGATGGTTGTCGCCTCGGGTACTCTGTTTGAACTGATGGTTGTCACCTCAGGTACTCTGTTTGAACTGATGGTTGTCACCTCAGGTACTCTGTTTGAACTGATGCTTGTCGGCTCAGGTACTCTGTTTTAACTGATGGTTGTCGCCTCAGGTACTCTGAACTGATGGTTGTCACCTCAGGTACTCTGTTTGAACTGATGGTTGTCACCTCAGGTACTCTGTTTGAACTGATGGTTGTCGCCTCAGGTACTCTGTTTTAACTGATGGTTGTCACCTCAGGTACTCTGAACTGATGGTTGTCACCTCAGGTACTCTGTTTGAACTGATGGTTGTCGCCTCAGGTACTCTGTTTGAACTGATGGTTGTCACCTCAGGTACTCTGTTTTAACTGATGGTTGCCGCCTCAGGTACTCTGTTTGAACTGATGGTTGTCGGCTCAGGTACTCTGTTTTAACTGATGGTTGTCGCCTCAGGTACTCTGAACTGATGGTTGTCGCCTCAGGTACTCTGTTTGAACTGATGGTTGTCGCCTCAGGTACTCTGAACTGATGTTGTCGCCTCAGGTACTCTGTTTTAACTGATGGTTGTCGCCTCAGGTACTCTGTTTGAACTGATGGTTGTCGCCTCAGTACTCTGAACTGATGGTTGTCACTCAGTACTCTGTTTTAACTGATGGTTGTCACCTCAGGTACTCTGTTTTACCTGATGGTTGTCGCCTCAGGTACTCTGTTTTAACTGATGGTTGTCACCTCAGGTACTCTGGTGGTTAATCTTCTGTTTCAGGCCTCTCCTCCCATCTATTTTGGCTCATGTTTGTGATGTGGCCATTCATTGTGCTCTCCCTCCTTTCCCGGGGCATCACTCAGTTCTGCCAGTGCTTAAGACTTGCTGTCGACTTGGCATTAAGATCTTTTCTTTTCTCGCTGTCTTCAGAAACTGTAAGTTGATCTTGTTGTACGCTCTGCCTAACGAGTCATTGATCGATTTCAGTCAGATCTATATTGTTGCCACAAGTAAATCGGTGATTATGAAGTTACGTCACTCTATGCCTTAGGCTGGCATCCAACAGACGTCGTCTCTGTTCGCTAACGAGTGGAATGCGATCGGCCCGGTTCTCTGTCCTTCCATCTGCTGAAGTATAGATAGTCATGTGGATTTTCTCCAGTGAGGAATGGTGCCTCCAATGAC
>CM065747.1:18381816-18394316 GCA_033310375.1 Conus canariensis | reverse complement strand
CGTAAACATGCAGGCAGAGTCTGCTGGACGGGGCAGATGACTGGGAGTGCACTGCAGACCTCCCAGAATGGAAGAGTCACCCAGAGATCATTAGCAAGAGTGGCATGAGACCAGACATAGTAGTCCACTCTAAGTCAACCAAGCAGCTGATCATGATCGAGCTCACGGTGCCATATGAGAACAGAATGGAGGCAGCTCAAATCTACAAGACTGAAAAGTATGCTGATCTGGCAAACAGCCTGAGGAGAGAAGGCTATCAGGTCAAAGTCCTCACTGCAGAAATTGGAGCTAGGGGGTTCGTAGGAACGTCTGCATACAGCCTCATGAAACAGCTCTCAGTTGCAGGGAAGGAAAAAACCAGAGCCCTGAAAGCAATGGCAGAAGCGGCAGAGAGGTGTTCAAGCTGGATCTGGTCAAGGAGGAACAAAAGTGAACTTCATAAGGCTTAATTTCCCTACAAATATCAGGTGTCCCTGTGGCTCAGTGGTTAAAGCGCGAGTCATTAAGTGGAAAATGAGCATGTCCAGAGGGTCATGGGTTCAAATCCCAGCCATGGCTCGTCCCAAGATGGGAAAAAAAGGGGCAGCAGAGGGACATCCGGAGTCATGAACCGGGTGTGGCCCAACCCCCCTAGAGTGTCAGGAGATAAGGGCCGAAACACTTGCTTGAAGGGGGCTTCTCTTCTGAGGACTCTCTGCTGCCACGCTCTCCACGAGTTTCTTTCTACTGATGCATGGGTAAACCATTGACTTCCGGGAATAGGCCGGAGGACGTCCGGGAAAGACCGGAGGACACTGGGAAAGACCAGAACCAAGGGCTTTGTGGGCTGGCTCCCCACTTTGCCTTAAACATGTGGCTACTAAAAATAAAAGGAAAAGATGCTCCCAGGATTCACCGAAAGGGGGAGAGAATGATGAATCCATCGGTGCTCAACCAATCATGACTGCAAATCCCAAACGGACTATGAACATGGACCAAATGGAATATCCATGTGTCTGTGGAAAGCGTTTCGCTACCACCCGTGGCATGAAGATCCACAGAACAAAGATGGGATGTGTGAAGACTCATCTGAATGAGCAGCAGCGCACTGCATCAGCAGATAAGACGTCGGAAGACCAAGGCCAGGATTTAAACCACAGTGCCAAGGACATCCACGCTGTTGGTTCGGATGAGGAATTTGCACAGGCCCTCGATGCCAGGCGCCTGAAACTCAACCTGCCACGAGCAAACGAAACTGAAGATTGGGAGAAACTGGATGCAAAAATCGTCCAAAGACTCGATGCACTGATAGGGAAAAGCACCCTGGAACACAAACTAGCCACATATGGGGACATTGTGTATGCCACATGTAGAGACGCCTATGGAGCAAAACTACCCAAAGAGAAAACACCTCCAAAGAAATCCAGACGCCAAGAAAAGATGGACAAGATCAGGGTCCAAAAGAAAAACCTCAAGATGCAAATGAAGACCGCACTGCCAGCTGAAAAACAAGGCTTGGAAAAACTGTGGAAAGACCTGAAAGAAAAACACAGTGCCCTCAGCAAAGCGGAATCTGCGAGGAAGAGGAAGAGCAAAAAGAAGAAGACACAAGAGCGCTTCTTCAGAGACCCCTTCCAGTTTGCCAGAACACTGTTTGAGCAGCCAAAATCTGGGACCCTAAGTGTGGACAAAGAAGTTCTTGAGCAGCATCTGAGGAAAACATACTCTGACCCACAGAGCAAAGCACCACTCGACATTCAAGGTCTGGTGTGGCCAACCAACCCTGAGGAACAGTTCAATGGCAAGCCTCCAACGTTGGCGGAAATCAAGAAGGTGGTCGACAAAGCCAGAGCCAAATCATCACCAGGGCCAAACGGAATACCTTACCAGCTTTACAAGAAATGTCCCAAGGTGCTGGAGTGGCTCCACAGGCTGCTGCGATCGGCTTGGAGAAACCAGAAGATCAGCGGCCAGTGGATGACGGCAGATGGTGTGTACATCCCCAAAGAGCAAAACTCAAGTGACATTAGCCAGTTCAGGCCAATATCACTACTGAACGTCGAAGGGAAAATCTTCTTCTCTGTCATGGCAGCAAGGCTGACCAAGTACCTGATGGAAAACAAGTACTTGGATGTGTCAGTCCAGAAAGGTGGCATCCCAGGCGTGGCGGGCTGTGTAGAACACGCCACAATGATCTGGGACGCAATCCAAAAAGCAAAAACAGAAAAGAGAGACCTGGACGTAGTGTGGCTTGATCTGGCAAACGCATATGGATCTGTGCCCCATGAGATGATACAGTTGGCTCTTGAGATGTACCATGTGCCAAAGAACATCCGCGACATGCTCAAGAAGTACTTCAATGGCTTCTCAATGCGGTTCTCTACCAAGGAGTACACAACAGACTGGATCAACTTGGAAGTGGGTATTGCAATGGGCTGTGCAATTTCCCCAATACTGTTCGTGCTGGCAATGGAACTCATCTTGAAAGCAGCAACAAACAACGCGAGACAAACAGACCTTGGCGATGGATACAAGATGCCTCCTCTCAAGGCCTTCATGGATGACACTACAGTGATTTCATCCAGAGAAGACGAGACACGTCATGTGCTGGAGAGGCTGGACGACATAGTTGCCTCATCCAGAATGAAGTTCAAGCCAAAGAAATCACGGAGTCTCTCACTGAGGAAAGGAAAAGTGGCCGGATCTGTGGTCTTCAGTGTTGCCAACCAGGCCATTCCAACAGTCACAGAAGAACCAGTCAAGAGCCTTGGAAGATGGTATGATGATACGCTGAAAGACACACAAAGAGCAAAAGAAACCAAGCAGATGGCGGAGGAAGGCTTGGAGACCATTGACCAGTGTGGGCTCCCTGGCAAATACAAGGTCTGGTGTCTGCAGTTCATGCTGATACCAAAGCTGCTATGGCCTCTGATGATATACGACATCTGCACCAGCATAGTGGAGGCAATGGAAGCCAAAATCAACAAGTTCACAAGGAAATGGCTTGGTGTCCCACCCTGTCTGACTGACATAGCACTGTACTGTCGCCAAGCAAAGCTGAAACTACCCCTGAAATCCATCCTGGAGGAATACAAAGCAGGGAAGATCAGACTTCAAAGCATGCTGGAGGACTCAGGAGACAAGGTGGTAGAAGCAATTAAGCCCCAGCTGAAGACAGGCAGAAAATGGAAAGTTCAAGAGGCGATGGATTCTGCAAAAGAAAGTCTCAAGATCAGAGAAATAACAGGACACACACAGACCAACAGACAGGGACTGGGGTGACCAAAACTGAATGGTGGTCAAAGGCCAAAGGAAAAGCCAAAAGAGACATGATGATTCAGGAGATGAGAAAAGAAGAAGACCAAAAAAGACTCCAAAAAGCAGTCCAGCAGAGCCAGCAAGGGCAATGGACAACGTGGGAGAATGCACTCCAAAGAAGTCTCACTTGGAATGACATTTGGCACATGGCCCCTCTCAGGATCAGCTTCATTCTCAGATCTGCATATGACCTTCTGCCCTCAAATGCAAACCTGGTGAAGTGGGGGAAAACAGACGATCCTGCATGCCCCCTCTGCCATGAAAAACAAACAGTGGAGCATGTCCTAAGCTCATGTAAAGTAGCCCTGGCTCAAGGAAGGTACACATGGAGGCACAACCAAGTGCTCAAAGAAATTGTACAAGTAGTCTGGGCTAGTACCAACACCACAAAGGGAAAATCAGGACTCCAAAAGCACCCGCAACATTCTTCACGGCAGGAGGCAGCAAATCATGGCCAAGAACAACAGTGCCACTCGAAACATGCAGGCAGAGTCTGCTGGACGGGGCAGATGACTGGGAGTGCACTGCAGACCTCCCAGAATGGAAGAGTCACCCAGAGATCATTAGCAAGAGTGGCATGAGACCAGACATAGTAGTCCACTCTAAGTCAACCAAGCAGCTGATCATGATCGAGCTCACGGTGCCATATGAGAACAGAATGGAGGCAGCTCAAATCTACAAGACTGAAAAGTATGCTGATCTGGCAAACAGCCTGAGGAGAGAAGGCTATCAGGTCAAAGTCCTCACTGCAGAAATTGGAGCTAGGGGGTTCGTAGGAACGTCTGCATACAGCCTCATGAAACAGCTCTCAGTTGCAGGGAAGGAAAAAACCAGAGCCCTGAAAGCAATGGCAGAAGCGGCAGAGAGGTGTTCAAGCTGGATCTGGTCAAGGAGGAACAAAAGTGAACTTCATAAGGCTTAATTTCCCTACAAATATCAGGTGTCCCTGTGGCTCAGTGGTTAAAGCGCGAGTCATTAAGTGGAAAATGAGCATGTCCAGAGGGTCATGGGTTCAAATCCCAGCCATGGCTCGTCCCAAGATGGGAAAAAAGGGGCAGCAGAGGGACATCCGGAGTCATGAACCGGGTGTGGCCCAACCCCCCTAGAGTGTCAGGAGATAAGGGCCGAAACACTTGCTTGAAGGGGGCTTCTCTTCTGAGGACTCTCTGCTGCCACGCTCTCCACGAGTTTCTTTCTACTTATACGAAGCAAAAAAAGCACTGGTATCCCCATTCTGATCTATATTTATCCATATCAGGTTTTAAATGTTTGTCCTGGATAAAAAGATATTGTGTCCTTTTTATCTTAAATAGTGAAAAGCATCTCTTCTTTTCTTTGCCTCCTCAAGCGCTCGACAGTTAAGAGTACAAATTGAAATGTTTGAGACATGATATCTAACTCAATGAGTTGGATCCAGTGCTAATCTGCGCTTACATATAGCTGTGACTGGCAATATCAAAAACACGTTCCATAACATCATAAGCAAAACACTTTGGTACACAATTGAACAGAAATGTCACAAACATAAACACTATTTTTTTTTAAAAAGCGTACGCAGCACACAAAGTACCAACTTGTGTACTGTTCAGAAATAGCTAAGTGATTTCATCCGGATCGCACACTCACTGAAAACGTAGCAGTTTGCAAAAGAATCCCAGGCTACAGAACAGATCACGCAATGGCAGTATTGAAGTTTACGAACCCTACAGAAGACAAAGGTAGTAATGTTTGGGAATTTCATCGTTCATTGTTAATTGACACTCGATATGTCATTGAAAATTAGTAATACCATTAAAACAAACCGACAAAACAGTATGCAGTGGCTTATGACAATAATCTAATGTTTGACCAAGTATATATAAAACAACTAGAATTTGCAATATCACTGCAACTATTTCTTGACGTTTCATTGATGAATTTTCGATAAGAAAAATAAAACATATTCCATTTGAAAAAAGAAACAAACAGAACAAGGAGAAAAAATGCTCATAAAAGAGATCCCATCAATTAGAGAGAGAGAAAAAAAAAAAAGAAAAACCGTCGGACAATACAAAAGAACTTCAATCGAAGAATGAAAAATTACAAGCCATTGGAAAGAAGAGAGTGGAAGGCGTTTTGATAAGGTTCAGTGCTAGGGGGATTTCCCAAGGTGAAAAGATTGCAGATTACTTTTGTGGTCTTGAGAACCAAAATTATGTCAGTAAGCAAATGCTTGAATTGATAGATAGGCATAGAAATGCTTTAACAAATACCAAAGACATTATACATGAAGTGGATAACTTCTACTGCTAGCTATATGAAAGAGGCCAAGTGGAAGAATGTAACATCGACAAGCTTGTGGAAGAGCTTCCCAAACTTGACAACGAAGTTTCAATTACTCTGGAAGGGAAAAAAACAAGAGAAGAAGTAGCTGCAGTACTCAATAATATAAAAAAAAACACAATAAAAGTCCAGGAAGCGACTGACTCACCTGTGATTTTTAAAACATTCTTCTGGAAACATATTGAGGTGTTTGTAGTCAGGTCACTTAATGAAGGATTAGATATAAAAAAAAAAAAGAAAGAAAGAACTATCTGCAACTCAGAGAGAAGAAATTATAATATGCATTCCCAAACCAGAGAAACCTAAGGACTACATCAGAAACTGGAGACCAATGACTTTATTGAATGTCGGATATAAGATTGGGTCAGCATGCAAAACAGCCAGAATAGAATCAGTTCTACCAAGTCTAGTCAGTGATCAAACAGGATCTATACGTGAAATTTCTATTGGTGACATCAGTAAACTTATATATGATTTAAAATACCATTTAAATAAAGAAAATCTTCCAGGGTTACTGTTATGTGCTGACTTCAAAAGAGCTTTTGATACCGTTGACTGGAATTTCATGTTCAAAGTACTTTGGAGGTAATATGTGTAATTGGATAGAAACGTTATATAGAAGCACTTAGTCTGCTGTAATTATAGATGGAGAAGTATCAAACTGGTTTAAAATCAGTAGGGGTTCGCCGTACATATTTGTTTTAGGTGTTGAAATTTTAGCAGATGTGATCAGTCAAAACAAAAATATTAAGGTAATATGTATAAGTCGTATCGAACATAAAATTGCACAATTTGATGACTCACACAAATCTTTACAAAACGGAGATCAATTATCTTTTGAAGAAACAATAAAAATCTTGGATAGATTTGGAAGGATATCAAGTCTGAATATGAATTGTGAAAAGACATTCCTATTTGGCTGGGACGGGAAAGAAAGTCAACAAAGAAGTATATGCCACATCTTTGGATGGAATGGAATCCTCCAAAATTTAAGATGCTAGGATAATGGCTCATGGCATGGCACACAGATTGCATGGATATGAAATTTACTGATAATTCTCAGAAATAAATCAGTTACACAGCGTTTGGGTTGAAAGAATTTTAATGTCACTCAGAAGAATAACAATTTTGAGATCTTAAATACGGTCCAAAATCGTGTATCTAGGGACACTTCTACTGAATCCACCAATTAAATTCTTGGAGGCATTGCGTCTTCTATGTCTAAAGTTCATGTGGAATTAGAGACGAATAAAGTGTTTTATGCAAGCCTTGAAATTAGGATGGATGAGGAAACTAAGGACAGTAAATCATAAATGGAAAGGGATTGTTACTTTTTTTTTAAAACCCGAACGTATAAAAACTAGATAAACTTGGACGGATTTGCCTGTTCACTTGAGATGAGAAAAAATTGTTTTGGAAAGACTGTTTTAATCTCATGAAATATTTTTCAATATTAAACCCTGTAACCCATCTGAAACTCGAACAGAGTCATCATTTTTCAATGACAGAGTAAATTTAAATAGTATTCCATTAAATGAGAACGACTGGATTAATAAAGTGCATGTAGCATTAGAGATTGTGCAAAGAAGATGGCAGTTGTATGACCAATACTGAATTTATCAACAAGTACAACAGACGGACAAACTTTCTAAGTTATGCACTTATGCAATTATAAAAATAATAAACATCCTTGCTAACACACCGAACATTCGTGTGGAAAATTAAAAAAATGTTAAGATTCTGAAATTGTACGAATCTTAAATTTTGTGGAAAAAAGGAAGCACAATTATATTATGATATCTTTGTGTGGATGACGGTTCAAAACCAAAATGCTGCCATAAATGGAACTATAAATTGAATTCAGATATCAACTGGCAAAACAACTTATAAACTAATACAAAGGATTCAAGAAAGAAAGTAGAAGTGGTTTCAGATGAGATGAATACACAGAATGCTACCAACAAATGTAGTGTTCATATGCATGGGTATCAGAGCTAATAACAAATGCACATTCTGCCAACAAGTAAAAGACAATACAGAAAATATGTTCTGGAGAAATACGCGCTTTTTGGAAACAATTTGAGCAACGATTAAAGATAGAGGTATACATGTAACCTATTTCTTGATAATACTGTTTGGACTCAACACAAATTTTAGAGTTGACAGAGTATTAGACTTTATCCTGCTTTTAGCTAAATTCTATCTTTAAAAACACAAATGTAAAAATGAATTTCCTCACATAAACATCTTCATTGAATGTCATAAGACAAGTATGAAACAGGAAAGTGCATGGCTTATGTTAACTCTACCATGGTAACGTTTAACACTGACTGGCATAACTATAAAGAATTAATTGAAAGTGAAGGGATGAAACACGAAAATATATGTTTCATTAAGAAAATATTTACAAACAAACAAACAAACAAAAAAAAAGGAAGAAAACCTCCGATCGAGCCAGTTAAGAGTATGTAATCACAATGTCTGCATACTTAAAAAAAAAAAACTTCTTCATGCTCTAAGATACCATCACTATAATATATAATATTTATTCTATTCGTAGCAATGGCTGACAGTTATTCATTTTCTTCTTTTGTGTGTGTATATATTTATTCCATTTGTTCATGTGGCTCTGTTTCTTTATTTTCCTTTCTTTTGTCCAGACTTTAGTTATATTTTCCCTTACATTTTCCTTTGCAAAGTGTAGAAATTATATGTAAAGAAGTTTGAACATTAAATAAAATTGTAACTGAAAAAAAAAACCCAGAAATTGGTTTACTAAAACTAGCAAGATCCTTTTTCTCGCAGGCTATTCCTACAAGTTACATTTCTAAAAAAAAAACACTCTGTTAAGCATGGTGGTGACCTTACATTCATTAGACCATATTTATTTCCAACATCAGTTTTGGAGCGTCAGATAGCTAGTTGTAATATTTGTCATCCACATCTTAAAAAGGCTGACTATGAAAGTTTACTGACAAGTCATGTCAAATTGCACATCGAAGAAATATATGGAAATTAATAATTTTAAAAAGTGTGTATGTATACCTAATAATGAAGACAGAAGCCGTTTTTGAGTTATTAATGCATATGCTTAAACTTTAAAAATCAATTTATCTTGGATTAAATATATCAAAATCTACGGCAGAGATTGTTTTGATGGTAATGGGTTTAAATTGTCTCTGAGATTTTCGAAAAGATATACTTATAATCTTATTCTGTGCTGATTCCATATCAGTTCTCCAGGGATTACGATCTTTGAGGTTATCTTAATGAAAAAGTTCACAGAACACAAGAAAGGGGTAAAGTATTATTCAGGGACAGTTTCTCTACATCTTGTACTATCATTTCAAGAAAATATATACTTAAGTGAACTTCTACGCTTGATGCCGTTTCAAAGCTCGCTAAAAAAAAAATATAGCAGTTACAACCCTAAAAACAACAAAAAAAAACTTCTTTTGTTTTACCTTTTCTTTTTCTTTTGCCCTGTCTCGTCCGCTGCCGTCGCCAAAATGCCAGGCGATCTTTTTTCTTCCCAAGAGCACAAATCGCTTCTTTAAAAAAAAAAAAAAAAAAAAAAAAAAAAACCGACCAATCGGGAGCAAGCACCTGTGAGGATGAGCTTTCAATACTAAGTTCAAAGTTTACACAAGCATCTCTCTCTCTCTCCTCTCTCTCTCTCTCTCTCCTCTCTCTCTCCTCTCTCTCTCTCTCTCTCTCTCTCTCTCTCCTCCACTGGGTGCATGACAGCGGCAATGATGTGTTTCCAATGAAATAGCGTGTGAGTGTTTTCATAACAGACCTGATTACAGGGGTCACTGTGTAATTGTCACAGATCAGGATATTTGCAATCATCAAGTGACACCATCACCATCATAAACATCTCTGTTACAGCCTTGTAAGTGGGCGCGGTTTCTGGTTTGCGGATGGATTATCAAGGTTACTCTCGACCAAAAGTGGATCTACAGAGAAATGTACATACCTGTGGCAACTGGATGGGTGCTTGCTGCCTAGGACAATTCACTATCAGCGTGCGTAACTGTGGCTCCTTCTATGTCTACAAACTTCCACCAACTCTTTACTGTTACGCCTTCTGTGTGGAGCTCCTGAAGTAATGATGCGTCCCTGAACCATTTCTGTTATATAAAATATTGGAGTATCATGTAGTCATCTGCTATACCTAACGTATAAAATGCCAAGAGAAATGGACTTGCCATCGTTCCTATGTGACGTCATATCTATCTTCGTTCTATAAACTATCACTCATAAAATGCTTCAGAACCCAATCTGAAAAAGGGGGGAAATAGAGAAGAATGAAGAGAAAAGGAACAAAAAGAAAGCATGTTTGCTGAAAAGGCAGAACAAAACACAAGGGAAGAAAAAGAAAAGAGCAGATCCCAGTATGTGGAAACGTTGGCTTTCATCACGTAATGGATAAAAGTATGCCCCAAATGATTGTACAGTACACATCTGACGAAAATACAGATCAGCACAGAAAATCAAGAGAGCAGAGGAAACACAAAGCAACCTATGTGTAAAATTACAATAAATCTGGCTACTTTAGAGATTGAGAATAACGGACATAACAATGCACCAAGCAATACTTCCCATGTGTTTGGCATGCATGACGTGTCAGATATCTAAAGAAAATTCATGTCTGTTTTGCACTGTGTATTCTGTGAGCGGTATTTTGCACTGTGCCTTCTGTGCTTATTGCTTTTTTGGCTTGTTTTCACCAGTGATGCAGCCTAGAACAGTCTCGACATCTTGCTAATTGGCACTTATTTAATGATAATGGTTTCTGTAAGCTATATGGTTCAAAAAGGAGATAGGGTTTTACATCTACACATTGTTAACGGGAAATCCTTTTTTTTTTTTTTTTTGCTTTTTATTTCAGACTTACACCTTTCCACCGCTTAATACTGAATCTATGTGAAGTGGGAGAAAAGAAAGGCAGACAGGCTGGCTCCTGAAGACTCAGATTACAGGGTCTTGGATTTTCCAGCATTCTTGGTGTTTACGTGACCCACTGGGCCTGACCTTCGCTAAACAAACTCGTTTTTGAAGCCCGTCATTAACCCTTTTGATGCCAGCTGTAGCGGAATCCCTGCCTGTGGTGCCAGTGGATATGACCACCTCTGTCCTTTCACATGTGTTGCTCCATCATTTCTGACACTACGTCAGCTGTAGAGGGGTCCCACCTTGTCCCATGCCAGGAGATTTGACTGTGACCATCTTTAAATGCCTGTTGCTCCATTATGTCTGGTAGCTGCTGCGGCATTCCGGTCTGTTCAAGTGCCAGTGGATTTGACAGTGACTGTCTTTAAACGCCTATTGCTTCATCATGTCAGATAGCTGCTGTGGAACTTCCCAGTCTGTTCAAGTGCCAGTGGATTTGATGGTAGCTCTCCCTGTGTGTAGCCTGTTCTTGTCTGACACTGTCCCAGCTGTTGGTGTGGTGATCTGACGACTAGGTAGTGATACTGTGAGCACTGTCTGGAGTGGAAGCCAGCCGCACACCCTGTAGTGTCTATTCACCTACAGGGCTCTTTGACGCTTTTTCTTTTTCTTTCCTTTGTTACATTTGGCATTGTGTATCTCAGTTTTCTTCCCTATAATGTCCATTCACCTATAGGGCTCTTTGACGCTTTTTTTTCTTCCCTTTGTTACTTTTGGCATTGTGTATCGCAATTTTCTTTTCAAAGTAGGGATGACAGATTAAGCGAAATGGCAAGTGTTCTTGATTTAGGCTACTTCTATCTACTCAGTGTCCTTGTTTGTTCTGTTTGCTCTGTGCTGTCATATCTGCTAGTCGATTTAGTGCCATAAGCAGATTTCCTTTGGAGTCATGGGCGTGCACCCGTTTTATTGTGGGAGCAAGAGTTACCCTACTTGTTTTCTGTTTACTGTTCCCTGCCTCATTACTTTTACTTTTATTTCTATCAAGCTTAGTAGGGATGTCCGTGGTGTAGCTATTACGTTATGCATTGATGCAAATGTTTTCTCATAGCTTTGTTGTATTTTGTTACATTTTATGAATAACGAGGTCGTAAACGTCATAATGGAAATGGACAAACCTGTATGAAAAAAGTAGGCATAGATTCATGCTGCTGCAGTAAGCTGATGTAGAGTAGCCTTTTTATGATGTGTTCAAGTCAGAATACTGAACTTTTATTGGGTGGATCGCTTTTTTTTGTCTGTTTATGTTTCAGTGCAGCAATGAATGCTTTGATCTTCGCTTTTGTTGATTAACCTACATATATAGCTTTAAAAAAAAAACCCGTGGCCAATAAAATGTTTTCAATTGTTTTTGATTATTTATTTGTTTTTGCATGTTTTTTCTTATTTATAGTAAGCAGTCGAGTATATTCACTTGTTAACAGCTGTTCCATAGCCGTAGCTTTTAGCGTTTCCTTATATATACTATATAAATGTTTACTATATAAATGTTATCATTACTGAGCTTACGGTTTAGATTTTAATATTGCACGGAGTACTCGCTTGGATTTACACCCTGCCTTTGCTCTCACGTTATTTAAGCACTGGAAGCCTTTTTTTTAACCCAAATGGAGAATGTTATATTGCATTTCTAAACACAGTCATAAAACAATATTTTTAGAGGCTTGAATTTCACAGGTTTTGTGAGTAGGGGAAGTAGCACCCTTGTTCAAGTGGCTGTCACGTGGCTGGTTAGGCTCAGACACAAAATGACTGTGTGGCGTTTGAACTATGGCTGACTCACATGGCTGCTACATGTTTCTGCAAATTGAAATGGCAATATTTGCACCTCTTCCCCCTCTATCCTCAAGCCCCATCTTCCTCCTTCTCCCCCCCCCCCCCCCCCCAACATCACGTCCCCATCTGGTATCCAAACCCTTCTCTCA
>CM065747.1:18366816-18376816 GCA_033310375.1 Conus canariensis | reverse complement strand
GGTAATGTATTACTCAATTCTTGCCATACACAAATCAGAATCTTCAAAGAAGTATAATTTAAAGGAAGAAATCAACACGTGGTGGTATGATGATGTGTGACAACGATGTGCATACTAGAACGTCGCTCAAAACAAACAATCATAGAGTTCCGATGGGAAGAAGAAACAAGGAAGAAGTTCAGACTAGAGGGGTGAGGGGTGCAGATGCTTCACGAATGACGATTACGTAGACTTAGCTCTTGTTCTCTTCGTCGTTGTTGGCGTGGTCATTGTAGATTACGGATTTGATGCCCCAGTCCCCCTCCTTCACGATTTGCAGGACGTGGTTGACGAGGTTACATGATGATGATCTTGGATTGATAGAAGTAGAAGACAAAAAAAAATAATAAAAAACCTGGAAGACAGACGGACAGTTTCTCAGAAATATCTTCACGACTGTACGTCTGCTCTTGTCCTTCACCCCCCCCCCCCCCCCCCCATCCAACCCCTTTACAATAGCACTATCTTAGCTAGCTTCTGTACACACTCTTGAAGTTTCTTTATTTAAAAAGAATAGTATCAATGAAAAAAAGCTCATGAGGTTCGTTCTTTACTTGATAATTTACTACAATTAATCTTACTCCATTATTTCGTTAGAGAAGATCATCTCACTTTACCAACTTCTATTGCACAAATATGATTCATTGCAAGTTGGATAACCTGTGGAGGAAACAATCATTGATTAGAACATTTCACGACACAGAAGGAAGTGTGGGTGAACGAAGATGGTGATGACATATCGCGATGTCCGGGCAACGAACATGCTCCGCCATCACGATCACGAAATGTCGCAAAATAACTGATCGCGCATCCAACGGCTTGAATATGAAAAAGCTCCTGCAAGTTGACGATAGTCATGCAGATTTACATTGCCAAGCAAATCGCATGAATAAAGAATAAGAATTATGCTGATTTAACGAACATCAGTTCCAATCAGGCTAGCCACCTTCTACATGTTTCACCACGGAGACATCAAGATCAACTCTGCGCACATCCCTCCGCGTTACACCCACCAGTACTACAACAGAAACTCCCATGAGCTGCAGTACCAAGTAGAATCCTGTTGCAGGAACTACAGAAAGAACAGCTTCTTTCCGCGCACTGGGAGAGAGTGGAACAATCTTCCAGCTGAGGCAGTGGCATCGGCCTCGCTGGAGGACTTCAAATCCTGGATTTAACCTCCTCCTCCTCCTCCCCCCCCCCCCCCCCCCCTCTCCTGCTCCCTCTCCGGAAACCCCCTACTATAGTGTCAGAATCTTCAACTCGATGAAGGTGGACACTCAAAGAAAGAAGAAGAAGTTACAAAAAATGAATCTCTCAACACACTAACAATCTATAAATAAGTCTAGCCTACAAATCCAAACATCGCCTACTTCAGGCAATCTTCCCGAAATGGTTGCGGGGTTCTGGCTGGTGCTGCCGCTCTGGCCCACACCAACCCCAGCAATGGTACGTTCAGCCTCCAGTCCCTTCTGTGGTGGATCCCACGAATGGACCAGCTCCCCTTGGTCTGCGGCCCTCTCTTGCTCTTCGCCAGATTACTGAACCATTTCTCCATGGCTAGCGTGATGTAGCCTTCTTCAGTTTCAGACCTTCCGCTAATCCGCTTCAAACGCTGGATCGTTGCAGAGTTTGATCTTCTTGCTGTCACCTTTTAATGCCAGCTGCCCGTTGTTCCCGATCTCGCCGAAGACCAGTGTTGCTCGATGACGTTGAATGTTTAGTTTAGTTGTCAACGACAAAGGCAGTTCATTGGTCAACAGTAACATGTGACTTTACTTGGAGATATCCGCCAATAAACCATGGATACAAGGGACGTAACAATGAACGAAACTTACGTATTTGTTAAAGACGTCACGAAATATTTTTCGTTCTATTTATTTATGAGCTTGTTCCGTCTCACACACACACACACACATACACACAAACGCATCTCACATACTGGAAGACAAACACAGGCGCCTGTACCCACCCACCCACTTACACACGGATACACACACGTGTGTGCTGTCCCCACAAGCACATACTATGATAACAATGACAATAATGGCACAGACAATGTAAGCCAGGTACCCAAGGTCTGACCAGTGCGTTGGGCTGATGTGTAAGTCAGACATCTGCTAGGTCGTAGCGATTAGACCCTCTTCTTAAATTCTCTCAACTCTGTCATCAATTCATGTATCCATCAGCTTCAAATCATAAGCAATATGGTTTCGCAACATAACAGGTATGGTGTAGCGTATATGGACTAGTCCGCACTCAGTGACACTTCCTTGGTGAATCTGAAACACAAACAGCCACACACACACACTCTCTCTCTCTCTCTCTCTCTCTCTCTCTCTCTCTCTCTCTCTATGTTTGTCCCCCCCCCTCTCTCTCTCTCTCTCTCTCTCTCTCTCTTTCACACACACACACACACACACACACACACACACACAACACAACACAACACACACACACACACACACACACACACACACACACACACACACACACACACACACACACGCATACAGATTTGTGTCCAGAAATCTCCCATTGGCAGCGTCCGACGTAAGATGTGAAACCTCTGAGGAACCGGTGACAGGCGTGTCATATTATGTTTATGTGTATCGTATCATGTCATGTTTATGTGTATATATCGTGTCATGTCATGTTTATGTGTATATATTGGGACACATGATGACGGGTGTTTGCATGTCTAGGAACGTGGACATGCGTAATCCATATTGGATGTAGATAAAAAGAGGTGCAGACAGGAGGTGCTTGGAATAAGAGAGAGAGAGAGAGAGAGAGAGAGAGAGAGAGAGAGAGAGAGAGAGAGACAGAGACAGAGAGAGAGAGAGAGAGAGAGAGAGTAGTTAATTTGCCTCGTAGGATTCGTGCTTAACATGGGCGTTGTTGACTGGTCTGGGTGAGATCTTGTTTCACGCAGTCGGATCTGACCGACTCAGGGGTACCATACGGCAGTTGGTTGACCACGATGGGGCCCTGCCTCAAAGGGCTGTAGTGGATTGCTGTCAGCAGGATCCTGTCTCAAGTGGCTGTAGTGTATTGCTGTCAATAGGACATTGTGTGAAGGGGCGGTAGTGCATTGCCATCAGCACGAACCTGCCTCAAGTAGTAGCAGGTGCTGCCATCGTCATGGTAGTGAACAGAGAACAGGGAGTGAGTGGGAACGAGGTATACGATGAAAATTTCGGCGGCTGCTTCTGACAAAAAGGTCTGAACAGGATGGAATGATTGGGAATGTATTCCACCACATATTGATTAGCCAGACGGTCAAGAACAAGAGCATGTGGACTGGGTGGGAGATGGTGGGTTCGATTGCAATCAAAGAGCTTCTCAGCCACGGGCAACTGTTGCCCAAATTTGTGTGTGCCAGGGATTTGCTGTGGAATTTCTTCAACGTCACCAATGAATCTCTGAGAATATTCCTCGAATTCCATGAACCAGCAATGCAGGTGTCTGTATCTCTCAGGCGTGGTTGAGGCAAAGATCTATCATGCTCTAACGGCAAGCATCAAAGCAGAGTCCTACATTGTAGTGTCCGACTAGAACGGAGCGCCATGGCATCGTCTTCATCACCTGCAACCTCAATGATGAAATCAATGAAGAAATGGCTGAGCAACAGTGCAGTGTCACTACTGGTGGGTTGCTGGACGATGACGTGATCATGACTGCTCCTTGTGGACTGTCACTGCTGGGAAGTGTGGCAAGAAGAACAGGGTGTGGCTGTGTACAGCGAGCTAGGACTAACTGTACTGGGGGGGGGGGGGGGAGATGACAGTGTGAACCTGGAGTGAAAGGTGTGAATTATGAGACAGGAAAAAGGAAATAATCATGATACTGGTGATGATAATAGCAAAGATAATAATGATGATCATAACTATATTTTGAAAAACAAAAATGATAATAAAAATATGCAGATTTTGCTCATTGCTTATTTCCTTTGTTTCTATCTTGGTGAAGGTTGGATTTAAAAGAAAGCATGTATTTGCCAGTATGTCACCTTTATTGATAGGCTCTCTCTGTCTCTCTGTCTCTGTCTCTCTGTCTCTGTCTCTCTCTCTCAGACACACACACACACACACACACACACACACACACACACACACACACACACACACACACACTACACACACCTGTCCTGTGCCCATTCACTGATGCACACACGTATACACACACACGTGTGCACTCACTACACACACACACATATGATAATAATGGTGCAGCCAGTGTTAGGTGGGTACCCAAGCTCTGACCTAGCACGTTGGACTAATACATAGGTCAGACACCTGCAAAGTCATAGCCACGAGACTCTCTTCTTAAATTCTCTCATCTTAGTCATCAGTTCATTTGTCCATCAGCTGTAAATCATGCACAGTGTGTGTCTCGAGACTTAGCAGATGAGGTGCAGCGTATATGGGCTAGTCCGCAGGCAGTGACATCTTTTCTTGATCAAACTGAAATTCCCATGGACACTATGCCAAGTAAGATGTAAAATCTCTGAGCCACCAGTGACGGGCATGATGTTTGCACGTGCAGGGACGCAGACTTGTGCAACACATATTGGATGTAGAGAAAAAAATGGGTACAGACAGGATGTGCATAGAACGAGAGTGAGAGAGAGAGAGAGAGTGAGAGAGAGAGTGTGTGTGTGTGGGGGGAGGGGTGTGTGAGAGAGAGATGAGTGTGTGGTGTGTGTGTGGGTGTGTGTGTGTGTGGTGTGTGTGTGTGTGTGAGAGAGAGAGAGAGTGTGTGTTGTGTGTGTGTGTGTTGGTGTGAGAGAGAGAGAGAGAGAGAGAGAGAGAGGAGAGAGAGAGAGAGAGGATGCTGCAGTGAATTTGCCGCAAAGAATTCGTGCTCCTGGTGGGCGAGGTTGATTGTCTCTGTGGGATCTTCCTTCTCACAGTTAGAGTTGATCGACTCAGAGAGACCGTGCAGCAGTCGATCAACTGGTGAGCGAGGTTGATCGTCTCTGTGGGATCTTCCTTCTCACAGTTGGAGTTGATCGACTCAGAGAGACCGTGCAGCAGTCGATCAACTGGTGAGCGAGTTGATCGTCTCTGTGGGATCTTCCTTCTCACAGTTGGAGTTGATCGACTCAGAGAGACCGTGCAGCAGTGCTCAACCACATGGGACCCTGTCTCAAATGGCTGTAGTGTATTGCCATCAGCACACACCTGTCTGAAGTGGTTGTAGTGGATTGCCATCAGCACAACTCTGTCTGAAGTGGTTGCAGTGTATTGCCATCAGCACAACCCTGTCTGAAGTGGCTGTAGTGGATTGCCATTAGCACAACCCTGCCTGAAGTGGTTGTAGTGGATTGCCATCAGCACAACCCTGTTTAAAGTGGTTGTAGTGTATTGCCATCAGCACAACCCTGTTTGAAGTGGTTGTAGTGGATTGCCATCAACACAACCCTGCCTGAAGTGGTTGTAGTGGATTGCCATCAGCACAACCCTGTTTAAAGTGGTTGTAGTGTATTGCCATCAGCACAACCCTGTTTGAAGTGGTTGTAGTGGATTGCCATCAACACAACCTTGCCTGAAGTGGTTGTAGTGGATTGCCATCAGCACAACCCTGTCTGAAGTGGTTGTAGTGGATTGCCATCAGCACAACCCTGTCTGAAGTGGCTGTAGTGGATTGCCACCAGCACAACCCTATCTGAAGTGGTTGTAGTGGATTGCCATCAGCACGACCCTGTATGATGTGGTTGTAGTGGATTGCCAGCAGCACATCCCTGTCTGATGTGGTTGTAGTGGATTGCCATCAACACAACCCTGTCTGAAGTGGTTGTAGTGGATTGCCATCAGCACAACCCTGTCTGAAGTGGCTGTAGTGGATTGCCATCAGCACAACCTTGTCTGAAGTGGTTGTAGTGGATTGCCATCAGCACAACCCTGTCTGAAGTGGCTGTAGTGGATTGCCATCAATACAACCTTGTCTGAAGTGGTTGTAGTGTATTGCCATCAGCACAACCCTGTCTAAAGTGGTTGTAGTGTATTGTCATCAGCACAACCTTGTCTGAAGTGGTTGTAGTGGATTGCCATCGAGACAACCCTGTCTGAAGTGGCTGTAGTGTATTGCCATCAGCACAACCCTGTCTAAAGTGGTTGTAGTGTATTGCCATCAGCACAACCTTGTCTGAAGTGGTTGTAGTGGATTGCCATCAGCACAACCCTGTCTGAAGTGGTTGTAGTGGATTGCCATCAGCACAACCCTGTCTGATGTGGTTGTAGTGGATTGCCATCAACACACCCCTGTCTGAAGTGGTTGTAGTGGATTGCCATCAGCACAACCCTGTCTGAAGTGGTTGTAGTGGATTGTCATCAGCACAACCCTGTCTGAAGTGGTGTAGTGGATTGCCATCTGCACAACCCTGTCTGAAGTGGCTGTAGTGGATTGCCATCAGCACGACCCTGTCTGAAGTGGCTGTAGTGGATTGCCATCAGCACAACCCTGTCTGAAGTGGATGTAGTGGATTGCCATCAGCACGACCCTGTCTCAGGTAGTAGCATGCGCTGCCATAATCATAGTATTTAACATGGATCAGGGAGTGAGTAGGAAAGAGGTATACGAGTATGAAGAAAATCTTCAGGCAGCTTGTCACAAACGTCTGACCTTAGAATGCAATGATGGGGATGCATTCTACCACATATCTATTTAGCCAGATGGTCAAGGGACAATTGTATGTGGACTGGTACGTAGTGGACTCAAATTCTGTCAAAGATATTTACTGGTGGAACATTCCAGCCAGGGCCAACTGTTGTCCAGAGCTGGGTTTACCAAAAATTGAACTGGAACTATGCTGTGGTGTCTTCCACGTAACCAATGGATCTCCCAGAGTGTTGCTCAAAGTTAATGTTCAGTGATGCATGTATGTGTATCCAGTGTTGCTCAAAGTTCGTGTTCATGATACATGTATCTGTATCTAGTGTTGCTCAAAGTTAGTGTTCAATGATGCATGTATGTGTATCTAGTGTTGCTCAAAGTTAATGTCCAATGATGCCTGTATGTGTATCTAGTGTTGCTCCAAGTTAGTGTTCGACGATGCATATATATATATATATATATATTATGTATGTATCCAGTGTTGCTCACAGTTAGTGTTCAATGATGCATGGATGTGTATCTGTTGGGCCTCATTGATGCAAAGGCAAATTCTCAAAACCGGGATTGAGTACAGCCCTGCGATGCAGTCTCTGACCAGAGGGGAATATGCCATATGCATCATCTTCAACCTCAATGATGAAATCAGTGAAGAAATGGCTGAGCAACAGTGCAGTGTCATCCCTGGTGATGATGACTTGGTAATGGTTGCTCCTTGTAGACTGTCACTGCGGAGGCGTGCCAGGACAGGCCTGTGTGTGGCTGTGTGCTGAGAGCTGGAAGAAATAGCTGGGGGAGGGGGGGATGAGAGCGTAGATCTGAAGCAGGAAGGTATGAATGATGAGACAACAATTAACAGTAGTGATAGTAATAGTAATAACGATGACAATAATGATAAGAATCGTAAAAAAATAATAATGATAATAATAATGACAAATAATAACATAATAATAATGATAAATAGTAATGATAATGATGACGATGATAATGATGATAAGAAGAAGAAGAAGAATGATAATGATAATAATAATAATAACAATAACAAGAATAAGAATAATAATACTGGGGCGTCCAACTGGCCTGTGATATCAGTAGCCACATGTTTTCAACGTTCACTGTGACTTATGAATCAAATACGATTAGGAGGGCGTGGGTGCTTCACAACATAATATAGAGTTTAACTGTTTGCGCCAGAGGTAGGTATTTATTTGTCTTTTTCTGTGTGAAACCATCTCGATCAAAGCACGGATGAAAAACAAGGCTAGTGAACCAGTTCGGGGCGAGTGACAAAATGGCGGTGGCTGGTGCGGCCCAGTCAGTGAGAACAAGTACGTGACGGCACGTGCTTTATACCACGACACGAATCCCTTCCAACACCGTTCGGCATCTGTGTAGCAGCAGAAGCAGCGTCGGGTAGGGGAATGATTCGGGGAGAGAATTACAAGACTGTGGCAAATATACCCAGAGCAAAAGCAGCATGGAGACTTTTGAGCAAAGACACTTTTCGACTCCGGGTTGTTCATATTTCTGTGTGTTCTGACTCCAGAGTCTGATAAAGATTTTACCTTGGGAAATTTTCGGCCAGCTACTGCTGGTCTTCATCAGCCCCGACTGACTGGTGGTTGTGGTGGGTGTTGGTGTTCCCGAGTTGTCCTCACTGGTTGAGTGATGGGTGTTCAGCACAGACTTGTAATTGGGGGGCAGATCATAGCCACAGTCTCTGTTCAAACTTGGTTTTCTCTCCCTGATTTCTATAGCTTCTTTCACTTTCCTTTTTGTGAACTGTGATTCAGCTGCAATTATGGTGGCTTGAAACTTGTTGTATGGTGGGATGTTGTTGTCAAATGTTCATAATATGCAGAAGAAGTTTTGGTAGTGTGTTCATTTAGCCTTGTTTTTAAAGGCCGACCAGTTTCTCCAATATAGTCCTCACTGCACTCCTCACATTGAATGTGATACACTACACCGCTTTTCTTTTCCAGCTCTGTTCTGTCCTTGGGACTTTTGTAACCTGTGATCATATTGAATTCACTGGTTTGTGTAATACTTGCACGCCGTGTTGGCTGAAAGTCCTTGACAGGCGCTCTGACATCCCTTTCACGTAGGGCATGCTGATAGTGATGGACTTTTTTTTCCTTGGGATGCCTTTGTTTCGGTTTGGGGGTGTTGAAAATCCAGGAAGGATAACCGTTGGCTTTCAGAGCTGTCTTAACGTGGTGTTCTTCCTTCAGTTTATTCTGTTTTGAGGTGCAGTGGGTTTTTGCTCTGTATAGTAGAGTTCGGAAACTGAACGTTTATGCTGTAATGGATGGTTCGAGTAAAAGTGTAGATATTGGTCAGTATGGGTTGGTTTGCGGTATACCTGATGTTTGCATGGTTCCCTCGTTGGTTTTATGAACTTTGACATCTAGGAATGGGATCTGATGGTCTTGTTCAGACTCGCAGGTGAACTGGATGTTGGGGTTGATGGAGTTGAGGTGTTCAGTGAAGTTGTCCTTCTCTGATTCTGCTATGCTGCTGAAAGTATCATCAACGTATCTGTACAAAGGGAATATATAGCATGGAGACTCACTAATTCTAGAGGGAATTCTTTACCGGGCTCGGGGCACGAGTGGCTCTGTTGTACAAACATCCTTTTAGTGTTATGGGGCAGGGGAGGAAAAACCTCTCCACAGAACTGTGGGTGGATAATATACCCCTCCACATCCGAAACAGAGACATAGAAGAGGCTCATGAAAAGATTGGTGTGGAGCTATGCTCTTCAGTGCGTAACGAACTAGCACAAACTTCGAAGTAACGAGTTTGATACACTGATCTAATCCCTTGTCCCATGAGAAATAACAGCATTTGTATTGGTACGCTTAATGTTCGTGGCTTTAGAAATAATTCATAAAGAAGAGCAACATTTAAGTTCATCAGAAAACAAAATCTTGACATCGTATGCCTACAAGAAACATATGTAACAGAAGATGTAATACAAGAAATCAGTGCACAATGGACAGGAAACGCCTTTTAGCGTCCAGGCCCAAAAAGGAGAAATGGGCTATCTATCCTCATATATTATTAACAAATGAAAACGGAACTCATCCAAGCAACAGATCGAATGCTGTTAATAAAGGTTGTATTGGAAAGCAAAACTAATGTCACAGGTAACTGCTATGCGCCTAACTCAACAAGTGATAAACCAGCATTTTAAAATCAACTCAGTAGAATTCCACAAGGACAAGATCATGATTATCTGTGGGTAACGGGAGAATTAATACAGCAGTAAACCGCGCTGACAACATTGCAGGAAATTCCCACCCACAAGAAGAAAAAGAAGCTCTTTCGGATTTATTAACATTCC
>CM065747.1:18346816-18359316 GCA_033310375.1 Conus canariensis | reverse complement strand
TGGTTTTTATAATTGACTTATGGCCCTGCTTTGTGCTCCTGCTGCAGGAAACGATGTAATGTTTTGTGGTCATGTATGGCTGGTTTTGATAATTGACTTCTGCTCCTGCTGCAGGAAACGATGTAATGTTTTGTGGACATGGATGGCTGGTTTTTATAATTGACTTCTGGTCCCGCTTTGTGCTCCTGCTGTAGGAAACAATGTAAGGTTTTGTGGACATGGATGGCTGGTTTTTATAACTGACTTTTGTCCCTGCTTTGTGCTCCTGCTGCAGGAAACAATGTGATGTTTTGTGGACATGGATGGCTGGTTTTTATAATTGACTTATGGCCCTGCTTTGTGCTCCTGCTGCAGGAAACGATGTGATGTTTTGTGGACATGGATGGCTGGTTTTGATAATTGACTTCTGCTCCTGCTGCAGGAAACAATGTAATGTTTTGTGGACATGGATGGCTGGTTTTTATAATTGACTTCCGGCCCCGCTTTGTGCTCCTGCTGCAGGAAACGATGTGATGTTTTGTGGACATGGATGGCTGGTTTTTGTCATTGACTTCTGCTCCTGCTGCAGGAAACAATGTAATGTTTTGTGGACATGGATGGCTGGTTTTTATCATTGACTTCTGCTCCCGCTTTGGTCACCGCCGGCAGGAAACAATGCCTGTAATGTTTTTGTATGCAGGCACTGCAGTTACTCTTTACTAACTTTTTGCCTTGGTTTTCTCTCTAATCGCGGTGCGATGTTGTGTGGTTTACGGGAACTAAAGGCTTTGCTGTTTAAAACGGTAACAGTTCTGCATTTGTTTTGTCCCTCAGGTACTCCACTGCATGGAGACTGTAACAGCAATGACATGTGCTGTGCTGAAAACATGGTTTGCGAACTTGATGCAGATGTTAAAAGTGGGAGATGCAGTAAGTTCTCCTCTCTCTCTCTCTCTCTCTCTCTCTCTCTCTCTCTCTCTCTCTCTCTCACACACACACACACACACAACACACACACACACACACACACACACACACACACACACACACACACACACCTTTGAAACTCAACAGTTTTTTGCCGGCTCTGTCTAATTCAGGCAACATCATGCAAGCTTTAGGTGACAGTCATTCAACATCCATACGCAACAGTTTAAGCCAGAATCTCAATTAAGCGTGCAACATAAGAAATATAATGATACAAGCAGGAGCCAAATCTTGTGGTTCCTGAAGATGTTCTTAACCTGCTATACAGGTTTTAATCTGAACTGTTTTTCACTCGCTCTCATTTCTTCTGGCACATATGTCTCGTAACTCTAAACGCTATACAGTTGAAAACATAGTAGCAAAACAAAAAAAAAGTGTCAAGTCTTATCTTATGTCTCAAACGAATGCATTTGAGGGAACCATACAGAACTTGAAAGAGTAAGTAAAGCTAGGAATCATGGGGAATTGTTTAAAACGACAAACCCATTAAGTGGGTGAAATTAAATAGTATGGTTTTCACTCTTCCCGGATGAGCCTAAGGAAAAGGCTTTGTCTTCCAATTTGACTCAACTACTATTCGTAATTTAGAGACGACTGTTGTGGCACTGACTAGGCCCTGGTACACACGGGACAAAAAAAACCCAGATTCTTCGCGACCTTGATCATGATGCTGCACTGAACTGACATCTATTTGGTGCTGAATGGAGTTCAGTGCCAGCAGACTAGTTAATGCAACAACAGACAATTTTACCCTGTTTCAGATGAATGGAATGCTTAGTTAACAATAAAACACTGCCGTTCTTCTTACTGTCATTACAGAGATCATAATTTAAATAGCTACCCACCCCACATATCTTCCTCCACCACCACACGTAAACAGAACACACACACACACACACACACACACACACACACACACACACACACACACACGCACGCACGCACACACACACACACACACGCACACACACACACACACGCACACACACACATACACACGCACACACACACAAGCACACACACGCGTGCGCACACCTGGCTGCTAACCTATGCACTGGATATCAACAGATTTTATAACTGTCTCAATTGTCTGTCCACAGAAGTGTTGCCTGGACATAGCTGTACACAGACATCGGACTGCATAGTGGGAACTGTGTGTGGTGATGACCAACTTTGTGGTAATCAGAGAAAAGCAGTTATCTTCTTTTTAACAATTCGAACACAATGAAAATGTAAATTTTCTGCATTTATAATATTTCTTAGCCACCCCCCCCCCCCAACTGTCTCTCTCCTCTCTCTCTCTCTCTCTCTCTCTCTCTCTCTCTCTCTCTCTCTCTTCGTTGTCTGTCTGTCTGTTTTTCTCTCTCTCTATCTCAATCTCATACCTCAAGTGCGCATGGGCGCATTAAAGCATGAATGGACACACACACACACGCACACACACACACACACACACACACACACACACACACACACATACACGCACGTACACGCACACACACACGCACGTATGCACGCATGCGGGCATGCATGCACACACGCTTGAACACCACACACAACACACACACACACACACACACACACACACACACACACACACACACTCACACACACACACACACACACACACACACACACACACTCACACACACACACACACACACACACGCGCGCGCGCATATGTGTGTGTGTTCTGTTTATATATATACACACTCTTTCTCTCTCTATCTCTCTCAAAAACACAGACACACACACACACACACACACACACACACACACACACACACACACACACACACACACACAAGGAGGCAAATGACAAAAACATACACACATATACACACATGCAAACATACGTTGTTCGAGCACGCACGCACACACACACACGTACACACACGCGCGTGCGCGCTCGCGCGCGCACACGCATGCACACAGACAACAAAACACACACACACACACACAAAAACACACACACACACACAACACACATACACAACACACCACACACACACACACACACAACACAACCACACACACACACACACACACACACATACACACACACATACACAACACACACACACACACACACACACACACACATACACAACACACAACACACAACACACACACACAACACACACACACACACATACACAACACACAACACACACAACACACAACACACAACACACACACAACACATACACAACACACACAACAACATGACAAAACATCACACAACACACACACAAACATACGTGCGAGCAGCACACACACACACACACACAAACAAAACACAACACACATCAACACGGCGACACCACCACACACACACACACACACACACACACACACACACACACACACAACACAACACACACACAACACACACACAACACAACACACACAACACCCCACACACACACACACACCTCTTACCTGTTGTTGTTCGTCCGTCGATTCGACGAGGACCACTTCAGTCATCAAGGGGGGTTGAGATGGTGGGGGGGGGGGGGGGGGGGGGAAGAAAGGGGAAGATAATTTGTACATCCGCAGGTGGCTGATCAAGCCGATGCGTGCACGGAATGTGCGGTGACAGCTTGGACATACAATGTTGGAGACCTGTCCATGATTGCTGTTGCCTGCTTTCCTTGCCTGTCTCTTTTTGTTGCGCTGCAGCTGTTCTCCATTCTTCACAGAACTTTGCACCTTTGTGGATAGAGTAGTGCCATCAAATGAACACAATGATGAACACACATTAAACACACACACATGTGCACACACGTAGTGTCCACGCATACACACACACACACACACACACACACACACGCACACACACACACACACACACACACACACACTCAGACACACACACACACACACACACACACACACACACACACACACACACACACACGCAACACACACACACACACACACACACACACACATACACACAAGCGTGTGCGTTGGAATCAACGAATCGATCAAATGCATGCACGTACACATACATACACACATACACACACATGCATACGTGGTGTGCACGCGTTCACACACACACACACACACACACACACACACACACACACACACACACACACACACACACACTGAAAGATGATGCAAAGGATCACGACTATACTCACGAACACAGATATTTGTGGTTTGCATGCGTACACACACACACACACACACACACACACACACACACACACACACACACACACACACACACACAGACTCACACTCACACACACAAACACTCACACACGCACACACGCTTGCACACACACACACACACACACACACACACACACACACACACACACACACACACACACACACCTGTTACCTGTTGTTTTTTCGTCCGTCGAATCGACGAGGACCACTTCAGTCATCAAGTGGTTGAGGGGAGGGAGGGGAGGGGGTTAGGGGAGGATCATTTGTGCATACGCAGGTGGCTGATCAAGCCAATGCGTGCACGGAATGTGCGATGACAACTTGGAAGGCAATGTGGGAGACCTGCCCTTGATTGCCGGCGCTGGCTTTCCTCGCCTGTCTCTTTTGTTGTGTTGCAGCTGTCCTTTCTGCACATAGATTGGCGGCTTTGTAGATAGCAGTTTGTTCCCATGTGTCAGGGTTGATGTTAAACGCTTATATATATATATATATATATATATATATATATATATATATATATATATATATACATATATAGAAACACTATTATGAGACAAGGAATAGGAGCAGAAAATGTGTAGTCTTGAGAGACGACTTGAAGAAAGTAATGAAACATGAGCTGCAAGGAGAAAGCAAGTCTGCTACATGCAAAGGGCACTTGAAGAAAAGGAAATCAGGCATGTATGAAAGAGAACTGACCAATCACTGACAGACAGCCGAGCAAAAAAAGTTCATTGACATGTTTATAATCATGTAGCAATTAAAGAAAATGAAGATGAGCAGCGTGAGTGGATTTACAACAACTGAAAATTAGTCTGGTAACATTGCACTATCCTCTCAGTATCTGATGAATACAGTGTTTTCGACCACCACAATGAAGAATGCCACAGTAATCAAGTCTGAAAGACTTTAAGAACAAAACCACGGACTGGGGCTTTGGTTGCATTCTCTGTCAGAAGATCCGAACACAATTAATCGAACAAAGCTCCGGATAGTAAGGATATAAGACATCGCCAATGTACTGCAGGAATGATAGTGTCTCATCCAGTGTAACATTGACAAAGTACTGCAGGAATGATAGTGTCTCACCCAGTGTAACACTGACAATGTACTGCAGGAATGACAGTGTCTCACCCAGTGCAACACTGACAATATACTGCCGGAATGATAGTATCTCATCCAGTGTAACACTGACAATGTACTGCAGGAATGATAGTGTCTCATCCAGTGTAACACTGACAATGTACTGCAGGAATTATAGTGTCTCACTCAGTGTAGCCCTGAAAATGTACTGCAGGAATGATAGTGTCTCACCCAGTGTAACACTGACAATGTACTGCAGGAATAATAGTGTCTCACCCAGTGTAACACTGACAATGTACTGCTGGAATTATAGTGTATCACCCAGTGTAACACTGACAATGTAATGCAGGAATGATAGTGTCTCACCCAATGTAACACTGGCAATGTACTGCTGGAATTATAGTGTATCACCCAGTGTAACACTGACAATGCACTGCTGGAATTATAGTGTCTCATCCAGTGTAACACTGACAATGTAATGCAGGAATGATAGTGTATCACCCAGTGTAACACTGACAATGTACTGCAGGAATGATAGTGTCTCACCCAGTGTAACACTGGCAATGTACTGCTGGAATTATAGTGTCTCATCCAGTGTAACACTGGCAATATACTGCTGGAATGACAGTGTCACGTCCAGTGTAACAGTAAGGTCACGAACAAACCTGGGGCTGTACTTACATGTCGTCGGTAAACTTACTTCTACAACGAGATTAACTCCTGGGTACAAACCCTGTGGGTTCAGCGCGTTCTACTTTCGTACCTATATCCTCTGGGGTTTGTCTCGGTTTCTACCTACGAAGTGTCCAGAAAGTAAAGGGTGAAGGTCAGATAAAAAGAGGGATTCCCTCCTTCTGTGCATGTCTTGAATAACCCCCAACCTTCTGCGCATGCCCACAAACACGCTGACACAGACACACACAAAGACTGAAAAAGCAGCTTAACTAAAACAAGTTTTATAAAACTATTAAAAGGCCATAAACATGATGAAGTCACACTCACACGCACACACACGTACACACACTGACACAAAGTAACAGTGACACACACAGGCACAAAGGCAGATTTAGCCTACACACACACACACACACACACACACACACACACACACACACACACACACCAAGAGCTAAGCCAACTATCATAGCAGACGAACGTGGGAGCTACAGACACACTTGTAGAGCAGGAGGCCGAGTTCCGTGTCTCAGTCTGTGCAAATCAAATTCAATGTCTTTTCGGAGAGTGTCTGTCAGCTGGAAGATGTTGTGACGACGAAATCTTAACATTGCGTGAAGTTCGTGATCACTGAACGTGTCCAATGGCTTTGTTTTCATCTAACCCAGGGCGAACTCATGCCCTATCCTCGTTGACCGTTACTCACCCCTCACCCACTGCAAACCACGAGGTTAAAGGTTACTCTCGACATATGGATCTGCAAGTAACGGACCTTCGAGCTTACAACGAGGTAGTTGGTAACTTCCCCGTTACGCACGACATGTACGTACGGCCCCTGGATGGCCAAACGAGGCGGTACTATCGTTTTTCAGCTGTCTCTTACTTTGTGTCATCTAAGCTTGAAGATCAGAAATGCACAAACGTGTATCATTAATGAAAGGTGGTAGCTTGTACAGTTCTCCTGACTGGGACATCAAAGATATGTGCGTTCACAACAACGTTTTGCCTGTAAACTTACTGTATTCTTAGCCCCCCTTGCCTGCTCTGCCTCTCTCTCTCTCTCTCTCTCTCTCTCTCTCTCTCTCTAAATTCCTTTATAAAGATTTTTAATAAAAGACTGGTCGACTGCAGGTGGCAGACTTGGAATTATCTTGTATAACAGCGATAGATTTATAGACTACAAGAAATTCAGGGCATGACATGATCTTGAGCCATACTTACTTCTGGGTTTGGACAGATTTGTTCAATACATTCTAACAAGATTTAGATTTGGAGCGTCCAATTTTATCAGTGCATACTTCAAGATATAAAAGGAATGATGAACGTGGAACAGATTGTCCAGTTGTGTAGATCTGCTACCGATGATGAAATTCACTTTTGTTTGTTGTTTTTTTTTGTTGCCCTGTGTTTGATGATTTGAGACACAGTTTAATCCATCCAAAATATTATAAGAATCTCAGTTTTTTCACATTAACTTTACTTTTAGCATCACAAAGCGAACAGATCGTTAGAAACTTTGCCATATATCTTTGTAAAGCCTTCAAGAGAAGAGAAAGTGTTCTATCTTGAACTACCAGATTTGCTTGTCCCTTAAAAGCAGTTTCAGTGCGTGATATCGTGTACGAACTGGTGTAATGTTGTTCTTTTCATTATCTCTTTGTTTCCTCTGTAAGTTGGTGAAACGTTGCCATGTGTTCTTGTGGTCTACTTCTGAACCAGATGATGGATTGACACTATCATCTAACTTTGTCTTGTTATAGTGATCATTAATATTCACACCCCTTCAAATGGGACTTTGGTCTTACTGAATAAAATTCTGTTCTGTTCTCTCTCTCTCTCTCTCTCTCTCTCTCTCTCTCTCTCTCTCTCTCTCTCTCTCTCTCTCTCCAAAAAGAAAGGCTGAAATACTTACATATTATTCCTTACAGGATACGCGGCTGGCTTCGGTGGAGACTGCACTGGCTGTTTTAGAGCGTGTGGTGCAGACAACGTCTGTGAAAAAGACAGTAACCTCTGCAGTGAGTATACACACACGTTATTGCTCTCTCTCTCTCTCTCTCTCTCCTCTCTCCACACCACACACACACACACACACACACACACACACACACACACACACACACACACACACACAATTATCATGAAGGTGGTCGGTGTGGAAGATCAGACCTCGTAGCAGAATACCATCAACAGTTGAGCAAAAGAGATGTCCTTAATCTTGGCCATGGTCAGAAAAACTGATCATCAACAAAGATAAGGTCAGGTAACCAGCCGCCGTGGCGAAGTGGTTAGCATCGCGGACTCCCGGCTGAGAGGTCGTGGGTTCGAATCCCATCAGAGTCATGTGGGTTTTTCTGCCTCGACCGACTCCTACCCAGAGTTGAGTTTGCTGCACGCTGCAGACTCAGTTGGGAAGACCGGGACCACACAGTCGAGTTTCGTCCACTTAATGGATGCGTTTCTGAGAGTGTTGCTCACATTTCCTGACCAATACTGCAGGTGTTTGTATCTCTCGGGCCTGGTTGACGCCGGGATATATCATGAAAGGAAGCGTAGAGTACAGCTCTGTCATGTAGTCTCAGACTGAAATGGAAATCCGTAGCATCATCTTAATCATCTTCATTCTCATCGATCAGCATTAAAAAATGACTCAAATTCTGTGGCCCTTCATGCCCTGCTCTCATGGTGACCTCAATTTCGATGTCCTCTCCACGTCTGTGGTCTTGGTTTGGTTCTGTCGGGGTCACCCGTATCGGCGAGTCCATGGGGGCTGTCGTTGGACGGATGTGGTGGCGCCCTCCGGAGGGAGAGCTCACTCACGCCTGCTCCGCAACTAAGCAATTATTGTCGTCAGTAGGGGGCTTAGTAGGTGGTGCCCTGCGTATGTTAGATCAGAACAGGCACCACTGAACACCACCGAAGTGACTCGGCAGCAGTGCAGTGTCTCCTCTGGTGGGTTGCCTCTTGACGACTTGACATTGACTGCTCCCTGTGGATTGCCGGTGCCAGGGCTGCGGCGGGGCCGACCGGGCTGTGGCTGTGGATGGGGTGTCAGAATGAGCGGCACGGGTGCACTGCCTCTGAGGTGGCGCAGAGGTTGGGACAGCAAAAAAAAAAAGAAGAAAAGAAAAAAAAATAAGGTCAGGTCTTTCACAAATCACGGACAATAGATGAGAGTGACAGGTTTGACAGTGATTTCAGTGAAGATTTTTTTTTCATCAAAAAGGCTTTCACGAACCTCACCACACTCAGTTATTTAAAATAAAAACAAATACCCAAAGTAAAGTGACCAGTCCTCCACTCCGAATGAGCGAAAACGTCCCTCACAAATGTGTGAACCTCTACACGACAAAGATGAAATCGATCCATGAAACCGTTGATTCTGTCGTCGTTCCGTCATCCCCAATTCTGCGGCGTTCTGAAACTGTCGGTGAACAGGTGGCTGAAGAAGTGTGTCAGGGCACTCACCCACCAACCTGCCAGCACCTCCCCACTCCATCCCCACTGTTGTGGAATTGTCTTCATGTCTTATTGCCGTACACCACGCACGTTGTTCGTGACGCCCTGAAGTCTGGTCGTTTCCTTTAATCTCATAAAACGAGCACCTGCGAGTACCTTCCGTGGATCTGAATACTCTGAAAGTCTTACAGACCTGTATCCAGGTTGTTCTCATTCTCTAAAGTCGCTGAGGAGACATTTCTGTCCATGTTTGTCAAGTCTAGAAAAGAACCATTTTTGAATTGTCCATCAGTCTGCTTATAAATTTAAAAAAGACTAACACCATGCATGGAGCGCTTCTAAAGACCCTAAAAATTATTCTTCGTTGCTTCGGCTAGAATACACTGTTGGATATCAAAGCAGCCTTTGATGTTATTACAGCCTTTAATATTTTGTTTGTGTGATTGTTTGTCTAAAGCGCCATGATTAGGTATTTAGAACGTGCACTATATAAATGTCTGCTAGTGCTACTACTGCTACAACAACAACAACAACAACAACTACTACTACTACTCTTCCTCCTCCTCCTCCTTTTCCTTCTCCTCCTCCTCCTCCTCCTCCTCCTCCTCTCCTCCTTCTACTACTACTACTACTATTACTACTACTACTACTACTACTACTACTACTACTACACTACTACTACTGTTGTTATTGCTGTTGTTGTTGTTGTTGTTGTCGTCGTCGTCGTCGTCGCCATCATCACCATCATTATTATCACAATTATTCTTATCATGATTATTATTACCACTACCACTACCACCACCACCACCACCACCACCATCATCATCATCATCATCATCATCATCATCATCATCATCATCATCATCATTATGTTGACCATGTTATTGAAGACAGCTGAAGGTAACGTCGAGTTATATTTTCAGACTGTAGAGACATTTGGGGTTTTTGTTGTTGTTTTTTTTTTGGACTCATGAGGAACAGCCAGCCACTTTAAAATGGTCATTCTCCTCACGTCACTCACATTACAGCATGTAAGAGAATCCCTTTCTCTGGGATAGATGTCCAGCTGAACAGTTTTTTTTTATTTTTAATAAGAAACACGGGAATGAGAGGATTTTTTTTCTATCAACAGTGTGCGTCAAAAGCAGAACGCAGAAAAAATGGTCAAAGTAAGGGAGAAAAACAACGGTGATCAAGACGGTCCATATCATACTCTGATGAGAGAATCAAAGGAAGACTAGCTAAATGGCACAGCGATTCCAAATAATAGTATGAAATACAGATCGATCTGAAGGTAATACACCTAAAAAGACAAGACAGTAGCAAAACAAAAGTTCCGCCAGAAACGACAAAGTTAGGCGAGATATAAAGAGGAGCTTATTCATGAAAGTCAACAAAGATGACTCTGAGCTGGATGCAAACCTGACTTTAATAAATCCTGATGAAGGAGACCAGAACGATGATCTAGAGGAAGAGGAGCGTGATCTGCCGACTTGTGATGCGTTACAGGATACAGGAAACCACCCCTACGTGTAGATGAGGACTGGATCTGGATCTCCGCCTTTAGTTGTCGGTTGGCGGCTAGTTGTAGGAGCCAATGATGACTGTGATACAACTGGTTGCGCAGCGTAAGACTTTAGAAGATTAAAAACAGAGGGGGGTTGGGGGGGGGGGGGGGGGTGATGGCAGGTTAGTGGTGGAAAACGGCCGCCTCAACCCTGCCTAGTGCGGTGGAGAAGGCACTGGCATTCTGCTGCTGGACGGTGGTGTTGTCCAAGAGGTTCCACTCCAGGGGGGTTCTAATGAAAAAGGAGCCTCTATATTGTTCTGTTGCAGTGGATTGTAAGACGAAGGCTCTACTGTTGTTGTAGGTCTGCCTTCGTAGGGGGTTTTGGCTTATACAGTCTGTGAATGTGGTTGGCTTGATTCTCCACCTGGTTTGATCTGCTGGGGTGAGGAAGGTTTTGGCTGGTATGGCAGGGACCAGGTCGCCGGCAGTCTTATACAGCATGGTGAGTCCAAGCTGTCTTCGGCGGTCCTCCAGAGGTGGTAGTTGGAGGTATTGGAGCATCTTGGTGACGCAGCCTGGATCCCTGTCTCTGTAGTTGTTACAAATAAAGCGGGCGGCTAGTCGTTGGACCTTTTCAAGTCGATCGATGTCCTGCTTTGTGTATGGATCCCATGCCACAGTGCCGCACTCGACATGTCGACAAAGATTCGCCTCCAACAGGACAGTGGTAAGGCTGCCAGATCAGGCCCCAAAGTCAGCAGAGAAATGGCAAACGAGGCAGCAGAAACCAGGGGGAACAGACGTCCAAACTGCCATTTCACCCAGCAAGTCAGAGCCAGCTGAATCCAGGGCTGTGAGATGCTGAAGCCGAAGAGCAGCCACTTCTGACCAGTGCTAGATCAAGGCAGGGTTTCTCGTACAAGGGAAGGTTCACGTACGAGACGTCCTCACTTCAAAACGCAGGTGAAGGAAATCAGAGAAGTCAGTGAGGAACGTATCCAAAGCAGGATTCAACAAGCACCGCTATGTGAGCCGGGGAAACCTGGACCCCTCAAAGAGTTGTTTCAGAGGGTGACACTAAGTAGTGGGTCAGAAAGCAGTGACACGGGCGTACAGAGACAGACTGGGGTGTCTCAGCCACGTGGGTGTCATACTGCCAGACCTTTGGAGTGTGCTGAAAAGAAAAGGATACAAAACTGTTCACTGCCTCGTGGGTTAAAAGTATGAACATTGAACATTTCACTTGGGTGATTTAACTTACTTTTTGTAAAAACTATGGGGTTTTTTTGTGATGGGGAAGTTCAATTGCGCTTTTTTGCAATGTATGTTGGTGCATGTATTTCTTTTTATTCTTCACAAAATTCTGGACATGTCACAGTAATAGTCATCGTGTCTCAGCAGTATCTACAAGTGTTGCCATCTGTTACCTTCGGTTTGTTGAAATGAATAGAAGAAGGCTGAAAGTTGTGTAATCTCCTTTATTAAAGAACTTTCAGTCAAACTTCTTTTGCGTTGTCTGGCACCCGTCCAAACTGATTAACTTAGGGTAACACTAGATTTCCTGTGCATAGAAGTACAACCTGACTGTACCATAAGTGTCAACCCAATTTTCCACATTTTA
>CM065747.1:18334316-18336816 GCA_033310375.1 Conus canariensis | reverse complement strand
GGATTTATTACATAAACATAAACTTTTAAAAATATCTCTATCTGTCTGTCTATCTATCTATCTATCTGTCTTATATCTATCTATCTATCTATCTATCTATCTATCTATCTATCTATCTATCTAAAGGGTCACTACGAAAAAATGATTATTTCCTTCTCTTTTCCATAGCAGCCTGTTTTGTTTGTAAGCATATTCACATCCTTTAGAACAGCTACACCCGTGAGTCAATACGTATTTTGAAACGAAAGGAAATTGACCAGACAACTAGCTGATAACACGACAACAGTAAAATGGAAAATACGTTCAGATCCCATTCGTGTCATCATCTTTATAAACAAAATCACTGACTAAACTTTGAATTTTGTCAGTGTTCTGATTTGTGTTCGCCTGCCAGTACTATTGATTAGCTTTATTCTCATATAGTAAGCTGGAAAATGTACTAACCTCCCATTCAAGTTGTCATCTTTATAACACAAGCTACGAACCAAACTTTGAAATCGGATGTCTTGTTTATGTTCTGATCTGTACTAGCCTACCAGTCCTATGGTTTAGTTTTATTTTTTGTTTCAGAAGTCAAAGTGGGTGCAGCCTGTAGTGTTGATGAAATGTGTGTGAATGGAGCGTTTTGCGAGGGATTTACCTGCAGTAAGTTCATTAATTTCTTCATTTTACGTCTACGTTTTATTTAGCATTTATTGTATCATCATGAATCAATATCTTAGATCTACGCCAGCATGCAATGCACGGTGAAAGGGTCTTACAGTTCATCAACGGGGTCATGCCATTGGTCCTAAGGTCCACTGATCCCAAGGTCCGTTGGTCCCAAGGTTCGTTGGTCCCAAGGTCCGTTGGTCCCAAGGTCCACTGGTCCCAAGGTCCGTTGGTCCCGAGGTTCGTTGGTCCAAGGTCCGTTGGTCCCAAGGTCCGTTGGTCCCAAGGTCCGTTGGTCCCAAGGTCCATATAAATCTGTGAAATATATAGTAGTATCTTGATGTCAGTGCCAATATTTGCCAAGATAGTACCAATATGCTCCCAAGATAGCCAGACATAACTGTACAATATACAGAATTGGGATGCAGTAAACTTTCTCTTCTGAGGACTCTCTGCTGCCACACTCTCTGCGAGTTTCTTTTTACTGGATCCAATGGATCTTGGGACCAACGGACCTTGGGACCAACGAACCTTGGGACCAACGAACCTTTGGATCAACGAACCTTGAGACCAATGACACGCTCCCTCAACATACATTCATTATCAATGACCAGACGTACAGTCACTCCTCTCCTCGTATCCCTACCTCCTCCACCAGTCTCTATTATCTATTACAATACGACACACAAAGTACTTAGCCAACCCACTATAGAGTACACGGGGACTTTCACAGGATGGATGTGGTCGCGCACTCCAAAGGTAGACTCTTATACATGCTGGCTTCGCAAACAACCAATTGTTGTCGTCGGTTGGGGGGTATAGAATGCCGTGTCCTGCGTGTGTTAAACAGGCACAATTGAACACCACAGAAGGTATTTCGTCTCCTGTGCCTTCTTCTGTACCACCTCAGTGGCACTGCACCCACGCCGCTCATTCCGACCCTCCGACTTCAGTCGCAACCCGGTTCCGTCCTGTATTAGGCCCGGCAATCCACAGGAGCAGTCGCTGTCATGTCGTCAAGAGGCAATCCACCAGAGGGGACACTGCACTGCTGCCAAGTCACTCCGATGGTGTTCAGTGGCGCCTGTTCTGATCTAGCATGCGCAGGATACCACCTAGTATGCCGCCTACTGAAGACAATAATTGCTTAGTCGCGGCACCGGCGTGAGTGAGCTGTCCCTCTGGGGGACGCTACTACTTCCGTCAAACGACAGTCCTCATGAGCTAGCCGATACCGGTGACCTCCACACAATCAAACCAAGACCATAGATGTGTAAAGGATATCGAAACTAAAGTCAGCGTGAGAGCTGGGCATGACGGGCTATTGAAATTGACTCTTTTTTTTTAATTATTGCTGAATAATTAGGATTTAAGATGATCCCCATTCCAGGATGAGACTGCATGACAGGTCTAATACTTTACGCTTTCTTACATAAAATATCCCGGCATAAAACCAGGTCCGAGAGAAACAGACACCTGCAGTGCTGGTCAGGAAATTTGAGCAACACTCTCAGAGACGCATCCATTAAGCAGATGAAACTCGACTGGGTGGTCCCAGTCTTCCCGCCTTAGCCCACAGCATACTCACCTCTGGGTAAGAGCCAGTCGGGGCAGTGAAATCCCACAAACAATTGGCTCTGATGGGAATCGAATCCACAATCTCCCAGCCGGGAGTCCACGACGCTGATCACTTCGCCGCGGCGGCTGGTCACAAGAAGTGAGTCAGCAGCAGAGCAGTGTCTCCTCTGCGGGGCTGCCTGGTGAAGACTTGACATTGACTGCTGCCTGTGGATTCCTGGTGCTCTGGGACCTGGCGGGGTATGGCTGCCTGGTGAAGACTTGACATTGA
>CM065747.1:18321816-18326816 GCA_033310375.1 Conus canariensis | reverse complement strand
TCATTTTGTTGCGTTTACACTGTGATTACTAATACTGTTGTTAACATCGATTCTCATTTCAGAAATCAAGCTCGGTGAAGCCTGTGCTACTGATGATCAGTGTGAGAACAGAGCTTCGTGCGATCAATCCGCCTGTAGTGAGTACAATTCTTTATCTTAGTTCTTCGTCTCATTTAGTATTTTTTTAAAACATTCAGCCAGTTTTCAGCTTTATGGTAAAAAAAAAACGCGAGGAACACACTCGTGCGCGTGCGCGTGCGCACGCGCCGCACACACCACACACACACACACACACACACACACACACACACACACACACACACACACACACAACACATAAACATACACACACGCGCGCACGCACGCACGCACGCTTGTGCACTTCCCACAGGTGAGGGGTAGCTTATCATCTATAAACTTACGACTGTCTGCACACGTCACACGACTCCTCATGAATTCTATCATAATGTATTGTGGCCTGGCGACAAGACCTGCCAATGATTCACACTCACACTCTAGCTTTTTGTTCTGTGAGACTTGTATTATTGGCCCAGATATGAGATCAAAGGAAACTTTACCTAGAACGTGTTAGCATAATGAAAATGTCATTTCCTGCTGTTTTTGGCAGGCACCGAACTGTTTGTCCAGGGAGTTTGCTCTGAAACCCCCTCTGCTAGAGCCACTGGGTCTGGTATTTGATGGAAAACACTGCTACGTAGGTAGTCTGTTTCAATGCACTCACATGTTATGCATTAGTGTCCATGTTAACTGAATGGAAGGGTATTAGCAGCAAAGCGTGTCATCAATACATGAAGTAAAGAAAAAAAATTAAGGACAACCAAAACTGTAATCATAATTTTAATAACATTTGCTATTGTATGACGCAGTTAAACGGGCTTCCACACACCTATATTCTTTAGGTCAGGAATGAAGTACCCCCCCCCTCTCTCTCTCTCTCTCTCTCTTGAGAATGTTATCTCCCTTCTTTATTTTCCTTTCTCATTACGGTGTTTGTGAGCATATTCATGTCTTGTAGAATGTGGGCATCTGTCCGGTGTTCAAAAGATCCCTCTCACTTATAAGCAGTGTGTCAAGACTCTGGTCTGTGCATACAACTCTCTGATCTATTGTCAGTGTTGTTAGTCTATCGTTTCGTTTCCCCCTCCCCCCCCCCTCCCCGTTCTCTCCCCACCCCCCTCCCTAACATTTGATTTTTCGTTGGTGTGAAGATGTATCAAGATCTAATGGCCTGACTGCCTCAGCCAAGCTGCTGGATCATGCATGCTGGCTGTCCATATCAACGAGTTATCTTTTCTTAACAGATCTTCTATTGACAGATCTTCATAGGGTCTGATGTGGTGCTGCAAGGTTTTTGCGCAATCATTCTTCGATGATAAGATCAGTTCAATTCATTTTATTTCCACCCAAGATTGACATGATCACTACGCCTGATTTTTGAGTATCTTGTCGAGTATTTCAGCATGTTTCAATAAGAAAAAAAAAAAAGTGGATGATTATGTATAAGCATCCACTCACATTGAAATGATATTCAAATTGTATAAATCTTTTGGCGATCTTTGTAACAGAAGGCACGAGCATCAAGCAGTTGATTTATGTCACTATCACTATACCTACTGATGACTTTATTCTCATTTCAGAAATCAAACTGGCAGAAAAATGTGATGCTGATCAAGAGTGTGTGAGCGGTGCCTTATGCGACAAATCTGTTTGCAGTTAAGTACAGCTCTATTTATCAGTTTGCCTTATGCGATGAATCCTTATAAAGAAAGTATAGCTCTTTATCTCTTAAACAGATTAGCATTGAAACACTGATGCTGAAACTCTTCTTTGCAAATACTTTAAGTGACGTACAGTCCGTGACCAAAATGAGAAAACACACCACCACACGTTGAGTTCATGTTTGGTTATTGGCAAGTTCAATTTTCAAACTCAAAGTTTGTATGCACACAGCATGCTACTCTCGTTTTCATGAACGCAATTCAAGAAGGCCTTTTGAGTGTCTGTAGACAAAGAACGGTTTTTAGCATCTCCGTACGTGATATGAATTTTCATGTACTGTGTCATACTACATAATAACCTGAGTTGCTGCCAGGGCATGGTCATGACTCACATTCACACACAAATTCTCTGTCTGTTCTTGTCTCTTGTCTATTTCAGCAGGATATTTTGAAACCACATGCTGTCTTTCACATATAATGTTTAATGTCAGTGCGTGCTCTTTGTTTTTTTTTGTTTTTTTTCTTGGCAGAAATTGCACTGCCTTTCAATGCTGACTGTTCTGACCCCAGCACTGTCTGTGGACGTAACCTAGCGTGTGATACAGAAAACAAATGCAGTAAGTGTCTTTCAGTACCGTAAATTACTTGTGTATTCGTAGTTAGCGGCGAAGCGGGGTCTCCGCGGGCGGAAATCTAGACCAGTCTTTTTAAAGTTTATATAGTAAATCCGCCCAACATGAAAAAAAACGAATCACACGACAAAACACGACGCGTTTCGACCTCTGAGGTCCTCTTCAGGCAAGAGAAACAACACTCAGGATACCGAAAATGAAGAACGAGCAATCACTTATCTTGTCAAATTCGGCGGAAGATGGGCGTTGAATGAAAACGAGGCTGTCGGGAAGGAGACAATGCGAGTTGAAATAATATTGTTGCTATCAGTATTATTATTATCACCATTACTTATTTTAGCTCGCATCGTCTTCTTCCCGACGACCTCGTTTTCATTCAACGCCCCTCTTGCGCCGAATTTCACAAGATAAGTGATTGCTTGTTCTTGAATTTTCGTTATCCTGAGTGTTGTTTATCTTACCTGAAGAAGACCTAAGAAGTCGAAACGCGTCGTATTTTTTCTCGTGATTTGTTAGTTCAGTTTTGGCGGATTCTTTACGTAAACTTTTTAAGATCGATGTATTGGTGTCTATGCTAACATAATAAAAGAGTACGATTAATGATGAGTATCAACCGTAAACAATGCGGAACTATCTACCTGAAATGGAGAACACAAATACTGTCCATGACTAGGATGCCGTAGTGCAGGCACCAGAGGGGGTTCCATTCCTGTACTAGTGAACATACTGGACTTCAGCAGGAAGAAAATTTAGGGAGAGTAGTGGTAATGTTCTACTTGGCAGGTAGAAGCCTCTTGTTTCCCATTAACAACCTAACTTTGTGACCATCTTCCTTTCCAGCAGAGATATCTGATCCTTACCAACCGATAAATATCTAGAAAGATAAACTTTACAGGAAAAAAAAGATTTTAATAAAAAAAATTGATACAAACCTCTATCAACCAAAAATTAATATTCATAATGTCGTTAATTTCTCTAACAATAGACACATGTAGCTTTGGTTCTGACCTGCATAACGATCACCAGAACGATTGCTGACATTCGAATATATTTCAGAAACCAAGGGGGGTGCAGCCTGCACAGCAAATGATCAATGTGCAAATGGAGCTTCATGCATTGAATATAGCTGCAGTAAGTACATTTCTGAATTTCAATTTTCAGTTTCAGTTAGGATTTTTGTACATTCAATTACTGATTAGGACTTCTGTTTGAATGTAATGCATGGTGTAGAGACTATCATCACACACACACACGCACGCACGCACGCCACGCACGCTTGCTTGCATCCTTCCATCCTTACATCCATCCATCCATACATGCATACATACATAATACATTTATAAATTCTTACACACACGCATGCACGCACGCGTGCACCTACGCACGCACCCACCACTCACGCACTTCACGCACGCGCGCGCGCGCGCCACACACACACACACACACACACACACACACAACACACACACACACACACACACACACACACCTATCGACAAGTTCCAGTTTCAACGTGTATTTCCAAGTTACTTTAATTTCAAAAAGCTTCTTCAGGCCGATCTGGAAATGAAACTGTTTCTGTTTGTTTTTTGTTTTATTTCAGTTTATATATCTATATCTATATATATATATATATATATATTATATATATATATATATATACTGTATTAAAAGCAAGTTAAAATCAAGCTTAAAACCTACAGATCTGTTTCGCGCTGTCAGTGCGGTCGTAGGGTGTAGTGAGCTTGTATTGCCAGTGTTGTGTGTATATATAGCTTGCTGCTGTTTTTCCCCGTGCTACATGTGTTTCAGGTGTTTTTGTTCACTGTTAGGAACTTCCATCTGTGTCTGCAATTGTTAACCATTTCTGTTCTGATATTTAAAGTTGCTAATTGTGGTTTACATAGTATGATGTATTTCTCTGTTAGGCATAGATTACATCTTTTTGAAGTGTTGTTGTATGGTGCTGCTCTTTTTAAGATTTTCCAAGATATGTTGTAGTCTGTGTTTTTGTCTTTAAGTTTCCAGATATATTTACTCAGTTCTGTTTGGTTTTTATATTTTTCTTTGTTGAATGATTGTTTATGGTTTGAGTATCTAGTTTTGAATTGGTTACCAGTGATACCTACATATGTTTCTTCTGCGTTCTCTGATGTTACAGTGGCTTGGTACACAATGTTGCTGTAAAGGCATTTGTTGCTTAGAGGGCACTGTTCTTTTTTGGTACAGTTACAAGATTTCCTTTTGTCACCCTCATTTTTCTCTGCGTTATTTTTCATTTTATTTGCCAAAAATTTCATTCTCATATCTATGAAAAAATTTCTCTGAAAAAAAAATTTATTCTCATATGAAATTGTCTAATTTTTTTCAAATTTTTTTTATTCTTATAAGTATTCTTCTTAAATATCTGTTAAAGATTTATTGTTATATCTAATTTTCCATATTAAAAAAAATTTCTTCTTATATGTAATTTTCTAAAATTTTTGAAAAAATTTATTCTTATGTCAATTTTTCTAAATTAAAGAAAACTTATTAAAACTTATTCTATTTTTTATGTCTTCATATGTGATTTTTATTCACTGTCATACATTTTTCATGAATTTTATTGACAAAAATTTATGCCTATGTG
>CM065747.1:18311327-18321716 GCA_033310375.1 Conus canariensis | reverse complement strand
GTTACACAGAAAACCAACCAACCAAGATGGACGTGCATGTACACACACACACACACACACACACACACACACACACACACACACACACACACACACACGTAGTCTCCTACACAGTAAGAACGGATCCGTACCAGCCGCCGTGGCGAAGTGGTTAGCGTCGCGGACTCCCGGCTGGGAGGTCGTGGGTTCGAATCCCATCAAAGTCATGTGGGTTTTTCTGCCCCGACCGGCTCCTACCCAGAGTTGAGTTTGCTGCGGACTCAGTTGGGAAGACTGGGACCACACAGTCGAGTTTCATCCACTTAATGGATGCGTTTCTGAGAGTGTTGCTCAAATTTCCTAACCAACACTGGTCTGTATCTCGGCCTGGTGACGCGATATATTATGAAAGGAAGCGTAGAGTACAGCCCTGTCATGCAGTCTCAGACCGAAATGGAAATCCGTAGCATCATCTTAATCATCCTCATTCTCATTGATCAGCATAAAAAAAACGTCTCAAATTCTGTGGCCCTTCATGCCCTGCTCTCATGGTGACCTCAATTTCGATGTCCTCTCCACGTCTGTGGCCTTGGTTTGGTTCTGTCGGGGTCACCGGTATCGGCGAGTCCATGGGGGCTGTCGTTGAACGGACGTGGTGGCGCCCTCCGGAGGGAGAGCTCACTCACACCGGCTCCGCGACTAAGCAATTGTTGTCATCAGTAGGGGGCTTCGTAGGTGGTGTCCTGCGTATGTTAGATCAGAACAGGCGCCACTGAACACCACCGAAGTGACTCGGCAGCAGTGCAGTGTCTCCTCCGGTGGGTTGCCTCTTGACGACTGCTCCCTGTGGATTGCCGGTACCGGGGCTGCGGCGGGGCCGACCGGGCTGTGGCTGTGGACGGGGTGTCGGAACGAGCGGCGTAGGTGCACTGCCACTGAGGTGGCGCAGAGGTAGGGACAGCAAAAAAAAAAAAAAAAAAAGAACGGATCCGTTCAGCTGGATAAAAACGTTGCAGTGTTCCTTAAGACACGAACAATTCTTTGGGCCTGTATTCCTGTTTTAACAAAAACATCCAATGGCAGGCAGTTTAACATTTGCGCATCTCACTAAAGATGGCGATCTACTCCACCAGAAAGACATAATTATGGCGTTGCTGCATTTGATTGTGTGTACTTTGTACACGTTTTCTGGTGAACGCTGTAAATTCTGATTGCATTTCAATGCGGTTCCAAGTTTAATGTGTGGTCCTTCGTTGTGAGAGAAATGACACACACGCAAAACGACGGTTTGCTCCAAAATCTGGTTAATTGTTATCATATTCGTAACTCAGTGTATTTCCAGTAAAATAACTGTAGTAGCTGTCATACTGACATGTGATCTAATTTCAGGGTACAATTTGGGTCAAGACTGTACTACCGATGATGAGTGCGTGAGTGGCACCAAATGTCTCCCGACGCCTGGCTGCAATTTGACTAAGATTTGTGAGTGCATTTCTAAACTTTACATCTCTATATTTCGTTGCAACACTGTGAGTTCCTGAAAGTACCATAAGCAATGACATTTATGCAACACACACACACACACACACACACACACACACACACACACACACACACACACACACACACACACACGCACGCACGCAAGCACGCAACGCAAGCACGCACGCAGGCACACACGCGCGCTCGTACGCAAGCACACACACACACTCTCTCTCTCTCTCTCTCTCTCTCTCTCTAACACACACACACACACACACACACACACACACACACACACACACACACACACATACACACACACGCACATGCACGCGCACGCTCTCTCCCTCTCTCTGTCACTGTCTGTCTGTCTGTCTGTCTGTCTGTCTCTCTCTTCTGTCTCTCTCTCTCTCTCTTGTCACACACACCACTCACACACACGTGTGTGTGTGTGCGTGTGTGTGTGTGTGTGTGTGTGTGGTGTGTGTGTGCGTGCGTGCGTCGCGCGGGCGCGCGCGCGCGTGTGTGTGTGTGTGTGTGTGTGTGTGTGTGTGATATTACTCCAAACAGTCACACTGAAGTTAAGATAAAACATACCGTTTAATCGATGACACTGGAATGTGGGAAAACGAACCTACAGCTTTGATCGCCTGTTATAGATCATTGCTGTACAATGGTGGAGGTGGTCGTCAGTCAGCGGTCTGTTCCCCATCTGTCCACTCCGGCTCCTGCGCTGTCTCCAGCATTAGGCTTTGTATTGTTACACCCCAGTGGCCGTCTGAGCTCGTGTGTGTGTGTGTGTGTGTGTGTGTGTGTGTGTGTGTGTGTGTGTGTGTGTGTGTGTGTGTGTAAAAATACATGTAATCTGAAAGTTTTAAAAAATGCCTGTGTTAGGAAGGAAGGCAGTTTAGGGAGGAATGCATCGGTGTGGGAGGTGTCCTTAGAGCAACAAAGGGACTACAGACATGTAGTAAAGCTCTGCCATAATTACATAGCCTAAAGAAACACCTGAAACTCAGTCAAATGAAGACTCATATATGACAGGATGTTTCCCCATGTTCCTGAGATTGAAAACCAGCCGAGCACTTAAAGTCTTATCAACATAAATGCACTGGTACATATTTCAGTAAATTCAATGTTATCAACATTCACTAGGGATCCGTAAATCAAAATATGTACAGTCCTTACCGCAGACAAATCTGAAACATGATAGTTTTCAAAATATGATTCAATGGTAGGAGTTGTTTTGTATTGATCGTCAAACTGCAGTCAGAGTCCTTGGTTTTGCTGAACATCTCCAGTAAACATTCTGCAATATTTTCTTTCTTTTTTTTTCTGCGTATGCAGGCTGATACTCCTGCGGACACTGCCTGTATAGACAGGCAGTGGAGTTTTGTGTGTATGACCGTTTTTTTTTTATCCCGCCATTAAGGCAGCCATACTCCATCTTCGGGGAAGGTGCATGCTATATGTAACGTGTCATCCATACCAACGGCCAAACTGGCCTTCTCTTCCGAAAGTTGGTGATGGGATTTTACGTGTGTGCAAGATGTTGTGCGTGCGTTCACACACGGAACCTCGGTTTATAGTCTCATTCGAAGGACTGTATGGGGAATGGAGTCAAGACCAATGTTAACTCCGAGGGAAAAAAAAAACCCTGTCCCGAAATTCGAACCCGGCAACCCTAGGATCACGAGTCCGGCGCTCTACCAACTGAGCTATTCCGGCCCCCACATTGTGTAATATGCTGTGTACCTCCACGAAAGACACTGGACTCGGTAAACCAAGTGAGTTGTCGGTATGTTCGGCATCACTGTCTGCTGCTCACTTCACTCTCTCATTAAAATGCATTCCACGATGTGAATTTACCCATCTGATTATAACACTGCAAATTCTCAAAATCAGAAAACGGATCAAACGACAGAATTCAGTGATAAGGTCATTTCTCACCGTGTGTTTGCTTTGAGAAAGGCATTTAAAACGGACGTTGAAAAAACACAGACAAGTATTTGAAATAAAGCTTTGAAAAAGAAAAAAAAAAAAAAGAAAAAAGTGAATAGTGTTGGACTGTAAAGATTACGGTTAATTCATCAGTAATTTTTGTTATCCATCATAAAAAAAAAGTTATTTCCACATTTCAAACTGGGATTACAAGATATTTGCTTACTCCCTGGTTCTCCAGTAGCAATCCATGAGGGCAGATTTTGAGATGATATTAATAATTAGGAAGTGAACGCACAATTATATCATTGCCTTTTTTCTTGAAATAAGAAGGATTGATTAAAAAAAAAAAAAAAAGGGGGGGGGGGGTGGGGGGACAACTTTGGAAGTTTCCAAGGAGGACAAATAAAAGGCATTCGCGCCATTTTCTTCACCTCAGTTTCTGATCTTTGGGCTGCATCCGTTCGTCCTGTGTCTGTCTGTCTGCCTGTCCCTCCCTCCCTCCCCCCCTCCTCTCCCTATTTCTCTCTCTCTCTCTCTCTCTCTCTCTGTCTGTCTGTCTGTCTGTCTCTCTCTCTCTCTCCATATATCTATCTATATCTATCTATCTATATATATACATATGTACATGTATATGATAGTAACAGTGATCACATTCTTTCATGTGGAAAAAGGTACCAGTGCTGATGCGAGTATCACTGAGCCGGAATTTACAGGTAATGATTTCTAGTCTTGTATCTTCAGCTCTTTGATTTTCTTTTAATTACTTTTGTGCACAGCCACTGACATATGTTTACACATTCTGTTTGTATACTGTAAATGTGTGTATGTAAAACGAATTTGATTGAGCCCATATATGTATTGTGCGAGTGATGTAGTGGTACTAGTCGCTGTACATGGTTTAACTACTACCACTACTGCTGCTGCTGTTGCTGCTGCTGCTGCTATCATTATCATCATTCTTGTTATCACCATTATCATTACTGTTGTTGTTGTTGTTCTTGTTGTGTTGCTGTTTTATTTGATTTATATTGATGGCAATTGCATTCAACGCTAGAGATCACATAGGAATACGTCTTGATGTAAAATTGATTTGAATTAAAACACACACACACACACACACACACACACACACACACACACACACACACACACACACACACAAAGGGAAAAAAATCCTGAAGCCTGGCAGGCAAGTGGTAAAAACCAGTTGGCTCTGATCTTCTGTGGAACAAGAAATCCTCACCTTTGGCAGTCGCCATCCATGGATTTAAGAGCATGTAGCTTTAAGTCAGGTGACTGGACACGCTGGCAATACCAGCAGCTGGGTCAGCTGGGTCAGCTGGGTCAGTCTGCATCCGCTCTTAGTCTGCCCGGCCGTTCAAAAGCCTCAGAGAATCTTCTCCGTAGTTGTTCAGCATTCTGCTTCTTCATCTTCTGGTTCTTCTTCTTCTGGTTCTTCTTCTTCTTCTTCTTCTTTCTTCTCCTTTCTTCTCCTACTTCTCCTTGTTCTTGTTGTTGTTGTTGTTGTTGTTGTTCTTCTTCTTCTTCTTCTTCTTCTTCTTCTTCTTCTTCTTCTTCTTCTTCTGCTTTCTTCTTTCTTCCCCTTGTTCTTGTTCTTCTTCTGGTTCTTCTTTTTCTTCTTCTTCTTCTTCTTCTTCTTCTTCTTCTTCTTCTTTCTTCTTTCTTCTCCTTGTTCTTGTTCTTCTTCTGGTTCTTCTTCTTCTTCTTCTTTATGATGACGATGATGATAGTGATAATGATGATGATGATGTTATTGTTGTTGTTGTTATTGTTGTTGTTGCTGTTGCTATGGTTTTTAATGTGATTATGCTTATTATGATTGTGATTATGACGATGATGATTATGATTATTATCATTATCTTGATGATCATGATGACGATGTTGATGGTCATGATGATGAGAAGTGTTTGTCATGTTCCCCGGGAAGAAAAGAAAAAAAAAAAAAAAGAAAGAAAGAAGAAAATATGTTCTCCTTTTTTTGTGCACTTTGAAACCGCATTAATTAAAAACTCGCCTCTACAGGGTGCTTGCTCCTCATTGGTCAGTTTTCTTTGAATAGTGATTTGTGCTTTTGTAAAAACAAATTGCCTGTCACTTCGGCCGGAGAAGCGGACTAGAGAGGATAGAGCGAGGCTTTTAGGGAAAAAAAAACAACTAGGAGGAGAAGAAGAGGACCAAGAAGTGTAACATAGAATGGAGAGACAGTGTTAGATCAGAACAGGCGCCACTGAACACCACCGAAGTGACTCGGCAGCAGCAGTGCAGTGTCTCCTCAGGTGGGTTACCTCTTGACGACTTGACATTGACTGCTACCTGTGGATTGCCGGTACCGGGGCTGCGGCGGGGCCGACCGGGCTGTGGCTGTGGACGGGGTGTCGGAATGAGCGGCGTGGGTGCACTGCCTCTGAGGTGGCGCAGAGGTTGGGACAGCCAAAAAAAAAAAAAAAAAAAAAAGACAGACAGTGAAACTATCAACTATTTGTTGAATTGTTGTGTATTGTTGGCTCTAGGGTGAGTATTGGCATGTGTGAACATATTTGATCATTTTCAACCCAAACTTTGATCGCTGTCTGGAATTAATTTCAATCGTTTATTTTTTGTCGTTTTAATCCTGATCGAAATTATTTCCAAATTCTACCCTGTTCACGTTCTCGATAGATTAGATGTGGATCCTGTGGTCGATCGTCAAGTAAGTGATTGATTTAGATTACTAACAGAGTGCCGCCGTATCTTTCTGGGGCAAGCACCCTGTACGAGGGAGGCAGTATTGAAACGTTGGCCTCACAGTCCTTGAGATGATGATTAGAGATGTAGGAGAATTTGGATTCTTGTTTTTCAATTTGATGTGAAAACTGTCCGCATGGGAAAGAATGCAGTATTTTAATGAATAAGAACTGGGGTATGTGACCCCAGAATAATTCATTTTTATAGGGTAAATAGGACGTCTGTATACCGAATAGTTTATTTGCATAGGGTAAATAGGACGTCTGTATACCGAATAATTTATTTGTATAGAGTAAATAGGACGTCTGTATACCGAATGATTTATTTGTATAGGGTAAATAGGACGTATGTATACCGAAATGATTATTTGTATAGAGTAAATAGGACGTCTGTATACCGAATGATTTATTTGTAGAGGGTAAACAGGACGTCTGTATACCGAATGATTTATTTGTGTAGGGTAAATAGGACGTCTGTATACCGAATGATTTATTTGTGTAGGGTAAATAGGACGTCTGCATACCGAATGATTTATTTGTGTAGGGTAAATAGGACGTCTGCATACCGAATGATTTATTTGTAGAGGGTAAATAGGACGTCTGCATACCGAATGATTTATTTGTAGAGGGTAAATAGGACGTCTGCATACCGAATGATTTATTTGTGTAGGGTAAATAGGACGTCTGCATACCGAATGATTTATTTGTAGAGGGTAAATAGGACGTCTGTATACCGAATGATTTATTTGTAGAGGGTAAATGGGACGTCTGCATACCGAATGATTTATTTGTAGAGGGTAAATAGGACGTCTGCATACCGAATGATTTATTTGTATAGGGTAAATAGGACGTCTGCATACCGAATGATTTATTTGTATAGGGTAAATAGGACGTCTGCATACCGAATGATTTATTTGTAGAGGGTAAATAGGACGTCTGCATACCGAATGATTTATTTGTATAGGGTAAATAGGACGTCTGTATACCGAATGATTTATTTGTAGAGGGTAAATAGGATGTCTGCATACCGAATGATTTATTTGTATAGGGTAAATAGGACGTCTGTATACCGAATGATTTATTTGTATAGGGTAAATAGGACGTCTGTATACTGAATGATTTATTTGTATAGGGTAAATAGGACGTCTGTATACTGAATGATTTATTTGTATAGGGTAAATAGGACGTCTGTATACCGAATGATTTATTTGTATAGGGTAAATAGGACGTCTGCATACCCCGGCCCTCCAAAAAAGGAAGTTTGTGTAATCAGTGACGGATTGAAGTCAGTGTGAATGGATTGAAGACAGTGTGACCTATATATATATATATAGATATATATATATTTTTTTTGTGGCAAAGTACAGTAAAAAAAAAAAAAAAAAAAAAAAAAGAGACGTTTTGTTTAATGATTACGTTGGCCAAAAAAAAAAAGGTGAGGAAATAATATTACCCACCTCCCCCCACCCACTCCCACCCCCTCGTGCGAAATGAAGTGAAGCGCAGTTAAAAAAAAATTTTTTTTATGGGGGGGGGGGGGGGGGATCTTAAATCGTTTTGTTTTTTTTAAAGAAATGAGTCAGATGTGTGTTTGCATGAGGGGCGCATGATTGTTTGTGTGAACTTGAGAGTGTACGTAGGGACCATCATGTGACTTTATTATTACTGTTATTATTATTAGTAGTAGTAGTAGTATCATCATCATCATCATCATCATCATCATCATCATCATTTAACAATAACAAATTGCAGAGATGCATAGCATTACCGTTCCACACATTCTTCCTTAGCTGAGTCATTATCTAATGCCAACATGTTGGGAAAACGAGGAGTGCATCAGGTGTTCACAAGAATTTTGTTTACAGACAATTTCCTTTTTCAATACTTGAACTATTTCTGGTACACAGAATTGTAAAGTGCAGTTTGTACACAGAATTGTAAAATGCAGTTTGTACACAGAATTGTAAAATGCAGAACTGTAAAATGCTGTTTGTACACAGAATTGTAAAATGCAGTTTGTTCACAGATTGTAAAATGCAGTTTGTTCACAGAATTGTAAAATGCAGTTTGTACACAGAATTGTAAAATGCAGTTTGTTCACAGATTGTAAAATGTAGTTTGTACACAGAATTGTAAAATGCAGTTTGTTCACAGATTGTAAAATGCAGTTTGTACACAGAATTGTAAAATGCAGTTTGTTCACAGATTGTAAAATGCAGTTTGTACACAGAATTGTAAAATGCAGTTTGTTCACAGATTGTAAAATGCAGTTTGTACACAGAATTGTAAAATGCAGTTTGTTCACAAAATTGTAAAATGCAGTTTGTTCACAGATTGTAAAATGCAGTTTGTACACAGAATTGTAAAATGCAGTTTGTTCACAGATTGTAAAATGCAGTTTGTACACAGAATTGTAAAATGCAGTTTGTTCACAGATTGTAAAATGCAGTTTGTTCACAGATTGTAAAATGCAGTTTTGCTGTTAAGCGCGGTGCGATAAAACCCTAGACAAAGTAATGTCTGCTATAGGTATGATGAGGATGATGATGACGACAACGACGATGACGATGATGATGATGATGATGATGACGATGATGACGATAATGATGATGATGATGACGACGATGATGAATGTTATTTAAAAAAAAAAGAAAAAAAAGACGTCACCTCATTAATTTCTTCCTGTCCATTGTGCAGGCCCATGTCGTTCAGACTGTTACACAAAAATTGACCAAACATGGCGCTCGACCAAAATAGAAGGAAAGCGCGTTCATTGTGACAAGTCAGTGGGACATGGCTGGTACCGCTTCTACCTCACAGGGCTCAATGCCGTCGTGCCCACTACGTGTGTGCCTGTAAGACCTCTCTCTCTCTCTCTCTCTCTCTCTCTCTCTCTCTCTCTCTCTGTGTGTGTGTGTGTGTGTGTGTGTGTGTGTGTGTGTACATGTGTGTGTGTGTGTGTGTGTGTGTACGCGCGCGCGCGCGCGTGTGCGTGTGTGTATGTGTGTGTGTGTGTGTGTGTGTGTGTGTGTGTGTGTGTGTGTGTGTACACGTGTATGCGAGTCCGTGTCACACACTGCATTTGCATATATGCTCAATTGCAAACACAGCATGTTTACTCCATCCATTCAAAGGAGGGACGGGGCAAACAAGAATTTACTTTTTGGTGCCCCCTTTACCCAGAAAACCCCCCAAACAAGCAAAGAATTTCACGATAGATCAACAATACACATAATAGCTTTTTTTTTTTGGTCCAAATTTCATGTTCAATTATTACACACAAGTTCTAACCATTTTTCCATCTACTTCGTTAGTAGCTGCAAGATACCACACAGGCAGCTCATTTTTCTTCCCTTTTAATAAGCAACACACACACACACTACATTTCTCCTTCTTCTTTTTGTTAAACGGTCGCTGTGTATATGTTTTTTTGTTTGTTTTTTTTTAAATCCACCAGCGGAAATCAAGCTTCCAGGAGGCAGTTAGTTCGATCCGATGGTTGCACGCTGAAGTTTTCTGGAAAGAAACCCGAAGTTCTAACATTAGCTTTGGAAAATGTATAATTGAATTGATTTTTTTTTACAAGACGTTACACAAGACATGATAACACGTCATAGTCACGAATTCGTAGCATTCTGTTTCCAGTTCATTCCCTACGTATGGTTGGGGATGCAAAGTGAAATCTTTACAAAAATAATCTCAAGAAACGATTTGTATTTTTTTAAACAAAATACGCGTGATTACAAAATGTTTCTCATTACACAATGTCATTTTTTTCATAAATCACATCAATCATTCACTTATGAATAATTTCTCTTTCCTCTTTATGTCTTCATTGTTCCCCAACTGGCAACTTACCCATAAGGAATCAATATCTCGATAAACAGAATCTCTAGCAGACTTCTGTCTGCGCTACATTGACATCGACCACTCTCTGGTCGTACGGAAAACTGGTTTTCCTTTTACACCCCCCACGCTTGAAAATCAACTACCACTTAGCCCAAGCCAAACGCATTAAGGGTGCTGAGAACTGGGCCTGAATATTCTTGGAATCGCAAATTTTTCAAGGTACTTTGTTTGACTGTGAGGTGGTTTTATGGTTCGTTGTGCCACACGCCAGGAGTGTTTATCGAGTTCGCGCGCGCGCGCGCGCGCGCGCGTGTGTGTGTGTGTGTGTGTGAGAGAGAGAGAGAGAGAGAGAGAGAGAGAGAGAGAAAGGGGGGAAGAGAGAGAGAGACAG